>CM077150.1:198693847-199293847 GCA_039583875.1 Platanthera guangdongensis | reverse complement strand
CTACTTTAGGTTTCTTCCCTTTGAGTAATTCATAGGGAGTCTTGCCCTTCAGTTTATGTATTAAACTTCTATTCAACACATAGTTGGAGGTGTTCACTGCCTCTGCCCAAAAGGATAGAGGAAGGTGAGCATCTAACAACAATGTAGTAGCAGATTCAATAAGGGTTCTATTTTTCCTTTCAGCTACCCCATTTTGTTGAGGGGTTCTAGGAGCTGAGAAAGTGTGCCTGATCCCTTCACTCTGACAGAACTATTGCATAAGAAGAGAATCAAACTCTGTCCCATGATCACTTCTGATCAGGGCAATGTGAGTATTGAACTCACTCTATATGCATTTGAGAAACTCTGTCAAACACTTAAAGTTATCAGACTTATTCCTCAGAAAGAACACCCATGTGAATCTAGAGAAGTCATCTATAACTACTAAGGTATAATATTTCCCTCCTAAGCTTTGTACTGTAATGGGTCCAAAGAGATCCATGTGTAAACGATACAAAATCCTAGGTGAATCACTTTTTTTAAGTGACTTGAAACTATTTTTGGTTTGCTTGCCTAATTGACAAGCCCTGCAAAGTCCTTCCTTCTTGTAGGGGCCAGATGGTAGTCCTCTAACAAGGTTGTCCTTGGATAGCCTAGCAATGGTTCTTAGGTTTATATGTCCTAGTCTCTTATGCCATAGTTCATTAGGTTTACAAATAGAGTTAAACAAGCAAATATCTACCTTGGTTGAAAGAAAATCTACTAAATAGATATTACCTTTCCTTTTACCTGTCAACACAGTGGTGTTGTCCTCTGATTTGATCTTGCATGAGGATTTGTTGAAAGTCGCTTGGTAGCCTTCGTCACACAGTTGACTGATACTGATTAAATTGTGCTTCAGTCCTTCCACATAGGCTATTTTCTTGAATGTGACTGTGCCAATCTGGACTGCACCATATCCTTTTGTTAGCCCAAAGTTTGAATCACCAAATATTACCTTGGGTCCAAGTTTGACTTTGAAGGATGTGAAGTTGTCCTTATTTCCTATCATGTGCTTTGAGCATCCACTATACAGATACCATTGCTGGTTTGATATTGGATAGGTCTTCTCCTACACATAAAACAATTTATTTGTTTTTGATCCAGTTTACCTTGGGCCTAGGTTGATAACCTTTGAATTCAGAAATAAAAGACATCCCTGGTTGACTCTTATAGCCTTCAGGATAATATCTCCTTGGAGGTATTATCCGTTCAGTATAAGGGTTAAGTCTTTGGGATTAAGAACCCCTAGGTTCGAAATTTGATTTACCTTTGAAAAAGTTTTCAAAACTCTGATCTCTGCTCGACGATCGCTGAGCTGAGTTCGACGATCTAGGGTCAGATCGTCGAGCTTCGTTCGAAGATCGACTGTGGCAGAGTTCAGGGTTTAGAGATCTTCGACCTGAGTTCGACGATTTAGCCTGAGATTGTTGATCTGCATTCGGCGATCGTCCAGCTCCGTTCGACGATTTCTGTTGAACTTTTGTTTTCTTGGGTAAGTAAGAATTCTTCCTAGCTACCTCTACAACTCCCTTACCTTTATCAGAGATAAACTTGAATTGGGGTTGTTAATACTATAGGTTGGCTAGATGAGGCACCCAAGCCCAGTGTACTATTGAATCTTGAGTTCACTGTGCTTGTGATGTCCATTAGCTTGATACTTCTCCCATTGTGGGATTCTTCAAACATTTTGGCCTCTGATAGCTCACCTTTCAGTGAGGCTATCTGCTCCCTACAACATTCCAACTCCTCAGAGAGTTTGAGATTTTCTGATTTTAAAGTACTGTGTTCAGATAACTGATTTCTGAGAGAAATGATTTCATTCTCAGATTTTAATAAATCCAAACATAGTGCTTTAAACTCACACTTGAAGTCCTCAGAATTAAAATCAAAAGAATTTATTACCTGGTCCTCTTCAGATTGAGTCTCTGATTCTGACTCTGATTCTTCTACATCAGAATTTTGTTGTGAGGCATTGATAGCCATCATGCAGAATTCTTTTTCATCAGCATCATCTTCATCATCACTTGAGCTGGATGAAGCTTCAGATTCTTCTTCTGTCTCACTACAAGTTTCAGCAACAAACCCCTTGTATTTTTGTTCTTGCTGGAGGAGGGTTTGCCATTGCTGCTCTTCTTGAAGTCCTTTTCTTTTCTCCTTTATTTCCTGTCCTTCTTGTCCTTGTTTTTATTTTCTGGACAGTCAGGCACAATGTGCCCTGGTTTCCTGCATCCAAAACAAATAATCTCTTTGTTATTTGATTTTTCATACCTTGGCTTGTCATGCTCTCTGTGTGATCTTTTCCTGAAGTCCTTCCTGGCCATTTTGTGAAATATTTTGGCCAGTAGGCTTAGCAGCTCTTCATTGCCTGTGACCTTGTCTTCAGGCTGATCTTCAATGGCTTTGAAAGCTATTGATTTTTCTTTTCTTGTAGCTGGTGAGGCAGTCTTCTGCTCTTCTTCTCTATTCTTGATGAGCAGCTCATAAGACTTCAGCTTGCCCAAGAGAGCTTCAGTTGTGATCTTATTTAGGCTTCTGACATCCTTGATTGGCCAGATCCTTGAGTCCCAAGTGCTTGGGAAGCACATTAGGATTTTATCATTAAGCTCAGTCAATGAGATTTCTTTGTCCAATGATTTCAGCTCATTGACTATGAGACTGAGTCTATTATACATATCTGCTACTGACTCAACTTCTCCATTCTTGAAGTTCTCATACTGGGTTATGAGATGAGATCTTCTATCTTTTCTCTCATCAGCAGATCCTGAGACTATCTCAGATAACTTATCCCAGATGTCTTTTGCTGAGTTGCATTCAGCTACCTTTTGGAATATTTCATCAGACATAGTCTGGGCTAGAATTTTCATAGCCTTAGCATCTGCAACTTTCCATTTCTTGATTTCTGCATCTGTTCCTGAAGGAGGTGGAACAACACTTGTACTTGTATTTTCTGGGGGTCTTGGACACACTATCAAAACAGAATTGAAAATATCTTCATCAATAGAGTTCATGTATAGTCTAATCTTTGCCTTCCAAAGTGCAAACTTAGATAGATTGCACACTGGAGGTCTGATGCTAGCATAATCTTTATTTTGGGACATGTTCTGTGAAGAAATAAATCGAGCAACAAACTTAAAACAAGCAGATCTAACTAGAGGGATCTTTGGGTTCAGGTATTAGCCTGTGCAACCACTAAGGTGTGGTATATAAACCAACCTGAGGTCTGGTATTTTAACCAACCTCCCTCTGATACCAATTAAAAGTGCTGGTTAGATCTGGTATACTCTAGAGGGGGTGAATAGAGTATGGTGCTTGCTAAAACCTTTTTACAACTGTTGTTGTATACCTAAGTGAACAAGGAAGCAAATAACATAAAGTAAACACAACAACTACCTAATCAAAAAGCAATCACAGAACAATCAAAAACCACAGCTAAAAAACAAAAGAGAATAAGCTAGCAGATGGCACAAGGAGCTATAGTGGTTCCCCAACCAATCTGTGTACATCAACTCTTCTATCACCCTAGGTAGGAATCCACTGCAGGATGAGTTGATCAGGTGTCCTGGGCACCAATGAGCTTTTGATAAGGTACTCAAAACCAAACCAGATTTTTTGATCAGGTGTCTTGCCACCACTGAGTTTTAACAAGGTCTCAGAAACCAGCACAAACTTTTGAAGGGAGTTTGATAAACACATTATAGTAGAGAGAGAGAGAGAGAAAGGGATGAGATGATCTTCTCTGTCAACAGTCAGAGAGAAGATAGTGGATGCTGTCAAAGCTCCCCCTGAGATCTATAGTTGTTCAGGAAGTGAAGCTTTGCAGTAGGGTGATAGGCCTTCAGAAGATTTGATCTCCAGCAAAAGATGATTCGAGCAGCAGCTGAAATGTGTGTTGTCTGGAGTCTTGAATGATAATGGCCTTTGAACACTGGAATCAAGAGGGATCTGAAACTTTCAGTATATTGATCTCCTTTTGTGATGTGAGTTCCTGTAAGAATTCTAAGACTGAGAATATCTGCAACTCTTTCTCTTTCTATTGTTCTTGTTGTAATAGTTGTTGTTGATGATGTTGATGGTGTGCAGCAGGAATTAAAACATTGATCTTTTATTCCTTAGATCTGAATAGAATAATTCTCTGTCCAAGATAGCTCTTAGCCTGTCATAAATGACTTCCTTCACTGCATTTTGTCTTCTAGAGGAATGTCCAGTAAAACATTTCTTTGAAAATCCCTTGAAACTTGCTCCAGATTAATTGAAACGGCTACAAAATCCTTGACATAAATGCTGAGAATAATTCCATAACTGTTTGAATTTGAATCTTGAAAAACGTCGATCTCTCCAAAAAAACGTCGACCTGAGCTCGACTATCGTTTAACTGAGCTCAGAGACTGGACTTAGACTGAAGCAGAAAGCATCGATCTGAGCTCAACTATCATCGAACTGAGCTCAGAGATAGGGAAACAAACTTGAGACAGGAACATCGATCTGAGCTGAAAGATCGTCGAATGGAGTTCGACGACTCGTTGAAGTTGAGCTCAGAGATTGTCGAATGGAGTTCGACGATTCATCGAGGTGAGCTCAGAGATCGTCGAATGGAGTTCGACGATTCGTCATCCTGAGCTCGACGAAACGACTTAGTCTCCTGAACTGAAATATCTAGTCTTGAGGGGAGCTTTCAAACCTAAATACTAACCCTTAGACTCAATTCTAATTAACCTTTAGATCTATACAAGGAGGTCAAAACAAATTTCCTAAAAGACAAAGTGATCCTTGCCCAAATCAGTAATAGGCTGTTCCAACAACCTCACTTTCACTGTATTTTAAAACATTTGATTAGTTTTTATAGCGGAGTTAAAATAAGTGATATCTATATGTATAGAGAGAGAGTAAAAACAAAGACAATCACAGCACAATAAATAAAAGAATTGAGCGTTCCAAACGATACAAAATTTTATAGTGGTTCCCCAAAACTGGGTACATCCACTCTTCTACCACCCTGGTAGGAATAAACTAACAGGTTTTTGTTCAGGTGCCCTGCCACCACAGGTTTTTGCTAAGGTGGCCTGTCACCACAAGATCTATTTCAAGAGAGATCTCATAACCCTTTAAGCTTTTGATCAGGTGCCCAAAAACCAATCCAAGTCTTTTGATAAGGAGACTTGACAACCAAATGATAACTTTTGAAGGGAGTTAAAAACCATTTTTACAGTAGGAAAAGAACATGATGTTGTCTTCTCTTTCTCAAACAACTGAGAAGACTTAGTGGATGTTGTTGTCAAACCTCCCCCTGAGATGAAGAAAGGTTCAAGAAGATGAGAGCTTTGCACATAGTGTAGGCCGTGAAGTTGGCTTGCTGATCTTCAGGAACTTTGAGACAAATGTTGACTGTTGTCTCTAGAAAAATCCTGAAGCAGAAACTAAAGAAGACTAATGATCTGTGTGTTGATGTTCTTCTTCAATTTCATGTAAGAATGATAGCAATGCTTTTCTCTGAAAAGTGTATCAATGGTTGTTGTTGTTCTTCTATTGAAGAGAGAAAAATTTCTTTTTTTATATCCTGAGAGATTTCAGCCTTTTGAAATTTGAATAATATCCTTAATTTACTGCTGAGATTCTGAGAGTTGAACGACTGGATTTTGGCTTTTAATGAGTTTCCTCAACTGTCCCAGTAAATAAGTCAAGTAATTAATTCTATGAAAAACATAATTAATGCTCCCAAGAAACGACTATATTCTTGAGAATATGAGCATTAATTATCAGAGAATTACTGCCTTAGAACAATACCTATTGAAGTCAAAATGAGAGAGAATACGTCAAACTGATAGTGAAGGAAACTAATCGAACTCAGGATCGATTTCTTTGAACTGAACTCCAAGTTTGTCGAGCTGAGAAATCTTCTTCGTTGAGCTGAGATCAGAGATAATTGATTTGGATGATATTTTTCAATGCTGAGTTCCAAGTTCATAGACCAGAGAATCTGAGTAGAAGATGGAAGATCGTCGACCTGAGCTCATATTTCGTCGAGCTCAGCTTAGAGTTGACACTCTGAGTTCGTCGATCTGAGTTCCAAGAACTTTGAACTGATTTTCTGAACTCTTTAAAACCGCATTTCTTCTAAGTTTGAATCTCTGAATACTTCTGAGGGATGGATCAAAGATGTCTAACTTAGTTAGAGTGACCTAGACCTTAGAACTAATTAATTGACCCTAGGCTATACATGCTGGGTCAGTAACCTAATAGTGAATCTAGCCCAAATCCAAACTAGAGATCCAACAAAGTAGTTTGGCGTTGAGTGGAGGTTACTCTCTCAACGCCAAGGAAAAAAGCGTTGAGTGTAGCTTACTCTCTCAGTGCCAGATAACAAAAATTTTGTTAAGTAGTTTGGCATTGAGTGGAGCTTACTCTCTCAACACCAAGACAAAAGGCGTTGAGTGTAGCTTACTCTCTCAACGCCAGATAACAGAAATTCTGTTAAGTAGTTTGGTGTTGAGTGGAGCTTACTCTCTCAAAGCCAAGGCACAAAAATTTTTGCTATTATAAAATGCGTTGAGTGAGGAAAGCTATCTCAATGCCCTCGATGCTATCAACGCCTTGAAGCAGAATTTTGGCTAAGTCCAAATTCATGGATAGCTTGGCTTTCGTCGAGCTCAACTTCATCGAACTAAGCTCAACGTTCATCAAACTGAGCCTGAAATTCGTTGAACTGAGTTTTGCCTTTCGTCGAGATAAGTCTACTGTTCATCCAACTGACTTTATGATTTCGTCGAGCTCAGCTTCGTCGAACTGAACTCAAGGTTCGTCGAACCGAGCCCGCAGTTTGTCGAACTGATTTTTATGCTCTCATCGAACTAAGCTTGTCGTTCATCGAATGGAGCTTCGCGTTCGTCGAGCTCAATACCTGGACAGATAGAATTTTGCCTAAGTGTTATGGCATTGAGTGATACCTACTCACTCAATACCTTTGGTACTAATGATTGAATTTTGGCTAAGTCCACAAATGCTGAGTCATGCTGACGTCAGTAAAGTCAAAAGTCAGCCAAAATTCAAATGTTGCGGAGATTCTGCCAGAGATGTTGTTGGGGCCAGCTATTGCTATCTTCTGCAATTACCAAGGATTATTTCATCATTAAGTGTTGTGGCTCACTCACAACAAAGAGTCGTTGAATCGGTAATAAATGGAAATCATGGGCTGATTGGCAAAATCTCGGCCATCAATCCTAGTGGTGGGACACACTGCTCAATCGGCCAGAGATATAAAGAATCAGATTATTGAATCAAGAAAGGAATTCCATTTTAGGTTTTCCAAAAACCAAAGTGCGGTTGAACGTCATCTTCTTCCTCGCTATTTTCGTCAAGCCTGAAGATGTGGTTCTGCACAGAGAACCTTGGTGGGAAAGAGATAGCTGAAGCAATCCCCATCTGCATCAGTAGGATCAGAAGCTATTCTGAAGCTAGCAAATCTACAAGTTCTTCAGGGAAAAAGGAAGCTGTTTGAAGAAAGATTCTACTGTTTACATATTCTCTTAAACATCAATATCTTGGGTCTGATATCTGCTCAGTCCAAGAAGAAGACACAGAGCTTGCTCTTGTGTCTAAACATCACATTCTTTATTTTTGTTTTATGTACTTTGTGAATCTTGGGTCTGTAAGCCTGTATAATAAAGGCTGGGTCTTAGTGACCTGTATTTGGCTTTGTGTCGGGTGATAGGTCTTTGTGACCTGGGTTGGTTTAGTGCCTAAGTTGTTGGTCTCTGTGACCTGTGGGTGGTCCTGTGGGATTGATGTTGTAAGCTGTTAAGAAGCTGAATTCTGGAGGGAGAGCAAAATCTAACACATTATTAGATAGGCGCAGAGGGACAGTGGATGTACCCGATATTGGGGAACCACTATAAATTTGATGTGTCGTCTGTGAATATTCTTGAAAGCTGATCTAATCTAATCAACAGACATACTAATCTAATAAACAGATTAGAAAACTTAAACAGAGACAAAAAAAACCAATTCACCCCCCCTCTAGGTGTAAAGCTAGCCTTGAAAATAAGACTTTCAAGTGGTATCAGAGGGAGGTTTCTCTTTAAAGGCTTAACGGTCTGAGTAGATCTCCAAGGTTAGCTAGAAGTCTTTCTCCATCGGTTCAAGAATGACAAATAGGGAGCTGAGTGCTATGAGACTTCCAATCTGTAGGAAGGAAGATTTTGGCATCTAGAAAGCAAGGGTGAGGCAGTTCATGGAAGCTACTGACCCTAGGATGTATATTACCATTGAAGAAGGACCTTTCATCCCAATGAAGGTCTCAGTACATGCTACCAATGTTAAGACCCCCAAATAATATGATGAGATGACCAAGGATGAGTTGGCCTTGGCCTCAATAGACAAGAGGGCAAAGAATATCATCATGAGTGATGTTGATGATTCTACACTCTAGAATCTGATCCATTGCAAAATAGCAAAGGAAATGTGGGAAACTCTTGTAATATACATGGAGGGGATAGATGAGGTCAGAGATGAAATGAAGTCTATGCTCAACCAAGAGTATGAGGCTTTCAGGCAATCCAAGGGGGACAACAAAACCATCTGTTATGAGAAGTTCTTCAGGATTGTGAATGAGCTGAAGACTTATGGAAGAGTTTTCAGCCACTATGAACTAAATGACAAGTTCCTTAGATCTCTCTAGAGACTGGGATACAAAAATTTGTGCTATAAGAGAAGTGGTAAGGCTGGTTGAAACAGCTCCTCACACCCTCTTTGGAAAGCTGCATTCATATGGGATGCAGTTTACTGCCAAGAAATATGAGGGGAACAAAAACAAGCCTCAGGCAAGGGACAAGTCTGTGGCATTCAAAGCCAAAGGATCTAGAAGAAGCTAAAGGAAGTCTCCCACTCCACCAAGGAGAGATGCTGAATCTGAGTCTGGAAAATCAGAGGAAACCATATCAGACTGTCAATGGACCGATGAATACTTTGCTGCCCTCATCAGGCAATTCCAGAAGTTCTTGAAGAAGAAGCACTAGAGAGGCAGGCCTTCCTCCTCCTCTCATCCTAAGGATGACTACTACAAGGGATGGATAAAATCCTCTAAGGAGGACAGGTATGTTTCCAAATCTGGTAAACATGTTTCCTCTAACATGACTAGCTATCATTTCAAAAAACCTGGGCATGTGATAGCTGAGTGCCCTGTCAAAAGGAAGGAACATGGTGAGAAAAAGGATCACCAGCAAAAAGGCAAGAAGGAGAAATCCATCATTGCCAAAAAACAAAAGAGCTGGACTGACTACTGATCATTAGATTCAGAAGAAGAAGAAGTCTATGTTGGGCTGTACTCTACTGAAGAAGGAGATGTTGAAGCAGACTACATCAAAAGGCTGGGTACTTTAGTAGAAGAAGCTGAGGAGCTGCATCCTGCTGTCAGGATTGAAGACAGGGCCCCTCTATCACAATTAGATGGTGATTCAGAGGTGGATTCTGAAGAAGACAGTTGCTTCCTTGGGCTGATGGCCAGGTTAGATGAAGAAATCAGCCAAGATTAGCCTGGTCCAAGCAAGGTAAATTTTGTTGCGAGCTCTCCATGTTTAGATTATGAATCTATTCCATATTCCTGTTCCTCTGCATCAAGTGATGATGATGGCTCAGGATCTGAGCGAAACATCAATCAATTGATTGATAATTTTGGTGCACTTCTGCAAGCTTTCAAGAAGAACAAGCTCCTGGCCAAATATTAGGCTCAGGAAATTGCCTCTTCAAGGTTTGCTGCTTTAGATTCAGCAAAATTGCTGGATCTGAAGACTCAAGAAGTTAGCAAACTGAAGAATGTTACAATCCTTCAGATGAGCACCATAACCTTCAAGAACAACCATATCAGGAATTTTGAGGGAAGGCACCAAAAGGAGAGGGAACTAGTGGCTAGCTACACCTAGCCTAGCACGGTATTGACCTTGATAGACTCATTCTCCTCCCAAAGGATAAAGAAAGGGTTGGGATTCAAAGGAAAGGCAAGATCTGCTAATCCTAAGGGAAAGGGCAAAGCCCAGGTGGAGCCAATATCCTCTAGGGCTCCTGTCAAGTTTAATAAAGTTCAGTTTCCTTTAGATAGCCATGACCATGAGAGTATTTATGGTCACTACAATCATGTTAAACCATCTTGTGTGAACAAATAAGTTCCACAAATGGCGGATTTTACAGCAAAGGTGCTAGTGCCCATGAGAAAATACAAATGGCCTATCCTGGACCATTTTTGTTTGGTGCTACAGCCCCTTCAGTTAAGGGTAAAGTTCCAACCTATTCTCAAATTCCTCCAGCCCACTCTAAGGCAAGGGGCAAGGCTGTCATTAGACCAGACCTGGGCATCTCTGAGGCCATCAAGGGTATGTTGTCTGAAAAGAAAGTTGCAGCTAGAAGGGCTCAAGATATCCCAAGCACTTCTACTGCCAGAACCACCACTTATCAGACTGGGGCTGGGAAACCATGGAACAGGACTGCTACTACACCTTGTAGACCCAGAGCTACTATTAACCCAACCACTAGACCTGCTCCAAAAAGAAGGTACAACGTCCATAAGTGTTGGTGTTATGGCATGGTAGGGCACTTTGCTGTTGATTATTGGCACAATCATAGTGTGCAGAGAGCAAATGTCAGCTTGCCTGTCAGAAAAGCTGCAGGCAGGTATAATTATTTTCAGCCTAACATGCACAAGGACCAAATAAAAATTTGGGTCCTAAGGTTAACTGATTTGTGTTTTGCAGGATAGTCCAAGTGCCTATACCCCTATATGGTACTTGGACAATGGATGTTTGAGGCACATGACTGGAACAAGGAGCATGCTGAAGGATTATTTCCTGTAAAAAATGGACCAAAGGTCATCTTTGGAGGGTCAGAAAAAGGGGTCACTAGAGGTTATGGTAAGATCTCTTTATCATAGTCACTATCACTAGAGTAGCCTATGTGGAAGGGTTACAACACAACCTAATAAGCATTATCCAACTCTGTGATCTTGGCTATGACATAGTGTTCCATAAGGATGAGTGCCAAATTAGGAGGTTAAGTGACCAAGAGGTCATCTTAACAGGAACTAGGAGTGGAAATGTGTATTGTTTAGATTTTCTATGATCTAGCAAAGACACACCTGTATGCCTAGTTGCAGATGAGAAAGCCTCTTCACATGTCCAGTGGCACAAGAGGCTAGCCCATCTAAATTATAGGACCATAGTAAAGAGCTGGTTAGGAATATGCCTAAATTTATATGCACTAAGGAGGGTATCTGCTCTGCATGCCAAAAGGGCAAGCAGACTAAGACCTCCTTCAAAAGCATTGGATCCAAATATTCAGTGAGGTCCTTATACTTCTTAAATATGGGTCTGTTTGGTCATATTCCAATTCAAAGTCTAGGTAGTAAAGTCTATACCCTTGTGGTTGTTGATGACTTTTTTGTCAGGCAAATTCAGAATGAATTCAACAGCATTGTGGTCAAAATTAGAAGTGACCATGGGACTGAGTTTAAGTCTGAGTACGTGATAAGGTTTCGTGAAGAGCAAGGGATTCATCAAGAATTTTCCTCTACTAGAACGCCCCAGCAAAATGGAATTGCTGAGAGGAAAAATAGGACACTCATAGAGGTTTGTAAAATCTTATTAAGTGACTCATCCCTCCCAGAATACTCCTGGGCTAAGGCAGTTAACAATGCATGATATGTCCTTAATAGGGCTTCTATCACCAAGAGACACAAGAAGACTCCCTATGAGATCTTGAAGGGCAGAAAACCAAACCCGAGATATTTCAGGATCTTTGGTTGCAAGTGCTATGCGCTCAACAATGGAAAATTTCATTTAACTAAGTTTGCTACCAAGTCCCATAATGAGATCTTTGTTGGGTACAACATTCATACTAAGGCATATAAAATCTACAACTTAACTACCCAAGTTGTAGAAGAGTCAATGCATGTTGTTTTTGATCAATACAACATGGTTAACTGTGAGTTGCCAAGATCGTCCTATTTTAATACTACAGGTACAAAGCAGATGATAGACAAGCTTACCATCAAGGAAGCTACTCCCACAGTCTAGGAAAATGATGATGGACTGCTTATTCCATGAGAAGGGTAAGACATACTTGAAGAAAATGAAGTGCAGCTAGCTGAAAACCCTGAAGATCTGCAAGTTGCAGCTAGATTGGCTCCAACTACAAGGCATCTAAGGGACCATCAAGTTCACCAAATCATTGGTGATGCACATCATGGGGTCCAGACCAGAAGCAGGAGTGTCAATATAGTTCTATACTCAAGTTTCCTGTCTCAAGAACAGCCAAAGAAGTTTGTATTCTCTTAGGACTTCAAGGGCAAGCACAGCATTTTTAGGATCCATCCCGCTACTTCCCGCTTGGCTCAGCAGTATCTGCACACAACATTCCACCATATGGTGGCAAACAATAGCAACGGTCAGCATTAACTGACCAAATTATAATGACCACACCCCTTACTCGGGGAGGCGATGCTCCTTCCCTGCAGGCATTAGTATAAACACAACATGGCAATAGGAACGTGCAACTTAGCACCATTCGCCATAGTGGTTGGCACAAACTCCCAATGCCCCGTGCTCTCAGGCACACTCTCAGTGCACAAGACCAAAAGGGTCACACTACCATTCTAAGACCATCAACAACATTTGAGCTTTTACTCTCACAAGGGACAAGGCCAGAGACAATGCTCAAGTGCTTCGACAGGTAATGTGTTGTACACATTAACCACTCCAAGTCAACCAGCAGAGGGGAGGGTATTGTTCAGCCATATCCCGTGCTCAAATCGTCCGGCTCTCAGGCCTGACGCGGGTCAGCATACACTTTCCCATTTCCGCATGATCCATAATTCTGTAAGGATCCTAGGATAGCACTCATGGCTACCAAAGCTGAGCAATTTAAGCTCATGCTCCACAAAATGGGCCCCGAGGTCTTCGAGAGACGGGCCATCACAAATTAGCCCTCAAGTCTCCCAGAGAAAGGCTTCACAAACAATACATAGCTTACTGGTAAATATCACCAGTGGTAGAACTACTGTCGCGCGGTAGGGGAAAGTCTATCATTTCATCCCCTTAAACGGGTGTTTTCTTGGAGACTACCCATAGTACTATTAATGCTGTCATTTGAACAACCTGTGACTCCAAAACTCTACGTGACCACCAGAAAGTCTTCTTTGCTATACAAATATACAAACACCACTAATTACGACCAACCAATCTGGATGGGCTTCAAACAACATGCATATTTTGTACTTCGATTTCAGATCTAAATGTAACACTTTGAGGATACACGGATCTAACCGTCGGGAGAACCACATCCACGTGTTCGTGGTGTGTCTACAATCTAATGCAAAATGAAAGGACTTCACATGTCCAAGTGTTGGGTATTACATCCACATTAACCCAGATTTGATGAAGTCACCCTGGAACTAAGATGAATTAAGTTGTATTTATTGCTTGGTTTGAGTTATATGTTTGTAAGAATTTCACTGGGAAGTGTAGAACAATGTCAGTCCACAGTGGGTGACCAAACACAGGAACTGTACAATGTAATCCCTCATTGTATATTCCAAGGTGTTGACTCATGTGTGGTCTCTCTATTGGGATACACTTCATATTCAAGCTATTGGACTTTGGAAAAGAATTGGAAGTTGACTACATTAGAAGAAAAAGTTTTCCAACAACAAAAATTATCTAAGTCTTTTACTCGAGTATGTCTATAACTACTCGAGTAGTTTGGGTATAATTTACTCGAGTAAAGAAAACTTGTACTCGAGTACTTAGGTGTATCTCTCGTGTAGCTAAGTCATGTACTCGAGTAGACGTAGTCATATACTCGAGTAGCATGTTTATATACTTGAGTAGATCACTCTTTATACCCGAGTATTAAAGGGTTCACTCATCAAAATTTTTCTAAGTCATGGACTCGAGTAAGTATACTCACATACTCTAGTAAGTATACTCACATACTCGAGTAGATAGAATCATACTCGAGTAGTTCATTATACCTACTCGAGTAGATCATGTTTCACTCGTGTACCTTGAAATTTTCCTACTCCAGAATTTTCTAAGTCTTTTACTCGAGTAGAACTTTCACCTACTCGAGTAGATTACTTCCTCTCGAGTAGTTTAGTTCAACTACTCGAGTAGCTACTTGCTGACATCTTCAGAATTTTTCTAAGTATCCCACTCGAGTAGTCCTTCATGTACTCGAGTAGTTTATGTAATATACTCGAGTAGTTTTTCCAGTACTCGAGTAAGTCACTCTACATACTCGAGTAGTTCCTTCTGCTTACTCGAGTAGTTGATTTCTACCTACTCGAGTAGCCTATCTTTTTATACCCGAGTATGTTCTCCTTCATGTACTCGAGTAGTTATTCATCTACTCGAGTAGCTATTCACTTACTCGTGTATATGGCTGAACTTTTCTGAATTTTGTCTAAGTCCTTTTTCTGACGGGATTTTAAAATCACGCGACATGATTGGTCCACGTGTACATCATTATGACCGATTATGACCGTTAGTCTCTCTTATATAAAGTCTTATCAGAAAATGACAAACCCTAGTAATTCTCCAAGCATTCTTGTCATCTTATTTTGATAAAGTTCTTCAGCTGACTCCTCCCTGTTTTCACGAAACGGAAGCCGCCGCCACTACCATCTTCTCCGGCCACTGCTTCTAAGTTCAGAGGATTCATTCTGAAGAAAGTTATAGATCGAGATCGATATCACCGTTCATCTTCTCTCTCTGATTCTGTAAAAGCAAGAAGATCCAGATCTGGGCCGAGAATCTCTTCACCGATTTCTGATAGTGCTGCAAAGTCCATAAGAAGAAGTTTTCTGGCCGTTTCATCAGATCTGATTGGTTTTACTGTTTGTATAATTTTCCAAAACTTTATTAATCTTGTAGGAGAAAGTTTCTCCGAGTGTTGGAGTTTTTCACTTCGAGTTTGTAGGAAGTGTTATCTTCCGAGGTGTAGATCCTTTTGTTGGATCGAGTTTGTAGGAACTTTGTTCCGAGGGTAGGATCGATTTTTTTTTGATCCGAGATAGTGGAGTAGCCGAGTCTAGTTGATTGCTAGATCGGTGAGGGAAAGTGGATGTACCCAAGGTTGGGGAACCACTATAAATCTTGTGTCGTCTGTGACATTGGTAGATAGTTTTGTGTTGTGCTCTAATTATTTTTTATTCCGCAAAAGACGCACAACTCACCTATTCACCCCCTCTAGGTGATTTAGGTTGACAATCATTTTCTTTCAATTGGTATCAGAGCGAGGTTGATCGTCGAAAGGTTAACGCCTTGATTAGATCCAAATCTGTTGTCTGAAAGATTCTACCATAAAATGGACAAGGACAAAGATTTCGCCAAGCTTCCACTATGCAACAAAAATAACTTTCCCATGTGGAAAGAAAGGATAAAATTTTTCATGGAAGCTGTGGATCCAAGGATCTTCTTGATCGTTGAAGAAGGTCCTTACGTTCGCATTACTGTGTCCACTATCGATCCTACCAAGATAGTTCACAGAAAGCTAATGGATCTCGACAAAGACGAGATTGCACTTGTGTCCCTCGACAAGAAAGCTAAGAACATTATAGCAAGTGCAGTCGATGACTCGATGCTGCAGAATTTGATTCACTGTCAATCGGCTAAGGAAATGTGGCATTCCTTAGTCACTTTGATGGAAGGAACTGAAGAAGTAAGGGATGATCGAAGATCCCTTCTCAATCAAAAATATGAAGCGTTCTGACAAGGGAACAAGGAAACAATTGCCGACACCTTTGAGAACTTCTTCAAAATTGTGAATGGCCTAAGGGTGTATGGCCGTGTCTTCACCAACGGAGAACTAAACGACAAATTCTTGAGATCCCTAACTAAGGAATGGGATAACAAGGTATGCGCCATTAGGGAGTTCGGGAAACTAGCTGAAACGGACCCGCAAAATCTCTTTGGAAAGCTTATGTATTATGAACTCCAAATCAATACAAGAAAAGCTGAAGAAGAGAAAGGCAGGTGTGCACTAAAGGAGAAATCTATCGCTCTGAAGGCAGACACCTCCAGAAAGACTAAGGCTGCCTCCCCCGCTCCAGCTCCAGAAGTTGATGAAGAAGAAGAAACATCAGAGCGTAGCACCTCAGGCTCTGAACTATCTGAAGGAGAGTTCTCCTTACTCTCAAGGCAATTCAAGAAGTGTCTTAATAAAAAGAAACAATGGAAAGGCAAGGATGCCTCATACAGAAGATCGCGACGCGATGACGATCGACAAAGAAAAGGCTCAAGCAGCCACGAAAGGTACAATGCTAAACAGAACAAATACGTTTCAACTGACATCATTTGTTATTGCTGTAATAAGCCAGGTCACGTCATTGCTAACTGCCCTCACAAGAAGAAGGAGGGTGGTAGAAGAGAAGAAAAGAAATCCTCATACAACAATAAGAGGAAAGAGAAGAGCCTCATAGCTAAGAAGAGCAAGACTCTTAGCGACTCCGACTCATCTGAGTCAAGCGAAGAAGAAGCTTACTTTGGGCTAATGGCTCAAACAGATGATGAACAAGAGCCCCAGTTCACTGGGAAGGTAAACTCTCATACCCCTCTTTCAGATTCTGAAGTCTCTAAATATGATTGCGAGGGTAGCTCCTCTAACGATGAGTCAGAACTAATGGCCCAGTACAAGGAGTTAATCATGGCTTACGACAAATGTCGCCGAGTCGTGAAGACTCAGGCTAAAGAGATCAAATCTCTAAAAGCCGAGGAGAGCATCTTGAGAGAGAAAGTCACAAAGACTGACTCACTCGAAGAAAACTTCAATAATGCTATTGTAGAATATAACAAGGCTCTTGAGCACCTTGACCTGAAGGAGAAGATCATCAAAGGATTGGAAGTCGAACTTGCGGCTGAAAGGAAACTTGTTGAGAGTTTCTCGAAGCCCAAAACAGTTCTTCCATTCGTTGCTGAATTCTCAGCAAAGGCCAAGGGAGCTGGACTAGGCCATGAAGAAGCTCCTAGTAAATCCTCTAGGAGAAACAAGAATCAACGGAAAAATAAGGCCGCCAGAAAGGCCTCAGCCGAAGAAAAGGGAAAAGCCCCTCAAAATCAAACCACATTCAAAAAGGTCATCTTTCCATCAGAGACATTCCATCATATTTCTTCGACATGATGCAAGCAATTATCTGCCGCAAGAAATATCAATTTGGTAAGCTGATTCTGGATAAAATCAAGGACAGCTCGAAATCCCCCAACTACGCCAGAATCATCTCTCTGCTCCTCCATGAAACCAATCCTGAGGTCTTCAACTTCTCCAAAGGGACCCCTCTTCACCACATGAAGAAGGTCTCCATCTCTTCCATTCAGAGATGGGATCTCAAGTTAAAGAATTCTGCCCAAGCTGCAAAGCTCTCTGAAGTTCCAGAAGTTCTAGCCATAGAGGACAGGACTCCATCTCCCTCTCCTCATCATGTGGCCAGCTCCTCTGGTGCACTAAGTGAGGGGGAGCCTGCTCCTTCTATCCCAGTCAGGCAGCCCTCTCCTCAGCAAGCACTTTCTTCCCTACCTCATACTCCACAAAGTCCAGCCACTCCTTCAGATCAAGTACCTCAAGACACTCTTCTGTCCACAGCTGCTGCTATAGATGCTATGATTGCAGAGCTCTCTGAAGACGTGATCCCCCCTCCTCCTCTATCTCCTCCAGCTCCAACCTCTGAAGGTCACAAGAACTTTTCTCCAGCCCAGTCTCCTGCCCATTCTCCAGCCAGGACTCCAACACCATCTCCACATCCTCCAACAGACAAGCACGACACCATTCTTATTTCTGATGAGCCTTCTCCTGCGCCAGCTGAGGCCCCTCTCAGAAACTTAGATTTCTCCATTCCCCATACTACAGAAGAAATGGATGCTATAATTCATACCACCAGAGCTCTCAGCTCGGTCATCATTGAAGAAATAGCTCCTTGGGTAACCCCTCCTATCCCTTCTGCTGCTCCCTCTACTGCTATTCCCATCTCTTCCTCCTCAGATTTGGTGCAACATATTGCCTTTCTTCTTCAAGAACAGAGAACTTATTTTGACACCTCTCTAAAAATAGTCACTGACAAGGTAACTTCTCTTGAGACTTAGATGAGCAGAGGCTTTGCTGAAATTCAGCATAATACTGACAAGCTCCAGTATTTATTTCAACTTGGTGGGAAAGCCATAGACCACACTATCACTAGTGTTGGCAATGTTATGGAACAAGGTATCACCCTTGCTAACAATCAGATAGAGCTAGACAAGAGAAATGAAGCAAACAAAATGAAAATCTGTGAAGAAGTGGGTATTTTCAAAGATGATACTATAGCTCAGCTATCTGTTGAAATCAGAAAGGGGGAGGGTTTGATAAAAGAACTCAAAGAACAGGTAGAAAAATCTGCTACTCAGAAGACAGCTATATGGGAAGCTCATGTGAGGGCCATTCATGATGATGTGCTAGCCCAGATACAAAGTGTCAAGTTTCACACTTATGACACTGCTGTCTAGATGCACAATCAGATCTTGCAAGATCTTGCAGTTGACCCCAACATCATTCCTCATCACTTAAACCCCCTAGCTACAGATGTTACTGCCCCAGCTGTTCCTTTGCAACCTTCTTTCTCTCCCAGGCCTGGAGACACAGTTGACCCTCCAGACTCCTATGATCCAGAAGACCCTGCTGATATCTTCCTTCAAGCTCCCCCGGAGATCAGAATCCACAAGAAGAAAAGGAAGTATGGTGAAGGTCCCTCTACTGGCAGGACTGCTCCTACTAGAGCTCCTGACCACGCTGAAACTTGGTCTCCAACTTTCAAGTCTCTAATTTTGGACACACTCAGGCTAGTTATGGATCACAATGAGAATAGGAGCATTCACTACAGTTCCCAGGAATGGGAGTTATATGAGAAATCAATGCTAAAAAGGAAGATCCATGACAGAGAGTTTGGAAGAAATAACCCTGCTGCTCCTCCAAGGCCTCCTAAATATTTCCCTAAGCCTTTCAGCTATCTAAGGAGACAGCAAGAAAAGATGGATAAGCAGCAATCCCAAGCCTAAACCTAAAAGATGTTGAGAGATTGAAATGACAGGTTGTAGACTAGATGTTTTTGGAAATTTACATATATATAATTCTAAATTTCTGTCTAATTATCTTTTTCACTGTCTATTGCTTACCTGCTCATGTTTTTCTACTTAGTTTCTTTTATGTCCATAATTCACCTTAGTGTAAAGGGTTCTGACTTCAAAAAATAGGGGCAGATTGTTGGGTATTACATCCACACTAACCCAGATTTGATGAAGTCACCCTGGAACTAAGATGAATTAAGTTGTATTTGATGCTTGGTTTGTGTTATATGTTTGCAGTAATTTCACTGGGAAGTGTAGACCAATGTAAGTCCACAGTGGGTCACCAAACACAGGAACTGTGCAATGTAATCCCTCATTGCATATTCCAAGGTGTTGACTCATGTGTGCTATCTCTATTGGGATACACTTCATATTCAAGCTATTGGACTTTGGAAAAGAATTGGAAGTTGACTACATTAGAAGAAAAAGTTTTCCAACAACAAAAATTCTCTAAGTCTTTTACTCGAGTATGTCTATAACTACTCGAGTAGTTTGGGTATAATTTACTCGAGTAAAGAAACCTTGTACTCGAGTTCTTAAGTGTATCTCTCGTGTAGCTAAGTCATGTACTCGAGTAGACGTAGTCATATACTCGAGAATCATGTTTATATACTCGAGTAGATCACTCTTTATACCCGAGTATTAAAGGGTTCACTCATCAAAATTTTTCTAAGTCATGGACTCGAGTAAGTATACTCACACACTCGAGTAAGTATACTCACATACTCGAGTAGATATAATCATACTCGAGTAGTTCATTATACCTACTCGAGTAGATCATGTTTCACTCGTGTACCTTGAAATTTTCCTACTCCAGAATTTTCTAAGTCTTTTACTCGAGTAGAACTTTCACCTACTCGAGTAGATTACTTCCTCTCGAGTAGTTTAGTTCAACTACTCGAGTAGCTGCTTGCTGACATCTTCAGAATTTTTCTAAGTATCCCACTCGAGTACTCCTTCATGTACTCGAGTAGTTTATGTAATATACTCGAGTAGTTTTTCCAGTACTCTTGTAGATCCTTATGTACTCGAGTAAGTCACTCTACATACTCGAGTAGTTCCTTCTGCTTACTCGAGTAGTTGATTTCTACCTACTCGAGTAGCCTATCTTTTTATACCCGAGTATGTTCTCCTTCATGTACTCGAGTAGCTATTCACTTACTCGTGTATATGGCTGAACTTTTCTGAAATTTGACTAAGTCCTTTTTCTGACGGGATTTTAAAATCACGCGACATGATTGGTCCACGTGTACATCATTATGACCGATTATGACCATTAGTCTCTCCTATATAAAGTCTTATCAGAAAATGACAAACCCTAATAATTCTCCAAGCATTCTTGTCATCTTATTTTGAGAAAGTTCTTCAGCCGACTCCTCCCTGTTTTCACGAAACGAAAGCCGCCGCCGCTACCATCTTCTCCGGCCACTGCTTCTAAGTTCAGAGGATTCATTCTGAAGAAAGTTACAGATCAAGATCGACATCACCGTTCATCTTCTCTCTCTGATTCTGTAAAAGCAAGAAGATCCAGATCTGGGCCGAGAATCTCTTCACCGATTTCTGATAGTGCTGCAAAGTCCATAAGAAGAAGTTTTCTGGCCGTTTCATTAGATCTGATTGGATGTACTGTTTGTATAATTTTCCAAAACTTTATTAATCTTGTAGGAGAACGTTTCTACAAGTGTAGGAGTTTTTCACTCCGAGTTTGTAGGAAGTGTTATCTTCCGAGGTGTAGATCCTTTTGTTGGATCGAGTTTGTAGGAACTTTTTTCCGAGGGTAGGATCGAATTTTTTTTGATCCGAGATAGTGGAGTAGCCGAGTCTAGTTGATTGCTAGATCGGTGAGGGAAAGTGGATGTACCCAAGGTTGGGGAACCACTATAAATCTTGTGTCGTCTGTGACATTGGTAGATAGTTCTGTGCTGTGCTCTAATTATTTTTTATTCCGCAAAAGCCGCACAACTCACCTATTCACCCCCATCTAGGTGATTTAGGTTGACAACTATTTTCTTTCACCAAGGAAGAGGTTTGTTACCGTTGTAGTAATTTTGGCGCCATGGGAGAAATCTAGATGGTTGAAAATGACTGCTCCGGGCTTGCCTCCGTATATCAAAACTCGCTTTGTGAATCCGGACACTGAATCTCTAACGACGGTAAGAACCCTCCTTCCTGATACTGCTGCTCCTCCTCCAAAAAAACAGGCCAAACTATCCAACTCCAGAATAATGAAGAGTAAACAATGGAACCAGGCATATATATGAAGCTACAGCCAAGCGATTACTTATTACTGTCGCGGGGTACCGCCTCACTTCGAGTGTAACTGCCCAGGCCCTCCAATCCTAGGATGACACATGGCCACACCGTTACAGATTCGCTAAGGCCGAGAGTTACGATGCTAGCGCCTCGCGGTAGCTAGCGACCGTTATATCACGACTGCCCCGCTACCGCCGCGCGATAGCTACTACTTCCACATGGTAGTAACCCGAGGGCTTTCATAAATAAATTGCCAAGATACCTCCTACGGTAACCCTACCGTTGGGCATTAACTTCCTGAGAACTTGGACACTAAAATGGCCAACGTCGCGCGCTAGAATCCTACTGTCGCGCAGTAGACTAGGCATTAAGTCACCCTGCCTCACTCAATGTTCTCAATGCTCACTGTACTAACAATGGAGCTACCGTTGAGCGATAACTAGCCACCGCTAGGCGATAACCTCCAAAACACCATTTCCTGCCTTACGAAAAATCGGGGCGTTACAAATCCCCCCCCGCTTAAAGAATTTCGTCCATAAATTATGTCATGCAGTAAACTAAAGAATTTTATCAACATTAATTGTGTACCTCAATTGAATAGCACGGGGAACTCTGACTTCATGGTTTGCTCCCGCTCCAATGAAAGCTCCTCTCGGCCACAGTTGTCCCACCGGACCTTGACGATCCTGATCTCTTTATTACGAAGTCTCTTGACATCCACATTCTCAATGTGAATGGGTTTGACCTTCGTTGTCAACCCACCATCCACCTGTAATTGATCAACGACGATCACTAGTGTGGGTTCTTCCACTGCCTTCTACAACACCGATATGTTTAATACGTCATGTAGACCACTCAGTTCCGTTGAAAGCTTAAAATGGTAAGTCGCTTCAGTAACGCGCTCCAACACCTCAAACGGCCCAAGATATCTTGGACTTAGCTTTTTCAGTCAACGAATCCGCAACACACCCTTGAACGATTTGATGTTCACGTATACCCAATCTCCCACGGAGAATTTGACATTTCTGTGCTTGGCATCACAGTACTTAGCTTGTCTATCTTGTGCAACCAGCAATCGCTCATCAAAGTTGTTGGTGTACGCACAATCAAAGTCGCATCTTCGATGTCCCTCCGCTTGTATAATTTTGACTCAGCAATCTCCAACCATGACAACGGGGCACGACACTTTCTATCATAAAGGGCCTCGAAGGGCGCCATTTGAATACTCATCTGGTAGCTGTTGTTGTATGAAAAATCAGTCATATATAGGTGATCCTCCCACCTTTTTCTGAAATCCAAGGAACACATGCGAAGCATGTTCTCCATCGTACTATTCACCCTCTTGGTCTGACCATCCGTCTGCGGATGAAAGGACGTACTGAACTTCAGTTTGGTACGCAATAACTGATGTACCAACATCCACTCGTTGGACGTAAACCACCCATCCCGATTATAAAATCCCTCAGACTTCTAGACCCCTAGTATGGTTTTGTAATGAATGGGTCATGACAAAACCATAAAAAGTACAAAAAGGTTGGTGTGAACCTAGGAACTTGTGTGTGAACACCTTGGTAGGTAAATAGTAGAATCCCAATTACTAGCTTAGGGATGACAAACCTATTAGAGGGTCCATTAGGGACATAGGGATGCACTAGGGTCAACTAAAAAGGTCAAGTTCACCAAATTCAAACCAAGCCCTGATTAGGTCAAACTAAGCTCACCCATGCCCAAATGACCTCCCCTTAGCTAAAGGGACGCACCCAGATCTTCCCAAGCCCAAAGGGAGGCCAATGGGTCACCAATGACACATTGGGGTCAACCAAAGAGGCTAAGTTGACCAAAGTCAACCCTAGACCTAAAAAGGTCAAAATGCCCTAACTAAGGGTCAAGTGACCTCCAAGATGCCCAAATTATTCTATCTAAGCCTTCCTAGACCTTAGGGTAGGCCAATGGGTCGCCAAGGACCATTAGAGTCAACCTAAATGGTTAATTTGACCAAGGTCAACTCAATCCTTGAAATAGGTCAAAATAGCTCAAATAGGCCATTAGACTGGATTAGTCATCAAATTCAGCCTTGATGACTAGGAGAGTGAAAAGCATTCTTCCCCTTTAATGGAGGAGAGAGAGAGAGAGAGAGAAAGAGAGATAAAATGGCCATTCATGGTGATTGAATGCCATTGACTCCTCATTTCCTCTCCAAATTGATGGAGATTCACTCCCTCTATCATTTATGGGAGGTTTTTTGATCGATTCATGCCTAGGGAAGGAGAACCCACCTTTCCTGAAATGAGCCTTTAGTGGTCATTAATGGCCATTGCATGCTACACACTTCCCCTCCCCCATTAGATGATTTTAAAAGCTTTCCTAGGTCAGGAGTAGCAGTTTCCACACTTTACCTATAGGAGACAAGGACATTGACAGTGCCGTTGCAGAACACCCGCAAGCTCAAGATCCGGCCATGGCAATCCGACGATCGACCCGCCTCCAGCTCTCCCAACAAGTCTTCCTCTACTCGTCTCTTCGTGGGCTAACATCTTAGATCTTTTAGGAGCGAAATCAGGATCAATTGAGCCCGATCGGGTGAGAGATATTTCTGGATTTTCATGATTTTTCTACCTTGCGGGTCGCCGGAAACCACCCCTCCGGCGACCGTGCCGCAGCCCGGCGATAGCCCCCACCTCAACGAAGGTGGTGGCGGTGGTGGCCGGCCAGGGTGGTGGCTTTGTGGATGGCAAATTGGCTTGGGATGTGTTCCAGGCCGGGTTGATCTCATCCCTTGGCAAGATGAAGAAGACAATGCCAGGGCCACTCAATTTGCTCTAAGATTCGTGCCATAAATTCATTTTATTTCATTTTCTGACACTATTTTTGGGGTGTTTTAAAATAATTATTAAAAATACCTAGGTGCCTATTCAGAAAAAGTGGTCAATAATAAAATTGTAGCCCAAAGAGTCTAGTGTAATTTAAAAGTAGTTTGAGCCAATTTAAATTTTAGGTCAGACCACAGCACTCTGTTTCGTGATGTCTATACCTAGGCTAGATCAGAGATTGTTTTGGGTGCCCCCATCAATCCAGCAATCCAAATGACTTGAAATTTTGGATGTTCGTCAATCTTACCTATACCTAAAACGTATCCAAAAACGGGAATTTGTGGAAAACTCTTTCCTAAAGGTTTTGTAGAAATATAATAATACATGTAGGAATTATTTAAAGGTTCTAATGACCTCAAAACCCTCTCAAATTTTGGTGATTCGTTCTTTGGGTCAATATAGGACTTTGTATTAAATTTCATCCCATTTGGATATTATTTGGTTTGGAATTTGGTAAACCCTAGCCTAGCCTAAAAATGAGTAATTAGGTTAAATTGTCCTTTGTGGTGTTGAGTGATGAAATCACCTCAACATAGGTTGAAACTTGGGCCACTGATTTGTTATGACATTCAACACACTCACATGGAGTTTGGGGTGGATTATGGTGGATTTGCCCTAGAATCCTAGTTTTTATCCGAAGGTTGAACTATGGGGGTTTGTGAAGGACATGAGGTGATATGTCCTTATATGGACTTGACGCTTAGTCCATGTGATATTAGGGTGGTGAAATGCCTTAGGAAGGGGTTTGGTAGTAGTTGTTTGGACACATGCACCCCCCTTTAATTACTAGGAAATTAATTAGGTCTACACACCTTATGGAATAAATAATGGGTCATGTGATCTTGGATTTTCATGATATTTTGATAGGAGTAATTTTATAGTGATATTGATCTCTGAAAATTATTATAGGATGTTTAGAAAACAGTAGCTCATACTTGTAGGTATAATCTTCACCTTGCTCTTGTTGATGACTTTTGGAGTAACTATGATTTAATTTTCTTAGGATGATATGAAACTCTGGCAAAGTTAATCAAATAACATTTGTAGGCACTAGTGAATTATTTGGATCTTTTGGGCATTTCCTCTAAGTACTTCATATGTTAAGTGAACTAGTGCACTGTACTTGGATAAATAGATAATAAATATTATATCTTGCTAAAAATTTATGTTACTTGGCCAGAGATTCTTATAGGGCATAATAAAGCTTAAAAAAATTATTACATATTATTTTGATGAGTTTATAAGAATGTTGCTTCACAAGGTGCCCTTTGGTGGAATTATTTGATGTATTTTTATACATGGTTCACTAACCTTGGAATTGTATGAAACTATGTCAGTAGTTTTTTATGATTATTATAAGTTGCTGGTAATTTTTATATAATTTTTGGACTATGATTTATGGTACTCCTTTCTGTAACTCCAATTATTTGAATTACTTTGAATGAATTATTTAGAGATTATTACCTTTATAAAAAGCTGTGAAATATGGTATACACTGATATATTTCTATCATATAGTGTTCATAAATTTTGGGCGGCCATAACTTAAGGAAATTTAGTACTTCATGTTGACAATTTCCCATGGCCTAACATTTGGGAAAATTTTATAAATGCCAAATTAATTAGGAAAATTATAATTTTCTGGATTTAGGCTAAATGTGTCATGATAGAAGAACAATAAATATCTCAGGGCATTTGGATGAAAATTTGGAGTACCTCCTATCATGTACATCATATAGCTTAGGTTGGTCTGCATTTAGTAAAATTGTGAAAATTGTAATAACATGTGGAATGGACATAGGGAGATGGGGTTAATAGTTTACTGATCTTGGTAAAGTGAAAAAGAAAAAGAGAGGTTCATTAGGAGTCATGATAATAGAGTGATGTGTCAGCTAGTGTTAAGAGGTACTCGAGGTCGACGAAAGATCGTCTTTCCCGTGGAGAGAAAGAGTCAAAATAAACTAGGGTTAGATCCAAAATAATGTTAAAAGGGATCAGGAATTGGGTAATAACCAATAATAGTAAGTGCTTCACGAAAGGGAGCTTTGGGCTTCAGCCTATCGTAGTTCCTAGTTCCCTCGAGACCCCTTCACAGGGAATGCCTTAGGTAGTCCAAGGTTAACGTTAAACGTAGGAATAAATGGAAAGGAAGTGTAATTAGAAATTCTCTAGGGTTACACTTACACTCACAATCCCCGGTGTTATGGGAGTTATGTTATGTCTCACGAGCGATAGGTTCGGTGGTTTTGGTGATGGGCAGGTTAGCCCGGCGAGTCGATGGCTCGGATGGTTTTGTGACGGACGGGTTAGTCCGGGGAGCTTTGGTTAGGTAGATATTTGTGATGGACATGATTTTTCGGAGAGCTTTGTCTCGATGGGAAATACATTAATGTTGCATGTGCATAAGATATAAGGTGGTGGGTCTTCGGTATTGGAGGGTCATTGCACCGACACTAGTACGTTGACTCGGCAAGTGTGGTTTAGAACTTGGCCAAATAAAGTCCGGTGTGGCAACCGACAAGTGTATAGAGGAGCTCAGCTTAGTGCAACAACGTTGAGGCATACGATAGGTCTGACTAGTAGTATTGATAATGGTTTAGAGGTGGGTGAGGCCCAACCCACCGCTGAGAATTATTTTTATTTCATAGTTTTATTTTTGCGTAATTCTACTAGGTCCTTCTTTGAATAATTATTGTGTCGACTCCGTATTTCGGTATACGGTAGTAGGCTTATGATCTCATTTCGAGTAGCCGAGAGGCTCGTGGATGTGAAAAGATCACTCAAAGAAGGAAGGAGTTGAACGCAACCCTAGAGATAGGACGACGTAAATCCTCCGGATTGGAGTCAAATCCAATAGTGCGGATCATCTCGATAATGCAACTTTAGGCTTCTTTGGTTTGTAAAGAGATTTCGATCAAAGAGTCTATAAGTTAGGAGACCTAATGCTCTAGCGAGATTTTGTCTCATTTTCGGATCCGTCACGGCCGAGTTGGATTTGCAAATTTAAAACTATGCCCTTTTATTTTCTCGTTTCATTTCATGGTGAATCAATGATCGAATGCTAGCCTTTTTATTTAAGTTTTCGTCTCCACAATTTATCGTCCATTTTACTTTAAAAAATTCTCAAAATCCCAATAGTCTTCGGTAGGATAATAGTTAGAGCGTGAGTAGAAGGTAATTCACAGCCCCGTGTTTAAATACGACTTGGTACTACGATTCGACAGGTACGCTTGCCTGTTCGGGTTTTGGCCCACCAGGTGTGTGAGTTGCACTTACATGTTTTATACTATAGCATACTTGCAAGAAATAGCATCATATTGCATATAACCAATGACACCTATTGTATAATTTGGTATGGGAGCATAGTGTCGGGTATGTGAGGTGCACTTACATGTTCATAGTAAAGTATACTTGCATGACATAGCATCATAAATGCATATAACACTTGACACTTATTGTCAAAATACACTAGGGTTAGATAGAGAATAATGTTAAAAGTGATCGGGAATTGGGTAATAACCAATAATAGTAAGTGCCTTGCGAAAGGGAGATTTGGGCTTCAGCCCATCGTAGTTCCTAGTGCCCTCGAGAGCCCTTCACAGGGAATGCCTTGGGGAGTCCGTGGTTTACGTAAGCCGTAGTAATAATTGGAATTGAAGAGTAATTAAAAGTACTCTAGGGTTACACTTACACTCACACTCCCCGGTGTTGTGGGAGTCAGGTTAGGTGTTACGAGTGGTAGGCTCGGTGGTTTTGGTGATGGGTAGGTTAGATCGGCGAGCCGATGGCTCCGATAGTTTTGTGACAGACGCGTTAGTCCGGGGAGCTTTGGCTCAGTAGATATTTGTGACAGACGGGATTGTCCGGAGAGCTTTGGCTCGGTGGGAAATACATTAATGTTGTATGTGCATAAGATATGAGGTGGTGGGTCTTCGGTATTGTAGAGTGAAAGTTATTTAATTTAAGGTTAGCTAATCACTTAGAGGGAGGTGAATAGGTCTTTGAGCTTTTAATAAATCTTTTGTTGTTTTCAGGTTGTACTAACTAGAGCTTGTCCTTAAATCCTGCAATCACAAAGAAAAACAAGCACACACAGCAAACACAAGAATTTATAGTGGTTCCCCAATTGGGTACATCCACTTTCCCTTCCACCTATCCAACTTACTTGTTGGACTCCGCACAAACTCTTACACTTATGCTCCTCATTGCGTACACCTCAGGCCCACAGCCTTACAAACACATTCTTCACAGAATCGTGTTGAAATTTGTGAAGTGAAAGTGGGTGACGGGACAGGCCGGGTGGCCTAGGACGGACAGCTTTGGCGGACTAGGCGGACTGGGCAGACTGAGATGTGCAGCCTGGTGGAAGGTCTAGTGGAAAGCCGACTGTCTTCTGAGCGGCTTGTTGCATGGAGTATGCGGACTATACGGCCTGGTGTCTGCGGATAGGGTGTTTTCTGATTGGCTTTGCCAAGGAGCGACCTGAGCGGATGGAGGCGTGCGGACTGGTGCATTGCTCAGTGGCGGCAGGTGCAAGCTTGTGCTGACAGGTGGTTTGGCTCATGTTCTTGGGAAGCTTGCGGACTGATGTGTCTGCGTTTGAGCTGTTGCGGACTGAGCTTAGAGCTTGGCTGAGGCCTTGTCGAGCTCTGGTGGCACATCAGGTGCTTTGCTGTGGAGATCATTTTGGCGGACTGGTTTTGGAGTCCGAGAGGAGGCTACTGCGTTGGACAGGAGTGCGAGGAGCTCGCGGACTGATGGCGGTCTGTGTTAAGGTGTTTGGCAGACGGAGTTTGTGTCCGCCATGCTCGCATTGGCCTTTGGTGGTTTTGGACTTTGTCACACTGTGCCAAGACCATGGTGTCCGCGGTATCCGCCAAGTCCGCTGTGACCGGGCGGACTATTGCTGTCTGCCTTTGGTCGTGGACTTGTGGCGGATTGAGGTGTGAGTCTTGCGGACTGCCTCGGGTTGGTGCGGACAGCCATTGAAGGGGGATTGCTGTCCTGCAGTGGTTGGAGCTTGCGGGCTGATGCCTTGTCCGCATAGCTTAGGCGGACTGGAGAGGGTTCGCCAATGTTTGCCTTGCTCCGGGCGGTTTTCCTTGGTATCCAGCTAAGTCCTTGCATACTCGGCGGACAGAGGTTTGCTATCGCGCGGGCTGGGGTGGTGTCGCTATCTCTTGGGCGGTGACAACACTCTTCACCTTACCTATAAATAGGACCCCCCTGGCACATCTACAGTAACCTAAGTAACTAGAGTGAACAGTAAGTTGGGTTGAGCAAGGAGCTGCGATCTGTGTTTGTCAGTCCGCGTGGATTGATTAAGTGCTGACGTTTGCTGTGTGCAGGTCGCGCAGGTAGCTTCAAGGAGCCAGGAGTTTGGCTGTGACTTCGGTAAAGTACTTGGAAGTGTGCGGTCTCTGCGGACTCAACAGGAGGTCGCTCTGTGGCTTGTCAGTTCTGTTTCATCTTTGCCAGCTTCAATAACCTATCCGCCGGCTTCAGGTAGGTAGGGGTGTTCCTCAGTTCAGGTTCAGCAGGAGGCAACTCCGTGTCTATAATTGCAGCATAGCTTGGGCGAGCTCAGCGGTCTCGGCTACCTCGGCGACCTCGCGGTCTCGGCGGACTCCGGTGATGTCTGCCCGGCTTGTTTTTTTTGGTGCTTTCTATTTACAGCTGTTATACTAGCGAAATCATGTCTCGCTATGTATGCCTCATGTTGTAAAGAAGTAAATGTTTAAAAGACCTGCTTGGGCTTCCATTGTTTGTTGGGATTAACCTCTGTTCCTTGGTTTCCGCTGGTTCAACGTGAGAACTGGGTAGTTCCGAAGATATTAATTTGGCGTTTGGGCTATCTTGCTGACCACGTTGGGAAAATTTAACATGGTATCAGAGCGGAGGTTTCTGAGGTTCAATTGCATGAGCGGAAGTCAGCCAGTGTTGTTACTCAGTGATTGAGTGGTGATCAACCTGTGTTGTTGCTCGGAGCTGCTGAAAGGTTGCCAACAGGTGTTGCAATGGAAGGGAGTTTTGCAAGAGGTCTTGGCATTGAACTCTTAACGCCGACTAACTTCAAGAAGTGAAGTCGTGCATGAAGAGTTATCTTCTTGCGAGGAGCTGTGGAAGTCGTCGGTGGTGACGACAGGAAGGAAGTCACTGCTGCTTTCGGTACTACTGAGCAGGTTAGGCTCTGGAGAAGAACAAATGCCAAGGCGGAGTTCATTCTAAAGAGAGACGTGTCTCCGGAACTGTTTGATCACATCGTTGGGTGTGAGTCGGTTGCTGATATTGGACAACCATTGATGAGTTGTTCAATAGGAAGAATGTGGCGCGGCTTCAGTTCCTGGAGAATGAGTTGGCCAGGGAAACTCAGGGAGACCTTTCCATCTCCAAGTACTTCTTAAAGATGAAGAGCTTGTGTGCTGAGCTGTCGGCACTGGATCCTGATGAGCCTATCTCTGAGGCAAAGATGAAAAGACACATCATCCGCGGCTTGCGGAAGGAGTATGTGGCCTTTGTCACATCTGTTCAAGGGTGGGCTACTCTGCCGTCGTTGCTTGAGCTGGAGAATCTGCTTGCCTCGCAGGGGAGCTTAGCAAGGCAGATGGCTGGAGTGAACCTGAATCAGGAATGCAGCGAAGCTCTCTTCTCAGGCAAGAAGAAAGGATGGGAAGGGAAGAAGAAGAAGAAGGTGCAGGCCGCTGGTGAGAAGGAGACTTCAACTTCATATCCACCGGAGAGGAGCAATGCTCCTAAGGACTGGAAGAAGAATCTGAAGTGCTACCGGTGTCATCAGCGAGGGCACTTCAAGCGGGACTGCAAGGTCAAACTGCAGCCTGGGCATGCTGCAGGAAAGGAGGAAGCTTGCTCAAGAAGTGAAGAAGCAGAATGGGGCGGAGCTTTTATGACGGGCACTTGTGTTCGGGCCTTGTCTGCTGAGGACTTCAACAGCGAGTGGATCGTGGACTCCGGGTGTGGTCATCACCTCACCGGAGACAAATCGAAGTTCACCTCCATGCAGGCTTACTCAGGTAATGAAGCTATTATCACTGCTGATAATACTGTTTATGCAGTAGAGAAAGAGGGGGTCGTGTCTTTGGGTAGTGATCAGGGGCCACTCACGCTAAGGAGTGTGTATCACGTGCCGGGCATGAAGAAGAACCTCTTCTCGATGACCAATGCGGTGGATTCTGGGTATCACGTTCTATTTGGGCCAACAGACGTGAGGTTCCTTCGCAACGTATCAGCGGTGAAGGCTGATGTTGCTCATGTTGGGAGGAGGGTGAAGAACTTGTTTGTTCTTTCCACCAATGCTTATGTTGATAAGATGAGGGCCAATGATAGCGCTGCTATCTGGCATGAGAGGCTGGGGCATGTTGGCATGGACAAGCTGAAGGCAATTGCGAGTAGAAGTTTGGTGAGGGGGTTTCCGAAGTTATCTTCCTTTGGTGATGGGCATGTTTGTGCGGGCTGTCAATACGGTAAGGCACATCACCTTCCGTTTGATAAATCACAAACAATGAGCAAGATGCCACTGGAGTGTATTCATGGCGACCTGATGGGACCAACGGTTACTGCCAGCCTTGGCGGAAGCAGATATATGCTTGTCTTGGTTGATGACTACTCAAGTATTACTTGGGTGTACTTCTTAAAGGAGAAGTCAGAAGCCTTCCATTTGTTTGTGGAGTTTAAGGAGTTGGTAGAAGGCCGGCTTGGCTTGCGGTTTAAGAAGCTTAGAACTGATAACGGGGGTGAGTTTGTCTCCTCTGAGTTTTCTAACTTCTGCAGGAAGCACGGGATCCAACGGTAGCTTACGTGTGCTCACACTCCACAACAAAATGGGGTAGCGGAGCGGAAGATCCATCATCTGACGGAGACCTGCAAATGCTGGCTTCATGCGAAAGATATCCCAAGGTCCTTTTGGGCGGATGGAATGTCTTGTGCTGCTTATGTTATCAACCAGATGCCACTCAGCCCTATCAACATGAAGACTCCTATTGAGCTATTGCTGAAGGAGAAGCCGAGTGTTGGACACCTTCGGGTGTTTGGTTCAACTTGCTACGTGCATGTCCCGGATGCTTCACGGACAAAGTTGGATGCGAAGGCAAGGAAACGTGTCTTTGTTGGCTATGATGAGCGGAAGAAGGGATGGAAATGCATGGACCCTGTGACGAAGAAGTTCGTGGTGTTAAGAGACGTTGTCTTTGACGAGCTGACGTCATATGGAGGTGGCTCGATGGAGCTAACCAGAAGTAGCAAGGCTGATGAAGCACCGGTGGAGGCTGCTGAAGGCTTGGAAGAGGAGCTTGCTGTTTCACCAGCAGCTACTGTTGCTTCTAACTCCGAGGCTGAGCCTTCTGGCTCAGGAAGCAGGGGGAGCACTGTTCAATGCTTGCCCCACGTAGGAGTGGAGCCCGAAGAAGCAACGGAAGCCGTGAGCAAGGAGCCGTGTCTTCGGAGATCGAAGAGGGTGGTTAAGCCACCGGCTCGGTACTGTGATGGGAATGCAGTGAGCTTTGTCTCCTGCTTCTTTGCAGGTCCTTTGGATGAGCGAGAGCCTGCAAACTTCAACGAGGCCACTGGAGTAAAGGAGTGGGAAGATGCCATGAAAGAAGAGATTGATGCTCTGAAGAAGAATGAAACCTGGGACCTTGTGCCCAAGGTTGATGGCATTACTCCGATTACTTGCAAGTGGGTGTATAAGTTGAAGAAGAAGGCTGATGGGAGCATTGATCGGTTCAAGGCTCGCCTGGTCGCTAGAGGATTCTCACAGCAGTATGGAGAAGACTATGAGGAGACATTCAGTCCAGTTGCGAAGATGACTTCTGTAAGAGTGGTGATCGCCTTGGCTGCTAGTAAGGGATGGAGATTGTGGTAACTCGATGTGAAGAATGCCTTTCTTTACGGAGAGATTGACAAGGACATCTTCATGGATCAGCCGCTTGGTTTTGTCTCTGAGAAGCATCCGGACTATGTCTGCAAACTCAGGAAGGCTCTCTATGGGTTGAAGCAAGCTCCTAGAGCTTGGTATGGGAAGATTGCAGAATACTTGCAATTCTGTGGATATCGTGCTTCTAACTCGGATTCAAGCTTGTTCATCAAGAAGAAGGGGGAGCTACGAGTCTTGGTCCTGCTGTATATGGATGACATGATCATCATAGGGAACTCAGAGGGGGAAGTAGCAAGGCTCAGAGCAGAGCTTGCTATACGCTTCGAGATGAAAGACTTGGGAGAGTTGTATCACTTTCTCGGTCTGGAAGTGGAGAGGAAGGAGTGTGGGGTTCTCATTAGCTAGAAAGGATATGCTGATCGCATTGTGAAGCGATTTGGCATGGGCGAAGGGAAGAAGTGCTCTACTCCACTGGAATCTGGGCTGAAGCTTCGATGAGATGAGGGAAGGGTTCCTCATGATCCCTTGGTGTTCAGGGCTCTTGTTGGGAGCTTGATTTATCTAACGATTACAAGGCCGGATATTGCTTATGCTGTTGGCCGAGTAAGTCGGTATATGGCTGAACCAAGGCAATCTCATCTAGTGGCGGCAAAGGGAATTCTGAAGTATGTCAAGGCTTCTTCTGATATGGGACTCCTCTATAGAAGGGATGCGGAGTTTGCGTTGCTCGGGTACACGGATGCTGACTATGGTGGTGATTCGGATGATCGAAGGTCTACTTCTGGTTATGTGTTCACTTGCGGTTCAGCTAGCATCTCGTGGTGTAGCAAGAAGCAGGACTCGGTGTCGGTTTCAACCACGGAGGCAGAGTATAAGGCTTCGACGTTGGCGGCTCGGGAAGCCGTTTGGTTGAGGAAGGCTTATAGAGGATGTTCATGAAGAAGTGCAAGGGCCTACTTTACTCCGGGGTGACAATGAGAGTGCTCTCAAACTGGTTAACAATCCAGTGTGTCACGCCAGGACCAAGCATATTGAGATTGATCACCACTTCATCAGGGAGAAGGTGTTTGAGGGGTCTCTGCTGGTCGGGCATGTTCGGAGTGAAGATAATCTTGCTGGCATCTTCACGAAGCCACTATCGAAGGGGCCCTTTGAACGCTTGCACAGCTTGCTGGGCTTGGTCACCACTTCCCACTTCAAGGGGGAGTTTTGAAATTTGTGAAGTGGAAGTGGGTGACCGGACAGGCCGGGCGGCCTGGGGCGGACAGCTTTGGCGGACTAGGCAGACTGGGCGGACTGAGATGTGCGGCCTGGTGGAAGGTCTAGTGGAAAGCCGTCTGTCTTCTGAGCGGCTTGTTGCATGGAGTCCGCGGACTATGCGGCCTGGTGTCTGCGGATAGGGTGTTTGCTGATTGGCTTTGCCAAGGAGCGGCCTGAGCGGATGGAGTCGTGCAGACTGGTGCATTGCTCAGTGGCCGAAGGTGCAAGCTTGTGCTGATAGGTGGTTTGGCTCATGTTCGCGGGAAGCTTGCGGACTGATGTGTCCGCGGTTTGAGCTGTTGTGGACTGAGCTTAGAGCTTGGCTGAGGCCTTGTCGAGCTCTGGTGGCACAGCAGGTGCTTTGCTGTGGAGATCGTTTTGGCGGACTGGTTTTGGAGTCCGGGAGGAGGCTGCTGCGTTGGACAGGAGTGCGAGGAGCTCGCGGACTGATGGCGGTCTGTGCTAGGGTGTTTGGCGGAAGGGAGTTTGTGTCCGCCATGCTCGCATTGGCCTTTGGTGGTTTTGGACTTGGTCACACTGTGCCAAGACCATGGTGTCCGCGGTATCCGCCAAGTCCGCTGTGACCGGGCGGACTGTTGCTGTCTGCCTTTGGTTGTGGACTTGTGGCGGATTGAGGTGTGAGACTTGCAGACTGCCTCGTGTTGGTGCGGACAGCCATTGAAGGGGAATTGCTGTCCTGCAGTGGTTGGAGCTTGCGGGTTGATGCCTTGTCCGCATAGTTTGGGCGGATTGGAGAGGGTTCGCCAATGTTTGCCTTGCTCCTGGCAGTTTTCCTTGGTATCCGGCTAAGTCCTTGCGGACTCGGCGGACGGAGGTTTGCTATCGCGCGGGCTGGGGCGGTGTCGCTATCTCTTGGGCGGTGACCACACTCCTCACCTTACCTATAAATAGGACCCCCCTAGCACATCTACAGTAACCTAAGTAACTAGAGTGAACATTAAGTTGGGTTGAGCAAGGATCTGCGGTCTGTGTTTGTCAGTCCGCGCGGATTGATTCAGTGCTGACGTTTGCTGTGTGCAGGTCCCGCGGGTAGTTTCAAGGAGCCAGGAGTTTGGCTGTGACTTCGGTCAAGTACTTGGAAGTGTGCGGTCTCTGCGGACTCAGCAGGAGGTCGCTCTGCGGCTTGTCTGTTCTATTTCATCTTTGCCAGCTTCAATAACCTGTCCGCCGGCTTCAGGCGGGTAGGGGTGTTCCTCAGTTCAGGTTCACCAGGAGGCGAATAACGGTGTGTCCGCGAGGCCTTGCGGCTTCGGCGGACTCCGTGTCTATTCGGCGAATTGCAGCATAGCTTGGGCGAGCTCAGCGGTCTCGGCGACCTCGGCGACCTTGCGGTCTCGGCGGACTCCGGTGCTGTCCGCCCGGCTTGTTTTTTTTGGTGCTTTCTGTTTACAGCTGTTATACTAGCGAAATCATGTCTCGCTATGTATGCCTCGTGTTGTAAAGAAGTAAATGTATAAAAGACCTGCTTGTGCTTCCATTGTTTGTTGGGATTAACCTATGTTACTTGGTTTCCGCTGGTTCAACGTGAGAACTGGGTAGTTCCGAAGATATTAATTTGGCGTTTGGGCTATCTTGCTGACCACGTTGGGAAAATTTAACAAATCGAACTTAGAACATCAAGGTTCCTACCTCAGAGCTCTACAAAACTCCTACAGCTCAATGATCCAGAGATCACCAACCATAGCCTTATTTCTAAGGCATACACTCAGGCTCTTCAGCCCTACAGCTTCTGGCATATAACCCTACACTCAGAGTGCTGCAGCACTCCTATAACTTAGTACCCTTTCATGTACCTATAGCTTAGCTGTTGGATCTTACGACCCTCTTAGTGGGGGTGAATAAGGGTTTACAAATTTGTTTTCTTACTCTTAATTTACTTGATGAAATTATTAAAGAAATTAAAACAAATTTTTCATAATAAAATTAAACACTTAGAAATAAATAAGAACAGAAATGATAATCTTTTATTTCATAAGTAATAAACCAATATACATGATATCTCTATGAAGCTAGAGATTAAGTCTTATGAAAAATATAGTTAACTTTTGATTTCGTCGGTCCTTCTACCAAGAACCGGCAGGCTAAAGCGTATCTCTCTCTAGATCTTACTACTAGCCTCCCCTAGATCTAACCACGATCTAGAAGCTGCACACAAGGCAGTGATTACTCCCTAAGCAGAACAAGGACTTGGACTCCATACGCAAGGCAGTGATTTTCGCCTAAGCCACCCAAGGACCTAGACACCACGCACAAGGCTGTTATTTCCTCCTAAGCCACCCAAGGACTTAGACGCCACGCACAAGGCGGCAATTTCTCTACTGATTACAAAGATGATAAGATAAGTTTCAAAATAGAAATTTAGAATAAAAACTCCCTCAAAATGAATCTCTAAAGATGACGTCGAATCTTTGCAAAGATTTCCTGAGATGCTGCACACGAATCGTGTCTTGTTCGCTCTTGAACATTCTTAGGAAAATGAGAGTTTTCTGAAGGCTGGAGCTCTCTGGATCAGTTGCACGGGAAGGAACACTCCAAATTCTGCAATCCTTTTTCTCCACAGAAAAGTGAATCACTTTTATATATTATCGATATAGCCCGGCGACACTGGCTGTCGCCATTCAGAGATATCCTATCTGGCAGCCACGTGTCCCACGTTTATGAGGTTTCCGTGGGACGATTCGATCGTGGAGGTATCACTGGGCGATAGTGGCTATCACCTGGCGATATATCCTTTTCACTTTTGCAATTAGAACCGTTACCAGAGTGTAGATGACTTCGATCTCATTACGGAATGGGGTGGCACATTCCGTAACTCCTCTCGGATTGAAAGTTATGGTTGTTTGAAGTTTAACACACAAAACTCATCATTTTGTTTTTTTTTCAAAAGTTTACACACCCTTGGATTATGCCATGACTGAGGACTTGTCTCCTCATTCAACCTGAACATCCTGCACACTATAAATACACAAAAGAGTAGATCAAATACATCACGGTATTTGTTATTCACAAACCAAGAGATGAGGAATGCATGCTCCAACAATCTCCCCCTTTTGATAATAACAAATACCTAAATGAGAAATTTGTGAGTTTAAGACCATTTATGTTTATAGGTAAGTGTGGTAAAATATATGCATGAATAATAAGTTTATGATATGGTAGCTTTAAAGCCAAGCATACTCTTCTTATATAAAGGCTCCCCCTGTATAAGTGTTCCCTACATATTTTGCTCCCCCTAAATATCAAATCCACTAGATTTCTCAGTTTATTCTCCCTATTTTGTTATTAGCAAAAGCATGTAGGGATGAATATATACCTTTTAAGATTGATTAGCAATAGCTTATTGGAAGAATAACCATGATCCAGAAATAGGATAATATTTGCACTTCTTCTATAATTACTCCTGCTACATAGATATTTCCTATGAAGTTTACAATGTACTCCCTCTAAAATTTTTAATTTCATGCAAGTTATTCTCCCCTTTTGATTGTATCAAAATGGGGTAGAGGTTAGTATATACCACTTGTTTAAAATAAGCATGGTGGAACCTAAAATAATAAGGAACATAAATGAAATGATACTGTAAACATTTTTATTTCAAGGTACCACTTGTTAAAAAAGAAATCATAAGTAATCGCAAGTAGTAATCACATTGGAAGGTATAACAAGCATTCTTAAAAATAAACATCTTTTTAAAAATAGGGAATATATAAAAGCTAATGAGTTTTAAAACTGAAAATTAGATGTTTGAGTTAAAGTTCCAAGAGATGTTATTCCATTGAGATATAATTGCAAGCATGATTTGTAAATATCAAGAAAAGATATAAAACTACAATATAATAAAATTTGCATTTCAAGTAAACAAAAACATTGAAGTGCCCATGCTTTGCTATCTAGTGCATTTGCTTAAGTTTGTAGAGAATTGTGTAGATATGCATTATGATCCAATTCTCATGAGTAGAAGTTTTATATATGATAATAATGTGTACAAAAGTGATTTGATAAATTATACAAATATATTAATCAGAACGAATGACATATATAATGAAATAATATAACATTAAAATACACAAATAAAATTACTTCCACTATATTTCAATGCACATACATAAAAAGTACAACAACCAAGATGTTTCGCACACACAATGCTCATTAAGACTTATCAGGGAGCGAAGTAGTTCTTGGGGGGATCACTTTTATTCTTTTTAACTTTGTTTTTATTTTTGTGATCCAGTGTACTAAGAGAAGTGGTGAATATTTTTGTTTGTTACAAGACACTTTACAATCCTTTCCAAGCTGTTCAACCTCACAATGCTTATTAAGACTTATCAGGAGGGTGAGTAGTGCTTGGTGGAGTTTTCCTTGTCATTAATTCAATGATTTTTATGCTTGTGACCAAGGAATCCGAATTCACTATTTTGCAAACAATATCATTTAATTTTTTTTAAACCACTTTTCTCCAATGAATAAGTGCATGAAAAACAAGGAATTGAAATAAACAATTCAATGTAGTGTAGGTATTCTATTTATGTATTTTTATTATTATATTATTACACGACACAACCATGCAAGTATATGATCAATAACACTTGTAGGTTATCAAAATAAGTGAGTAAATGAATCATTATCAAACATAAAACATTACTCATACTTAGAGGCTTACTAAGCAATCAAACACATGCTTTTCTACAATCGATTTCATTGCACATAACAAGATAATAATCAAGACATGACATAAACAACAATGTTGTATGAAACTTGAAAATTAAATTAAACATTATATTTAATATTTAATGAATATAATTAGTCATCCTTGATAATGACAATGAATAACAATCATTATATATATATATATAGTTTCTGATTTTTTTATAACAATACAAGACAATAAACACACATAAATAAACAATACGTAAACAAAACATATTTTCTTTTTTTAATGGATTTATAATTTTTTAATTGGTTTTTTTAAAAAATATATCTTTAAAAAAAACTAGCAGAAAATAACATACACATGTTTAAAACAATATGCATGATATAAATAATCATAAAGTGTAAAATAATGTTCATGCAATAAATATGATATTAATATTTCTTAGATTAAACTACCCAAGCTATATGTCTACTAAGGTATCCTGGGAGGTTAGGCTCTAGAAAGGGGGAACTAAAGATCTGTGTACACAGATTCGGGTGTGTGAGTTGCACTTACATGTTCATACTATAGCATACTTGCATGACATAACATCATTACTGCATATAACCATTGACACCTATTGTATAATTTGGTATGGGAGCACAGTGTCGGGTATGTGAGGTGCACTTACATGTTCATAGTAAAGCATACTTGCATGACATAGCATCATTAATGCATATAACCCTTGACACCTATTGTCAAAATACACTAGGGTTAGATAAAGAATAATGTTAAAATTGATCGGGAATTGGGTAATAACAATTAATAGTAAGTGCCTTGCAAAATGGAGATTTGGGCTTCAGCCCATCGTAGTTCCTAGTGCCCTCGAGAGCCCTTCACAGGGAATGCCTTGGGCAGTCCGTGGTTTACGTAAGCCATAGGAATAATTGGAATGGAAGAGTAATTAGAAATACTCTAGGGTTACACTTACACCCACACTCCCCAGTGTTGTGGGAGTCAGGTTAAGTGTTACGAGCGGTAGGCTCGGTGGTTTTGGTGATGGGTAGGTTAGCTCGGCGAGCCGATGGCTCCGATAGTTTTGTGACAGACGCGTTAGTCCGACGAGCTTTGGCTCAGTAGATATTTGTGATGGATGGGATTGTCCGAAGAGCTTTGGCTCGGTGGGAAATACATTAATGTTGCATGTGCATAAGATATAAGGTGGTGGGTCTTCGGTATTGTAGAGTGAAAGTTATTTAATTCAAGGTTAGCTAATCACCTAGAGGGAGGTGAATAGGTCTTTGAGCTTTTAATAAATCTTTTGTTGTTTTCAGGTTGTACTAACTAGAGCTTGTCCTTAAATCCTGCAATCACAAAGAAAAACAAGCACACACAGCAAACACAAGAATTTATAGTGGTTTCCCAATTGGGTACATCCACTTTCCCTTCCACCTATCCAACTTACTTGTTAGACTCCGCACAAACTCTTACACTTATGCTCCTCATCGCGTACACCTCAGGCCCACAGCCTTACAAACACATTCTTCACAGAATCGAACTCAGAAACTCAAGGTTCCTACCTCAGAGCTCTACAAAACTCCTATAGCTCAATGATCCAGAGATCACCAACCTCAGCCTTATTTCTAAGGCCTACACTCAGGCTCTTCAGCCCTACAGATTCTGGCATATGACCTTACACTCAGAGTGCTGCAGCACTCCTATAACTCAGTACCCTTTCATGTACCTACAACTCAGCTGTTGGATCTTATGACCCTCTTAGAGGGGGGTGAATAAGGGTTGACAAATTTGTTTTCTTAATCTTAATTTACTTGATGAAATTATTAAAGAAATAAAAACTAATTTTTCATAATAAAATTAAACACCTAGAAATAAATAAGAACAGAAATGATAATCTTTTATTTCATAAGTGCTAAAACAATATACATGATATCTCTATGAAGCTAGAGATTAAGGCTTATGAAAAATATAGTTAACTTTTGATTTCGTCGGTCCTTCTACCAAGAACCGGCAGGCTAAAGCGTATCTCTCCCTAGATCTTACTACTAGCCTCCCCTAGATCTAACCACGATCTAGAAGCTGCACACAAGGCATTGATTACTCCCTAAGCAGCACAAGGACTTGGACTCCACACACAAGGCAGTGATTATCCCCTAAGCTACCCAAGGACCTAGACGCCACGCACAAGGCTGTGATTTCCTCCTAAGCCACCGAAGGACTTAGACGCCACGCACAAGGCAGCAATTTCTCTACCGATTACAAAGATGATAAGATAAGTTTCAAAATAGAAATTTAGAATAAAAACTCCCTCAAAAAAATCTCTGAAGATGTCGTCGAATCTTTACAAAGATTTCCTGAGATGTTGCACACCAACCGTATCTTGTTCGCTCTTGAACCTTCTTAGGAAAATGAGAGTTTTCTGAAGGCTGGAGCTCTCTAGATCAGTTGCACGGGAAGGAACACTCCAAATTCTGCAATCCTTTATCTCCACAGAAAAATGAATCACTTTTATATATTATCGATATAGCCCGGCGACACTGGCTGTCACCATTCAGAGATATCCTATCTGGCTGCCACGTGTCCAACATTTATGAGGTTTCCATGGGACGATTCGATCGTGGAGCTATCACCGGGCGACAGTGTCTATCACCTAGCGATATCTCCTTTTCACTTTTGCAATTAGAACCATTACCAGAGTGTAGATGACTTTGATCTCATTACGGAATGGGGTGGCACGTTCCGTAACTCCTCTCGGATTGGAAGTTATGGTTGCTTGAAGTTTATCACACAAAACTCATCATTTTGTTTTTTTTCTAAAGTGTACACACCCTTGGATCATGCCATGACTGAGGACTTGTCTCCTCATTCAACCTGAACAACCTGCACACTATAAATACACAAAACAGTGGATCAAATACATCACGGTATTTGTTATTCACAAACCAAGAGATGAGGAATGCATGCTCCAACAATCTCCCCCTTTTGATAATAACAAATACCTAAATGAGAAATTCATGAGTTTAAGACCATTTATGTTTATAGGTAAGTATGGTAAAATATATTCATGAATAATAAGTTTATGATATGGTAGCTTTAAAGCCAAGCATACTCTTCTTATATAAAGGCTCCCCCTGCATAAGTGTTCCCTATATATTTTGCTCCCCCTAAATATCAAATCCACTAGATTTCTCAGTTTATTCTCCCTATTTTGTTATTAGCAAAAGCATGTAGGGATGAATATATACCTTTTAAGATTGATTAGCAATAGCTTATTGGAAGAATAACCATGATCAAGAAATAGGATAATATATGCACTTCTTCTATAATTACTCCTGCTACATAGATATTTCCTATGAAGTTTACAATGTACTCCCTCTAAAATTTTTAATTTCATGCAAGTTATTCTCCCCTTTTGATTGTATCAAAATGGGGTAGAGGTTAGTATATACCACTTGTTAAAATAAGCATGGTGAAACCTAAAGTAATAAGGAACATAAATGAAATGATACTGTAAACATTTTTATTTCAAGGTACCACTTGTTAAAAAAGAAATCATGAGTAATCGCAAGTAGTAATCACATTGGAAGGTATAATAAGCATTCTTAAAAATAAACATCTTTTTAGAAATAGGGAATATATAAAAGCTAATGAGTTTTAAAACTAAAAATTAGAAGTTTGAGTTAAAGTTCCAAGAGATGCTATTCCATTGAGATATAATTGCAAGCATGATTTGTAAATATCAAGAAAAGATATAAAACTAGAATATAATAAAATTTGCATTTCAAGTAAACAAAAATATTGAAGTGGACATGCTTTGCTATCTAGTGCATTTACTTAAGTTTGTAGAGAATTGTGTAGATATGCATTAGGATCCAATTCTCATGAGTAGAAGTTTTATATATGAAAATAATGTGTACAAAAGTGATTTGATAAAGTATACAAATATATTAATCAGAACGAATGACATATATAATGAAATAATATAACATTAAAATACACAAATAAAATTACTTCCACTATATTTCAATGCACATACATAAAAAGTACAACAACCAAGGTGTTTCGCACACACAATGCTCATTAAGACTTATCAGGGAGCGAAGTAGTGCTTAGGGGGATCACTTTTAGTCTTTTTAACTTTGTTTTTATTTTTCTGATCCAGTGTACAAAGAGAAGTGGTGAATATTTTTGTTTGTTACAAGACACTTTACAATCCTTTCCAAGCTGCTCAACCTCACAATGTTTATTAAGACTTATCAGGAGGGTGAGTAGTGCTTGGTGGAGTTTTCCTTGTCATTAATTCTATGCTTTTTATGCTTGTGACCAAGGAATCCGAATTCACTATTTTGCAAACAATATTATTTAAATTTTTTTAAACCACTTTTCTCCAATGAATAAGTGCATGAAAAATAAAGAATTGAAATAAACAATTCAATGTAGTGTAGGTATTCTATTTATGTATTTTTATTATTATGTTATTACACTACACAATCTTGCAAGTATATGATCAATAACACTTGCAGGTTGTCAAAATAAGTGAGTAAATGAATCATTATCAAACATAAAACATTACTCATACTTAGATGCTTACTAAGCAATCAAACACATGCTTTTCTACAATCGATTTCATTGCACATAACAAGATAATAATCAAGACATGACATAAACAACAATGTTGTATGAAACTTGAAAATTAAATTAAACATTATATTTAATCTTTAATGGATATAATTCGTCATCCTTGATAATGACGATGAATAACAATCATTTATATATATATATATATATATATATATATATATATATATATATATATATATAGTTTCTGATTTTTTTATAACAATACAAGACAATAAACACACATAAATAAACAATAAGTAAACAAAACATATTTCGTTTTTTTATTGGATTTATAATTTTTTAATTTGTTTTTTTTAAAAAATATAACTTTAAAAAAACTAGCAGAAAATAAAATACAAATGTTTCAAACAATATGCATGATATAAATAATCATAAAGTGTAAAATAATGTTCATGCTATGAATATGATATTAGTATTTGCAAGATTAAACTACCCAAGCAATATGTCTACCAAGGTATCCTGGGAGGTTAGGCTCTAGAAAGGGGGAACTAAAGGTCTGTGTACACAAATTCGGGTGTGTGAGTTGCACTTACATGTTCATACTATAGCATACTTGCATGACATAACATCATTATTGCATATAACCATTGACACCTATTGTATAATTTGGTATGGGGGCACAGTGTCGGGTATGTGAGGTGCACTTACATGTTCATAGTAAAGCATACTTGCATGACATAACATCATAAATGTATATAACCCTTGACACCTATTGTCAAAATACACTAGGGTTAGATAGAGAATAATGTTAAAAGTGATCGAGAATTGGGTAATAACCAATAATAGTAAGTGCCTTGCGAAAGGGAGATTTGGGCTTCAGCCCATCGTAGTTCCTAATGCCCTCGAGAGCCCTTCACAGGGAATGCCTTGTGCAGTCCGTGGTTTACGTAAGCCGTTGGAATAATTGGAATGGAAGAGTAATTAGAAATACTCTAGGGCAACCCACACTCCCCGATGTTGTGGGAGTCAGGTTAGGTGTTACGAGCGGTAGGCTCGGTGGTTTTGGTGATGGGTGGGTTAGCTCGGCGAGCTGATGGATCCGATAGTTTTGTGACAGACGCGTTAGTCCGGGGAGCTTTGGCTTAGTAGATATTTGTGACGGTCGGGATTGTCCGGAGAGCTTTGGCTCGGTGGGAAATACATTAATGTTGCATGTGCATAAGATATATGGTGGTAGGTCTTCAGTATTGTAGAGTGAAAGTTATTTAATTCAAGGTTAGCTAATCACCTAGAGGGAGGTGAATAGGTCTTTGAGCTTTTAATTAATCTTTTGTTGTTTTCAGGTTGTACTAACTAGAGCTTGTCCTTAAATCCTGCAATCACAAAGAAAAACAAGCACACACAACAAACACAAGAATTTATAGTGGTTCCCCAATTGGGTACATCCACTTTCCCTTCCACCTATCCAACTTACTTGTTGGACTCCGCACAAACTCTTACACTTATGCTCCTCATAGCGTACACCTCAGGCCCACAGCCTTACAAACACATTCTTCACAGAATTGAACTCAGAACCTCAAGGTTCCTACCTCAGAGCTCTACAAAATTCCTACAGCTCAATGATCCAGAGATCACCAACCTCAGCCTTATTTCTAAGGCCTACACTCAGGCTCTTCAGCCCTACAGCTTCTAGCATACGACCCTACACTCAGAGTACTGCAGCACTCCTATAACTCAGTACCCTTTCATGTACCTACAGCTCAGCTTTTGGATCTTATGACCCTCTTAGAGGGGGGTGAATAAGGGTTGACAAATTTGTCTTCTTAATTTACTTGATGAAATTATTAAAGAAATTAGAACTAATTTTTCACAATAAAATTAAACACTTAGAAATAAATAAGAACAGAAATGATAATCTTTTATTTCATAAGTGATAAACCAATATACATGATATCTCTATGAAGCTAGAGATTAAGGCTTATGAAAAATAGAGTTAACTTTTGATTTCGCCGGTCCTTCTACCAAGAACCGGCAGGCTAAAGCGTATCTCTCCCTAGATCTTACTACTAGCCTCCCCTAGATCTAACCACGATCTAGAAGCTACACACAAGGCAGCGATTACTCCGTAAGCAGCACAAGCACTTGGACTCCACACACAAGGCAGTGATTTTACCCTAAGCTACCCAAGGACCTAGACGCCATGCACAAGGCTGCGATTTCCTCCTAAGCCACCCAAGGACTTAGATGCCACGCATAAGGCTGCAATTTCTCTACCGATTAAAAAGATGATAAGATAAGTTTCAAAATAGAAATTTAGAATAAAAACACCCTCAAAATGAATCTCTGAAGATGACGTCGAATCTTTGCAAAGATTTCCTGAGATGCTGCACACGAACCGTGTCTTGTTCGCTCTTGAACATTCATAGGAAAATGAGAGTTTTCTGAAAGCTGGAGCTCTCTAGATCAATTGCACGGGAAGGAACACTCCAAATTCTGCAATCCTTTATCTCCATAGAAAAATGAATCACTTTTATATATTATTGATATAGCCCGGCAACACTGGCTGTCACCATTTAGAGATATCCTATCTGGCTGCCACCTGTCATACATTTATGAGGTTTCCGTGGGACGATTCAATCATGGTGCTATCACCGGGCGACAATGGCTATCACCTGGAGATATCTCCTTTTCACTTTTGCAATTAGAACCATTACCAGAGTGTAGATGACTTCGATCTCATTACGGAATGGGGTGGCACGTTCCGTAACTCCTCTCGGATTGAAAGTTATGGTTGTTTGAAGTTTAGCACACAAAACTCATCATTTTGTTTTTTTTTCTAAAGTGTACACACCCTTGGATCATGCCATGACTGAGGACTTGTCTCCTCATTCAACCTGAACAACCTGCACACTATAAATACACAAAAGAGTAGATCAAATACATCACGGTATTTGTTATTCACAAACCAAGAGATGAGGAATGAATGCTCCAACAATCTCCCCTTTTGATAATAACAAATACCTAAATGAGAAATTCGTGAGTTTAAGACCATTTATGTTTATAGGTAAGTGTGGTAAAATATATGCATGAATAATAAGTTTATGATATGGTAGCTTTAAAGCCAAGCATACTCTTCTTATATAAAGGCTCCCCCTATATAAGTGTTCCCTATATATTTTGCTCCCCCAAAATATCAAATCCACTAGATTTCTCAGTTTATTCTCCCTATTTTGTTATTAGCAAAAGCATGTAGGGATGAATATATACCTTTTAAGATTGATTAACAATGGCTTATTGGAAGAATAACCATGATCAAGAAATAGGATAATATATGCACTTCTTCCATAATTACTCCTGCTACATAGATATTTCCTATGAAGTTTACAATGTACTCACTCTAAAATTTTTAATTTCATGCAAGTTATTCTCCCCTTTTGATTGTATCAAAATGGGGTAGAGGTTAGTATATACCACTTGTTTAAAATAATCATGGTGGAACCTAAAGTAATAAGGAACATAAATGAAATGATAGTGTAAACATTTTTATTTCAAGGTACAAATTGTTAAAAAAGAAATCATGAGTAATCGCAAGTAGTAATCACATTGGAAGGTATAATAAGCATTCTTAAAAATAAACATCTTTTTAGAAATAGGGAATATATAAAAGCTAATGAGTTTTAAAACTGAAAATTAGATGTTTGAGTTAAAGTTCCAAGAGATGTTATTCCATTGAGATATAATTGCAAGCATGATTTGTAAATATCAAGAAAAGATATAAAACTACAATATAATAAAATTTGCATTTCAAGTAAACAAAAACATTGAAGTGGCCATGCTTTGCTATCTAGTGCATTTACTTAAGTTTGTAGAGAATTGTGTAGATATGCATTAGGATCCAATTCTCATGAGTAGAAGTTTTATATATGATAATAATGTGTAAAAAGTGATTTGATAAAGTATACAAATATATTAATCAGAACGAATGACATATATAATGAAATAATATAACATTAAAACACACAAATAAAATTACTTCCACTATATTTCAATGCACATACATAAAAAGTACAACAACCAAGGTGTTTCGCACACACAATGCTCATTAAGACTTATCAGGGAGCGAAGTAGTGCTTGGGGGGATCACTTTTATTCTTTTTAACTTTGTTTTTATTTATGTGATCCAGTGTACTAAGAGAAGTGGTGAATATTTTTGTTTGTTACAAGACACTTTACAATCCTTTCCAAGCTGCTCAACCTAGCACTCTTTCCCCCGAGTGCCTCGCAAGGCCCCATTAGAACCATCCCCGGTTAGGGACAAGACATGACTTAGAGGGTAGGTCTCTAATGCACACAATCCTATGCCCTCTCTAATGTGAGACACAAACTATGGGTAAATAATCTTGGATATACTAAGCATTTAACCCTAAGAATGATTTCTTAAACTATAGGTTTATTTGATATTTAAAGTTATAGTAGATTTTAAACCACATAGTTATTATGAATTTCACTTTAAATTTATTTAATCATGACAATAGGAAATAACTGGCATGGATTATAATATTCAATATATATGGATAATAAAATTCATTATGTGATAATGTTCATTATGTAATAATATATGCATTTAATGTTTTAGCTTAAGACCTCTTAATAGGGCATTTAAATCCATTTTTAGAATAATTTCATTAAACTTGATAATATCACATAAGAAATTCAGTAATCAATTTATAATGAAAAAATAAGATAATAATAGACAATAAATTTGATAAGTATGGATGATAGAAAATAAAATAGATAAGTCACTTGAAATTTGAAAATAATATGACTTGTTATTTAATTTCATTCAATTCGATTTATTAGAGAATTTAGGCTTAATATGTGAAAGTCATATATCAAAATATATAAAGTGACCAAAATATGTGTTGGTTCAAAAACAAAAACAAATTTCACAAAGGAAAATAAAAATTCATTTTAGCATATTATAAAGTAGGTTTTTATGTATTTCATATTAGATTGATTTCTACTTCAAACAAGTGATTGTACACTAAGTAATAAGAGATTTAGGTATCCAAAGTGAACCGAGTGTGATGGTTCTTTTGGGTACCCAAATATAGCATGTTGGATTATGGGAAGAAAGTGATGAATGGACCATTTCAAATTGAATTAATGTTTCATTTTTAATTTTGGGCCTCCATTCATACTTTGGTTGAATATGTTTCAAATTTCCATAATCATGAAAATGACGCTTGTAATTATAGTGATATTTTAAAGTATTATTGATAGAAAATTTGTGAACATTTGATTTAGAGTTGGGAGAAAATTGATTTTGTGAAAAATAATGATAGTTGATTGAAAAATTATGAATTGAAGATTTATGAGCTTTGAAATTATTTTTCAAATTATAATTGAGTTGCTTTTCATTTTCACTCTTCCATTTATACATACTTTTATATAAAATACTAGTAGAAGTCTTACATAATTTTGAACATAAATAAGAAATAATGGATTTTTTATTACTTGAAAATTATTTCAGAAACAAATTTAATGATTCTAGCTTATTCATTATAACATTGTTTTATTTTATTAATTTTTCATTATGCTCTTTTGAAATTAAAAGTTCTTTTTCAAATTCCTTGAATCTTTCTTTAAGATCATTGCAATCATAATAAGGTGTCGAACTTTCAACTATAGAGCATGAAAGAGAATTTGATACATCAATATGTGATTCTACTTTAGCGTTTGCTTTTAAACTTATATTTTCTAAACATAATTTTGAATAAATAATTTCCATTTTCTTAATTCTACGTTTAGCAATTTCAAACATCTAATACGTATAAGTAGAATTTGAAACAAAAAGAGAAGAACTAGATTTTCTTACAATACTGTTGGATGAGACATGTTTTGAACATATAATTCCTTTGACATATTCATCATCCTCTTCCATAAATGAATTTTCATCTTTTTTTTCGCATGATGTGTTCATTTCTTCCAATCCATTTGATGTGCACTCCATGGATTCATCAAAAGAGGAGCTTTCTTGAATACTTATGCAAGCATTCATATTCTCCATGTCTTGTACTTGTTTTGTTCCTGTGGATGAAGAATCATAAGTTTATTCAAGAAATTTCCAAACTTCATAACAAGTAGGAAACATATATATTTGTTTAAAAATATTTTGGTCTAGTGCTCAAAATAAGCTATTTAAGGATTTAACATTTAAAACCATTTCATTTATGTTTAAAATAATTGGAGGCTTTTCAATAGTAATTTTCCAAACTTGCTCATCTAAATGTTGAAACCGAAAAACAGTCTCCTGTGGAGTTCACCCTTGGGGAAGAGGTGATCGCGCGCCTACTTCACTCCTGCAAGCAAGACAATAAAAGAAACAAGGGGAACCGACCCAAGTGCTCGGCGGGGAGGACCCACCACACACCTGGAAGATCTGAGAGCGCTTCCCCTCCTTAGCCAAATGCCGAGCTAAGGTACCCGAAGAAAGCACTTGAAAACTGGAGCCAAAGAGCACAGGAAGCATGCCTTCTAGGGTACCCCTTGGGTCCTATTTATAGTTTTCAGGATATGAACTGCCAATAACCAAACTAAACTGACCTGAAATTACCAAAATGCCCTTAGCTGGGTCTACCAACAGCTAAACTCCGTTGTTTTGAAGGGCTATGGGCAGACCTACGACGGCAAAATAGTAAAAAGTACCTCATAGATCTGGGCGAGCTGGGGAGCCTGGCCACCTCAGTAGACCCTACTGCCTGCTGTTGCCGAGCTCCTTTGCGAGTACGCGAGCTGGGGCGGCGAGCTCGCCCATCTGTTGGTCACCATCAGTCGACCTTAGCTCGACGATTCTTGGACTAGCTCGGCGAATGTCGAGCTCGCGGTCGACCAATGCCGCTCTACCGTTCGACGAATGACGAGGTCGGGCTCGGCTTCCCTGCTGCCGAGCTCGCCCATTAGTTTCAGCCCGATCGGTCTGGTTCCTGGCGACCTTATTCACTGGACACGGGGTTGTACACAATCCTCGCTCTTTTTAAGCATTGCAAAGCTCGGAAAGAAACATCCAACCCCAAGTGTTCGGCGAGCGCGGGGTAGACTAGAGGGAATCTTCGGGTGGGCTCTACCTGCGTCAATATATATGGACCTGTGTACCTGCCTAACCTTGTCATTCCCTTTGCTCTTGCCCTACTAAGATGTCGATCCCCAAGGAGATCCAAGAGAGCCTTGACCGAGCTCTCCAGGCCTCTGCAGCTCGTGTAGCCGCCCTGACGGCGGTCCTAGCCATTGTGCCGCAGGGTAGCTCTGTAGAGCCTAGCTCTAAGAAGATGAAACCGTTCCCTCAGGCGGTCGAGCCCATCTACGATGACCTGAGGACCGCCTTGGAGCACGGGACTGGCTCCTCCACTCTGCCTGCCTCTGAAAAGGCGAGGAATAAAGTCGAGATCTGCGATGGCCCAAACAATCGCCCTGATGGTGTAGAAGACGCCGCGCCGTGAGACACCACCCCGCAAGCCAAGACCACTCTTGGGGACTTGAGGTTCATGACTCCGGAAAAACGCCACCGGGAGCCGTCCCCTCCCTTTGGGACCTTGGGGTTGAGCTCGCAAAGGCTGAGCTCGCTGGTGCACGGCCCCTCTCCTCGGCAAGCTGTCATGTCCGTGGGGGAGGGTCTGTAAACCATCCCTACACCGGGATTCGAGCTTCTCCAATCGGCGATTCGCGGCCCAGGTCGCAGGAAGGATCTGAGGTTCATCCCTCCCCGCATCTCCTTCGATCTATCGAGATCGTCAGATCAACTTTGCTTGGATTCCTGCCTCTTGTGCTTTTCCTGCATTCCTCTTTTTGCTGATGTTTGTCTCCACAGCTCCCCCCAGCCAATCTGCTGCCGAGGAATCTTCGCGGTCAGCCCACTACTCTCCCCTCCCATCCGCAAGCTCGTTGGACTCTTATGTGGGCCCTGAAGTGGATCAAGGCGAGCTGATGAGGAGGGAGGTTAAGCTTCTTAAGAAGCTGGTGTGCGAGCTGTGCGAGGTGCAGCGGGTCAACGAGACACTAAAATACGACTACGCGCGTCTCGCTGACGAGGTGCGAAGCGGCCAGGCTGGCGAGCTGATGTCCCCTTCCCAGCTTCTGGACGAGATAAATGATGGCCTCTCTGTGGCGCAGAGGAATTCGGGGAGGATCCGCGAGCTGCTCCATGCGTGGTAGTCTGGGTGGGCGGGAGCCGCGAGACCGAGGTAGATAAGTGGGCGGCTCCTTTGCCGACCCGACCGGGACTCGCCTCCTGGTGTTCCCCCTGCTCGTGCGCCCCGCTTTTTTATTGTTGCACTTGGTCATTCTAATAAGTAACTTTAGAATATTCTTGGGCATGCGGTATTCAAATAATATATTGCTCTGTTTAACTTAGCCTTGGCTGGGACGCACCGGAAGTCGGTGAGCTGGGGTGGCGAGTTGGGGGTGGCGAGCTGGGGCGGCGAGCTGACCTGACTAGATGGCCTGACCCTAGATTTCTTTTTATATAAATAGCCCCCCCACAACCACCAACCCCCGTACTACTGCTTTTATTGTTTTCTCTTTTTTCTGCGCTTCTCTCCTTTTCTACTCGCATCCCGTCTTCTTTCGCGAGCATGGGCAAGACCAACCCCGACACTGATGGCCGCAGCAAGTGCGCCCAACACTTTACCGATTACTGCTTCTTCGAGGGCATACCACTGAGGAGGAGCTCGCGGAGTTCGAGGCAGAATATATGCTGCCGGTATTTAAGGCGCGCCAGCCGAGGTAAGGGGGGGCCATCAATACCTTCTACAACGATGAGCTTGCCTTCCCCATCTCTCACTTTGAGGTGGGGTTGCGCCTCCCCATCTGGCCGGAGATCCGGCAAATTTTGAAGTACTATGGCATGGTACCTGTGCAACTAAACTTCAACTCCATCGCCATGATGGTGGCGTTTGCGAGATACCTCCGGCGAGAGAGTATAGAGTTCAACCTAAAAGTGTTCAGGAAACTCTTCTCTTATAAGGCGACACCGGACTACGGTTCGCAAGATCGAGAACAAGCAACATAATTGGATGACCAGGATCGCCTTTATCTAGGGAAATCTCGGCAACATCCCGTACTTGCCGCAGCAGAAAGGCGAGGAGGTCTACCGCCCACCGGCCATGTCCGGCAATGATCCCGAGCTCCACAAATACTTCCTCCACAAGGACTTCGAGGTCGCTTACCTGTGATGGGGTCTTGATGAGCTTCTCCCTGTCCTACCTAGCGAAGGTATTGTGTTGGAACCCTAGTTCTGATTTGGGTAAGGAACACTATCAGGAATCTTAGATTGACCCACCATGTATAGTCATGGGTCATAGGACTATTTCCAGGACAGGTCATTCAGAAGGACTATCCAGCATTGCAGAAAAGAAGTCCAAGAAATGTAGTTAAGACAAAGTCAGAAAATCAGATCGATGATCGTCGAACGCAGTTCGTCGAACGCAGTTCGACGATCGTCGAACGCAGTTCGTCGAATGGCGATCTCCGGTCAACGAATGCAGGCAAGATATTTAGCTCGACGAACACAAAAACTTAGCTCGACGAACTGCAAGCTCCGGTCGACGAACGCAGGCAAGATATTCAGCTCGATGATTCCAGCTGAGTTCGACAAATGTCGAACTCAGGTCGACGATTCATGAACTCGACGAAATATCAGTTCGACGATTTCTGTGGAATCAGTAACAGTTGGCAAAATTAATTGGGGATTAATTTCAGTCAACATTCTCAGTGAAAATAGCCGTTCAAACAGACAATTACAGAGGAATTAAGTGAGGATCAATTTCCAAAGCATCTTCACTCTCGGGAATGTTTCTTCCGCCATCAAGGTTAAGGATTTCAAATATAGAAGAAGAGAATAGAACAGAACAGACACACAGCAAGGCAGACAGAGAAAAACATATACAGAAAGGGCAATATCTCTACAGTAACTAGAAGCCCTAGACCAGAGGAGACAGCAATAATAAGAAGAAGAGGAGGAACATCCATTCATATCTAGAGTTTTCTTCTTCATCATCACTGCAGGACAACTTCAAGGACAACAAATCTCTATCTGTCAGAAGTTCCTGAAAAGTACTCTGGTCCAGGCCTGAAGATTGAAGGCCTATCACCCTGAAGCAAAGCTTCCAGCATACCTGAACCAATCAATATCTCAGGGGGAGCCTTTGTTAACATCATTCCACTTGAATCTTCTCTCTGATTGTTGACAGAGAAGATAATATCACTCTCTCACCCCCTCCTGTATAAAGGGTTGTCATCTCCTTTCAAAAGTGATTCCTGGTTGCAAGTCTCCTTATCAAAAGACTTGAGTTGGTTTTTTGGGACCTAATCAAAACCTATTGGTGGCAGTCGCCTGATCAAAACCTGAGTGGATTCCTACCAGGGTGGTAGAAGAGTGGACTACCCAGATTTGAGGAACCATTATAAAATCCTTGTGTCTTCTGGTTTCTTGCTCTTCTTTCATTATTTTTGTGCTGTGATATTTATTACTCTAATTAGTTTAGCTAAGATCTGTCCCTTTCAATTGGTATCAGAGGGAGGTTGGTTAAAAATACCACACCTTAGTGGTTATATAGGCTAACACCTGAACCGAAAGATCCTTTGATAGATCTTAAAAATCTTTAGAGTTTATCATGGCAAAATTTGATGAATTTTCAAGCACCAGACTGCCCATGTGCAATCTAGATAAGTTTGCACTATGGAAGACAAGGATTAGATTTTATATGGACTCCTTTGATGAAAACATCTTTCAATCTATTTTTTTAGGACCCATTTCTCTACCTGCAGCCTCAGATGCCCAGAAAAAGATGAAGATTGCTGATGCACAAGCAATGAATATTCTAGCCCAATCAATATATGATGACATTTTTGAAGAACTTGCTGAATGTTCTTCTGCAAAAGAGATGTGGGACTCCCTCACAGCTTTGGCTGCTGGATCAACTAAAGAAAGAATAATTGAAGCTGAATCCTGGAGTGATGAAGAAGAAGCAAGAGCGAGAGAATTTTGCCTAATGTCAATAGATGCTTCTCGCAGCAGCTATGCTTAAGAATCTGAAGAATCAGAGTGTGAATCAGAAGAAGAAGATCAGGTAATCTCTACCCTTGATCTTTCATCAGGTATACATCTTCAGAAAATCTTAGTTCAAAGTAATTCGTCGAACGGAGATCGACGAAATCAATTCTATTCGTCGAACTCAGATCGACGATCTCTGAACAAAGATTCTGCTTTGAACTGTTTAGGAATCTGTGCTCGACGAAACAAATTTAATTCATCGAACAGAGCTCGACGAACTCAATATCATTCGTCGAACTCCGCTCGACGAAAGTACTTTAATTCGTCGAACATAGAATTTCAAAGCAGAAATTTTTATTCTTTTATTTCTGATTACTTTAAAAGAGAACCAGGACCCAAGGTTTTCTGGGTCCAGAGCTCCTAACATCTTCTTACAGGAAAATAATTCAGTCCAGCAAATATACAGGCTATATCAGTGCTGTCAGATTTGGGCAAAGAAATGTAAACATGGGGAGATTGGTTGAATAATGGTTATGCAAAATAGGGGGAGATGCCTCTAAATGAAGCTGCAGAAATTCTAGCAGAAGCAACAACAACAGATTATAATGATGTAGATTTGGACAAGGATCATCAACAACAACAGTAGTTTTTCTTGATCCAGATTTAGGGGGAGATTATATTTAATTGCCTTGTATTTTACTTACATTTTTGTAAATAGTGTCCTCACCCAAATAGGGGGAGATTGTTGGAACCCTAGTTCTGATTTCTGTAAGGAACGCTATTAGGAATCTTAGATTGACCCACAATGTATAGTCATGGGTCATAGGACTATTTCTAGGATAGGTCATTCAGAAGGACTCTCCAGCATTGCAGAAAAGAAGTCCAAGAAATGCAGTTTAGACAAAGTCAGAAAATCAGATCGATGATCATCGAACACAGTTCGACAAACGACGATCTCTGGTCGGTGAATACAGGCAAGATATTCAGCTCGACAAACACAGAAACTGAGCTCGACGAACTGCAAGCTCCGGTGGACGAACGCAGGCAAGATATTCAGCTCGACGATTCCAGCTGAGTTCGACGAATGTCAAACTCAGGTCGAAGATTCATGAACTCGACGAAAGAGCAGTTCGATGATTTCTGTGGAATCAGTAACAGTTGGCAGAATTAATTGGGGATTAATTTCAGTCAACATTCTCAGTGAAAATAGCCGTTCAAACAGACAGTTACAGAGGAATTAAGTGAGGATCAATTTCCAAAGCATCTTCACTCTCGGGAATGTTTCTTCCTCCATCAAGATTAAGGATTTCAAATATAGATGAAGAGAATAGAACAGAACAGACACACAGCAAGGCAGACAGAGAAAAACATATACAGAAAGGGAAATATGTCTACAGTAACTAGAAGCCCTAGACCAGAGGAGACATCAATAACAAGAAGAAGAAGAACATCCATTCATATCTAGAGTTTTCTTCTTCATCATCACTGCAGGACAACTTCAAGGACAACAAATCTCTATCTGTCAGAAGTTCCTGAAAAGTACTCTGGTCCAGGCCTGAAGATTGAAGACCTATCACCCTGAAGCAAAGCTTCCAGCATACCTGAACCAATCAATATCTCAGGGGGAGCCTTTGCTAACATTATTTCACTTGAATCTTCTCTCTGATTGTTGACAGAGAAGATAATATCACTCTCTCACCCCCTCCTATATAAAGGGTTGTCATCTCCCTTAAAAAGTGATTCCTGGTTGCAAGTCTCCTTATCAAAAGACTTGAGTTGGTTTTTGGGGACCTGATCAAAACCCACTGGTTGCAGTGACCTGATCAAAACCTTAGTGGATTCCTACAAGGGTGGTAGAAGAGTGGACTATCCAGATTTGGGGAACCACTATAAAATCCTTGTGTCTTCTGGTTTCTTGCTCTTCTTTCATTATTTTTGTGCTGTGATATTTATTACTCCAATTAGTTTAGCTAAGATCTATCAATTTCATATTGCTCTCCCCGTATTGCCGAGCTCGCCCGGCTGCCAAACTCGCCATATTACTGTTGAAAGTGCTCTAACTCTTTCCAAGTTTTTTCTTTCAGGGGAGCGGTTGATTCCCGTGAACCCACTGTTTGCGGACCCGGGGTTGCACCCGGACCCCCTTGCTCGCAAGAAGGTGGGGGCAGTGGCCTGCCGAGATGAGGCGGCCTTCTCCCAACCCTCTTCCAGCAAGAGGCAGCCTGAGGACGCGGGGTCGAACCCGCCACACTGCCAGCCATTATCAAAAAAGATGAAGAAATCCGTGCTCGCTCCGCGGGGGAAACAACATCAACAACATCAATCCAGCCCCAAATACATAAGCTCGCCCGAGACCATCCCCGATCCGTCGCCGGAGAGCCCGCTGAAGGAGATCACCAGCAAAGGGTGGAATGTTGCGAGGCTCCTGCTCCCGCGACGGATATCTCCCACCTCCTTCGGCGAAGAGGGTGGCTCGCGAGCGCGGGGCGGCGAAACAACATCCCCTCTTTAGCCTCGGGGGGCGGTGGAAGGACTCGGCGGGCGAGCCCATGGTGCAGTGGGACGAGCTGGCCCATCGGGTCTCCATCTCCATCCTGTATCCTTCCTGGCATGACTGCGAGCCCGCCACAGGCCATGCTTACACCCTCGGCTTCGGCCTCTATGGCCGTGAGTATGCCGAGGCCTACAAGAACATGACCCTGCAGCAGCTCGGCCATGAGGGTCTGCAGGCCCATCTGCGGGCCATGGAGCTCCACTACATGCTGACCCGCCATAGCTTCGTCCTCAATAACTAACTCCAAAAAGCCGAGCAGGCTCATGATGTTGCCAAGGATAAGGTCGCCGACCAGTAGAGGCAGCTCGGCATCGCCGAGGGTCTCCTCGCTCAGGCCGCCGACGGATTGGTGAGTATCAGGCTTCACCTTCTCTCTTTTATTTTGAAAAACTTTTGCGCCGACACTAATGAACTTTTATTTTGTCAGGACGCCAAGGACGTCGCTGATCTGCGGGCTCGCATTGCCAAGCAAGAGGAGGATATCAGTCAGTTTCGCGTCCAGCTTGCCGAGCTGGAGCGGGCGAATGCGAAGCTGAAGGATGAGAACCAGAATCTCACCCGCGAGGTCCGCAGTCAGGCGTAGATCTTCTTAGAGCCCGGCGGCGCCGATCCTACCCTCCCCTACAAAAGGACAAGGGTCTTTGGCGAGGTCGACCTCGCCTAAATGTTGTGGATCAACTCCATCTAAGCAGCCAAATGCACCCTCCAAATGATGAAGGACACGAGGGTGCTGGTGGAGGGATGCGAGGAGATTTCGGCCCGGGATCTGATGTCGAGCTTGTTCCCGGCGACGCCTTCCAGCGAGAAGGAAGATAGCCTTGACGCGATGTTCGGGAAGGGTTTCCAGGATCAGTCGGGCGAAGGGGAGAATCAGTCCGGTGGGGGGGGGGAGGCCTAAATGTGTATGCTTTTCTTTTGTTTCCTCGCCGAGGCGAGATGCACCTGTAAATATCATTATTTAATGAAAAAGATTTTTGATCCCATCCGTGTCATTTTTTTTCATCTCTTTTTGCTGTGTTCTGTATATCCGCGAGCCCTTCCCTAGGCGACCTCACATAGACAGGTACTGCTAGTAGGATAGGCGTTAGGACTCGCCCACGAGAGGGTACCTTGAGTGCTCGGCAATTCCCAGGACTCGCCGCAGCTCGCTCGCGAGCTGTCCCTGGCCTTCTGAATCAAAAAATCGAACTCACTAAATTTGTCCAAGTAAAATAAAAGGGGGGGGGGGGGGGGGGGGGGGGCGTCTCGGCGGAATCCACTTCACTTTAGAGACGTCCCAGGTCCTGGCTTGCCAATTCTCAGGATTCTCCCCAGCTTGCTTGCGAGCTGTCCGTCATCTTATCGATGTGAGACCAAATTCTCTAAATCTTCCTGAGTAAAACCTAGTGGGGGGACGAGGTGGCCCGGCGGGACCCGCCTCTTCTTAGCGAGGTCCAAGGCCCGAGCTTGCCGATCTTCTACCGAGTCCAAACTGAAGTAGCGAGCTTGAACTTGCCCATGCCGAACTCTCCTCTCTTTGAAGGTCCAAGTTTGTCAGGCACTATCTGGGGGGGGTGGGCAGGTGTTCCCTGGGTGACCTTCAGCTTGTCAGCTGGCTGAGAGCATGTCAGCGAGATCTACTCGAGGCCCAAGGATAGCACCGAGTGACTTCCAGCCCTGCCAGCTAGGTGAGAGCCTGATAGGGGGATTTACACTGGGTCAACTACTAACACCATCGAGTGACTTCCAGCCCTGCCAGCTAGGTGAGAGCCTGACATCGGTATTTGCTCGAGGCCCAAGGATGACACCGAGTGACTTCCAGCCCTGCCAGCTAGGTGAGAGCCTGACAGCGGGATCTGCTCGGGGTCCACTACTGACACCATCGAGTTACTTCTAGCCCTGCCAGGTAGTTGAGAGCTTGACAGCGGGATCTGCTCGAGGCCCAAGGATGAAACCAAGTGACTTCCAGCCCTGCCAGCTATGTGAGAGCCTGACAGCGGGATCTGCTCAGGGTCCACTGCTAATACCATCGAGTGACTTCCAGCCCTGCCAGCTAGGTGAGAGCCTGATAGCGGGATCTGCTCAGGGTCCACTTTTAACACCATCGAGTGACTTCTAGCCCTGCCAGCTAGGTGAGAGCCTGACAGCGGGATCTGGTCGAGGCCCAAGGATGACACCGAGTGACTTCCAGCCCTGCCAGTTAGGTGAGAGCCTGACAGCAGGATCTGCTCGGGGTCCACTACTAACACCATCGAGTGACTTCCAGCCCTGCTAGCTAGGTGAGAGCCTGACAGCGGGATCTGCTCGAGGCCCAAGGATGACACCGAGTGACTTCCCGCCCTACCAGCTAGGTGAGAGTCTAACAGCAGGATCTGATCGTGGTCCACTATTAACACCATCAAGTGACTTCCAGCCCTGCCAGCTAGGTGAGAGCCTGACAGCGGGATCTGCTCGAGGCCCAAGGATGACACCGAGTGACTTCAAGCCCTACTAGCTAGGTGAGAGTCTGACAGCGGTATCTTCTTGGGGCCCAAATTCATTTCACTTCTTCATGCGAGCTCATTGCGACAACATTGGCATGTTTAAAGAACTTTTATTAAAAATCAGAGCACAACTTACATGTTTTTAAGGAAAAAATCATTTCAAGTCGTCACCACTCCAGGTGAGACTTAGGGCCTCGCCCTCCACATTTTGGAGTCGATACCCTCCTGACTTTAGTGCTTCCTTTATAATGAATGGTCCATCCCAGTTAGGGTTGAGTTTCCCCACGGTTGCCGACCTTCCCGCTGCATCCACTTTCTTTAGCACCAAGTCTGCTTTCGTAAACTGCTTGACTCTGACGTGCTTGTCAAAGTACTTAGACATCCTCCTCTTCATCTCTTCTTGTCGGACAGCGGAAAGGTCTCGCAATTATTCCACCATGTCGAGGGAGAGCTGCATCTCTTCCTAGTTCTTCTCCTGTCATTCTTCCCCGCCTTCCCCGGCCGCAATGACTCGAGGTGTATGAACTTCAAATTCCACGGGGAGCACTGCCTCGCACCCATGGGAGAGCTTGAAGGGGGTCTCTCCTGTAGCTGTGTTGGGGGTGGTTCTCAGGGCCTAGAGAACTACGGGAAGCTGCTCCACCTAGCTCCCCTTCAAATTTTCCACCTTCTTGTTTAGGAGGTTGACAATGATCTTGTTCGCGGTCTCCACCTGCCCGTTGCTCCTAGGGTGATGGACCGAGGAAAACCTGAGCTCGATTCCAAGCTGCTCGCAAAAACTGGTGAACTCAACGCTGGCAAACTGGGGCCCGTTATCCGTGACAATGGCCTAGGGTAGCCCATGGTGACAGATGATCTCCCCCCAAATAAAGTTTCTGATAACCTGGGAGGTCACCTTGGCCAGTGCCTTTACCTCCAACCACTTGGAGAAATAATCAATCATCACTAGGAGGAACATCCTCTACACACTGGCCTGGGGGAACGGTCCAACCAAATCCATTCCTGAAATGGCAAAAGTCCAGGGGGCTGTGATACTTTTGAGTCAGTGAGCCAGTTGTAGTTGGAGGGGGGCAAACAGCCGGCATTAATGGCACCTTCTTGCGTACTCGGTTGCATCACGGCCCAGGGTGGGCCAGAAGTACCCCTGCCTGACAATCCTCCCTTCCAGGATCCGAATCCCAGAGTGACTCCCACATTTTCCGGAGTGGACTTCCTCCAAGATTCTTTGTACCTCCCACTCGGCCATACAACGAGCTAACATTCCCGAGAGTGTCTTCCTGTACAGCTGCCTGTCTTGGAGGAGGTAGTACGACGACTTATGCCTGAGCTTCTTCTTATCTGCCCCCTCCGGATACTCTCCCATGGAAAGGAAAGTAACAACTGGGTCCATCCATGAAGGTCGTTGGTCTATCTCCATATGCTCTCCTTCTTCGATGGAGGGGAGGAATAGGTCGGTGATGGTACCCCCCACCCGAGGACCGTACTTTGCGAGCTGATCGACCTATTCATTTTCATCCCGGGGCACGTGCTAGATGGAAAACATTCGGAACATGCCGATGACCCGCTTTACCTTGGTTAATATAACCGCAGGGTAGGCTCTCTAGCCTCAAACTCCCCGTTGATCTGGGAAGCTACCATCATGGAGTCGGTAAGGACCTCCACATCCAACACCCCTAGCTCCCTATCCAGGCGCAGCCCTGCTATCACGGCCTAATACTCGGCTTGATTTTTGGTTATGGGAAAGTGCAACACCACCGTCTGCTAAATCTAGTCCCCTGAGGGCTCTCCAAGATCACCCCCACTCCTAGGGAATGCCTCCCCGAGGCGCCATCCACCTTCACCTTCCATGGAGTCAGAAGAGTGAGCTCTTCCTCTGCCACCTCAATCACATAATCAGCCAAGAAGTCGGCCATTGCTTGAGCTTTGATCGAGAGGTGGGGAACGAAGGAAACGTCAAACTTACTCAACTCCACCGACCACTTGGCCAGCCTGCCAGAATGATCCGCCCCCTTGAAGATGTTGCGGAGAGGATGGTCAAACACCACTCGGATTGAGTGTGCCTGGAAATAAGGTCGCAACCTTCAGGCCGAGATGATCAGGGCGAAAGCCAGCTTCTCCAAAATTGGATACCGGAGCTCGGCCTTCCTCAGGATCCGACTCACGTAGTAAATTGGGAGCTGCTTCTTACCCTGTTCCTGAATTAGGACGGAGCTTAAGGCCTCTGCCCCGACCCCGAGATACAAAAAAAGGTCCTCCCCCTTCTTGGGCCCTTGGAGTAGCGGAGCCTGGGTCAACTGCATCTTGAGGGCCTGGAATGCCTCCTCGCACTCCTTGGTCCACTCAAACCTTTGACCGCCCCTTAGTGTTTTGAAGAAGGGGGAGCACTTTTACCCGGCCCGGGAGAGGAACCTACTTAGCCCTACCAGTTTCCCTGTCAGGCACTACACATCCTTGGTGTTCCGTGGCGACCCTAACTCCATGATAGCCTTGACCTTGTCAGGATTCGGCTCGACCCCCACAGGTGTGAGGAGATGCCCCAAGAACTTTCCCCAACTATCCCCGAAGATACATTTCAGGGGGTTCAATCGCATCTTGTACTTACGCAGGGTAGCAAAGTTCTCCTCTAGGTCCTAGAGGTGGGAGTCCACATCCTGACTCTTGATCATGAGGTCATCCACGTACACCTCCAGTTTACTCCCCTTTTGCCATTCGAAGACCCTATCCATCATCTTTTGGTAGGTCACTCCTGCGTTCTTTAGCCTGAAGGGCATCATCTTGTAACAGTAGCATCCATCCCCCGTGATGAACGAGACATCATTGACATCCGGGGGGTGCATCCTGATTTGATGATAACCTGAAAAATCATCTAGAAAACTAATTACAAAAAAACCAACGGCTGAGTCAACCAGTGCGTCGATCCTAGATAATGGATAACAGTCCTTAGGACAAGCTTTATTAAGTAAAGAGAAATCGATACACATTCGCCAATGGCCGTCTCCATTTGTGACCATGACCACAATGGAGACCCAGCCAGGGTATTGGATTTCGGACACAAAGCCGGCCTTGAGAAGCTTTGCCACCTCCACTCTAATGTGCTCTGCCAGCTTGTCCGCGGTGGAGCTCTTCCTTTGTTGGACGGGGCATGTTCCCGGGTCCAGGTTGAGGTGGTGGCAGGCCACATCCGCGTCAACCCCTGGCATCTCTGCGGTGTTCCAAGCGAAGATTTCCACATTCTTCTGGATGCACTCCAGCATCCTGCCTTGGTCTTCCGGGGTCAGCCCTCCGCTTACGCGAACCTTCTCCACCTTGCCTCCACGGTTGAAGAGCTCCAACTCCACCACTTCCTCTGCAGCCTCCAACCTGGACTGCTCCCCCCATCCTTCAGCATCCCTCTCCTCCAGGACGGGGACCTCCACCTCTATCTCTTCCTCCACGGCCATCACTTCGGCCAACTCCTCCTGATCTCTTCCAGCCGCCTCATCCTCAGCGCAGTTCTCCACCTCCAGCTCCTCCTTGTCAGCTTCCTACTCAGCCTCCTCCATCCTTCACCCCATCTCCTCAGCTCCCTCCTGGCAATAGATGGAGTTCACAGCGGTGACATAGCATTTCCGCGCCACCTTGGGGTCCCCCTAACCCTGAACTGAATCCCCTTGGCATTAAACTTCAAGAACTGATGGAATGATGAGGGGATGCAGCGGAAGGCGCTGATAAGGGGCCTCCTAAAGAAGGCGATGTAGCTGCTGGGGGCATCCACAATGATGAACCTGCTGTTTCTGGACTGCCCCCCATGGGTGACATGGACACCGACTCCTCCCTCCACTTCCTTCCTCTCCCCCGAAAACCCGAACAAGGGTCCATCTAAGGCCAGCACCCTCTTCGCCTCCACCTTCATCACATCAAATGCCTTCTTAAAGATGACATTGACGGAGCTTTCATTGTCAACGAGGATCCGAGAGACGGTAAAATTTTTGATGGCTGTCTTGATGACCAGCGCATCACAGAATGAATCCTCGTGATCCGGCATGTCGCTCCTAGATAAGGTGATCCTCTCTTCTGGGGGGGTTGGGATGTGGAGGCAACGCTCTGACGATACATGTTGCGGAGGCTCGCCTTCCGAGAAACCTCGACCCCCCCCCCCCCCCGTGGATCACTCCGATCCCTCCTCGAGTCCCAACGTCCACTCGGTCTTCGCAACGGTCCTCCTTTGCCCGAGACAGGACCTCTTCGATCCTCACTTCCTGGGGCCCCTGCTGCTGCTGCTGCTGCTCCCTGTTCCCTCTCATTTCAAGTAAGTCCGGGCAAGTGGCTATGGCGTGCCCCTCCTCCTGATGGAAGTCGTAATAGGGCAACTCCACCCTGACTTCTCTCCTCCTCCTCCTTGCTACTCTCCTCCTCTCCCCCATGGCCATGGCCATAGCCTCTTCTTTATTGGGGAGTCGGGGCCTCTGGTACTACCTCCATCCCCGGGGGTGGAACTGATCTTGCCCCCTTGATGGCAATCCATTCCTTGGTACCCTCTCTGTGGCCCCTGCCCTTGCCACTCAGGCCTCCAGCCCAGCCGACGGTCGGGCTCCTGACGCCCCCACTTAGGCTACTGCTGCCCATGGAGCTGTCTCTGCTCCCTCTGACGGGGCTCTCCTCTCCTCTCTTCCTATCCTCTTCCTCCTCTCGATTCCTTCTCCTCCTCCGTGTCCCACCAGGTTAGCTTCCGCGCAAACTCCGAGTTTGACGCCACCCCGTCAACTTCTCTCACCTCCCTCTCCATCAGCTCCTCATAGGAGAGAGTGGAATCCTCTTCAGCTCTATCCTAAAGAATCCCTGCTGCAGGCCCAGGGTAAAGTCCATCATCAAACTATGGCCTGACATCTCCTGCACCTGAGTAACCTCCACTTGGAACCGATCCACGTAGCTCCACAGCATCTCATTCACCCCCTGCTTGATGTGGAACAAAGACTCCGACTCCTTCTTCCTCCTCTTCGAGGTAGTGAACCTCAGCATGAACCCTCGGTGCAGGTCCTCGAAGCAGTAGATAGAGCTGGTCGGTAGCTGGTGGAACCACTCACTTGCCTTCTCCTTGAGGGTGATGGCGACGAGTCGGCACTTGAACCCGTCCGACATCTGCCAGATTGAAACTACATCCTCGAACCATTGAATACGTTGGACCGGGTCTCCCTTCCCGGTGTAGTAGGACATCTCGGGTTCCCTGAACCCCTCTGGAACTGGAGCTAAAGAGACCAACTCGCTGAAGGGGCTGCCTCCCCCTGCTGGGCGAGCTGGAGAGTCCTGCGAGCCTAGCTCGCCGAACCGGCCTCAGCCTACCGAGCCAAGGAAGAGCTCGCGCCCGTGGAGCTCGCACCCCAGGCTCTCCTCGACCACTTTCTTCCCAGCTCGCCTGCCGGGGTCGTCTTCGCCTAAAGAGGTGGCAGCTGCGATCTGAACTGTTGGAGTCGAGCACTCGGCCCGCGTGCCGAGTGCGAACTTGACAACGTTCAGCACCTCGTTCCTGAAATCCTCGAACATCCCCACCATGTTGAGAGACGGGGGGGGGGGGGGGGGTCGAGTCCAGCCTGTCAGATCCCTGTCCTCCTATCTCGCAGAAGCTTTTCTGCACTGACCACGCCCCACGCCCACCGCACCAAAATGTTGAAACTAAAAAACAGTCTCCTGTGGAGTTCACCCTTGGGGAAGGGGTGAACATGCTCCTACTTTACTCCTGCAAGCAAGACAACAAAAGAAACAAGGGGAACTGACCCAAGGGCTCGGCGGGGAGGGCCCACCACACACCCGAAAGATCTGAGAGCGCTTCCTCTCCTTAGCCAGAGGCTGAGCTAAGGTACCCTCAGAAAGCACTTGAAAACTAGAGCCAAAGAGCACAGGAAGCATCCCTTCTGGGGTACCCCTTGGGTCCTATTTATAGTTTTCAGGGTATGAACTGCCAATAACCAAGTAAACTGACCTGAAATTACCAAAATGCCCTTGGCTAGTCTGACAACAGCCAAACTCCGCTATTTTGAAGGGCTATGGGCAGACCTGCGGGGGCAAAATAGAAAAAAGTACCTCATAGATCTGGGCAAGCTAGGGAGCCTGGCCACCTCGGCGGACCCTGATCGCCTGCTATTGCCGAGCTCCTTTACGAGAGCGCGAGCTGGGGCAGCGAGCTCGCCCGTCCGTTGGTCAACATCAATCGACCTTAGCTCGACGATTCTTGGACTAGCTCGGCGAATGTCGAGCTCGCGGTCGACGAATGCCGCTCTCCCGTTCAACGAATGCCGAGCTCGGGCTCGACTTCCCTCTGCCGAGCTCACCCATTAGTTTCAGCCCGATCGGTCTCATTCCTGGTGACCTTATTCGCTGGATACGGGGTTGTACAGTAAAGATTTATAAAAGTTTTTCATTAGAATTTTCCACCCTTTATAGTTTTCACCCATAAATAATTATGGTGCTAAAGATTTTTCATTTATTAAAGTTTCATCCCCTCTAGTGGTTGCGAGATCATGAAGCGCCATTATTCTTGGTTGTGAAGCCATTTTCGAATAACCTGCTCTGATACCAAGTGTTGGATCTTATGACGCTCTTAGAGGGAGGGTGAATAAGGGTTGTCAATTTTTTTTCTTAAACTTAATTTACTTGATGAAATAATTAAAAAAATCAAAACTAATTTTTCATAATAAAATTAAACACTTAGAAATAAATAAGAACAGAAATGATAATCTTTTATTTCATAAGTGATAAACCAATATACATGATATCTCTATGAAGCTAGAGATTAAGGCTTATGAAAAATATAGTTAACTTTTGATTTCACCGGTCCTTCTACCAAGATCCGGCAGGCTAAAGCATATCTCTCCCTAGATCTTACTACTAGCCTCCCCTAGATCTAACCACGATCTAGACGTTGCACACAAGACAGTGATTACTCCCTAAGCCGCATAAGGACTTGGACGCCACACACGAGGCGGCGATTTTCCCCTAAGCCACACAAGGACCTAGACTCCACGCGCAAGGCAGCGATTTTCTCCTTAGCCACGCAAGGACTTAGACGCCACGCGCAAGGCGGCGATTTATCTACCGATTACAAAGATGATAAGATAAGTTACAAAATAGAAATTTAGAATAAAAACTCCCTCAAAATGAAGCTCTGAAGATGACGTCAAATCCTTGCAAAGATTACCTGAGATGCTGCATACGAACCGTCTCTTCTTTTTCTTGAACGTTCCTGGGAAAATGAGAGTTTTCTGAAGGCTGGAGCTCTCTTGATCAGTTGCACGGGAAGGAACACTCCAAATTCTGCAATCCTTTATCTCCACAGAAAAATGAGTCACTTTTATATATTATCGATATCGCCCAGCGACACTCGCTGTCGCCAATCAGCGATATCCTATCTGGATGTCACGTCTCCCACGATTCTGAGGTTTCTGCGGGACGATTCGATCGTGGAGCTAGTGCCGGGCGACAGTGGCTATCTCCTGGCGATATCTCCTTTCACCTTTTCCATTAGAACCATTACCAGAGTATAGATGACTTCGATCTCATTCCGTAATGGGGTGGCACGTTCTTTAACTCCTCTCGGATTGAAAGTTATGGCTGTTTGAAGTTTAGCTCACAGAACTCATCATTTTGTTTTTTTTTCTAAAGTGTACAGACCCTTGGATCATGCCATGGCTGAGGACTTGTCTCCTCATTCAACCTGAACAACCTGCAAACTATAAACACACAAAAGTGTAGATCAAATATATCACGGTATTTGTTATTCTCAAACCAAGAGATGAAGAATGCATACTCCAACATCAGCCTCCTCCAAGGCCTACGATCTCAGTGACAAACTTGTCACCTATAGATAAGTGACTCTTTAGTCACCTACCTCAAGCACAAGGCCCTACACTCAGGCTTGGAGGACAACCCTACCTCAGATCCATACTTGGATACTACCTCAGAGAGAAGCACTCTCCTACCTCTGTCACTTAAGCCTTACAGCTCAGATCCTCACTTGGATACTACCTTAGTGCCCTAATAGGGCACCTACCTCAGTGACAAATTTGGCACCTACCTTAGGAACAAAGTTCCTTACACTCAGATTCAAGAAACCTGAATCCTATAGGAAATAAATCAGAATCAAGAAAATAAAATAACTTACTCAGAGAAATAACTCTGAGTCAACTTTGCTAGACTGAGTAGATTTCAGTCTAGCTCACTTGCTGTAGAAGGAATCAGCCTTCTTCAACATCTATCACTTTTTCCTGCTGCATAGATGAGCGGCTTCCACCTTGCGGATAAGATGAAACAGCTAAACTATTCTGAAGAGAACAAACTTGCTGAGCTTTAAAGTGCTTCAGCTATCCTTCTTTTCCTTCAGGCTATCTTGGCTGGACTTTAGCTTTCAAACTTGATGGAAGATCGTCCAGCCGCCTCTTTCAATTTCTCTTTATTTTGTTTGATTCGTTAACCTAATGCATTTTCTGTTTCCCCTTTTATATGCATTCATTTGAATCAACGACAACATTATATGTGGGCCCACCATGGATTGGTGAGTGCCAACTCCATCAGAAAGGGACAAAACAACTTTTGGCATTGTAGCAGCTTTCCCGCAATGACTTCCTACAATTTTGACTTTAATGACTACATCAGTGGTCATCAACATCTTGACTTAGGAAATTTTCTTGAATCCAATCAAGTGTTGATTGGAGTTAAGACACTCAACGCCATCAGTTTTGGCTCTCTGCGCCTCTGTACTTAGAAAATTCCCTGCTTTATCTTAGCGGTTTTGTCCCAGCGGTCTCAGCGGTTTTTCATTATTAGCTGAGACAAGCATTTGTCTCAGCGCTTTCTTCTTATCTACTATCTTAGCAGTTTTTGCACTTATCTGTCTCAGCGTTTTTGTCTCAGTGGTCTCAGCAGTTTTTCGTTATCAACTAAGATAATCCTTTGTCTCAGCGGTCTCAGCAGTTTTTGCTTTTAACTATCTCAGCGCTTCCTTCTTCATTAGAAGTGTTGAGTGAACCTGCATCACTCAAGGCTTCGGGACTTAGAAAAATCCAACTAGATTTGTCTCAGCTGTTTACCACTTAACTGTCTCAGTGCTTCCTGCTTTATTAGAAGCATTGAGTGAATCTGCATCACTCAACGCTTCTGGACTTTGATACTTCTAGCAAATTCTATCTCTGTTGTCTTAGTCATTTCAACGCCATCTTCTCAGCTGTCTCAGCTGTCTTAGCGGTCTCAATGACTTCTTAGCATTCTTCAGCTGTCTCAATGCTATCTTCCCAGCTGTCCCAGTTGTCTAAGTGGTCTCAACGCCTTCATCTCAGCGGTCTCACCGCTTTTGCCTTAGACAGATTTTCTGGCTTTAGTTTGACAAGATTTAAGCTGAGCTCGATGAACCGTAACCTGAGCTCGATGAACTACGAACTGAGTTTGACTAATTTTGAATCCTGAGTTCTTAAGCTTAACCCAAGGAATGCTGAGTTGAGCTCGATGATCATCGAGCTGAGTTCAACGAACTCTGAGCTGAGTTTGACGAAAATTGAATTTACTGCCCAACTCATTTTCTTTACTTGTCCAATCATGGACTACCTGCATGCAAGAACTAGAGCATACATCAAATAAATTATTACCCTTAGCATGATTTCTTTTGCCACTTCAAATCCTCAGGAACATTGTTGGGCATAATTCCCAACAGAGAGTTGTCGCACCGATACCAATATGTTGACTCGGCAGGTATGGTTTAACACTTGGCCAAATAAAGTCTGGTGAGGCAACCGGCAAGAGTACGTAGGAGATCCGCTTAGTGCACCAACGTTGAGGCGTATGATATGTCTGACTTGTAGTGCTGATCTTGTTTAGAGGTGGGCGAGGCCTAACCCACCTCTTCTGTTTGCCACTATGGAGTTATCCTGGGAGGTTAGGCTCCAGAAAGGGGGTACTAAAGGTCCGTGTGCACAGTGTCGAGTGTGTGAGTTTCACTTGCATGTTCATACCATAGCATACTTGCATGACATAGCATGATCATTGCATATAACCCTTGATACATATTGTATAAATTGGTATGAGACTCTTTATACAATAAGACTTGCAAAACGACCCATTGTTCTATAGGTTTGTATGAGTATTCCTATAGTTCATGGTAACTTAGTTTACCTTCTTGTACTTTTACTTGCTCACTATGTTCATGGGTATACTCGTACTGCTTACCTTCTATTTTCTTAGTTATACTTGCTATGGTTGCATGCTCATGTTAGACTAGTTCCGTTGTCATCTGCTTACTTTGTTACTCTCCACCCACATTACCTTCCCTTTCCTCCTCCCCGCTCGGTGTCTAGGAGTCATGGGGGAGTGGTGGGGGATGATAGGACTTACTCTTTTAGACTAACGGTCATTGACCAAATCATTTTAGGGGATCGTGGAGCCAAACCAGGAGACGCAGCCCAGAGGTCGATGCGCATGGAGATGGGGCTATCTAGCACGGGAGGTCAAGCAGCAGGGACATTGAGTCCCGATCATCAGTACTTACTAGAGATTTGCTTCCGCGTTGAGTGACTTGTAGTGAGGATTATGATATATTGGGCAGGATCCCCTTTTTATTAGTACTCTGGTTTTTAATTATTGTGGACTCTCCCTTCGTGGAGATTTATATTCATATGAATCTTGTGGACAAGTATTTGAGTTTACTATTATTCTCTTATAATTTTTCTTCTCTTCTGTGATCGGTATGACCAGCAAGATTGGCATTTTGTAGTGACGACCTTCCCAGGTGTGTGGTGTCACTGCAAAGCGGCGGTTCTGGGCATAAGACCTGGTTGGTTTTGCAAAAAAAGAGGGTCTTACAAACTCGTATCAGAGGAAATCCTCGATCAAAAAAGTAGAAGTCCACTAACCCTTGGTCACCCCCTCTCGAGTTCAGTTTGGGGACAAACTAAGTAGCGGAAGCTGTGGTGTGCCCACATAGGGGATCACATGTAGTTTGGGTCAAATTCTTACAATTGCCTTTGTTATGCAGCCCTCGGCACATCCTACACCGCAGGGAAGAGTCCGACAAACTTCAAATGTTGCACCACCTCCACTGGGTCCCACTCCATTTCTACAGTCGAAGATGGGGCAGACTCTGGCATCCATTCTGGAGGCCTTCAGGGCCCTGCAGGCTCCGGCTCCGCAGCCGAACGCGGTGGCCAATTGGTTAAGCATCTTCTGAGTACTCTCTCCCGCATCTTACATGGGGACGGAGTCGGTAGTGTAGATGGAAGAGTGGCTTGATATCATGTTTGAGATGCTGACCGGGATACGGTGCCCGTGGGAAGAGAGGGTACCACTGGTGGTCTCCTTCTTGGAGTCTCATGCACAGAGATGGTGGAAGACACTTCTGGATACTACATTTGCAGATCGGGAGGTTGCTGACAACACTTGGGAGGAGTTTAGGGCCACACTGTTGGAGCACTTCGTCCCACAGTCGGCAAGAGACGAGCTGGAAGACAAGTTCCTTTAGTTGAGGCAGGGCAACAGGACGGTGGTAGTTACCACCGGGAGTTCAATCACTTGCACGATTTGCGGACTCCTATCATCTAGACGAAGCGGGGTATACCAAGAGGTTCTATAATGGCATTTGATAGGATCTGATACACGCTCTTCTGTTTGTATCTGACGGGCCTATAACTCGGATTATGGGGATGGAAAAGATGATAGTGGCGGACTAGCACATGACTCGAGGCCGCAAGAGGCCAACTGAGTATCATGGCCGAGGATACAGGAATGTTCAGCTGATGGGCCGCTTTTCTGAGGAGAAAAGGGCAGAGGACCAACCACGCAAAGAGGTGAGACAAGAGCTGAGGGAGTGGGTGGTATTGGCCTGTCAACCTATTCAGATGCGGGAGATACAGAGGACCGGGGGTGTGGCACTTCTCTCGCCCGAGTGATACAACTGTCATCAGGTAGGGTACATCCCGTGGAACTGTCATATGAGAGGGGCACCTCTACCGATACCACAGGCTACCCCGCTCGCTCAACGGTTTGCAGACCGAGGCCGTGGAAGTGGACGTGGTTTCCAGGGCAGAGAACGGAGGCAAGAGAGGGAGCAGGTGTATTTTCTGAACTTGGCTCCACCACGGGACCGAGCAGGGTGATTGCAGGTATGCTAGTAATTTTATGTTGTTATTTACTTTTGGAAATTTTGGAAACAACAAAAAATAGTAGTATGCTAGAAAAAGAAACCTTAGGCACAGTTACCGAACCATACGTAAATAAATAGGAATAGTTATGGTGTGCGGCAGACCTGACCACACCTTGGTGGATAAACGGGCATCGCACAATTTCGTCTTCGAGGAGTTCATAAGGGGACTGTAAGGAGTCAGGCATAATTCAGTTGTCTCCAGGAGGGTGCGTCTTCAGAACGGGATGGAGTTCTTTGCTACTACTTAGTGCCTCCTAATGGTGACTATTGATGGACTGAAACTCGAGGCCCTGGCTATGGTCTTGAGGATGCCAGACCTTGACCTGGTTCTAGTCATGACATGGCTTACTCGGAACCATGCCCAGATAGATTTCCCGACAAAGAAAGTTATACTTAGTAGGATGTTATCTTCTATTCAGGCCGTCAAGGCCCACATGCAAGGAGATGAGGTGTATCAGGTATTCCTCAAGATGGTTGAGGCCAAGACGGAGGTTGCCAATATATCGGTGGTGCGAGACTTTGCGGATGTGTTCCTAGAGAAGATACCAGGATTGTCGTCATACCACGAGAAGGATTTCTAGATTCTGTGGTGCCTAGAGCTAAGCTGGTGTCTAGGGATCCCTACCGGATAGCTCCAAAGGAGCTTGTAGAGATCATGAGTTAGTTGAGGGAGCTAGTGGAGGCTGGATTAATTAGACCAAGTTCCTTCGTCCTCGAATAAATGAGGATGTCATCTATGAATACATTGAAAAATCTATTGAGGTACGGCTCGAACACCCGGTTCATCAAGATCATAAAGGCCGATGGCTCATTCGTGAGCCAAAAGGGCATCACGATAAACTCGTACATGCCATATCTGCTGCTAAACTCCATCTTCGGGATGTCTTCTTCCTGAATCCGTAACTAATAGTACCCTGACATCAAATCTAGCTTTGAGAACCAATGTGCTCCCACCAGCTAGTCAAAGAATTCATCGATCCTTGGCAGTGGATAGGTGTTTCGGACCGTCAATCGGTTTAGTGCGTGATAGTCGATGCATGCACAAAATCTGGCCTTAACTTTCGAGAAGTTCATGGAGCATCAGTTGTATGCCAAGTTCAGTAAATGCATGTTTTGGATGACGGAGGTCGCCTTTTTAGGCCACATCATTAATGGAGCAGGATTGGCTGTGGATGTCGCGAAAATTCAGGCAGTGCGAGACTGGCCTCAATTGAAGATAGCCGTGGATGTCCGAAGTTTTTTGGGATTGGTCGGGTACTACCAGAAGTTTGTGTAAGGATTCTCTCATATTGCCCTTCCACTCACTTCTTTAACGAAGAAGGACACTCCGTTCATTTGGACGCCGCAGTGTGAGACAGCCTTCCAGGAGTTGAAGGGTCGGCTTACGTCGGCCCCTGTCCTCGGTCTTCCGTATGGGAAGGAGGGCTTCTAGGTGTACACTGATGCATTATTTTAGGGGATGGGCGATTGATGAATTGTAAATATACGCATTTTCGTGCACATTAATTTAGTCATTTTCATTTATTTTCGTGTTTTTACTTATTTTTGTTCAATAAAATGCTCCTATTCTTGTAAATTTATTACTAACTTGTTTTATTTTATTTTGCAGAAAAATTTCAAAATCTGCCAAAATTGGGCAGTACACGCCCGTGACAGGGCCGTGACATTAAATTTCCCGTGAAATCGGACGATTTCTGAAGTACAAGCTTGACACGCCTGGCGACACGCCCGTGTCACCCGACACGGGGCGTGACCCAAGCCCGTGTCCCCTCCTCTCGACGAATTCCGCTCGACGATCGTCGAGTGTCGACACCAACAGTCACGCCCAGCGTCATGATCGTGACCTAGGGCGTGACTCAATTTTCGCTCGACGATTTCGACTCGACACTTTCCGCTCGACATTCGTCGAGTGTCGACACCAACTGACACGCCCATAGTCACGCCCGTGACCTGGGGCGTGACCTTTCCAGCTAGCCCGACAAGATGCTGCCGAAGACTTTCGGCGCAACCCGCGCCCGGTTCTACCTCCCCGACACGCCCAGAGTCACGCCCGTGACCTGGGGCGTGACTGCCGCGAACTCAGCTCGAAGTCAACTTTCCTGTCCAATCGCCGGTCGCCTTTATGAATAGTACTGTCAGGCCCCCCTACACGCCCGTGACCTAGGGCGTGTACTTTGAATTTTTTGCCTATAAATTTCCCAATTCTGTAAGGTCCAAGGGTTCAGCTTTTTGGGCCATTTTAGTGTCTTTTTGTGGGCTGCATCCGTGATTTCTAAAGCTATGTAAGGAGATTTCTCCCTCTTTTCTTTCATGTTTGTTTCTGCTTTAGCTTTAGCTCTTGTAATAGCTTGTAATAGTTTCCTTTAATCAATAAAATGTTAGATTTTCTCTTCATATTTGGCTTTGGAATGAACACTTGTGCCCACTTTCGTTCTCCTTTTTATCCTTGGTTTTATCTTTGTTCTTCATTTAGTTCTTCATTTATGAAATGTGTGTGTGTGTGTGTGTATGCGTGTTATTTATTTACTTTACATTCCTTTAATTTGTCTCAAGTTAGGTTTTGTTAGAAATTCATGAAATGATGAATTAGGTTTTTCCTTTTTTTCATGTCTTCTTTTAATTTGTTCAACATCTTCACTCTTATGAATGTGTAAAAGAGTTACTAAAGTTTTTTTTTGATTTTTTACTTAGCTTTATTTTAGGATGAAAACCCTTTTTTTCTTTCTCTTTTTATTTCAACTTTTTTAGCACTTTTATGAAATCCTAGGAATGAAAATGTTGAAATTTTAATTTTCCAAAAACTTTGGTTTTTAATTTGTTTTGAAAAACTTTTGTCTTCTAAAAATTGTAATTTCTTCTTTTTATTTATTTTTGGCAAAACCTAAGCTTGAAAAGTAAACGTTTTAATTTTTAGGTAACTTTCATTTTGCTTTCAATTAGTGTGTGTGAGTGTATGAGTATAACTTTTAATGCTTTGTTCAAATTATGTAGAGTGTGTGGGTGTAGGTGTTAAATTTTAATGCTTTCTTTTAATGCTTTCTTTTAATGATTTGTTCAAATTTTGTAGAGTATGTGAGTGTAGGTGTTAGCTTTACTGCTTTCCTGAAATTCTTATGGAGTGTGTGTGTTTGTGTATATTTTTCCGCCTACTCGTTAAGAGTTAAATGACGCATCGTTTTCATTTTCAGTCCTACTCGTTTGAGTAGGACTTGTTATTTTCTTTCTTTATTTTTCCGCCTACTCACTTGAGTCAAATGACCGGACTTTATTTCCCGCCCACTCGTTTGAGTAGGATTTGTAATTTTTCTTTCTTTATTTTTCCGCCTACTCACTTGAGTTAAATGGACGGACCTTTAAGCCCTGTAATCGCATTTATTTTCTCCTACTCATTTGAGTAGGACTCGCTTTCATTTCAGTCCTACTCGTTTGAGTAGGACTTGCAATTTTCAGCTTTTATTTACCGCCCCCACTCGTTTGAGTGGGACTCGCAAATTTTAAATATGCAAATTTCTTTTATGTGTAACTTAGTTTCTGTTTAATTTATAATTTGGAGTGTGCGTGAGTTCTCGTTTTAGTTAACTTTTTAGCTTTCTAAATGTTTGTTTTGTTTTTATGTCCCCTTCTTATAATCATTAGCATTTAATTTCGAACTCGCGCCTCACTAAATTATAAGCCGTCCCCATACCGATGTGTGGCTAATCGCTATTAGCCTCGACATCGAAGAGCTTTGGGACATTTAAAATGATTTCTAATAATTGAAGCTCTTTATTTTCATTTTAATTTAAGGACTTAAGGTTTCCCCCGGATTTACGACGCGTAGGACCACATATCGATGTGTGGGCCCTATTTCCGTAGTCCATATGCTAGCTAGCCGAGAGGCCGTGCATATGGACTGATCACCCCCTGGGTAAATAGAGTTGCGTGCATACCCTCGAAAGAGGACAAGCGTAACTCTACCGGATTAGGTTCCACACCCAATAGCGGGGTTCTTAGCATAAAGCGGGTGTTAAGAGGAATCCTTCGTCGGACTAACGTTCGGTCGAATAGTCTTAACGTTTAGGTGAGTGATATCCCTATAGCTAGGTGAGCTCACATTTGTGGAACCTCCACGGCCAAGTTGCCTTATTTTTAATTTGAAAACTAAGTCCTATAATTATTAAAAATTATTTTAGTCTTAATCCGATTCGATGCCGAGCGTTAACCCTTCATCGAATATTTTCTAAATCGTTTTTTCGCTCATTTGCTTTTCCGTCTTTTATTAAGTAAAAAAATCAACCTTTCTTTCAGTAAAATAATAGTCCTCTCGGAGGAGTAAGAATAGTCAACGCGACCCCGAGAACAATACGACCTCGGTATTCCCCCGAATATCGAGTACTAATTGCGATAGGTGCACTTGCCTACCTCAGCCAGCCCGCGACGATCGACTCACCGAACCAACCACAGTAAGAGTCTGTTCGCGGGCCCATCAGCGATGTACTGATGCAGCATGGACGACATGTGATTTCATATGCCTCCCGCCAGCTGAAGAAGCACGAGCAAAACTACCCTGTACATGACTTAGATATGGGAGCAGTGGTGTTCGCTCTGAAGATTTGGCGGCAGTACCTTTATAGGGTGCACTGCAACATATTTTCGGATCATAAGAATCTGAAATATGTTGATACGTAGAAGGAGTTGAAAGTCTGCTAGAGGCGATGGGTGGAATTTCTATCTGATTACGTGTATACGATACACTATCACTCGATGAAGGCGAATGTGGTGGCAGACGCACTGAGCCGGAGGGCTACCACATCAGGAGCAGAGACCCAGTTGATGACTATGGAGCTGGTACGGATGATGGAGGATATGCAGATTACCTTGGTGGCCTCTGATGACTCAGTCTTTATGAGGAGTATCTGGCCGCGATGACCACTACCGATGATATTCGAGATCGCATCAGGACTGAGCAGAGGAGGGATGACAAGCTAGAGCCAGTATTCAGGGCCTTGGAGGCAGGCACGACCGAGTAGTATATAGAGAGAGATTGGTTGATATGCTTTAGAGGAAGGGTGTATATACCTGCTCGGGGCAGGATTCGGGAGGATATTATCATGATGACGACCGAGGCTCACTGCAGGTACTCAGTGCACCCGGGCATCACCAAGATGATGACCGACCTGAAGAAGAAGATGTAATGGATGGGTATGAAGAGGGACATCACATACTTCATGACCCATTGCGCGACTTGTCAGTTAGTGAAGGCAGAGTGTAAGAGTCCGACCGAGTTGTTGCAGCAACTTCCTTTGCCGGAGTGGAAGTTCGATGATATTGCCATGTATTTCATACATGGTCTTCCTCGGTCACATGCGGGGAATAACTCGATATGGGTGATCATCGACTGACTGACGAAGGGGGACAGATTTCTACCGATCAGGAAGGATGCTTCAGTGGGTGAATTTGTGCGGAGGTTTGTGGAGCAGTTCATCCGATACCATGGAGTTCCGAGGACGATAGTGTCTCACCGTGATGGATGATTTATGTCTAAGGAATGGAGGTCAGACCAGGCTTACTTGGGAACCCAGTTGACATTTAGTACTGCCTTCCTCCCTCACACGGATGGACAGACAGAGCACACAAATCGAACACTGGAGGATTTGTTGCGTCTTTGCATACTGGATTGTGGAGAGCCATGGGAGAGTCAGTTACCATTGATCGAATTCTCGTACAACAATATCCACCAGTCAAGAATCGACAAGGCCCCTTATGAGGCTTTATACGGGCGGACATGGAGGACTCCTTTGTATTGCATCCAGGATGAGGATCCGAAGGCACTTGGCTCAGAGTTCGTCGAGGATACTGATGCTCAGGTGCGGTTAATTCGAGACAAGATATTGGTGTCCCAGAGCAGGCAGGCCAAGTATTACAAAGCTCAGCATGATTAGGTAGAGTTTCAGGTAGGAGACCTGTTGTTTTTTAAGATACGACCGATGCATTGAGTCTCGCGGGTGCATGGTCGGAAGAAGCTCAGTCTGAGATAAATTGGGCTTTACATGATCGTGGAGCGGATTGGTCCCTTGGAGTACAGCCTAGATCTACCGCCAGAGCTAGCGAGTTTGCACGACGTCTTCCATTTCTCCTCCCTCATGAGAGCTTTACTTCGGTCAGAGCAGCGGATTACGGTGACAGATGGTCCTATAGCTTCTGATCGATCGGTGCACCTGGAGCCGATCCGGATAGACGATACTGGGATGCATGTCTTGTGATGGAAGAAGATTCCGCTGGTCAAGGTATTGTGGAGGAATCATGGACAAGAGGAGCATACATGGGAGCCACAAGACTTGATGCAGAAAATGTACCCGGAGCTTTTCATGTTAGGTATTCCCTATAACCTCTCGGGATGCTACATTTTACTTCTCATACTTGAAACCCCGTAGGCCTAACTTGAATTTCGCGGACGAAATTTTTATTTTTATGTATTGGGATTTGTAACATCCCATAAACTTCTAGACCTCTAGTATGTTTTTGTCATGACTGGGTCATGACAAAACCCTGGGAAGTACCAAAAGGTTGGGGTGAACTTAGGAACTTGGGTGTGAACCACCTTGGTCTCCAAATAGTAGAATCCCAATTACTAGATTAGGTATGACCATAGGCCTTTACCATTACTCCATGACCCCAATACAACATCAATAACCTATTAGAGGGCGCATTAGAGCCATAGGGGTCAACTAGGGTCAACTAAAAAGGTCAAGTTGACCAAAGTCAACGCAAGCCCTGATTAGGTCAAACTAAGCTCACCCATGCCCAAATTACCTCCCCTTAGCAAAATGGACCCACCTAGACCTTCCCAAGCCCTAACGGTGGCCAATGGGTCACTAAGAATCATTGGGGTCAACCAAAGAGGGTAAGTTGACCCAAGTCAACCCTAGCCCTAAAAAGGTCAAAGTGCCCTAACTAAGGGTAAAGTGACCTCCAAGATGCCCAACCAATCCAACCCAAGCCTTCCTAGACCTTAGGGGAGGCCAATGGGTCACCAAGGACACAAAAGGGTCAACCCAAATGGTCAATTTGACCAAGGTCAACTCAATCCTTGAAGTAGGTCAAACTAGCTTAAATGGGCTAACTCAAACTCAAGCCCAATCCCCCTAGGGCTAAAACCTTATTTCCATGAATAATATGAGCTAATGGGCCGCCATTAGACTGGATTATTCATCAAATTCAACATTGATGACTAGAAGAGAGAAAAGTATTCTTCCCCTTTAATGGAGGAGAGAGAGAGAGAGAGAGAGAAAGAGGGGAAAATGGCTATTCATGGTGATTGAATGCCATTGACTCCTCATTTCCTCACCCAATTGATGTAGATTCACTCTCTCTATCTATTATGGGAGGTTTTCAGATGGATTCTTGCTTAGGGAACGAGAACCCACCTTGACCAAAATGAGCCTTTAGTGGTCGTTGCATGCTAGACCTTTCCCCTCCCCCATTTGATGATTTTAAAAGCTTCCCTAGGTCAGGAGTAGCACTTTGCATACTTTACCTGTAGTAGCCAAGGGCGTTGACTGTGATGTTGCAGAACACCCGCAAGCTTAAGATCCGGCCATGGCAATCCAACGATCGACCTGCCTCCAGCTTTCTGAACAGGTCCTCCTCAACTCCTCTTCTCGTGGGCTAGCATCTTAGATCTTTTAGGAGAGAAATTGGTCTCAATTGAGCCCGATCAGGTGAGAGGAATTTCTGGATTTTCATGATTTTTCTACCTTGCGGGTTCGCCGAAAACCGCCCCTCCGGCGGCTGAACCGCCGCCCAGCAATAGCCCCCAGGTCAACGAAGCTGGTGGTTGTGGTGGCCGGCCAGGGAGGTGGTGATAGGTCCACTTTATATACCTATTTTCGGACTCATCTGGGCTAGTTTTCACGCATTTGCACTTCACTTTTAGTTCATTATCATATATATTTCATCTTGCCTATATTTCCATAGGAAGTGCACATTTTAGCCCATGGTTGTGTATTTTGTTATTTTTATAGTTTGTACTCCCTTTTGTGATTGTCTGGAATGTCTGCACAGATTAGTGATTGGTTTTTCCATTCGGAACAGGGGTCATGTGCGTGTTCCGGGATGGTTGTGAAACAAGAATATTGCGCACGATCATGGGATCTAATGTGCACGACCACTGGTCGTGCGCCCCTGATCGTGCGAACTACTCTACGTTCTCCAGAATTAGCCTGGGGTAAGCGCACGACCACTGGACATAATGCACACGACCACTGGTCGTGCGCCACTGATCGTGTGCATTGATTCCTCTTTTCTGGAGTCCTGTCTGGGTAATCGCACGATCATTGGACTTAGTGCGCACGACCACTGGTCGTGCGCCACTACTCGTGCGCATTATCCCAGTTCTTCTTCCTGATATTCCATGCCAGTACGCATGAGCACAGGACAAAGTGCGCAAGACCACTGGTCGTGCGCCTGTGATCGTGCGCATTGTTCATTTCTGCTTTTGTATAAATAGTGCAGGTCTCGCCCTAATCCGGGGATCCGGAGATCGCTCATTTTCCTCCGCCGTTTTCCGCCTTCTCCACCGTTCCCCTTCATCTTCCACCCTAGGGAGGTGCTCCGGGCAAGCTTTCACCGCCAAATCCAAGCCGGAGCTTCCTCTAGGCCTTCTCATTCATCCGTGAGCTTCAAGTAGGGTTTGACGCCATAGCCATCAAGCAAAGGAAAGCTAACAAACTTCATCCGCTATCGTGAGACGAAGAAGACGGGCCATTGGAAGGTGGTGACAGCCCTTCTCTATCCCGGACGCAGTTGAGGACCGAGCTTGGATGCGGAATGACAACCCGACGATTCCCACCGTGAATCCTCAGCAAGACTTCGGATTCGGTCGATCTCTTGACTTGTTCTTGCTTTCTTGTTGAATATTGGTGTTTAACTTTATTTATATTGATGAAGTGCACTGTGGTTGTTTATGTTATGTGTTTCATGTCTATGTGATTCCTATTTCATATTACTGCCTAAGTTGCTTGAGTTGCGCCTTATATTCCATCCACCATCCATCCACCCTTGCCGCACTAGCAGTTGCTAATGGTATGCGTTGCGAAGAGGTGCTTACGACCCTCATTCCTCCATTCTCACCACCTCATCCGCGAGCCTACTCTTCCATCTGGCTAGCGATTCGGTGCATAGCAGCCCAACTAGTCTTCCATCCCGCCTGGCGAAGCATCGCAGAGCGGCGTTGCAACAATCCAAACCCCTCTTAGATAGCTCCGACCTGAGGACTTCAATCTCAAGTCCTCCTCGAAATTAACTCCACCTTACTGTGTTCCTTGTGAGATCGATACTTGGGAAAACCCCCATTTTATATTACTTGTGAGACTGGTTCATTGCCGTGATCTATAGCATCAAGTTTTTAGCACCGTTGCCGGGGAATACAGTCGTGTGAGTTTTTGGAGAGGGAGATAATAGATTGAAGCCCTTTTTCATTTGTGCATATCATTTTTTTTATTTGCTTTTGTTATTAGAATTTTTATTTTGCTTATTTATTTGTAACCTTTTCTGATTTTTGATTTAGATAGCAGATCCGTGCTATTGTTTTTTTAGCTGTGTAGCACTTTTTCAGCAATTATTTTTGTTCGTGATGGATCCTGATGCTGAGTGCCGTATCCTTGACACTTTGCGCCGATCCATCGATGCTATTGCTGTTATGAATGCCGAGCATTGCATTCGGTGTTTGTTATGTCAAGGTGTGGGCCACATGTTGAAGGATTGCCCTCGTTTGTGCAAGCCTTCTCCCTCTGAGGGCATGTGCACAACAACCTCCCGTTCGCGGAAGACTGTTGTGGACAGGCCTACCAGGGTGTTGTCTGGCCCATACACTGACATAACGCACTATGCTCGTTCTCTACCCGTTGAGATTACCGAAGAATCTCTAGCCGCATACAGCTCTTTCATGGGTCCCTCGATCCTTTTTTACGAGCTTTCCTTGAGTGATGATGATCACTCTGGTGTTAGCCAACAAAAAGAGGACTAGGAACTCATGGACGCTCCTGTATGGGACGATGAGATTGTTCCGGTCGTCGATGGGGTGGCGTCAACGAATGATTTTGCGATGGGACCTGCTCATTCAGTGCTTGATTTTGAGAGCAGCCTTGCCCCTCCGTAATTTTTGCCAGATTGTGTTACTCCTTTTTTGTGTGAGTCGGTTGATGATGCCGTATTTATTGATGATTCGGTGCCCGAGGTTGCGCCGAAGTGGGATGATGATTCCTCTATCTCCGACGGAGAAGGTGGATCTTCGGAACACTTTTACGCGCCCCGGTGGGATGAGGAATACCCTCTTTCTAATGTGGAGGTTTGCACCACTTTATTAGATGAGGCCGTTCCTCTTACCACCACGGACCTTGAGTTCTCGGATTGCCCTCGTTACGACTCGTATGATACCGACGATGATCTCTGCTTGGATCCTGCTGAGAGTGAGACTGGGATCACTCTCCCATTTTCAGATTCTTTTAGTTCTTCTTCTCTTTTATTACTCGATCCCCCTTCCTTATCTGAGCCTGTGCAGGATAAGTCTCCACAGGTACGTTGGGATGACAATGAGCTTTGTACTCATGCCGTTGCCATCGCCTCTTGCGGGCCTGTGATAGACGATACCTTGCTGGGCAAATATTCATTTTGTGATGAGATGAGTGAGGACCAGGCCTCCTCCTCATCCTACTTCCTATTTCCTCTACCTGTGTTGGGCAGGTATTACTATTTAGGTAGAGGGGTAACTGCTCTATCACCGTATCGGTACCCGTTACCGAAACGGATATTAGGCCAGTTACCTGTGAACTTTTTATTTCATAGGCCCATTAGCTAGAACTGTATAGAATTTAATAAGTCGTGCTGGGATGACAATAACCCCAGTACTTATCTTTTATTTTCTGCATTTTATATTTCTTGTCTATTTTTAGTTTTAGCATTTCTTTTTGTATATTTTGTTTTATTTTTGCGGAGCTCACCCCTGCAGGTATTCTTGGAAAATTGCATTGGCAGGGTTGTGATTCTTCGTATGGCGGGCCTGCTTCAGGTTTCCACGCGTCTTCTGGTATGCTCACTGGCTGAGCATTGGGTAACCTCTTCCCTTAGTTACTTATGATTTTAATTTCTATATCATCTGCTGTATTGCTTAGTTTAAGTCTGAGGGAGAGCTAGTTTTGTTACCTTTTGCACGTGCACATCTCATGTACATACTAGAAGCCTTTATTGTTTGATTTTGATTAGTTCATTGCATCACACACCACTGCACCCACATGAGCGCGTGCTTAGCTTTTTGCGTGCTGCGAGTTAAACTCATTTCTTCGTTAGATTTGGGAAAATTATGGTGCTGACATAGGATTGTGAGACGGAGTAAAATGTTGGCCTAGTTGTGTTTCTAGTCAACTGCTCTCGTCTCGTGTAGAAATTCGAGTAGATTTAATTTTTTGTATCCTTATAGTTTTATATTTTTCTAATTGCGTAAATCCTTTTTATTATACTCAAAGTTTGTGAATCCGGTGTGAATCTGACGGTAGCTTAGGGATGTGTGTAGACGGCCGTTAGTTTTGTATTGCTTGAGTTGGGAGGAGGGATAGTATTTCTCGTTGGCTAAGAACTTGCCCCAAGCTATTCTTGAAGCATGGGTATAGGTTATTTCACTCGCATGAGCGTGATGTAGGCCATCATTTTGGCCCGGTTGAGCTTTGTACCGTTCCTAACGTCATGTCCTCGCTAGCCCCATTGTGCCTACCCTTCTTTTGATTCAGCTCCACCTTCATTCACCAAAGACCCATAACTTATCCTAGTCGCACACCTAGGTCGAGTTTAGTGTTTTATATTTTCATGTTGGGATGTGTTGTGGTGTTATTACATGTGAAAATGTGGATGTGCTCCAAAGCTTATATTTGCTGAATTTGTGAAAAGAAAAGTAATTTGAAAAAAAAAAAGAAAAGTTAAAAAAAATGATGTTAAAGTGAAAAAGTGAAACGAAAACATAAAATTGAAAATCCTACTTGAGATGTGCTTCTTTTTGGAGTAGGTGGTGCACACACCCATATGTTAAAAGTTAAGTCTGGGGGTGTGGTGTACCCGCGTGTATTTTGCTTATTAGAGGGATTCCTTTCATACTAGCTCATTTGGGTTAGGTGCATAACCATTCTTATTTATCATTGTTTAACTCACCGAAACCCAAGCCCCATCTCTTCACCTAAAGTCCTACTGATTCGTTTGTGAACCAAACCAGTGTCGTGGAGAGAATGCGAAAGGGCAAGCATATGGTCACCGACATTGGTGGATTCCTTTGGAGGTTATCCCGAGCCCCGATATTTGGCAATACTCGCCTAGCGATTAGTCTACTTTCTCCCCACGCATGACCAGGTGATTCACCGTGATTATATTTTTGAGTAATAATAAAATGTTGATACGTATTGTGAAAAGTATAAACTATTTTGTATGCTTAGAAATTTCTTCTATTATATTTTTACGCGCGCGAGCATGCGACTTCGCATGGTACTTTGTATCGCAATTTCTTTGTTAACTAGTATTTTTCCCTATCTGCTTAGATTTTGTTTGCTCGGGACGCGCAAACAGTTAAGTCTGGGGGTGTGATGAGTCCACTTTATATACCTATTTTCGGACTCATCTGGGCTAGTTTTCACACATTTGCACTTCACTTTTAGTTCATTATCATATATATTTCATCTTGCCTATATTTCCATAGGAAGTGCACATTTTAGCCCATGGTTGTGTATTTTGTTATTTTTATAGTTTGTACTCCCTTTTGTGATTGTCTGGAATGTCTGCACTGATTAGTGATTGGTTTTTCCTTTCGGTACAGGGGTGGTGTGCGTGTTCCAGGATGGTTGTGAAACAGGAATACTGCGCACGATCATGGGATCTAATACGCACGACCACTAGTCGTGCGCACTACTCTACGTTCTCCAGAATCAGCCTGGGGTAAGCGCATGACCACTGGATATAATGCGCACGACCACTGGACATAATGCGCACGACCACTGTACGTAATGCGCACGGCCACCGGTCGTGCGCCACTGATCGTGTGCATTGATTCCTCTTTTCTGGAGTCCTGTCTAGGTAATCGCACGATCATTGGACTTAGTGCGCACGACCACTGGTCGTGAGCCACTACTCGTGCGCATTATCCCAGTTCTTCTTCCTGATATTCCATGCCAGTGCGCACCAGCACAGGACATAGTGCGCACGACCACTGGTCGTGCGCCTGTGATCGTGCGCATTGTTCATTTCTGCTTTTGTATAAATAGTGCAGGTCTCTCCCTAATCCGGGGATCCGGAGATCGCTCATTTTCCTCCGCCATTTTCCGCGTTCTCCACCGTTCCCCTTCATCTTCCACCCTAGGGAGGTGCTTCGAGCAAGCTTTCACCGCCAAATCCAATCCGAAGCTTCCTCTCGGTCTTCTCCTTCATCCGTGAGCTTCAAGTAGGGTTTGACGCCATAGCCATCAAGCAGAGGAAATCTAGCAAACTTCATCCGCTATCGTGAGACGAAGAAGACGGGCCATTGGAAGGTGGTGACAGCCCTTCTCTATCCTGGACGCAGTTGAGGACCGAGCTTGGACTCGGAATGACAACCCGATGATTCCAACCGTGAATCCTCAACAAGACTTCGGATTCGGTCGATCTCTTGAATATTGGTGTTTAACTTTATTTATATTGATGAAGTGCACTGTGGTTGTTTATGTTATGTGTTTCATGTCTATGTGATTCCTATTTCATATTACTGCCTAAGTTGCTTGAGTTGGGCCTTATATTCCATCCACAATCCATCCACCCTTGCCGCACTAGCAGTTGCTAGTGGCGTGCGTTGCGAAGAGGTGCTTATGACCCTCATTCCGCCATTCTCACCACCTCATCCGTGAGCCTACTCTTCCATCCGCCTAGCGATTCGGTGCAAAGCAGCCCGACTAGTCTTCCATCCCTTCTGACGAAGCATCGCATAGCGGCGTTGCATAGGAGTAGTTGTTAGCCTTTTATTTTCTATTTCCGCAACAATCCAAACCCCTCTTAGATAGCTCCGACCTGAGGACTTCAATCTCAAGTCCTCCTCGAAATTAACTCCACCTTACTGTGTTCCTTGTGAGATCGATACTTGGGAAAACCCCCATTTTATATTACTTGTGCGCCGGTTCACTGCCGTGATCTATAGCATCAGGTGGCTGGGTGGCCGGCAAATTGGCTTGGAATATGCTCCAGGTCGGGTTGATCTCAGCCCTTGGCTGGAGGAAGAAGGCAATGTCAGGGCCACTCGATTTGCTTTAAGATTCGTGCCATTAATTCATTTTATTTCATTTAATGACATTGTTTTTGTGCTGTATAAAATTAATTATTAAAAATACCTAGGTGCCTATTCAGAAAAAGTGGTCAATATGAAAATTGTAGCCCTAAGACTCTAGTTTAGTTTAAATTTGGTTTGAATCAATTTGGAATTCGGTCAGACCACAACACTCATTTTGGTGAGCTCTATACCTAGGCTAGATCAGAGATTATTTTGAGTTCTCCCATCAATCCAGCCATCCAAATGAATTGAAATTTTGGTTGAGGGTTAGTCTTACCTATACCTAAAACATGTCCAAAAATGGGAATTTTTGGAAAATATTGTCCTAAAGGTTTTGTAGAAATTTTATAATCCATGTAGGAATTATTTAAAGGATCTAATGACCACAAAACCCTCCCAAATTTTGGTGAGTAGTTCTTTGGGTCAATATAGGACTCTGTATTAAATTTCATCCCATTTGGAGATGATTTGGTTTGGAATTTGGTACACACTATCCTAGCCTAAAAAGGGGTAATTAGGTTAAATTCTCTCTTGTGGTGTTGAGTGACCAAATCACCTCAACAGAGGTTGAAACTTAGGCCACTTATTTTTTATGACATTCAACACCGTCACATGGAGTTTGGGGTGGATTAGGGTGGATTTTCCTTAGAACCCTAGTTTAAAGCCTAAGGTTGAACTTTGGGGTTTTGTGAAGGACATGGGGCGATATGTCCTTATATGGACTTGGTGCTTAGTCCATGTGATATTAGGGAGGTGAAATGCCCTAGTAAGGGGTTTGGTAGTATTTGGACACATGCACCCCACTTTAATCACTAGGAAATTAATTATGTCTATACAGCTTATGGGATAAATAATGGGTCATGTGATCTTGGATTTTTATGGTATTTTGATAGGAGTAATTTTATAGTGATATTGATCTCTGAAAATTATTATAGGATGTTTAGAAAACAGTACCTCATATTTGTAGGTATAATCTCCACATTGCCCTTGTTGATGACTTTTGGAGTAACTATGGTTTAATTTTCTTAGGATGATATGAAACTCTGGAAAAGTTAATCAAATACCATTTGTAGGCACTAGTGAATTATTTGGATCTTTTGGGCATTTCCTCTCAGTACTTCTTGTGTTAAGTGAACTAGTGCAACATACTTGGACAAAAGATAATAAATATTATATCTTGCTCAAAATTTGTGTTACTTGGCCAGAGATTCATATAAGGCATAATAAAGTCTAGAAAATTATTACATATTACTTTGATGAGTTTATTAGAATGTTGCTTCAGAAGATGCACTTTAGCGAAATTATTTTATGAAATTTTTTACATGGTTCACTGGCCTTGGAATTGCATTAAACTTAGTTAGTAGTGTTTTATGATTATTATAAGTCTCTGGTAATGTTTATATAATTTTTAGGCTTTGATTTATGGTACTCCTTTCTTTAACTCCAATTATTTGAATTACGTTTAATTAATTATTTAGAGTTTATTATATTTATGAAAAGCTGTGAAATTTAGTATACACTGATATATTACTATCATATAGTGTTCATAAATTTTGGGTGGCCATAACTTAAGGAAATTTAGTACTTCATGTTCAAAATTTCCCATGGCCTAACATTTGGGAAAATTTAATAAATGCCAAATTAATTAGGAAAATTACACGTTTCTGGATTTAAGATAAATGTATCATGATAGACCCACAATAAATATCTTAGGGCATTTGGATGAAAATTTTGAGTACATCCTATCATGTACATCATATAGCTTAGGTTGGTCTACATTTTGTAAAACTGCAGAAATTGTAATAACATGTGCAGTGGACATAGGGAGATGGGGTTAATAGTTTACTGATTCTGGTAAATTGAAAAATAAATAGAGAGATTTATTAGGAAGTCATGATAGGAGAGTGATGGGTTGACTAGTGTTAAGAGGTACTTGGGATAGATGAAAGATCGTTTTTCCTGTGGAGAGAGAGAGAGTCAAAATACACTAGGGTTAGATCCAGAATAATGTTAAAACAGATTGGAATTGGGTAATAACCAATAATAGTAAGTGCCTTGCAAAAGGGAGTTTTGGCCTTCTGCACATCGTAGTTCCTAGTGCCCTCGGGAGCCCTTCACAGGCAATGCCTTGGGTAGTCCAAGGTTTACGTAAGTCGTAGGAATAAATGGAATGGAAGAGTAATTAGAAAATCTCTAGGGTTACACTTGCTCCCACACTCCCTGATGTTGTGGGAGTCAGGTTAGGTCTCACAAGCGGTAGGCTCGGTGGTTTTGGTGATGGACAGGTTAGCCCGCGAGCCGATGACTCAGATAGTTTTGTGATGGACTGGTTAGTCCTGGGATCTTTGGCTCGATAGATATTTGTCACAGATGGGATTCTCCGGAGAGCTTTGGCTCGATGGGAAATACATTAATGTTGCATGTGCATAATATATAAGGTTGTGGGTCTTCAGTATTGGAGAGTTGTCGCACCGATACCAATACGTTGACACGATAAGTGTGGTTTAGCACTTGGCAAAATAAAGTCCGGTGCGGCAACAGGCAAGAGTACACAGGAGCTCCGCTTAGTGCACCAGCGTTGAGATGTATGATAGGTCTGACTGGCAGTGCTGATACCGATTTAGAGGTGGACGAGGCCCAACCCACCGCTTCCATTTGCCACTACAGAGGTACCCTAGGAGGTTAGGCTCCAAAAAGGGGGAACTAAAGGTCTTTATGCACAAAGTCGGTTGTGTGAGTTGCACTTACATGTTCATACCATTGCATACTTGCTTGACATAACATCATCATTGCATATAACCATTGACACCTATTGTATAAATTGGTATGGGACTATTTATACAATAGGCCTTGCAAAATGACCCCTTGGTCTGTAGGTTTGTATCAGCATTCCAATAGGTCATGGTTACTTAGTTTACTTTCTTGTAATTTTACTTGCTCACTATGTTCATGGGTATACTCGTACTGCTTACCAACTCTTTGCTTACTTATACTTGATATGGTTGCATGCTCATGTTAGACTAGTTCCGCCGTCACCTGCTTACTTTATTACTCTCCACCTTCATTACCTTCCCTTTCCTCCTCAATGCTCGGTGCCTAAGAGTCATGGGGAGGGTTGGGGGATGATAGGACTTAGTATTTTATAATAACGGTCATTGACCAAATCATTTTAGGGGATCATGGAGCCGAACCAGGAGATGTAGTCGTAGAGGTCAGTGCGCATGGAGACGGGGCAGTCTAGCATGGGTGTTCAAGCTACAGGGACAGTGAGTCCCGATCATTAGTACTTACTACAGATTTGCTTCAATATTGATTAACTTGTAGTGAGTATTATGATGTATCAGGCGGGAGCTCCTTTTTATTAGTACTCTGGTTTTTCATTACTATGGACTCTCCCTTCATAGAGATTTATATTCATATGATTCTTGTGGACAAGTATTTGAGTTTACTATTACTCTCTTATATTTATTCTCCTCTTCTACGATCGGTATGGCCGGCAGGATCGGTGTTTTGTAGTGACGACCTTCACGAGTCTGTTGGTGTCACAACGAAGAGGCGGTTCTAGGCATAAGACCCGATTGGTTTTGCAAACAAAGAGGGTCTTACACCGATCACCCACGATGCTACGTGGCACATTGTGTAGACTCATAATATTCTCCGCATACAGCTTTGCTAGCTTATCCACTGAATCATCCTTCCTATTCGAAATGAAGTGTGACACTTTCGTCAACCTGTCTATGATAACAAATATGGCATTGTTTCCCTTCTGCAATCTCGGCAAACCATGCATGAAATCCATGGATATACCGTCGAATTTCTATTACGGTATAGGCAAAGACTTCAAGAATTCTCCGGTCTTTTGGCATTTGGCCTTCACTAGAGCACATGTTTGAAACTTGGCCACATACAATGCTACCTCCATTTTAAGTCCGGGCCACCATAATAGCTTTTTCATGTCTTTGTACATCTTTGTGCTCCCCGGCTTGATTGAGTACTTTGTGTAATGAGCCTCGTACATCAACTCCACTCGTATTTTACCCACTTTTGGGATGCAAAAATGACTGTTCTTCCACAACAGCCCATTATCAACACTGGATCTCTGATCAACACAAGAGATATCTTAAGGCCTCCAAATATCGAAAAACACGCACATCGTGCATCCTTAACCAATTGGCCTACGCGGGAGCTCTGTGATGAGTTGTAAATAAACGTATTTTTATGTACATTAATTAAGTTGTCTTAGTTCATTTATGTTATTTTTATTTAATTTTGTTCAATAAAATGCTGCTATTTTGTAAATATTATTCTAACTTAGCCTAAATTTGTTTTCTAGAGTTTTCAAAAAAAATTGTCAAAATAGCATAGTACACGCCCATGACCTGGGCGTGTACCTTCAATTCCAAGTGAGTCAGCCGCATTCGAAGAAAATTGTTGAACACGCCCAAGTACACGCCCGTGTCAAATGTGGCATGGAGGTGACCTAGAATCGTGTCCCGCCAGCTCGATGATTAGCACTCGAAGATCGTCGAACCAACTAACACGCCCATGTCAATATGCGACACGAGCGTGACTTCTCCACCTGGCCCGACAAAACGTCGCCGATGACTTATTGACACGACACCATCCCCAGATCCACCTGCTGGACAGGCTCATGCTACACGCCCGTGTCAGCAGAGACACAGCCATGACCGCCACGTGTACCACCATAAAGTCAAACCAGCTGTCAAATCTCAGCACCGCCTCATTACAGTAGTTACACGCCCCCCTACACGCCCGTGACCTAGGGCATGTACTTTGAATATTTTGACTATAAATAGGAAGTTGATGTATGAGTTCCTGTTCCCTTTTTTGAACCATTTTGCCTTAAGGAGGTGCTGCTCTAATGCATTCCAAAGCAATGTAAGGGAAATTTCTCCCCCTCTCTTTAGATTTTGTTTTTAGCTTTCGTTGTAATCCGACTTTTTTACTTAATGAAATACGTTTTTTTTCACTCCTTATCTAGTTTTGGAATGCATCTGAGCACCCTACTTAAGCAATCTTATTTTTGTTTTATCTTAATTTTTTTGTTCTTTAAAATGGGTGTGTGTGTGTGAGTATAAATTCTTGTTTTTATGTTTTTGTTATCTTTACTTAGCTTCGTTTAGTGTTAGGATTTTCTGCACTTTTATGTTCATCCTTATAGATTTATAAAAATGGTTTGAAAGTGGATTTGTTTTCCTTTTTTTACTTAGTCTTTTTAGGTTTGTAAAACTTTTTTGTTTTATTAACTTTATTTCCACTTTTTTTGTATTTCTATAAAGCTATAAGAATTAATAAGTTGTCATTTAAGTTTTCAAACACCTTTATTTTGCTTTTATTTCAAAAACCATTTTGCTCCTTTAATTTTTCTGTCTTCTTTTTATGTATTTCTATCGCATTCTAGTGGTAGAAATGTAGTCATTTTAATTTTTCGAACACTTTCCTTTTGCTTTTTTTTTCAAAAACTTTTCCTCCGTTAATTTTAATTTCTACTTTTTACGCATTTCTATCACATTCCACCGGTAAAAATATAGTTATTTTAATTTTTAGAACACTTTGTTTTTCGCATTTTTCGTATGTGTGCATGCGTGTATGAGATAATTTTTATAGCATTTTTCATTTCTGTCGAGTGTGTGCATGTGTTTTTATTTTCAGTAAAGTGTATGGTTTTGCTTTATTTTCTGTAGAGTGTGTGTGTGCGTTTTATTTCTATAGAGTGGAGTTTTAAATTTTAGTAGCGTGAGTGGGTGTGTTTTAAATTTCAGCAGAGTGAGTGTTTGTGTTTTACTTTAAGTAGAGTGTGTGCTTGTGTTTTATTTTCTATAAAGTGTGTGTGTTTATTTCATGTAGAGAGTGTAGGTGTGTATTTAATTTCAGCAGAGTGAGTGTGTGTGTTTTACTTTAAGTAGAGTAGTGCATGTGTTTTATTTTCTATATAGTGTGTGTGTTTTCATTTCTGTAGAGTGAGTGCGTGTGTGCATTTATTTGCTCCTACTCGTTTGAGTAGGACTCGCTTTCATTTCCTGCCTACTTTTTTGAGTAGGACTGGTCATTTACTGCTTTCTTTACTGCATTATTTTCAACTTTCATTTTATCGCTTTCTTCCCGCAAGCCGTCCCGATTCAGATGAGTGGCTAACCGCTCTTAGCCCTCAGTATCGAAGAGCATTGTGACAGATAAAATCGCTTTAAATAATTAAAGGTTCTGTTTTTCTAATTAATTAAATTACTTAAGGTTTGCCCCGAGTTTACGACGAGTAGAACCACATATTGACGTGTGGGCTCTATTTTCGTAGTCCATAAGCTAACTAGCCGGGAGGCGGTGTGTATGGACCGATCACCCCTTAGTAAATGGAGTTTCACACTAACCCTCGAGATAGGAGGCACAAAATTCTACTGGATTGTATTCCCCACCCAATAGCAGGATTCTTAGCGTAATGAGGGCATTAAGAGGAATCATTCGTCGGACGAGAGCTTGGTCAAATAGTCTTAATGTCCAGGTGAGCGATACTCCTAGAGATAGGTGAGCTCATTTTTGTGGAACCTCCATGGCCAAGTCTCCGCTTAATTAATTTGAAATTTAGGATCTCTTTTTATTAAAAGTATATTTTAGTTCAAATTCTTTTATATACAGTTGCGCTAAGTTATTCATTGGCTTCATCTTTAATGCTTTTATTTTTTGCTCTTTTATATATATAAATAATATCCTGACAAGATAATTTTCGATAAAATAATAGTCCCCTCCATGGTATATTAGAAATAATGAACCCAACCCAAAGAATAATATGACCCCAATATTTCTCACCGGATTATCCTGTACTACATGAGATAAGTCCACTTGCCTCCTTTTGTTAAAACTCGATTACAACTGTTTTATATCCAAATAAAAAATCCATGCGCCCCATCTTCCTAAACAAAACCAAATTCGCTTTTTCTAAATAACCCCCTGGGGCGCCGCGTCTCCAAAATATTTTTTTAGAGTTTTAACCGGCATCAAGTTTTTGACATCGTTGACGGGAAAATTTCGAGTTGTTATTTTGAACTCTAGAGAACTATTACTTTTACCTATATATATAACAAAACAAAATGGCCACCGATAATTAATAATAATAATAATAATAAAACTACTTTAAAAAAAACCAAAAAAATTAAAACAATTATTATATTATTATCTATAAACAATTTTTGAAATGACATCATTTCCTACTAACAAAAAAAAAGAAAAAAAATGAAGCAAAAAAAATTTAACTAAAAAACCAACAAAATCTAAAAAACTAAAAAACAACAAAAATTCTTAAAAACTAAAAACCTCAAAAATGAAAAAACCAAAAAAATCAAAAAAACTTAAACACAACAAAAAATCTAAAAAACTTAAACACAACAAAAAATCTAAAAAACTAAAAACCTAAAAGTCCTCCACAACAAAAAAAACAAAAAATCTCAAAAACTTAAAAACAACAAAAAATCTAAAAAAAACCTAAACAAATAAAAAAACAAACAAAAACTCAAAAACCTCCCTAAAACAAACAAAAAAAAAAAAAAAAAAACTACTTAAAAAGACACAATAATATATATAATAATTTGTTATTAAAAATATATCGCAAAAAAAAAAAAAAAAAAACTTCCTCTCCTAAAAACCACAAAAACGTTTTGTATATATGATTTGCTTTAACTAGTTTTTTTTTATTTTCAAAAACCCAGAAAATTTTACCAAAAAAACTACACATTAGACATAAATAAAATTTTTCTATTTTAAAAAATTATATATCTATTTTCTCTCTTTGGCATGCTTCACGCTTTTGTGGGCACTAGGGACTCGCATATTTGTAACGCTCATATAGCTAAGACGTTAGCTTACGAGTCACGCACACTTGCCCCCACCACCCATACCCTTTTTGCCAAGTTTATCTCGTTTTGTTATATTTTTGGTATTTCTTCAAAATAAATGCAAGGTTTTGTATCGGGCTTCCCCTAACTCGTCTCAGGGAACCATCTACCTTCCCTTTTTATTTTTTTTACATATTATATTTTGTCTATTATTGTTCCGCATACTTAGGTTGCAATATTGGGGACAATGTTAGTTTTACGTATGGGAGTGTTTTCCTATTCTGTATTTTTTATATTCTGCACTTAGCATAAATACAAAAAAATGCATAAAAATTAAAACCTCAAAATTCAAAAAATTTCTCTTTCAAAAATTTCCATCAAAAAAACCTAAAAATCCATAAAACAAAACAAAAATTTCCATAAAAAAAACTTATAAACAAAAAATTCAAAATAAAATTTGTTTTTTTTACTTTGTACATTTTTTGTAAAAAAATTCTTTCTCTTTCCCCCGCTCTTCTTTCTAAAAAATCATTCTCTTTCCCCCTCTTTTTTTTTGTAAATAACATCTCTTTCTCTCCTTTTTCTTGTAAATAACTTGTTAAAAACTAAAAAAATATAAAAAAAATAAAAAAATCCAAAAAAAAGAAAATAACACTAAAAATTCAAAAAAATATAATAAATCAAAAATACAAAAAAAGATAAAAACACTAAAATCCCAAAAAAGTCTTTATTATGTAACAAATAAATCGAATGTCTCATTCTTAACCCCTTTTCACTCTCTAAAAATTTAGTTGCAAGTTTATTTATAAGTGAATTTTATTTATTCTTTGTTTACTATTCGTTTATTAATTGAAGATCGATAGTTTTAGAGATTTGAGATTAAGTTTTAAATAATTTCTTATGCATTATTTTTTTATTTAGGTAATGTAATTGTTTTCATCACCACTTCTAACTTATCTAAAAAGATATAAATTTTTTTTGTTAGAAAATAACAACCTTAGATTTCAATTATGTTTACTCCGAGCTTTTTTTTGAAATATAAGAACGTTTAATTTACAATGATTGCTCTCAAATTTTTTTTATTAAACCTAGTTTTCTTTCTGAAAAATCTATCTCCTTTTTTTCATGTCCGACTTGTCATGATTTTGATCCTTAAAAGATCTTATGTCAATGTGAATAAGATTTTGTTCCATAAACATAAACATCCAATATTTGAAAAGATTATATGTTACTGAGTAAGATGATAAAATTCATTATTCCTATACATGTACATTGGGTTATTTTGAAGTTGTTAAAAAATTTTATATGTTATGGAAAATAAGATTTCGTTCTCCTAAACATCCATATTCAAAAACAATTTCATTAGAGGTTTGAGCGAAAAAAATACCCTCGTCTCCAAAAATCAAAGCCCTCTTAATAAACCTCAACATCCCCCTCCACCAATTTCAAATGATTATATATTTAATTTTAAAGTCTTTTTAAGAGAATAATTTTTAAATTCAATTATTTCCTTTAATTCTTTTAAGCTAAAATTTTCATAATCCAATCTACTTTTGTTAACCTAACAAATAAATTTTTTGGCTATCTATTTGACTATTTTAGAAGTTTTTAGCTGAAACTCTTCCTTTATTTAAATTTTTGTCATAATTTAGGACTTAACTCCTATACCCAGGATAACTATTTTGATCTTCCTTTCCATTAATTCAAGCGGTAGCTAAACTTAGGATTTCTTTAATTCCTTATATGTATATCCCCAACTTTTACTCTGGAATAGCAAAATCTTAAGTATGGGCATATTTGATGAGTTGTGAATATACTTATTTTTAAGTACATTAATTAACTCGTCTTAGTTCATTTCTGTTATTTATACTTAATTCTGTTCAATAAAATGCTCCTATTTTGTAAATATTATTTTAACTTAGCTTATATTTATTTTCAAAAAATTATCAGAAAAATTGTCAAAATAGCATAGTACAGGCCCGTGTACTTTAGGTCACGCCCGTGACGTGGGCGTGTACCTTCAATTCCAAGTGTGTATACCGCATTTGAAGAAAATTACTGAACACGCCCAAGTACACGCCCATGTCAACTATGATACGGCCGTGACCTAGACCTGTGTCCCGCCAGCTCGATGATTTGTGCTTGAAGATTGCTGAACCAACCGACATGCCCGTGTCAAGAGACGAAACGGGCGTGACTTCTCCACCTGGCCTGACAAGACGTCGTCGGCGACTTATTGACACGATGACATCCCCAGATCCACCAACTGAGCACGCCCATGTTATATGCTTGTGTCAGTAGAGACACACCCGTGACCGCCATGTATACAGCCACAAAGTCAAACCAGCCATCAAATCCCAGCACTGCCTCATGTACATTAGTTACACACCCGTAACTTAGGGCATGTACTTTGAAAATTTTACATATAAATAGGAAGTTGTTGTATGAGTTCCTATTCCCTTTTTTGAACCATTTTGCCTTAGGGAGGTGTTGCTCTAATGCATTCCAAAGCTTTGTAAGGGAAATCCCCCCCCCCCTCTCTTTAGATTTTTTTAGCTTTCGTTGTAATCCGCCTTTTTACTTAATAAAATACATTTTTTTCTCTCCTTATTTGGTTTTGGAATGCATCTGAACACCCTAGTTAAGCAATCATATTTTTGTTTTATCTTTATTTTTTTGTTCTTTAAAATGGGTGTGTGTATATGAGTATAAATTCTTGTTTTTATGTGTTTGTTATCTTAACTTAACTTTGTTTAATGTTAGGATTTTTCTGCACTTTTATGTTCATTCTTATAGATTTTTAAAAATTGTTTGAAAGTTGATTTGTTTTCCTTTTTTACTTAGTCTTTTTAGGTTCGTAAAACTTTTTGTTCTTTTTAACTTTATTTATACTTATTTAGCATTTCTATAATGCAATAAGAATGAATAAGTTGTAGTTTTAATTTTTCAAACACCTTTATTTTGCTTTTATTTCAAAAACCATTTTGCTCCTTTAATTTTTTTGTCATCTTTTTGTGCATTCTATTGCAATCTAGTGGTAAAAATATAGTCAATTTAATTTTTCGAACACTTTCATTTTGCTTTTATTTTCAAAATTTTTGCTCCATTAATTTTAATTTCTACTTTTTATGCATTTCTATCACATTACACCGGTAAAAATATAGTTATTTTCATTTTTAGAACACTTTGTCTTTTTGCATTTTTCGTATGTGTGCTTGCGTGTATGAGATAATTTTTATAGCTTTTTCAATTCTGTCAAGTGTGTTTGTGTGTTTTTATTTTCAGTAAAGTGTGTGGGTATGTTTTATTTTCTATATAGTGTGTGTGTGCATTTATTTCTTTAGACTGGAGTTTTTAATTTCAGTAGAGTGAGTGGGTGTGTTATTTCAGTAGTGTGAGTGTTTGTATTTTGCTTTAAGTAGAGTGTGTGCGTGTGTTTGATTTTCTGTGGAGTGTGTGCGTTTATTTCATGTAGAGTGTGTAGGTTTGTTTTAAATTTCAGCAGAGTGAGTGTGTGTGTTTTACTTTAAGTCGAGTGTGTGCGTGTGTTTTATTTTCTGTAGAGTGTGTGTGTTTTCATTTCTATAGAGTGCGTGCGTGTGTGAAATTATTTCCTCCTACTCGTTTGAGTAGGACTCACTTTCATTTCCCGCATACTCGTTTGAGTAGGACTTGTCATTTACTGTTTTCTTTACTGCTTTCATTTACTGCTTTCTTTACAGCTTTATTTTCAGCTTCCATTTTATCGCTCTATTCCCGCAAGCAGTCCCCATTCTGATGAGTGGCTAACTGTTCTTAGCCCTCAGTATCAAAGAGCATTGGGATAAATAAAATCGCTTTAAATAATTAAATGTCCTATTTTTCTAATTAATTAAATTACTTAAGGTTTGCGCTGGGTTTACGGCGTGTAGAACCACATATCGATGTGTGGGCTCTATTTCCTTAGTCTATACGCTAGCTAGCCGCGAGGTCATGCGTATGGACCGATCACCCCTTGGTAAATGGAGTTTCGTACTAACTCTCGAGAGAGGAGGCGCGAAATTCTACTGGATTGTGTTCCCCACCCAATAGCAGGGTTCTTAGTGTAATGCAGGCATTAATAGGAATCCTTCATCGGATGAGAACCCGGTCTAATATTCTTAATGTTCAGGTGAGCGATAGTCCTAGAGATAGGTGAGCTCATTTTTGTGGAACCTCCACGACCAAGTCTCCGTCGTAATTAGTTTGAAATTTAGGATCTCTTTTTATTAAACGTTTATTTTAGTTCAAATTCTTTTAGATACACTTGCACTAAATTATTCATCGGCTCCATATTTAGTGCTTTTATTTTTCGCTCTTTTTTATATATAAATAGTATCCTGACAAGATAATCTCCGGTAAAATAATAGTCCCCTCCAAGGAAGAGTAGAAATAATCAACCCAACCTGGAGAACAATATGACCCCGATATTCCTCACCAGATTATCCTGTACTACACGCGATAGGTGCACTTGCATCCTTTCATTAAAACTCGATTACAACTATTTTATTTTCAAATAATAAATCTACGCACCCCGTCTTCCTAAATAATACAAAATCCACTTTTTTTTAAATAAACCTCCCGGGGCGCCGCGTGTCCTAAATAATTTTTGGAGTTTTAACCCCCCATCACTATGCGACTTAATGCATCCACAACTACATTACCTTTGTCAGGAACATAATGTATCTTGAAGGTGTAGTCCCCAAGGAGCTCCATCCACCTTCGCTGACCTATATTTCAGTCCTTCTGATCCAACAGGTACTTCAAGCTCTTTTGATCGGTGTAAATGTCTACCTTCATGCCATACAAATAATGCCTCCAGAGATTCAATGAGAATATCATGGTCGCAAACTCCAAATTATGGACTGGATAGCTCCTCCATGCACCTTCAGTTGGCGCGAACCATAAGCTATTACTCTCCCATGCTATAACAAAACATAGCCTAAACCGCTACCTGAAGCGTCACTATGGATCTCAAAGCCTTCGGTCCCACAAGGCGAGCATAGTATAGGAGCCGTGGTTAGACGACTTTTCAATTCTTCGAAAGCTTGAGCACATGCTAGCGACCAAATAAATTTTTGATCCTTCCTCATCAGGGTCGTGAGAGGTAATGTTATCCGCAAGATGTTATCCACGAAGCATATGTAGTAGCTGGCAAGACCTAGAAACTCCAAACTTCTACCATAGAAGACAACACAGACCACTCTCGAATAGTCGCAACCTTTGCCGGATCCACCACGATATCCTCACCACTAATAATATGACCAAGAAACACTATATAAGATAGCCAAAACTTGCACTTAGAGAACTTGGCATACAACTGATTACATATTAAGGTCTCCAGAATAATATGTAAGTGCTCTGCATGATCATCCTCAGATTGGGAGTACACCAGGATATCATCGATGAACATAATCACGAACCGATCCAAATACTCCTTGAACGTCCGGTTCATCAAGTCCATAAACACTGATGGCGCATTAGTCAGCCCAAAAGGCATGAATGTGAACTCGTAATTCCCAAAACGGGTACTAAACACCGTCTTGGAAATGTCAGTCTCCCTAATTCTTAACGGATAGTAACCAAACTTCAAATCCAGCTTCGAATACACACTCGATTCAACTAACAGATCGAACAAATCATCGATCCTTGGAATCGGGTACTTATTCTTCTCTATTATCTTATTGAGTTCCCGATAATCGATGCATAATCCCAAAATTTTATCCTTCGTTTTCACTAAGAGGACCGGGGCGCTCCAAGGTGACGAACTTGGTCCCAAAACCCCTTGCTCTATCAATTCCTAAAGATACGCCTTCAACTCTGCCATGTCTCTTGGTGCTAAGCGGTAAGGAGACCGCGACGCCGGCTTGGCACCAGGAACCAACTCAATGGTGAACTCGATCTCTTTCTGAGGTGGGGCTCTAGGGAAATTTTCGGGGAAGATGTTGACAAATTCCGACACCACCGAAACACTGACCAACCCAAGCTTAGGACTCTTAGTCTCTAGTAGAGTTAATAACAACTCCCCCCCCCCCTCAAGAACTGCTAACATAGTCTCGCATTGGATGTTTTTTCCCTAGTGTGATCCCTTAGGGTTGTTGCCGATCTATGCATGCTGCTCCGAGTGTCGGTCCATGCATAAGATCAAATCACCTATGATCTTTAATGATAATGTTTCTGTTTGGTTTGTATCCTAATAATCGATACAACGAGAAGCACTAGGACAAACCACACAAAAACATTAGATGTTATGGAACGAGAAGGCCTGTAACCAACAGTACTCTCCACCACCAAGAGTGGAACAAAGCTTACTTACACAAATCATAAGCCAATAACTACTCATGTCATGGGTATAAAAGATATAAGACAATTTGTACCTGTCATCTCATCCCTTTGCTTATGGCCTTCTGCCTTTTACTTTCTCTTCAGTAGCTTACTCCAATAGTCACAGACTATATGTCCCAGCTTGCCATAGTTATAACAGTGAATTGGGCCTCCTCGCCCAAAGTTTGCTCCAGACCCAGTCTCCTTTGCCACCGGAGTACCACTCTGACATTCTCTGGCAATATTTCCTATCTTGCCACACATATATCAAGTAAGTGGAACTTGCCCTACAACTTCTCCTGACTTAGATTTTTTGTCTTTGAGTCATCAACACGAAAATTGAGGGCAAGGTGTCCTGACTTGCCATAAGTATAGAAAGCTTATGGAGTTTGACTAGTCGATGTTCTTTATTTCTGCCCCCTCCTCCAACAGTATTTAAACTTAGTAGGACTTGTAGGGTTCGATACCCTACATAGTGAAGTCTGGTGGACTTTTGCCAAACCTACTTCCAAAGAACTACCCGACTCCACCAATACTCGGAATCCAAATAATTTTGGTCCTATCAATAGAAGTCATAACTCATCACGCAGACCGTTATAAAATCTATTGACCATAGTCTGATCGTCCTCTAACCCATACTTAGGTTAGCGCTTTATCAAGACAAACACATGCAAATACTCATCCAGTGAGTGCATTTCTTGTGCAAAAAGTATGTTCAACTACTGCTCTGATTTTCTTCCACTTGTCGTTTGCTCCAGATCACCAACTGGCATTGAAGCCACCCCAGGGACAAGGGGCTGCACATGCTTTCCTTGTTGGGCATTGATCATGGTGAACACCGCTTCAGCTACCATTCGTATGGTTTCAACCGAAAAAGGGGCTGCTGGCATGTCATTAGGTGAACTTCTTTCTGTAGAATACTGACGTTGTGATTGCATTGCACCACTCCTAGTCACCTATAATCGTGAAACACTCAATTAGACGACAGACAGATTGCGAAAATGCAATCATTTGAACACTCAGGTTCCCCAAACATGTGTATTTTTATTCCTAAGTGGACATTCAAAGGTTCTTTTATGTTATAACGACAACGCGTATACCAGAGCTCACCACCCCTTAAAAGAATTCACCCACGAATTCAAATAAGGAAGACCTATACCAGCCTCTGATACCAACTTGTAACACCCATATCCATCACATAACATATAACAGAAGGTCTGGTCGGGGCCCGACGTCATATACTACGGACAGACCAAGGAGTTACTAAATTGAAACCATCATCTAATATTTCGCATCCTAACACAGAGTGCATTTTAGCAGAAGTAATTTAAAGGTTTTAAATAAAACCCAACAACTACATGAATGTCCACTACCATAACTAGGAATGTAAATCAAATACACAAATGTTCAACTTTAATCTAAAATGTGTTTCATACTTCGACACGCAAGCCGAGCACACATGAACGATAAAATAACACATGTATTTGCTTGGGCCTTCAAGGGCCAGCATAGCATTTTTGGGTCCAGCCTGCTACTTCCCTCTTAGATCAGCAGTACCTGCACGTAATATTCCACCGTACAGTTTCAAAAAATAGCAACGATCATCACTAGCTGACCAAATTATAACGACCCTACCCGTCACTCGGGGTTGCGGTGCTTCTTCCGTGCATGCATTAGTATAAACACAATATGGGAATAAGTACGTGCAACTTAAGCACCATTCGCCATAGACGTTGGCACAAAAGACCAACGCCACGTGCTGTCAGGCACACTCTTGGTGCACAAGACCTCAAGGGTCACACCACCGTTCTAAGATTGTCAACAAAATTTGAGCTTTTAGTCTCACAAGGGCCAAGGCCAGAGACAACATCCCAGTGCTTCAACAAGTCATGTGTTGTACACATTGACCATTCGAAGTCGACTGGTATAAGGGAGGGTACAGGTCAGCATCCCCTTTCCCTTTTTTTGCATGATACATAATTCTGTAAGTATCCTAGGATAGCACTTATGGCTACCAAAGCTGAGCAATTTAAGCTCACACTCCATAAAATAGTCCCCTAGGTCTTCGAGAGATATGCCATCATAAATAATCCCTCAGGTCTCCAATAGACAAGCTTTATAAATAATACATAGCTTACTGGTAGCTATCATCGGCGGTAGAACTACGACCGCACGGTAGGGGAAAGACTATTCTTTCTCCCCATTATACGCGTGTTTTCCTAGAGACTACCCCAGTACTCACAATGTAGTCATCTGTATACCCCGTGACTCCAAAATTCTATGAGACCACTACAAAGCCTTCTCCTACATATTTAAATACAAACATACCCAATCTAGACCAACTCGTCTGGATTGGCTTCACATAGCATGTCTATTCCGTACTTCGATTCCGGATCTAAATGCAACACTATGGGGATACCCGACCCTACCCGTCAGGAAACCACATCCACGTGTTCGTGGAGTGTCTACCATCTAATGCCAAAAGAAATGACTTCACATGTCCATGAAAGAGGATTGTTACCCTTGTAGTCCTCTTTGGCTCCATGGGAGAAATCTAGACGGTTGAAAATGACCGCTCCGAGATTGCCTACGTAGATCTGAACTTACTTTGTGAATTCGGACTCTGAATCTCTAATGGCAACAAGAACCCTCCTTCCCGTCATTTTTGCTCCTCTTCCTCCAAAAAACTAGGCCAAACCAGGCATATATATATATAAAGCTACCGTCACGCGGTAACTAGCTACCATCGCGCAGTACCGCCTCGCTTCTCTTGTAACAGCCCAGGACCTCGAATCCTAGACCGACATTTGGCCACGTTGTTAATGATTCGCTAACGTCGAGCGTTAGGATGCTCGCGCCTCGTGGTAGCTAGCGACCGTTACATCACGAATGCCCCTGCTGCCGCCACGCGATAGCTACTACCGCTGATCGGTAGTAACCCAAGGGCTTTGACAAATAATTTGCCAAGCTACCACCCGCAGTAACCCTACTGTTGGGCGTTAACTTCCCAAGAACTCAGACACTAAAATGGCTAACATCGTGTGATAGAAACCTACCGCAGCACGGTAGACTAAGCGTTGAGTCACCTCGCCTCACTCAACGCTCTCAATGCTCACTGCAGTAACAATGGATCTACCATTGCGCCTGTAACACCCCAGAATTTTCAACAATTATTTAATCCACTTGATGACGTCATAATGACGTAAAACCGTTACATTAACTCGAAATTGACGGCGCGCCGCCGTTAGTACATTTTTGCGTCGGTTTGGTCGAGTCGGCCAAATTCTTGAACTCTTGTTGAAACTGGAAAATTTTGGGTTATGAAATTAAGTTAATAGATTTTTTACTCGCTCGTAAAGTTTCGTCGCGATCCGAGCGATTTTGGAGCCACAGCGCTTTTTCGAAGTTTTGTAAAATTTATGTTCAACGTACACTTTGAAAATATATGTTTCAAGAATGTTGCGTCAGAATTTTATTTTGTCTTCGCCGTTGGGTTCTTAGCATCAGTATTCATCTATGGCGCAAATTTTGTAGGATTAGGCGCATGTTTAACCCTCCGTAACGATATAATATTTATAATGTATTATTATTATATTAAAATACTATTCAAAAATGAAATGAACTATTCATCCCTAAAGTTTGATCAAGGGTAGATTTGCAAATTCCACTATTCATGAGGACAAAAATTCCACTGTTCATCCATTTGCTGAGAAATTCCATTGGCTTATCGAGAAATCCCTTTTGCTTTTCAAGAAATCCCTTCTGCTTCTCGAGCCTCTCTGAAGAAAATACTGTTCATTTTTCGAAAAACCCTTCCCTTCTCGTGAAATCCACTACTCATTTCTCGAAAATAAAACTGCTTCTCACGAAATCCACTGTTCATTTCTCGAAAAGAAAACTGCCTCTCGCAAAATCTACTGTTTATTTATCGAAAAGAAAACTGTCTCTCGTGAAATCCTCTATTCATTTCTTGAAAAGAAAACTTCTTCTCATGAAATCTCTCTCTCCCTCTCTCGTGAAATTTCACTCCCTCTTTTCTAAATTCTAATACTATAATTATTATTATTAGTATAATATATATATATATATATATATATATATATATATATATATATATATATATATATATATATATATATATATATATATATATACAAGCAGTCGTGCACGGGGGATCCCGTGCGGGCAACATTCGTCGTGGGTGCGACATTTGTCATGGGGGCGACATTTGTCGTGGGGGCGTCATTTCTCGTGGGCTGTCATTTGTCGTGGGGGCATCATTTGTTGTGGGGGCGACATTTGTCGTGGGGGTGACATTTGTCGTGGGGGCGACATTTGTCGTGGGGGCGTCATTTGTCGTGGGGCATCATTTGTCGTGGGGGCGTCATTTGTTGTGGGGGCGTCATTTGTCGTGGGGGCGTCATTTGACGTGGGGGCGTCATTTGTCGTGGGGGCATCATTTGTTGTGAGAGACGACATTTGTCATGGAAGCGACATTTGACGTGGTGGCAACATTTTTTCGTGGTGACGACATTTTTTCGTGGTAAAGACTTTTATCGGGGGGGGTGACATTTGTCGTGGGGGTGACATTGGTCGGGGACGGCGACATTGATCGGGGGCGGAGACATTGGACGTGGGGTAGCGACATTGGATGTGGGGCGACGATATTGGTTGATGGCTGCAACTTTGGTCGGGGGCTGCGACTTTGGTCAGGGGCTGCGACTTTGGTCGGGGGCTGCGACTTTGGTCGGCGGCTGCGACTTTGGTCGGCGGCTGCGACTTTGGTCGGGGGCTGCGACTTTGGTCGGGGGCTGCGACTTTGGTCGAGGGCGACATAGGTCGAAGGCGGCGACATTGGTCGTGGGGTACGACCTCAGTCATGTGAAGCAACATCGGTCGTGGGCGGATACATCGGTTGTAGGTAGGGACATCAGGAGAGGTGGCGATAGTTTCTATTGTTCGATAAAATCTTAGAATTTGAAAAAGAAATGAAAATTCACTTAGCATAACCTAATATTCGTAGTGCATAAAGCATTGTATCAATTACGTTATAAACCAGAAAACTAATAACAAAAATAAAGCAACTAATCACATTAGTGAACTCAAACATCCAAATATTTTCTTAAACCAACTAACAAAAAATTAACGATGTAATTGATGCTTGTCGGAAGCTTCGAAATTGAGGTGCAGGAGGACCTCTTGAAGTGAGGCACTGTGGAGGAGAGTTAAATTTAAGATGAAATTTGACAGTATTGTGTGTAGCGGTGACACAACTTAACCATCATCAACAGAACCATGATGACAATTACTATTATTTTTAGTGTTATAGGTTCATCAATTGCCCATAATTTTCCAGGAAATAAGGTAGGAACCTGACTTATGAATAACCAAATAAACTAAGGAATCACACAATATTTTCTTCTGTATATGAAAACAGAGCTGAATATAGCCCAAATAAATTAGCTTTTGGTTATATATAGCCATATAAAATAACAATATTGCAATTGATAATGATGAGTGTCCATAGCAGCATCTAAAAAAACCAATGTAAGAAATATCAAATAAATGAAAAATCATTCATCATTCGCTGAGTAAATACTAAGATGGGAAGAGGAGAAATTTGTTTTGTTTTTCGAGTTATTCTATCATTTTCATCTACAAACTTAAACCTTCATCGTTTTGATAATTTCTCCTGAAATTAAAACTTCACCAATATATTTTATACATAGGCAAATAGTAAGAATACGATGCACTCAAGCAGTTCAAAATTTCATTACGAAAATATTATAATTGTGAAGTTGAATCGTTAAAATTTGATAAATAAGTAAAGCAAGTGAAAACTAAGTTTTTTTAAAAAAACATAACAGAATGAACCTTTTTAGGAAAACAACTTAAACCTGTTTGTGTAAAATGCTTGCACATAATGAATGGGAATTGCTAGAGGCTATCTTTCAATACATTCATATATTAGTGAGCAGAACAATATGAAGTTAAATATACTATTTAACTGATTCATTGGATGTTGTCATGGCAGATTTGTGGGAAGTTTTTTATTCATTATCTAAAACAAACAATTCAACTGGATTAGCTCTGTATAATTAGCATTTACTCACTATTGTTAATTCACAAAAAAGTTGGTCTTTAAACACATCCTAAATAGCAAGAGAAAGAAAGTTCAACTTTTTGTGGCAATGTTTATTTCATCTTCTTGGCTTCCATTGAATTGAAGTCATGATGAAATAAATCAAAATGATATATATATCAACATAAAAGTCTACAAAAAAGACTTGTAATAGGAAAATTTAAAAAACTTATTCCAGTAAAAAAAAGTTGAGTAATATAGAAAGAAAAAAGCAAACACCTGAATAATATGCGTTTGTTGTGCACTCGCGCGTGATAAACTGACGACCCTTTGCCAAGAACATCGACCATGGTATTGTAATGTGACATCCAGTTTGATGCATATACATGAACCATTTCATGGAAGAAATGATAGCCAATGTCAACCAATCCCGCATGCATGACTGTGGGCACAATGTACTTCCTGAAATGTAACATAGTTGGATTTCATCAAACAATTCTTCATCCAATTGAATAGATCAAGAGCAGCTTGAGTGAAACCAAGCTGAGCAAATCCAATGACACATTTTTAATTGACATTATGTGAAATACCACAATCGCAGTATTGATAGATCTGCATTTAGCATACATGTGCACTAGTGTTGTGTCAAGCTTGATACTAACTTCAATTTCTCTGAAAATGATCTGATAATGAATCCATCTCCCAAAACCCAATCTCCATGTTAAATCTGACATAGAGGGCAAAATAATGTTGGTTGTCTGATAGAATTCACAGCCATTATCCCTCATTTGGCAAAAGAGTTTCATGTCTTCTCCCATCATCAAATTACTAGTATAGAAGACTAACAGTGTGTTCCATGAAACTACAGTTCTGCGGGGCATTTGTTCGAGAATTGTTTGTGCATCATTAACCTCCCCACACAACCTGTATAAATGCATCAGAGTGTTTCCGACATAAACAACAAAGTCTATGCTATTCTTGATAGAATCGACATGCACTTGCCTGTCAATGCAAAGGTCAAGCCAGTCTACTCTTGTTCTACCAACGTAGAAATCAAAACTCTCATCCTCGTAATTGTGCTGCATTATTTTTACAGAAACAGAGAGAAATGCCATTCAAAAAATTGAAATTTTTCTCCTCCCTATGCATCATATTTGACCTGAAACCATTGACATGCTTGCCATAATGAAAACAGCCACTAGAATCAGCAGTACAAAAGCTTAGGTTTTACGTTATCTGTACTGGCTGGGAGATGAGATCTGCCAGCTTGAAAATGTCCTGCGACAATCAATTGAAAAATGAAGATGCAGTAAAGCAGGGGCAAAGGGAAGGGGAAAATAAATACATCGGAGAAAAACAAAGATGAAGGAGGGGAAAAACATACAGGAAAAAGAAAAGGAAGAGGAAGAGGACCGAATGTGAGTTGGAGAATAGAGCGCACAGAGAGACGAAGGAGTGGAGGAATGAGAGGGAAGCGTCGTCAGCTATCGCTTCCCGCCGGCAGCATTCAGGCAGTGGAAGACGTTGGTTGCGGGTGAATGTAGTAGGATACGGGAGTTCCGTATGGAGTGGAGCGGAGCGGAAGATCTGGCAAAGCCGCAGGGGCGAAGAAATAAAAAGGAAGAAGAAGAAGAGGGGAGGTCTTACCGGAGACGAAGTGGCAAGATTTCTTCGGGTGGAGTTGAGGAATACCGCGTATTGTCTCCCTGGAAAACTGTCACACCGTAAGGTCAGACTGCAGCTGAGGGAGGGGAGGAAGGCGACGGATGCGGGAGCGAGGAATGCTGCTCGGGGGATTCAATGCCTGGTGGCTCGCCAACAACCCGGCCCACTGGAAAAACCCCGAAAACTTCCGGCCGGAGCGGTTCCTGGAGGAGGACGCACGATGACGCCGTAGCCGCCGACTCTTCTGTCGCGTGGAAGAAGCGTGAGAGATCATGGAGCCTGAGGAGCGAGTGCTATGCCCTAACTGCGCGGAAGAAGTAAGATCGATTGACGGAGGCGTGCATCGGGATTTTGAGGACAGTGAACAGCGCCGGTTTCTTTTAATTAAGGCTTGATTCAGGCGAAAGACCAAAATAACCTCATGTTAATCCTAAAAAACTGTTTTTTAGGAGGGCAAAATGGGATTAAAATGTTACACCACATCCAGATTAGGGGTTTCCTTATAGTGTAAAGATATATATAACTTCAACTTCTCCCCAAAGACAAGAAGATGAGCCCTCTTTCTTCCCCGGGCCGAAATCAGAGAGTGACGGCGAGGCGATTTCCGTGATTCTTCCGGCGGCCTCCACTGGAGCTCCAGTGCTCGAAATTTTCGCCCGAGCACAGTGGCAGAACTAAGATTTAAATCAGACTCGGGCACCATAGCAATAATATTAATTTATGATAACTTTTAATTCAAAATTCAGATGAAATATTGCAAATGACAGTAATAAAAATGAAATTTAGAAACTAATGCACTTAACATTGTTAACAAAATCATAACATTGCATAAACGAAAAATTTATAACTGATCATAATAGATAATATAGTAAAGCTAAACAGTACATAATGAAATTTTTTTGATAGTAAAGTGCTAAAAAAGAACTTACAAATCAAAAAAACACTTTTCTTGGGCACATGTTTTGAAAACGCTGAATTATTTCATCATTTGTAATGTTGTCTGCAATATATTTCTCAATATATGCTATGAGAGAATCATTCATCCATTCATCTTCCATTCTATTTCTCGAACGATTCTTTATAATCTTCATAGCAGAGAACATCCTTTCCATAGTAGTAGTTGCAACCGGTAGAAGACAAGCCAAATTCAATAGCCGGTACACCAACTAGTAATGATCATGTTTTTTCAGCTCCATTAATTTTGCAGTAAGCCCATTTATGCCATTAACTTGTGAGAATTTTTCATTAGTGCGAACATCAAAAATATATGTATCTAGTTGTCCCTCTAGTAATGCAAGTCCAATTGAGAAAAATCACTTGGGTAATATTCTCCAAGGTGAATCAACTTATTTTTATCAAAAGAAATGAAAATGTCGCTTGGATAAAGACTTGAAACACAGAGAAGTAATTCGGTATTTACTTCATTAAACCGATCATTTAACTCGTTTAACATCAAATCAATCACGGTATTAAAGATCTCAACACGAAAATAATGATAATTTGTTATATCTCTCACATTACGTCTTGATCTTCCTGCTTGAATAAATTTTTCCTCCATGTTTAGAACTTCAATGTCGTGTTTATCACAAAAGTTTGAAACTTCTTTTATGAAGATTTCCCACTATATGTCAACATTCTGTATGTTAAATAATAACTGCTTGGACACATTTATGAAATTTATTGCGTTGATGATGTCTTGGTCCTTCATTTGTAACACCTATGATAACTCATTTGTTCTCCACAAAATATTTTTCATTAAATAGAGAAGAAGGATGAAATCATAAGTTGTTATGCTTTTTAAAAGACTGCTTGCAGTTCCTCTTCGATTTGCATCTATTCCATCAACTCTGATAATTTCAAGAACATTCATTATAGATGAAAACATACGAATGAAATTCAAAACAGTACCATAATGTGAACCCCATCACGTTTCTCTTGCCTTCTTCATTTAAGGTGGTTTATTTAATCCCCGGCCACTATCCAATTCTCCACAACCTATTTCCTGTGCGACTCTTTCGACTTCTAGTGCTCTAAGATAGTCGCGTCATTTGAAAGATCCACCAACCATATTCAACAGCATGTTAATATGGAAAAAAGCTCAGCAACTTCAGAATGACACACTGCAACAGCTATTAATATAATGTGTAGTTGATGAGCAAAATAATGATTGTAAAATGCAGAACTATTTTCCTTTGATATCAAAGTTTTTTAAACCATTTAATTTAACTTTCATATTGCTCGATCCATCATAACCCTGTCCCCGTAATTTTGAAATACTTAAACTATACTTGGCAAATAGCTTATTAATAGCAATCTTCAGTGATACAACAGTTGTGTCAGATACATGGACAAAACCAAGTATTCTCTCAATAATTAATCCCTTTTTATCAACATATCGCAAAACAACAGCCATATGTTCTTTGGTTGCTACATCCCGAGACTTGTACACTAAAATATAGAAACAGTCATGTCCAATATCACTAATGATTGTGTCTGTTATTGCACTTGCTATTGTAGAGACAATCTGCTTTTGTATTTTTGGTGATGTCAGTCGACAATTTAGTGGAGCATTTTTCAGAACCACAACTTTAATGTCATTATTATGTGAAGTTAGAAAATCCAATAGTTCAAGAAAATTCCCTCTGTTGATTGATTCACTGGATTCATCAATACCACGAAAAGATAGCCCTTGTCGTATTAGAAAGTGGACACAATTAATAGAAGCATTTAAACGAGTTCGATATTCAAGGATTTTACTTTCTTTTTGTCTTGCAAAAGCAATTTGTATACCATGTTTCTGATTCATTAAAACTTCACACATTCTAATAGCAATACTATGTGGAGTTTTATGGTTGTCAATGTGTTTTTCGATTATAGTCCTATCTTTCCAATACCGAAATCCACGAGAAACAAAAGTTTGATCCCAACCTCTTTGAGGAAAGACATAACAAAAAGACAAAAGGCTGCATCCTTTTCAACGTTGTATTCTAACTAGTCTTTAAAATCATTAAACCATTTTTTGTTGAAATGACAGGCTTTTTTTCCAAATTCAGTTTGAGGAAAACTCTCTAGAAATGGTTGACATGGTCCTTTCTGTAGATAAAATCTTCATACAGAATCTTGAATATTAACATCGTATGATATTATAGGTTGTTTCAGACCTGGATCAGAAGGTAAATCTTCAAGCTTGAAATCAACTCGAAGCCTTTTACTATCTATGGCTTTTGACTCATGTGTGCTTACTTTTGAAAAATAATTATCCTAAAAATGGATAGCAAAAAAAAAATTCTAAAAAGGAGAGATAAACATTAACAAATAAGAAAAATGCATAACAACATTCATTACCATATTGAATTGTTCATTGTTGTAGTTGTTTGAGATTTGTGAAATCCCTCCCTTAATTTATCCTGAAAGTGGAATCAATTTCTGGACATACATAGAACAATAAGTGGAATCAATTCCTAGACATACGTAACTTCAATAAATAAATAGAACTTCAAGCTTACATTTATCTAGGAGTGTACAATCATTAAAAAATCTATTTTCTAGAACGAGCAATTGAGGAGGTTATGATGTCCTCATTCTTGCTAAATCAATGTTTATGTCATTAAATAGTTTGATGTGAAAGCAGAGGTTGAAAAAAATTACGTTCTTAATGAATCTAAATGCTCATCTGTCAACAAAATTGAAGTTCTTTATAGATATAAAGGTTCATCTGTCTAGTCATGGCATAAGCATTTTCCAATGATACAAAAGAATGTAGAACAAATATATAGAAGCCAACAAATATACATATATCTAAGACTAATAAACTCCTTAAAGTTGATGTAAAAGGAGTTATTGTTCTATATTTTTTCAATGAGAAATTTAACTGAACATGCCTCTGCTTTGCCTTGTTTCTTTCTTGATTGCCTACTAGATGTATGCTAAATCTAAATCCAATTCCTTTTATCAATTTCAACATAATTATCAATTTCATAAACATCAATTAGGGTCTGTGTTATAGGATGTATGCTAAATATAAATCCAATTCCTTCTAAATCCAATTCCTGGGGCATTTCTATTACCAAATAAAATGAATCGTGTTACTTGCAATTATGAAGAATCGCTTGGGGCATATCCAATGTAATAGAATTGAGTAATTATATTTATACACAATAATTATATATCCAACATAATTCTAATCATTCACTTAAAGAAGTAAAAGAAGCAGAAGAAGAAGAAGAAGAAAAAGATCAACCTTTTAAACAGCATGACCAGTCAACAACTTGATATTACTACATTTCTCCGTAGAAAATATGATAATAAGCATGAATATGTATTTGTATATACAACATATGAATATCAATATAGTTCCAAAAAAATTTGGGGCAACTACTGAACAAGCAATTTAATTGAAAATATAATGAAAATGAGAAATTAAGAAGAAGAAGAAGAAGAAGATACCAGCGGGCAGTGGGAGTCGGGCTTGGGCACGCGATTGATCGATCAACGGCGGGCTACGCAGCAGCAGCGGGCGGCCGGGCTAGGGCACACGATCATTCAGCTGTGGGCTATGCCGCAGCGGCTGGCGGACGGGCTAGGGCACGCGATCGATCAGCGGGAGCAGCAGCGGGCTAGGGCTAGCGCAAAGATGGGAGCGTGATGGAGTGATTTGTTATACTTCTCCCCCGATAAAAATCGAGGAAAATCACACCCAGGCACATGCCCTTGTGTGTCCGAACCTGGGTCCACCCCTGCCCGAGCATAGATCCGGAAAGCTCTCGACGAGAGCTTCACGTGCGCGGTAAGATTTCTCTAATTCGTGGATTTTTAGCGCAAGGGCTTTTGACCTAACCCTTATTTTGCTCCAAAAAATTTCAGGAATCAGAGATGGGGTGTTCTTGCATACGATCCTCAAGGCGGTGTGGGCGAATGGACGTTTTCCAAATGTTTTGTGGCAAGTGGTGTTTCGTTCACTTTTCTCTTTTCCCGTTCTCGACTCCGATTGTAGCTTACTAGTAGAAATTTCTAGGTTAATAATCTCTCTAGATTGTTAATTCTTTTTTTTGTGCCGTGTATGACTAAATCCATCGAGTTGTTTTAGTAAAATTCATCGGGCGTCGTGCCTTGTGCTACACCTATCCAATTCATCAAGCGGCCTATAAAATTCTTCTAGTGATTTGTCTATACCATTTGTCCCTAGAAATCATCGTGTGAAAGTCTTGGACTCTTGCCAGGCTAATTGTGTCATCTTGTCGATCGCGTATCAAGATTTTGGTTTAAGTATTCTATCGACTGTTTAATTAAGAAGCTATAATGTGATTCATATAAGCATATATAAAATGTATTAATCTGTGTGCGTTGGGGTTTTTCCCTCGACACAGTTCTTGTTTGTTTGGTCTGTGCGCATTGTGGACCTTTTCCCCAGCACAGTGCCTTAGTTGTTAAGTCTATGCACGTTGTGGACCTTTTTCCCCGACACGGTACATCTTATTGGTTGTGGATCATAGACCCAGGCTTGCCCGGTATTTTTGATGCCCTTCTCGAGCTGATCAGTCTCGTTTAATTTGGTTAATGATGATATATATATAATAAAAGATGTTTTGATTTATGACACTTAGTACTACGTTTTTGTTCAGACTTTTATAGTCTAGCTTTACTGCACATAACTAGACCTTTGTTTTGTTTCTGCAGTTTCGTACTGACTTTTTTTTGCTAGCTTGACTATTGTTTTCAGCCTACTTGGAGGTTTGTCAGGTACTGTTTACTTTTTCAACACCACTTGTAACTTGCTTCTGAGGTGTTCTTCTTTTCAATGTCTTAGGTTCAAAGAAGTAGCAGGTTTAGCTGGTGGAGTTTGTGATTTCAAGGTTGCGGCTAGTTGCTGTCGCTTAGCTTTCACCTCAGTTTAGAGAGTTAGATGTTTCTTTGTTTCAGACTAGACTATTTTCCTATGGGGTCGTGTCAGTTTGTTGACGACCATAGTGTTAGTTCTTGTGTTTGACTAATTCCTTGTTGTACTAATATTACATACTGTTAGTTTTTACTTGCTCTCTAGGAATGATTTATGTTAGGATGCATGTTAGGTATTTTAAAGAGAATAAAATTGCATTTTAGCATAGTTTTATAACATTCTTTTTAAACCAGCAAACTATTATTTTAAGCGTTACAAATCTACTTTCTACTTATATACAATTTATAAGTCGCATGTCCATTTCATAAATTGCTGAGTCTTCATCTTCATATAGGATAATTAAAAATCAAACTTAGTATATTCCGCTGCATAAACCTATACTTTCAAACTCGTGGACTAGTTGATCCACCAGACTGAGGGACATGGCCATTAAACCTAATAACGTAACTATGTTTTAAAACTTAATTCATAAGTATTTTATAAAAAATAAATGGAAGGACAGGGTTGCTTGAATGTCTGTAGTTGTCAACTACACGACGTCGCATCACAATACTAAATTTTCTCTCACTCTGATAGTAATTTAATACTGAGAAATTGCTGGTTGTGATAGTTGGTATTAGAGGGAAGTTGTGCAAAAGGTTTGGTTGGGTGGGAAAGTGAGTCGAACGACCTTCCCTTAAGTAAAACTCTAATCGTGACATTTCATTGCATACACACACCAAAGCGTCAAAAGTAGGTCTTGGCTAAACCATGAAAACTACACTCATAAACTTGATAAGAACTATATAGGACAAATTATGTAGTATATGATTGCATAATATGTGTTTGTATATGGATCCACCATAGTTGGAAACTTGTGATGATTATGTAGTATGAGATGCATAACCATCATCACATGCATTCCTATTAGTACGTTTTACTTTTTTCGTTATATGCGATATTATGTATTATGGGATGCATAATATTTCATGTGTACGCTGCTCATAACATGCACTAAGTCCTTTTTATAATTCAAAGCACTGCATGTATAAAATAACATAGCATTAGCACATGTGCCAAGTTAAGAGCTACATGATGACACTCGTACACACATGATTTAAAATGAAATTTAAGCATTCAAGCATTCATATTTTATGCACAGGAGTCAGTCGGATGATACTTCATCATCCTAAACTAAGAGCATAACATCATCTCATAAATTCTTAGATCAAGGTAACAACAAGAGCAAGTATTTACACACCTCTAATCTGATTTGAGTTAGGGAATCTTAGTTTGCTAGCCGATGCGTCTTAAGCTGGGTATTTACTATACGTATGTTTGTCCTATAGAGATGTCGCCTAAGCGTGTTGTGATGAGATCTACTCCCCAGTCTGAGGGTGAGTCATTGGGTGCGCAAAGTGATGCGGTGATTGAGAGTCTGCGTCAGAGCAACAAGGCTCTGTAAAGACAGTTAGTTGTGTTGCAATAGCAGATTCAGTCGATGTTATCGTATTCAGCAACCCGTGGTGCACGACCCTACCGTGGGTCAGGCGGCGCCTGTTCCTCCTGCTCCTCTGGTGCCCCTAGTGTCACTAGCTCCAGAGATGAACTTCACTTCACATTTCAAGCGATTAGGACCTCCCATCTACAACGGAAGAGCTTACTTTATGGCCTTGGATGACTACATCATCTCCATAGAAGATATGTTATCGTATTCGGCAATTGTAGAACCCCAAAAGGTGATGATTGAAGCCTACCAACTAAAAGGTCCGGCGAAGAGCTTGTGGATCCGGGAGAAGGATAGCTTGATAGAAGGATCTATTGGGAATCCTTCAAGAAGATGTTATTTAAGAAGTTTTTACCATCGGTAGAATAGGATTGCTTGATGAACAATCTCCTGCATCTGAAGCAGAGACAGCTCACCGTGAGTGAATATGAGATTTAATTTAGTAAGCTGAGTAGGTTTGCTCCAGAGTTGGTATCTTCTAAAGCTGGCAGAGTAAAACACTTTCTGGGTGGTCTTCGGAGTAACATCCAGTAGTTGGCAAGCGGATATAGATCTGAGAATTATGCAGAAGCGGTCGATGCTGCCCTAAATGTAGAGGCGATATATAACGTGAAGAATCGTGGACTACAAGCAAGGAAAGACATGAGAAAGTTAGACGATGGCAGAAGTTCAAGGGTGACTGGCCCTGTATCAAAGAAAGGACGAAATGAAGTGTTCAGTTTCTACGGCAAGCCATGCCATGGTTTCAAAGGATGTTTTAAGAGATAAGAGGCGCTGATGCAGTCTCAAGTGTATGCGATCCAGGATATACCTAAAGGAGATCTTGTCGGCATCTACTGCTAGAGGAGGGGCATGAAGTGACACGTTTCCTCAAGAAGACGGGAGCTTGCTTCCAGTGTGGTCAGAAGGGACATAGGAGAGCTTATTGTCCTCAGTCCTAGCCCACGTTGCAGGCGGTTCCCTTGCAGACTCTATTGCCGCCCCCACAATATGTGGACAAGGGAAAGGGAAATCTCATTGTTCTGACCACGGAGGAGGCTCAGTCTTCTGCCCAGGTAATTTCAGGTTAGTCTCTGACCTAACTAGTACTATTTTTGGTGGATTTTAGGTTTCTATATTTCAGTTGCGTGCGTAATGTTTATAGTTAAGTTTAAGGGGAAGAATAAGTGAGCGTGCTTTCTCTTTGATTTGGGTGTAACTTACTACTTCATGGGTAGGAGTTTTGTAAACCGGCATCGCTGGGTTGTCGATCAGTTAGACGCTTCTATTAATGTCAAATTTCCTTCAGGTGATCTGGTGATATTAAGCCAGGGTATTCTGAAATGTCCTATTTCTCTAGGTGGTTTCCTAGCTTTCGCAGATCTGACGGTTCTACATCTGGTGGATTTTGATGTCATCTTGGGCATGGATTGGCTGTCGAGTTATGATGCGGTCATCCATCCTAATATTAAGTGCTTGGATTTCAGGGGAGATAATGGACAACCCTTGAGCATTTATGGTTTGCCGCATCAGGACTGCCCTATCATCTCTGTGGTACGTGCTTGTCATTTGTTAGACTCTAGCTGTGAGTCTTTTCTTGTTTCTGTTTGTGTTCTAGAAACTGCAGTTGATGCACCACGTGTTGAGGACATTTCTGTGGTACGAGATTTTCCAGATGTCTTTCCGGTTAGTTTTCCCGGACTTCCTCCCGATAGAGACATGAAATTTATTATAGATCTTGAGTCTGGTACTCGCCTTATTGTAAAAGCACCTTACCGCATGGCGCCGCGTGAGTTAGATGAGCTACGTACTCAGCTTGATGAGTTATTGCAGTATGGTTTTATTAGACCCAGTTCTTCCACCTAGGGTGTACCAGTCCTTTTTATAAAGAAAAAGGACAGGTCGATGCGGCTGTGTATAGATTATCGAGAGCTGAATAAGGAAACAACCAAGAATAGGTATCCACTGCCTCAGATAGATGACTTGTCTGACCAATTAAGAGGTAGTTCGGTATTCTCAAAGATTGACCTTTGCTCGGGTTACCATCAGTTGAGAATCCGCAAGTCAGATGTTCCACAGACTGCTTTTCGCTCCTGATACTGACATTTTGAGTTTCTTGTAATGTCGTTCAGGTAAACGAATGCACCTTCCGCCTTCGTGGACATGATGAATAAAGCGCTCAAGGAATTTCTGGATCAGTTTGTTGTTGTATTCATTGATGATGTTTTGTTGTATTCCAAGAATTCTAGGGAGCATGCCTTGCACTTTCACATATTTTTCGCTACTCTAAGGGAGCGCAAGCTGTATGCAAAGCTATGCAAGTGTGAGTTTTGGCTATCTCATGTGTCTATCTTAAGTCATGTGGTGAGCAAAAGTGTTATCTTTATGGACCCGACAAAGATAATCACAGTGTTGGATTGGAAGAGACCTTCAATGCCTAAGGAGATAAGGATCTTCTTAGGGTTGACAGGTTACTATAGGAGATTCGTGAAAGGATTTTTCACGCTATCTGTACCATTGACCATGCTTATATAGAAAAGCGCAACTTACGTTTGGAGTGATGTCTATGAGGAAGCCTTTCAGGAGCTTAAGAAGAGGTTATGTTCAGCTCCAGTTTTGGCATAGCCTACCGAAGGAGTAGAATATGTGGTTTATGTTGATGATTCGCGAGTTGGACTCGGTTGCATATTGATGCAAATTGGCAACGTGAATGCGTACGGATCAAGACAGTTGAAGGACCATGAAAAGAATTCTCCTACTCATGATTTGGAGTTTGCTATTGTCATTTATTGCTTGTAGCTGTGGAGACATCTTCTGTATGGAGCGTTGTGCAAGATCTATACGGATCACAAGAGTCTAAAGTATGTCTTCACTCAGAATGAGCTGAATTTGTGCCAGTGTAGATGGTTAGAGTGTGTTGCGGACTATGAAGTTGATATCCTTTATCATCCTGACAAGGATAACAATGTGGCGGATGCCTTGAGCCGAAAGCTTGCGCATGTCTTTAACCTAACTGTGTAATCCTTAGTAGAAGAGTTCTTGTTAATGGACATAAACGTTGGGAGTAGCGCTTCGCCAAGTAGCTTGGAAGTTGTAGAGCCTTCATGGATTACGCTTACCTGGCTACATCAGAAGGATGATCCTGATCTGCAGCATATCAAAAGCAGAACTGAAAAAGGGGAATTACCAGACTTTTAGATTGATGATGTGGGTACCTTGAAGTACAGTGCCAGATAATGTATCCCCGCTGTTGAGGACATTCGAGCAAAGATATGTAGTGAAGCGCATGGTTTTAGTGTTGCCTACAATCCTAGTTCGACAAAGATTTATCGAGATCTGAAGCCAAATGTCTGGTGGTCAGGTATGAAGAATGATATAGCAAGGTTTGTATCTAAGTGCTATAATTGCCAGCGTGTTAAGGCTTAATATAGAAGACTTGGTGGTAAATTAACACCTCTAGATATTTTGAGTTGGAAGTGGGAGAGCATCTCTATGGATTTCATTACCGGTTTGGCGAAATCTCCCCGAGGGCATGATACGGTGTGGGTTATCGTCGATAGATTTACAAAGTGTGCTCACTTTGTGCCTTTCAAAATTGATTATTCTATGGAAAGGATAGCTGGGCATTATCTTGACGAAGTCATTAGGTTGCATGGTGTGCCTATGAGTATCATGTTAGACAGAGATTCCAGGTTCATGTCTCGTTTCTGGAAAAGCTTGCCGGGAGCATTAGGAACTGATCTTAGAAATTCTACTACCTACCATCCTTAGTCTAATGGTCAGACCGAAAGAGTGAATCAGATTTTGAAGGACATGGTAAGATGATACATTCTGGACCACGGTGGAGTTTGGGTTAAACGTCTTGGACTAATGGAGTTCGCGTAGAATAACAGATATCATGAGAGTTTACAGATGGCTCGCTTTGAATACTTATATGGGAGAAGTTGTCGAACTCCCCTATTTTGGGATCAGGTAGGTGAGAAGCCTTTGCTCGGTCCGGAAGCTTTAGAAGATATGAGTATTTTAGTGACACATGTTTGTGAGAAGTTACGGCTGGCTCAGGAGCAATACGAAAAATATGCAAATCGACGCAGGGTTGATCTCGAGTTTGCGGTTGGGGACATGTTTTTCTGAAGGTCTCTCCGATGTCAGGTGTTAAGAGATTTGGAAAGAACCATAAGTTGGATCTCAGGTATGTAGGACCTTTTCGGATTTTGGAGCACATCAGAATTTTTGCTGATAGACTGGAATTGCCTGATTCTTTCCCTGGTGTTCATGACGTGTTTCTCGTGATCTAGTTGCAAAAGTGTGTATGTAGTGATCGGCATGGCCTTGATCTGGCACCCTAGTTACAGTCTAATCTCTCGTATGTCCAACAGCTTGGTCGTATTCTAGAGATGCAAGATCTTGTGCTGAGAAGGAAGACGATTCCAATGGTTCAAGTTCTTTGGCGAAATCAGAACATTAGGAGTGCGACTTGGGAGTTGAAATCTGCTTTGTGAGAATCTCATCCTCAGTTGTTATCCTAGCCCTCTCCGGTGAGTATTCTTATTTAGCGAATTTTCATCTCATCTCCCCCCTGCACTCTTGCTTTGTGTTGTGTTCCAAGTTTCGCGACGAAACTTTCTTTTTAGAGCGGTGACTGTAATGCTCCAGATTTTCCAACAATTATTTAATCCTCTTGGGGACGTCATAATGACGTAAGGGCGTTATGTTAACTCGGAATTGACGGTGCATCGCCGTTAGTGCGTTTTCGCGTCTGTTGTGTCTAGTCAGCCAAATTCTTGAATTCTTGTCGAAACAGGAAAATTTTGCATTACAAAATTATGTTAATAGATTTTTGACCCGCTCGTCAAGTTTCATCACGATCCGAGCGAATTTGGAGCCTCAGCGCATTTTCGAAGTTTTGTAGAATTTATGTTCGCCATAAACTTTAAAAATTTATGTTTCGAGAATGGTGTGTCAGAGTTTGATTTTGTCTTCGTCGTTGGGTTCGCAGCATCAGTATTCTCCTATGGAGAGAATTTTTGTAGGATTCGGCGCGCGTTTAGCCCTCCTTAGCGATATAATATTTATAATGTATTATTATTATATTAAAACACTATTCAAAAATGAAATGAACTATTCATCCCTAAAGTTTGATCAAGGGTAGATTTGCAAATTCCACTATTCATGAAGACAAAAATTTTCCACTGTTCATCCATATGCTTTTCGAGAAATTCCATATGCTTTTCGAGAAATCCCTTTTGCTTTTCGAGAAATCCATTCTGCTTCTCGAAAGAAAATACAGTTCATTTTTCGAAAAACTCTTCCCTTCCCGTGAAATCCACTGTTCATTTCTCGAAAAGATAACTGCCTCTCGCGAAATCCACTGTTCATTTATTGAAACGAAAACTGCCTCTCGCGAAATCCACGGTTCAATTCTCAAAAAGAAAACCTTTTTCACGAAATCTCTCTCACTCGCGAAATTTCTCTCCCTCTCGCCAAAACCTCTCCCGCTTCTCTAAATTCTAATACTATTATTATTATTATTAATAATATAATATATATATATATCTTTATATATATATATATATAACTTCATCTTCTCCCCAAGATAAGAAGTCGAGCCACCTTTCTTCCACGGGCCGAAATCAGAGAGTGACGGCGAGGCGATTTCCATCATTTTTGCGGCGCCACCACCGGAGCTTCGGTGCTCGAAACTTTCGCCCGAGCATAGATTCGGAAAGCTCTCGATGAGAGCTTCGCATGCACGGTAAGATTTCTCAGATTCGTGGATTTTTTGGTGCTAGGGATTTTGACTTAACTATCATTTTGCTGCGAAAAGTTTTAGGAATCAGAGACGGGGTGTTTTTGCGGATGATCATCGAAGCGGAGCGCGCGAGCGGACGTTTTTCAAACGTTTTGAGGCAAGTGGTGTTTCGTTTGCTTTCCTCTTTTCACGTTCTCGACTCCAATTGTAGCTTACTAGTAGAAATTTCTAGGTTAATTATGTCTCTAGTTTGTTATTTCTTTTTTTGTGTCGTGTACGACCAAATCCATCGAGTCATTTTAGTAAAATTCGTCGGGCGCCGTGCCTTGCGCTACACATGTCCAATTCGTGAAGAGACCTTTAAAATTCGTCGAGTGATTTGTCTATAATGTTTGTCCCTAAAAATCATCGTGTGAAAGCATTGGACTCTTGTCGGGCTAATTGCCTCGTCCTGTCGACCGCGTGTCAAGATTTTGGTTTAAGTCTTCTATCGACTATATCATTAAGAAGCAAAAATGTGATTCATATAAGCATATATAAAATGTATTAGTTTGTGTGCGTTGGTGTTTTTCCCTCCGCACGGTGCTTATTTGTTAGGTTGTGCACGTTGTGCACCTTTTCCCCGGCACACTGCCTTAGCTGTTGAGTCTGTGCGCATTGTGGACCTTTTTCCCCGGCACAGTACATCTTATTTGTTGTGGATCATACACCCGGGCTTGCCCGGTGTTTTTGATGCCATTCTCGAGCTAATCAGTCTCGTTTAATTTGTTTAATGATGATATATATGTAATAAAAGATGTTCGACTTTATGACACTTAGTACTACGTTTCTGTTTTGATTTTTGTAGTTTAGCTTTTACTGCACAAAGCTAGACCTCTGTATTGTTTCAGTGATTTTGTACTGACTTTTGTTGCTAGCTTGACTGTTCTTCCCAGCCTACTTGGAGGTTTATTAAGTTCTATTTACTTCTTTGTACACCACTTGTAACTTGCTTTTGAGGTGTTCTTCTTTTGAATGCTTTATGTTCAGAGCAGTAGCAGGTTTAGCTGGTGGAGTTCGTGATTTCAAGATTGCGGCTAGTTGTTGTCGCTTAGCTTTCACCCCTGTTTAGAGAGGTAGATGTTTCATTATTTTAGACTAGACTATTTTTATGGGTTCATGTCAGTTTGTTGACGCTCATAGTGTTAGTTCTCGTATTTGACTACTTGCTTGTTGTACTGATGTTACTTACTGTTAGTTTTTTACTTTATGTATGAGAATTATTTATGTTAGGATGCATGTTAGGTATTTTAAACATAAAATAAAACTTCATTTTAGCATAGTTCTATAACATGCTTTTTAAACTGGAAAACTACTATTTTAAGCGCTACAAATCTACTTTCTACTTATATACAATTTAGAAGTCGCATGTTTATTTCATAAATTGTCGAGTCTTCATCTTCATATAGGATAATAAAGAATCAAACTTTGTATTTTCTACTGCGTAAACCTATACTTTCCCACTAGTGGACTAGTAGATCCACCAGACCGAGGGACACGGTCAGTAAACTTAATAACGTAACTATGTTTCAAAACATAATTCATAAATCTTTTTATAAAAAATAAATGGAAGGACAGGGTTGACTGAACTTTTGTTGTTGTCCCCTGCACGGCGTGGCATCACGATCGCATACTTTTTGTCACTCTAATAGTAATTTAATACTGAGAAAATGCTTGTTGTGATTGCGCGGTACCTAGCTACCGCCAGACGATATCCTCAAGAACACCATTTCCCGCCTTATGAAAAATTGGGGCATTACAACTTGTGTGTAGGAATCGAGGGGGAGTCAATTGAAATATAAGTGGCTACTGAAGCAATAGTGCCCTTGAGTGTTCACATTGCTGCAGAATTAGTTATTCCTATTAGTTCTAAGCCAGGGGTACCTGTCCAAGCTGTAGATATTTCAGTTGAAGAGACATATGATATTCTTACCGAGGTCATCAATATTGGTAGTGTTTCTACTAAGTTTGTGCCCGATGAGTATGAGGTTGAGACAGCTGATGATGATGTTCTGATTTCTGCTGATGAGATTATTGATGCTGATATTAAGTTGGATACTACTGCTCTTGATGTTGTTATTGCTGTTGATTTTGAGTTACATGTTGCTGATTATGATGAGGTTACTGATGATGTTGTAGCTGCTGATAATGTAAATGATTCTTCTGCGCTTGTTTCCATAGATAATATGATTGTAAGTCTCCCAAAACTTCAATCTATTGTGTCTGAGTGGGAGCTGACTCATTCTTTATTATCGGTTCAGACATACCTTGATAGGTTTGTTAGAAACCTATAGAGGAGAATTGCTGCTATTCCAGGTGGACCTTCGGTGGAGGATGCGGAAGTGGTTGATATTTCTGATGAGGAAGGAGATGCAGAGGTGCATCCTCCTATCCTACAGGCCCCATCTATATGTTTGATTACAAAAGCTCGCATTTCTATCATGGAATACTCCTCCAGTGACTCGAGTCAAGCGCAGATCTCCCATATCCCCCAATATTCCTATTGAATACACTCCCAGTACAAGTTCGGATATTCCACTACTGAAGTCTATAGAAGCCCTGATGGCAAAGCAACAAGCAAGTTTTAATCACTCTCTAAAAAAGGTACTGAAGAAATTCAAAGAGATGTAAAAAGATATGAAAAACAGCCTTCTAGAGATCAAGGTGCATTATGAAAAACTAGATGCAAGGCTGGACTCTTGGTTTGTGTAGGGTGGTCAAGCCATAATCCATACTATCAAAGGGCTGAAAAGCAACTTGAATGCTCTTCAGAATAATGATGCAAATGCCAAAACAGTCATTGATGCCCAAAATGGAGGGATAAACTATTTTGACGACCAAATGGTCTATTATAGTAATGCTATTGCGGATAAAGTACTTGAAGAAGTCCAAAGGAGGAGAAAGCATTGCAAACTAAGGTAGCTGTAATTGAAGCCTAGATGATAGTACAGTTCAAGGCCATAAACTCATACACTTATGATAACTTCAGTTGGCTTCATGGTGACTAATTTAGTGGGAAAGGTCATACTCATGCTAGAATTCCTGAACTTGTACAGCCTGGTCCAGTCAATGATGATGTTAATCCTTCCACGGATTATTCACAATACTGGACAGACACTCAGGACTTTTCTCAGTATGGACCAGGATCTGTTATTGCTACTGTTGTTGAGCCAAAAATTCAGATAGTAGAGGACTCACCTCCTCCTGCTCATGAGAGAAGAAGATATGTTGATGATCCATCTGCTATAAGGTCATAGCCCAAAAGAGAAATGGTTGAAGTGTAGTGTCAAGTCTCCAAAGGCATCATCCTAGATACCTTCAAGCTAGTATATTTGGCAAATAAGAACAGATGGCATTATTATAGAAGGGAGGAGTCATAGAAGCATGAGGTTGCAAATGCTAAAAGATGGCTACATTTCAGGAAAATCAAATTTGATGACCCAGATGCTCCTCCTGCTCCGCAAAAGTACTATCTAAAGCCAAAGGCATATTTTCACAAACAGTTTTAGAAAAGCTAGGGCAAAATGCTTAAATGTGTTTTCGTTGATGGTTGTGGATATTTTTTGCCCCATATAGAACTCATATATATATATATATAATTTAATGTTTTGACAGGAAATGTTATTATTTCTTATATTCTTTCTTTTAAATGTTTAAAAATTATTGTGTGTACAATTCACGTTATTTTGTAGGGTTTTGACCTCTTCAAATAATGGGAGATTATTGGGTATTGTATATATAATAACTCTGATTTGAAGAAGTATCCTTTGACCTAAGTTGAATTGATTTTGTATTTGATGTTATTTTCTAGTTATGTGCTTGCAGGACGATATTGATAAGTACAACCCAATGTCAGGTTACAGTGAGTTTTGAAACACAGGATTATACAATGTAATCCCTCATTGTCAAGGCCAATGTGTTGACTCACGTGTAATCCCTCTATCGAGGTGAACTTCAATTTCAAGTACATTAGAAGAATCCAAGAAGATCAAGTTGCGGCTTTTAGAAGAGAAGATTATCTCTAAGTAAAATTTGTCGAGTATAGTAATGGATACTCATCGAATTCGTCGAGTATACTCATGTATACACGTAAAATTTGTCGTGTATGCTTAGTAGCACTTGTCGAATTCAACGTATTTACTTAGGGAATAATTTTCGAATTCCTAGAAATTAGCTAAGTAAACATCGTCGAGTATCATCATGTATATACGTAGAATTCATTGAGTATACTAGCCGATTCTCGTAGAATTCATCGAATATATATGTTGATACACAACAAATTCGTCGAGTAATCTCGATTTTACTTCTCTGGATTTCTTTAAATGATATTTGTTGTTCGGTATATTGATCCCAATATCACAGATTTGTAAGAAGTCAAACGGGTCAAGGACATACACACATAATTTATTTGATGTGTGCTTCAGTTCTTGCATGCAGGTAGTCCATAATTGGACAGGTGAAGAAAATGAGTTTGGTCGTAAAACTCAAATTTTGTCGAGCTCAGCTCGAAGTTCGTCGAGCTCAGCTCGCTATTCGTCGAGCTCAACTCAACATTCCGTGGGATAAGCATAAGAGCTCAGGTTTCAAATATCATCGAGCTCAGCTTGAAGTTCATCGAGCTCAGTTTGCAATTCGTCGAGCTCAGCTTACGAATTGTCGAACTCAGCTCTACACTTGTTAAGCTAAAACCATAAAAATCAACTAAGGTAAAAAGTGTTGAGACCACTGAGATAGCTGAGAAGAAGGCGTTGAGACCGCCGAGACAACTGAGATAGCTGAGAAGAAGGTGTTGAAAGCGTTGAGACAGCTGCGACAAAACTGGTTGAATTTCTCTAAGTCCAGAAGCATTGAGTGAAGTAGGTTCACTCAATGCTTCTAATGAAGAAGGAAGCGTAGAGACAAAACTAGCTAGATTTCTCTAAGTCTAGAAGCGTTGAGTGAAGCAGGTTTACTCAACACTTCTAATGAAGAAGGAAGCACTGAGACAGTTAAGAGGAAATCTGATGAGACAGAAGATAGCCTCAGCTGAGAAGCAAAGATAGTTGAGACAGAACCGCTGAGACAAAAACTTATCTCAGCTAATAAGAAGAAAGCGTTGAGACAAAGGCCTATCACAACTATTAACAAGAAACTATTGAAACCATTGAGACAGAACCGTTGAGACAAATCCAGAGGAATTCTCAAGTCCAGAAGCGCTGAGAGCCAAGACAGATTGCGTTGAGTGACATAACATCACTCAATGCTTCATGAATTTCTGGAATATTTTCTAAGTCCAGATGGTGATGACCTTTACTGACGTCATCAAATTCAACTCACATATAGCCATTGCGGGAAAGCTGTAGTGGCATTGAAAGCTGCCTTGTCCTTTTCTGAAGAAGGTGGGGCTCACCAAACCTTGGCTGGGGCCCACATACAAGTGTGTCGTTGATTCAATTAAATGGATATAAAAAGGAAAATGAAAATGGATTAGGGCAACCAACAACGAACAACAAATGAAAAGAGATTGAACAGAGTAAAGAAAATACAGAAAGACGGTTGGACATCATCTTGTCCACTAAGCTTGAAAGCTAAAGTCCGGTAGGAATAACCGTCAAGGCAAAGTAAGTTAGCTGAGCTCTTCAAGCTCTGTAAGATAGTTCTTCCAAGAATAGGAAAGCTGATTCTTCCATTCAGCAAGCTAGTTGCTGCTCTTCTGTGCAGCAGAAAAGAGATAGTTGTTGAAGAGGACTAATTCCTTCTACAATAACAGTACTGGACTGAAATCTTCTCAGTACAATAAGGTTGGCTCATAGATTTATCTCTGAGTCAGTTGTTTATTTTTTCTTAAACTATTCTGTATTCTTTTCTTGTAGGATTCAGTTTATCTGAATCTGAGTGTAGGGCACTTTGTGCCTGAGGTAGGTGACTAATTAGTCACTGAGGTATGTGCCCTGTTGGGGTACTGAGGCAGGATCCAAGTGTGGATCTGAGATGTAGGGCTTAATTTCTTGAGGTAGGATCCAAGTGTGGATCTAATGTATAGTTGTCCTACCATCCTGAGTGCAGTGCCTTATGCCTGAGGTAGGTGACTGGAGATTCACTGAGCTGTAGGCGACAAATGTGTCACTGAGTTGTAGGCCTTAGAGGAGGCTGAGCTGTAGGTACCTGTAAGGGTATTAAGTTGTAGGAGTACTGCAGTACTCTGAGAGTAAGGTTGTTTGCACGAAGCTGTAGGGCTGAAGAGCCTGAGTTGTAGGCCTTAGAAATAAAGCTAAGGTTGGTGATTACTGGATCACTGAGCTGTAGGAGCTCTATAGAGCTCTGAGGTAGGAACCATTGTGGTTTTGAGTTTGGATTCTGTGAAGAATTAGTGTTATAGGCTGAGGGGCCTGAGTTGTATGCTCTAAGGAGCATATTGGTGGAGTTTGTGCCTAGTCCAACAAATCAGTTGGATAGGTGCGAGGGAAAATGGATGTACGAAATTAGGGAACCTCTATAAATCTTTGTGTTTGCTGTGTTGCTTGTTTTCCTTTTTTTGCAGGATCTAAGGACAAGATCTAGATAGTTTACTTGAAAACAACAAAAGAATTAAGGAAACTTCAAAGACCTATTCACCCCCACCCCCCTCTAGGTGATTAGCTAACCTTCTATTAAATAACTTTCAAGTTGTATCATAGGGAGGTTTCTTAAAAAGAATTTAACAATCTGAGTATACCTCCAACGTTATCAATAAGATAAATAATGGGGTCTGGTGTAAACTACAAGGAATTGGGAGCCATGAAATTACCAATCTGTAGAAAGGAAGGGTTTGGGCTCTAGAAGGAAAGGATCAGGCTATTCATGGAAGCTACTGACCCAAGGCTATACATTACAGTCAAAGAGGGACCTTTCATCCCTATGAAAGTCTCAGTTCTAGATACCAAAATCCAGACATCCAAGTCTTATGAAGAAATGAACCAATATGAGCTCCTTCTTGCCTCCATGGACTAGAGAGCACAAAATATTATTTCCAGTGCAGTAGATGATTCAACATTCAAGAATCTGGTGCACTACAAGACCTCCAAGGAGGTGTGGGACACCTTAGTTGCATTTATGGATGGATCAGAAGAGGTGAGGGATGACAGAAAATCCATGCTCAACCAGGAGTATGAGGCCTTCAGACAAGGAAGTCTGAGGGCATTGCTGAAAGTGTTGAAAGATTCTTCAGAACTATTAATGAACTGATAACATATGGAACGGTCTTCAGCACCTATGAGCTGAATGACAAATTTCTCAGGTCCCTCACAAAGGATTGGGACACAAAGGTCTGTGTCATCAGGAAGATGGGCAAGCTAGCTGACACTCCACCTCGAACCCTATTTGGAAAGCTAATGTCCTATGAGATGCAACTTACAACAAGGAAGGAAGAAGAAGAGAAGAGTAGCAAGTCACAAAGCAAGGAGAAGCCTATGGCTTTCAGAGGTTATGCTTAAACCAGGAGCAGAAGGAAGACCTCACCAATCAGGAGAACTGATGAGTCAGAATCTGAGAGCTCAAGGTCTAGCTCCTCTGCCAACCATACATCTGATGAGGACCTTGCTTCCTTCTCCAGGTAGTTTCAAACCTTCATAAAGAAGGGGCATTGGAAGAATAGAAGGCCATCTTCCTCATCACAGCACAGACGGAAATCCTCTAAGGAGGACAGGTATACTTCATACTCCAATAAATAATATTCTTCTAATATTATTTGTTTCTGATACAGCAAACCTGGGCATGTAGTTGCTGACTTCCCAGTGAAGAGGAAAGAAGAAGGAATGAAGAAGCACCACAAGGGAAAGAAGAAAGAGAAGTCCCTTGTGGCCAAGAAGGAAAATACCTGGACTGACTCTTCCTCTGGGTCAGACAATGAAGAAGAAGAAGCCTACATTGGGCTTATGGCTGTTGCTGAAGAAGAACCTAAAGAATACCCTGCTACTAGAATACAGATTAGGGCCCCTCTATCTCACTCAGATAGTGACTCAGAGGTGGATGAATATGATGAAGAAGATGCTCAATGCCTTGGATTGATGGCAATGACAAACGAAGAAAGCAGTCAGGATCTACCTAGTCAGACTCAGGTAAATGCTAAATCGCAATCTTTTATTTGAAGTCATGAGGCTGGCTTAGACTCTGAAGCTCAATCATCAAGAGATGAAGGGGATTCTAACTTTGAAGATGATGTCAACTCCATAATTACCAAGTATGGAGAACTTCTTGAGGCTTTCAAGAAGTGCAAGCTACCTGCTAAGATATAAGCAAAAGAGTTTCTAAGTCTTAAAAGCAAGCACGAAGACAAAGAAAAGTCCCTCACTAACATGGCTACTCAAGCAGCTCAGCTCAATGAGATCATTGACAGTGAGTCTGTGGTAAGAGTCTCAAATGAGAAACTTATCCAGAAACATGATAATGATCTCTTAAATGAGAAATTGCTAGTGAGCAAATTTTCTAAGCCAAACAATGTGTTGCCCTTAATTAATACCCACCTTACCCAAGTTGGTAAGAAAGGATTGGGATTTAAGGGACATGCTAGACCTTCCAATCCAAAAGGAAAGGGAAAAGGGAAGGCACCATTTGTCCCTCTAGGCTCATTGCCTCATATTCCTTTTCAGAGAGTGTTGTTGACTTCTAACAGGTATGACCATGAAAGCTATTATGGTCACTGGGAGAATGGCAGATCCACAGGTATGGACCAATGTGGCCCCAGCTAAGGTGGAAGATACAGCCATGTGAGAGCTGTAACGACCCCGATTTTTCGATGATTTTATTTGTTTGGGAACGTCAGATTTATGACGTCGTGGCGTTACTTTTAACGTCGATTTGACAGCGCAATGTCGTTAAGGCAATTTCGCGTCCGTGCGGTCGAGTAGGCCGAATTCTTGTTGTAATGGGAAGATTTTGCATTTGGAATTTAAGTTAAGTAATTTTGGACTTGCTCGTCAAGTTTCATCGCAATCCGAGCATTTTTGGAGTCGCGGCGCGCGATTGAAGTTTTGGATTGTTTATGTTCGTCGTATACTTCGAAGATTAATATCTCGGGAATGGCTCGTCGGATTCTGGTTTTGATTTTGCCGTTAGATTTGTAGCATTGGTGTTCGCATTCGGTGCAAGTTTCATTTAATTTGGCGCTCGTTTGGGCTTCCGTGCTGAGTCTTCTCGAGAAGCTATGCTTCTAATCGATTAACCCGTTTTAGATTTTACTCGGGCGCCGTTTTGAGGGTCAAAACGGCGTTGTATCAAACACTAGTCAACATGAAATTTGTTTGTATCGACGAGATCTACAACACAACCTCATAAGCATATGCCAACTATGTCATCTTGGTTATGACATTTCCTTCCACAAGGATAAGTGCCACATCAAGAGGATAAGTTAACAACGTGTCATCTTAAAAGGCATTAGGAGTGGGAATGTTTATTGCTTAATTTTTTCTTGCTTAGATAATTGTTCCCCTATATGCCTAGTTGTAAATGAAAAAGTCCCATATTATGTCAAATAGCACAAGAGACTAGCTGATTTAAACTATAAGATCATTGGTCAGCTCTTCAGTGATGAGCTTGTTTGGAATGGTCCCAAAATATAATGCTCCAAGGACGGTATCTGTGTTGCTTGCCAAAAGGGTTAGTAGACTAAGACCTCTTTCAAGAGCATTGGGGCCAAGGACTTAGTGAGATGTTTGTATCTCCTGCATATGGACTTATTTTGTCTTATGCATGTTCATAGTCCTGGTAGGAAGGTCTACACCCTTATGGTGGTTGATGACTATTCTAGGTTTACTTGGGTGTTCTTCCTTAGAAGAAAGGATGAAACCCTTGAAATCTTCATGAATTTTGTCAGGCAAATTCAGAATGATCTTGCATGCTCTGTGGTCAAAATGAGAAGTGATCATGAAACTGAGTTTCAGTCTGTTACTATGACTACATTCTGTGAAGAGGAAGGGATTCATCAAGAATTCTCCTCTCCATGAACACCCCAGCAAATTGGTTTAGCTTAGAGGAAAAACAGGACTCTCAAAGAAGATGGGAGAACATTATTGAGTCACACTTCTCTCCCTGAATATTTATGGGCTGAGGTAGTTAATGTTGCATGTCATGTGCTCAATAGGGCTTCTATCAACAAAGGCCACAAGAAGACTCCCTATGAGATCTTGAAGGGCAGAAAACCAAACATATACTATTTCAGGATCTTTGGTTGCAAGTGTTTCATCCTGAATATGGTAAGTTAAAAGTGACTAAGTTTTCTGCAAAATCCCAAGAGGGGATCTTTGTTGGGTACATCAATAATAGTAGGGCATATAGATTCTATAACTTGACAAATAAAGTTGTAGAAGAATCTGTCCATGTAGTGTTTGATGAGTCATGCATGATTGATAATGAGCTGTCAAGCTATTTGCCTAGCTCTGTAGGTACAGATGTCATGATTGAAAAGCTCTCCATCAAAGATAAAGGCCCAGCTATGTAAGATGAATGTGAAGAAGGATGCTGTCCAGAGGAAGCACAGGGCAGTCAAGCGGGAAATGAAGACCAACCTGCTGAAGAAAATAATAATCAGCAGGAAACTATCAAGCTGCCCCCTGCAGTCAGATATTTGAGAGATCATCCTCCAGATCAGATAATAAGTGAGGCTAGACAAGGTATACAGACCAGAAGTAGGAGTATCAACACAACTCTATATTCCAGCTTTCTGTCACAAGAAGAGCCCAAGAAATTTGAAGAAGCCAATCAAGACCAATTCTAGATTGGTACAATGCAAGAAGAACTGAACCCGTTCAAAAGGTGCAATGTCTGGAAGCTAGTTCCCATATTAGATAGACAAAATTTCATTGGAGTCAAGTGGATTTACAGAAATAAACTTGATGAAAATGGCATTGTAATAAAGAATAAAGCTAGACTAGTGGCCAAAGGCTATAGACTGGAAGAGGGGATTGATTATGACCAGACATTTGCCCCAGTTGCAAGGTTGGAAGCAATCAGATTGTTCCTTGCATATGCAACCTTCTGGGAATTCAAAGTATTCCAGATGGTTGTTAAGTCTGTCTTCCTGAGTGGAGACTTGAAGGAAGAGGTTTATGTAGAGCAGCCTTTAGGTTTTATAGATTCTAACTCTCCTACTGGTGTATATAGACTTAGGGAAGCTCTTTATGGGCTCAAGCAAGCCCCAAGAGTATGGTATGAGACATTGTCTACCTTTCTCATTGAGAACAAATTCTCAAGGGGGAAGATAGACAAGACCCTATTCCTAAGGGAATCTAAGGGGAAGATCATCCTAGTCCAGATTTATGTTGATGACATAATATTTGGCTTTACTGATGACAACCTCTGCAGGAAGTTTGCTAAACTTATAGAGGGGAAGTTTGAGATGAGTAATATGGGTGAACTGAAATTTTTCTTGGGACTCCAAGTAAAACAGACTGATGATGGTCTATCTATATCTCTGTCAAAGTTCACCATGGAGATAATCAAGAAATATGGCATGGAGAATGCTTCCACCAAAAGTATAAGTCCTTCCTTTTTTTCCTTTTAAACCACCGGGGTCTTATGCCTAGAACCGCCACTTTGCAGTGACACCAACACACCCGGGAAGGTCGTCACTACAAAATGCCGATCCTGCCGGCCATACCGATCGCAGAAGAGTAGAAGAAAAAGTATAAATAATACTTGAGTAAAGTAGAACTCAATATTAGTCCACAAGAATCACATATAAATATAATCTAATTCTCCATGAAGGGAGAGTCCACAGAAATGATAAAGAAAAGTACTAAAGAGAAAAAAGGGCTCCTTCCCGATACATCAAATCCTCACTATAATTTACTCAATTATGGAAGCAAATTTATAATATCTACTAATGGTCGGGACTCACTGTCCTTGCTGGCTGGACTCCCATGGAAGATTGTCCCGTTTACATGTGCACTGACCTTTGGGGTTGCGTCTCCTAGTTCGGCTCCATGATCCCCTAAAATAATTTGGTTAATGACAGTTAGTCTAAAAGACTAAGTCCTATCATCCCCACCCCTCCCCCAATAGCTCGTAGGCACCGAGCGGGGAAAAGGAAAGAGAAGGTAATGAAGTTGAAGAGTAGCAAAGGTAATCAGGTGGCGGCAGAACTAGTCTAGCAGTTCTATATAAACAGGTAGAGTAAAGCTGTAAGTATGAGAAAGGTGTATATGAAACATATAACCTTAACTTATATGAATGCCCATAAAAACTTATACGTTAAGGGGTCTTCTGCAAGACTCCCATCGTATAAAGATTCTCATACCAATTTATAAGATGGGGTGTCGGTTATAACGAAATGATAAATATCCATAGGAAAATAACCATAACTTATAAGCATGCTACACAAAATTATAGGCTAATGGGTCGTTTTGTAAGGCCTATTGTATAAAGCGTCCCATACCACTTTATACAATAGGTATCAGGGGTTATATGCAATGACGATGCAATGACATACAAGTATGTCATGATGTTAATCTTGCAAGTGCAACGCACCCAGTCGACTTTGTGCATATAGACCTTTAGTTCCCCCTTTTTGGAGCCTAACCTCATAGGATACCTCCGTAGTGGCAAACAGAAGTGGTGGGTTGGGCCTCACCCACCTCTAAACCAGTATCATACTACCAGTCAGACCTATCGTATGCCTCAACGCCGGTGCACTAAGCAGAGCTCCTGCGTACTCTTGCCGGCTGACGCACCGGACTTTATTTGTCCAAGTGCTAAACCACACTTGCCAAGTCAACGTATTGGTGTCAGTGCGACGACTCTCCAATTCCGAAGACCCACTACCTTTATCTTATGCACATGCAATATTACCATGATTTCTACAAATCCAAAGCTCCTCGGACTATCCCATCCATCACAATTATCTGCCAAGACAAAATCTCCCCAGACTAGTCCGTCCGTCATAACTATCTACTGAGCCATCAGCTCGCAGGGCTAACTTGTCCATCACTAAAACTACTGGGCCTACCGCTCGTGAGACCCAACCTGACTCCCACAACACCGGGGAGTGTGAGTGTATGTGTAAACCTAGTTAAACTAGTTACTCTTAAACATTGATTATTCTTACGGTTTACGTTAGCCCAGGACTGCCCCCCCCCCCCCCCCCCCGGCATATCCGGTGATGGGTTCTCAAAGGGCACTAAGAACTATGATGGTAGCTAAAGCTCATTATTCCATTTCGCAAGGCACTTATTATTATTGGTTAATACCCAATTCCCAATCCCTTTTACCCTTATTCTAGATCTAACTCTAGTGTGTTTTGACTCTCTTTCTCTCCACAGGAAAGATGACCTTTTGTCGATCCCAAGCACCTCTTAACTCTAGCCAACCCAACACTCTACTCATCATGATTCCTAATGAAGCTCTCTTTCATCTTACCAAATCAGCATGCATTTCTCCCCAATTCCTATGACCATATCCCATGTTATCACATTTTTTGCAGTTTTACTAAATGCAGACCAACATAAGCTATATGATGTACATGATAGGAGGTACTCCAAACTTTTATCCAAAAGCCCTAAAATATTTATTGGGGGCCTATCATGATATATTTAGAATAAATCCAGAAACTTGGAATTTTCCTAAATAAATTGGCATTTAATTAATTTTCCCAAAAATTGGTCCATGGATGTTTTGAACATTAAATACTAGATTTACTAATGATATGACCATACCAAAATTGTGAACAATATAGGATAGCAAGATAACTGTGAATACCAAATTTCGTAAGTTTTTATAATGGAATTATCCTCCAATTAAATATTCTAAGGTAATTCAAACAAATAGAGGTAATGAAGGGAGTACCATAAATACTTGTCCCAAAATTATAAAAAAATTAACAGAGCTTTACTATGATCATAAAACCTTATTGACTAAATTTCATGCAATTCTAAGGTCAGTAAACTATATATAAAAATATCTCGATCAAATCCATAATGGGGCACTTTGTGAAGGAACATCCTTGTAACCTCAACTAAACAACATGTAAATATTTTTTTCCAAGCTTCTTTATGCCCTAAAAAGTACTCTGGCTAAGTAACACAATTTTCCAGCAATCTATATTATTTATTTTCTATTTATCAAAGTAAGGTGCACTAGTTTACTTTACACATGATGTACTAAAAAGAAATGTTCATCTATACCAAATAATTCACTAGTGCATCTACATGCTATTTGATCATCTTTTCCAGAGTTTGAAATCATTCTAAGACATAAAAACCATAATTACATCAATATCATCAAAAAAGGGCAAGATGAAGTTTATAACTACAAGGGTGAGTTACTGTTATCTAGACACCCTATAATAAATTTCAGAGGTATATATCACTATGACAATACTCCTACTACAATACCACCAAAATCCAAGGTCATATGACCCATTGAATATTCCCTAAGGCGTAAAAACCTAGATATCTACTGTGTGCTCTAAGTGGGGTGCATGTGTCCAAAGTCCACCAAATCCCTTCCTAGGGCATTTCACCAACCTAGGGTCACATGGACTAATCAACAAGTCCATCCAAGGCAATAACACCTTATATCCTTCACAAATACCCAAAGTTCAACCTTAGGGTTTGAACTTTGTTCCTACAGCAAATCTACCTTAATCTATCCCACCGTCCATGTGAGGGAGTTAAATATCATAATAAATCAGTGGCCCAAGTTTCAACCTCTGTTGAGGTGATTTGGCCACATAAAACCCTCAAGGGACACTTTGACCTAATTACCCCTTATTGGTCCAACTTAGGGTTTGCTTATTTCCAGACTAAATCATCTACAAATGGGATGAAAATTTATACAGAGCCTTATAATAACCCCAAGGACCACTCACCAAAATTTGGGAGGGTTTGGAGGTAATTAGATCCTTTAAATAATTCATACATGAATTATTAAATTTCTACAAAAACTTTAGGAAACTATTTTACAAAAAATCTCATTTTTGGATATGTACTAGGTATATCTAATCATGTCATCCATCCAAAATTTCAAGTCATTTGGATGGCTGGATTGATATGGCACTCAAAATAATCTATGGTCTAGCCTAGGTATAGTCCTCACCAAAACGAGTGCTCTGGTCAAACCACTTACCCAAATGGTGTTAATCTAATATTAAATTAACATAGACCCACAACTCTACAATTTTCATGTTGATCATTTCCTCTGTAACAGCACCTAGGTATTTTTAAAATTTAATTTAATACAGCCTAGTAAAGAGGAAAGAAATAGAAAAAAATTCAAAAATAAATATATATGATCCAGCACGAATCTTGAAGCACATCCTACGCCTCCCAGTCATCTTCTTCCTCCAGCCAAGGGCTGGGATTCACCCGACCTGGATCCTATTCCAGCCCTTTTTCCTGGCCCCCCCCCCCAGCCACCTCGCCGGCCGGCCACCACTGCCACCACCTTCGTTGAGGTGGGGGCTATCACTAGGCGGCGACACGACTGCCGGAGGTGCAGTTTCCGGCGAACCTGCATAGTAGAAAAAACCATGAAATTTTTGAAATTTCTCTCACCCGATTGGGATCAATTGAGCCTGATTTCTCTCCTAAATGATTTAAAGATCTAGCCCACGAAGAGAGGAGTAGAGGAGGTCCTTCAACCATGCTTGTCGATGGATTTGGTGGTGGTGCGCCATGGCCGGATTTTGGAGCTTCAGGTATGTTACAACCGTATAGGTGGAGCGCTCTATTTATTCAAAAAAAATGTGGACACACCTCCCCTCTGCCAGGTGAAGCTTTTAAAACCCTCAAATGGGTGAGGGGAAGGGCCTAAGCTTCAAAGCCATTTATTGCCATTAAAGGTTAAATTTGGCAATGGCTTATTCCTTGAATTCAACCACCTAGAGGCTGGGGGAAATCCTTGGTCTCATATAACTGATGAGGGGAAGATGAATCAAGACTTTGGAATCAATTGGAGGGGGACTCTTGCTCTTCCATGGCCATTAATGGCTTTCTCACTCTTCCTTTTGAGAGAAATTAAATTCAGCAACTTTGGTGGCTGGCTATGATTATTCAACTTCTCATAACTGATGAGGGGTAATGTATCCATCAATTGGAGAGGCCCTTGGTCTCCCATGGCCATGAATGGCCTCTTTTTTCACTTTCTCTCTCCTCCATTAAAGGGAAAAATGGAGTTTTCTATCTCCTAGTCACCATGGACGAATTTGATGATCACTCCAGCCTATTGGCAGCCCATTAGCTCATAATATTAGATAAAATAAAGGTAGCCCAAGTGGGGGAAATTGGCTTGATGTTGGGTTAGCCCATTTGAGCTAGTTTGACCTAAGCTTAGGATAGAGTTGACCTTGGTCAACATGACCATTTTAGTTGACCCCAATGGGTCCTTGGTGATGCATTGGCCTCCCCTAAGGTCTAGGAAGAGTTGGGTAGGTTTGTTGGGCACATTAGAGGTCAATTGCCCTTAGTTAGGGCACCTTGCCCAATTTAGGCATATGGTGGTCTTAGGTCAATTTGACCACTTTAGTTATGGGCTCTAATATACCCACTAATGGGTTAGGGATGTTGTGGTGGGTCATGGAGTCATGGCAAAGCCCTATGGTCATCATAAAAAATTGTTTAGAATTATACTATTTGCAGACCATGGTGGTTTCCACCTTCATGTTTAAGCTCACTTGGCCTTCTTGGGCTTCCTAGGATTTTGTCATGATCTAGTCATGCCAAAACCACTTTTAGGGGTCTACTTGAAAATGGGATGTTACAAATCCCAATAAACAAAATAAAAATTTTGTCCCCGAAATTCAGGTTAGGACTACTGGGTTTCTACTGAGAGTAACTGAATGTAACATCCCATAAGAAGTTGAATGTATACATTACCCGGAGAGATACGGGTACCTCTGCTACATCAGATCCGGTGGCTCCTAGGTATGATCATCCTGCCCATGGTTTCTCTACAGGATATTGACCAGCAGGACCTTCTTACGCCGCAAGACCCGCACTGTTGTATCATCTATCCTGACCGACTCACAGTGGACCAATTGATCAAAATCTGTCGAGCCATCTATACTAAGAACCTGTTGTTCCGGCCATAGTAGAGCCTTCCTAAGAGAGGAGACATGGAAGATGTCATGCAAACCCGCTAACTCCGACGATAGCTCTAGCCTGTAAGCTAATGGGCCGATCTGCTCCAGGATCCTGTAGCGTCGCCTATTCCTCGGACTAAGCTTCTTTCGCCCACATACCAGCGAGACTCCATGAATCAGACAAATCTTCAAAAACCATGGTCTCCATTTTGAAACACTACTTGGCAATGCCGCAAATCATAATATTTGGTCGGTCTGCTCTGGGCCACTAGCATCCTATCTCGAATCAATCACACCTGGGTATCTGGGTTCTCCACGAATTCTGAGCTGAGTGCCTTTGGATACTAATCCTAGATCCAATATAATGGAGTCCTGCACCTCCATTCGTATAATGTCTCATGAGGGTCATGCCTATACAGGACAAATGAATGTGGTTATAAGAGAGCTTGATCAGCTGCAAAAGTATCTCATGGCTCTCCATGGTCCAGAATACAAAAGCGAAAAAAACAAATATCCTTCGGTGATTGGGTGGTATGCTTTGTCTGCCCGTCTGTCTGAGGGTGGACAGATGTACTGAACGTGGACCGATAGCCCAGATAAGTGTAATCTGATCATCTTTCCTTGTACATAAACCTTACATCCCGATCCGACACGATCTTCTTGAGCACTTGACCACCTCCAGCCGATAAACCTCACCATGCGTCATAGAATCCATGACATCTTCCTTTATTCCGAGGGATTACACATTCTGATAAACATAATTTCTTCCGATGATTTGAGTTCTCGTTTGAGAGTGTAGACAATAACTCTATAAACATTCTCTACATGATCATGTTCTTATTCCTTCGAGTACGCCCGAGTAATCAATCAATTCAACTTTTATGAGTCTTATCTAAGGTCTACGTCTTTCAATATATTGTCTGCAAACTTCTCGCAGTTTTCTAGAGTCATCATACGTTCGATGATACAACATAGTGATTTAATCTTATCTTCTCAGATATCCTGAATCTTGTTACCCATCAACTAATTTCAGGTGATAATAGTTAAGTCTCGTAATTATTTCTCCTTATTACAATGTCATTGTCTTGGTGATGCTAGAGGTCATCACTTCAACCATGTTTTTACAAAATCCTATATTCGCCCATATGACATCGAATAATATCAACTTCAATCTCACTATGTTTCTGACACTATATTTTCTAAATTAGGTCTAAGGGAACCCAAGTCAATAAATAGTTTGCCCAATAAACAAAAGACAAGCCCCCAATAAACAAAAGATAAGCCCCTGCATACCTTGGGCTAAGTATATTCGATATTACCAAGTTATATACATCCTATCTAGGTGCACAATCCATATGGCATCAATCTTCAACTTGGGGTTCCAACCTGAAACTTGCTGATATACTTCATACTTTAAACCCTCTAAGTCATATTTACGATAACCTTATTAGGGTCAAAATGTTCCCCATCCTAAATGGGTCTCTTTAAAACTTGAAATCCTATTCGACCCTCGTTGTTTGTCTTGGTGGTTGTCTCCGGGTAATCTTGTTACTTGTACGAGGGTTGAGATAAAGTGTCTTCTACCATTCCTCTAATAGATTCTTGGACTCAATTCTCCATAAGGCAGTCCTATCGATTTGAGTAATCCTTGGTAGTGACCGTAGGGCCACCTGAATTTATGGCTTAGGTAGCCATTCTCATATTATACTCCTCCTTTATTCTCTTTGGATATCTCCTTAACTTAACCAAGTTCGTACCCAAGGTCTATTTTGGACTAAGGCATAGTACAAGTCGTCATAGTTAGTCATGTGTCCTAGTGGGTTAAGTTTAACTCATTGACTAGAGAATTATAAGATTTGATCCTTGCAGCCAGAGGTGTACCCTGATGGGGGTAGGGTTTGTAGTAGGCTACAAAGAAGAATTCCAATTGTTAGCTAATGTACAAAATGGAATGAATGAAAAAGTGGACTATTACATGTTATCCCCCATATGGGCACACCAAAGCTTCCGTTGCTTAGTTTGTCCCCAAACTAAACTCGAGCGGGGGTGACCCAAGTTCATACCCAAGGTCTATTTTAGACTAAGATATAGTACAAGTCGTCATAGTTAGTCATGTGTCCTAGTGGGTTAAGTCTAACTCATTGACTAGAGAATTATAAGATTTGATCCCTGCAGCCAGAGGTGTTCCCTGATGGGGGTAGGGTTTACAGTAGGCTACAAAGAAGAATTCCAATTGTTAGTTAATGTACAAAATGGAATGAATGAAAAAGTCGACTATTACATGTTATCCCCCATATGGGCACACCACAGCTTCCGTTGCTAAGTTTGTCCCCAAACTAAACTCGAGCGGGGGTGACCCAGGGTTAGTGGACTGCTACTTTTTCGATCGATGTTTGCTCTGATACTAGTTTGTAAGACCCTCCTTTTTTTAAACTACCGGGGTCTTATTCCCAGAACCGCCACTTTGCGGTGACACCAACACACCCGGGAAGGTCGTCACTACAAAACAACGATCCTGTCGGCCATACCGATCACAGAAGAGTAGAAGTAAAAGTATAAATAGTACATGAGTAAAGTAGAACTCAATACTAGTCCACAAGAATCACATATAAATACAATATAATTCTACACGAAGGGAGATTCCACAGAAATGATAAAGCAAAGTACTAAAGATAAAAAGTGCTCCTTCCCGATAAATGAAATCCTCACTACAAGTCACTCAATTGCGGAAGCAAATCTATAATTTCTACTAATGGTCGGGACTCACTGTCCCTGCTGGCTGGACTACCATGCTAGACTGCCCATCTCCATGCGCACCAATCTCTAGAGCTACGTCTCCTGGTTCGGCTCCATGATCCCCTAATATTATTTGGTTAACGATACTTAGTATAAAAGACTAAATCCTATCATGCCCCACCCCTCCCCCAATGGATCATAGGCACTGAGCGGGGAAAAGTAAAGGGAAGGTAATGAAGGTGTAGAGTAACAATGGTAAGCAGGTGTTGGCGGAACTGGTCTAGCAGTTCTATATAAACATGTAGAGTAAAGCTGTAAGTATGAGAAAGGTGAACAAGAAACATATAACCTTAACTTATATGAATGACCATATAAACTTATAAGTTAAGGGGTCTTCTGCAAGACTCCCATAGTATAAAGAGTTCATAGCAATTTATATGATGGGGTGTAGGTTATAAGCAAGTGATAAATATCCATAGGAAAATAATCATAACTTGTAAGCATGCTACACAAACTTATAAGCTAAGGGGTCATTTTGCAAAGCCTATTGTATAAAGCATCCCATACCACTTTATATAATAGGTGACATGGGTTATATGCAATGATGATGCTATGACATGCAAGTATGTCATGATGTGAATCATGTAAGTGCAACGTACCCACTCGACTCTGTGCATACAGAACTTTAGTTCCCCCTTTCTAGAGCCTAACCTCCCAGGATACCTCCGTAGTGGCAAACGAAAGTGGTCGGTTGGGCCTCATCCACCACTAAACAAGTATCACACTACCAGTCAGACCTATCGTATTCCTCAATGCTGGTGCACTAAGCAGAGCTCCTGCATACTCTTGCCGGCAGGCGCACCGGACTTTAATTGGCCAAGTGCTAAACCACACCTTCCAAGTCAACGCATTTGTGTTGGTGCGACGACTCTCCAATACCGAAGACGTACCCACCATCTTTATCTTATGCACATGAAATAATACCACGATTTTCCATTTCCACCGAGCCAAAGCTCCCCGGACTGTCCCGTCCATCACAATCATTTGCCAAGCCAAAAGCTCCCCGGACTACTTCGTCCGTCACAACTATTACTAATTCATATATCGCTCGTAAGACCTAACCTAATTCCCACAACACTGGGGAGTGTGAGTGTAAGAGTAAACCTAGTTATACTAGTTACTCTTAAACATTGATTATTCCTACGGTTTACGTTATCCAAGGATTGCCCCCGGCATATCCGGTGACGGGTTCTAAAAGGGCACTAAGAATTATGATGGTAGCTGAAGCCCATTGTTCCCTTTCACAAGAAACTTACTATTATTGGTTAATACCCAATTCCCAATCCCTTTTACCATTATTCTAGATCTAACCCTAGTGTGTTTTGACTCTCTTTCTATCCACAAGAAAGACGACCTTTCGTCGACCCCAAGCACCTCTTAACTCTGCCAACCCAACACTCTCCTCATCATGATTCCTAATGAAGCTCTCGTTCATCTTACCAAATCAACATGCATTTCCCCCACTTCCTATGACCATATCACAAGTTATCCCAATTTCCGCAGTTTTACTAAATGCACATCAACCTAAGCTATATGATGTAAACGATAGGAGGTACTCCAAACTTTTATCCAAAATCCCTAAAATATTTATTGTGGGCCTATCATGATATATTTAGCCTAAATCTCGAAACTTGGAATTTTCCGAAATAAATTGGCATTTAATTAATTTTTCGAAAAATTGGTCCTGGATGATTTGAACCTGAAGTACTAGATTTACTTATGATATGACCATACAAAAATGGTAAACACTATAAGATAGCAAGATATTAGTGAATACCAAATTTCATAAGTTCTAATAAAGAAATTATCCTCCAAATAAATAATCCAAGGTAATTCAAACAAATGAGGGTAATGAGGGAGTACCATAAATACTTGTCCTAAAATTATACAAAAATTAATAGAGCTTTATTATGATCATAAAACCTTACGGACTAAATTTCATGCAATTCATCAGGGTCAGTAAACTATGTATAAAAATAACTCAACCAAATCCATCATGGGGCACTTTGTGAAGGACTTCACTTCCTTGTAACCTCAACTAAAAACAATATATAAATATTTTTTTCAAGCTTCTTTATGCCGTAAAGAGTACTCTAGATAAGTAACACAATTTTCCAGCAAGCTATAGTATTTATTTTTATTTATCAAAGTAAGGTTCACTAGTTTACTTTACACATGATGTACTAAAAGAAATGTTCATCTCTATACCAAATAATTCACTAGTGCATCTACATGCTATTTGATGAGCTTTTCCAGAGTTTGAATTCATTCTAAGACATGAAAACCATAATTACATTAATATCATCAAAAGTGCAAGATGAAGTTTATTACTACAAGGGTGAGTTTCTGTTTTCTAGACACCTTATAATAAATTCCAGAGGTATATATCACTATGACAGTACTCCTACCACAACACCACCAAAATCCAAGGTCATAAGACCCATTGAATATTCCCTAAGGTGTAAAGACATAGATATCTACTTTAATAGCCCATTTTTCAGCAGGCAAAGTTTTTGGGGTGACACGGCCTGGGACACGGGCGTGTCCCAGGGCGTGTCCTGCGTTCGACACTTGAGTCCTACGGTCGACAAAATTTGGTCGACGATCGTCAAGTGCTTAGGACACGGCCTGTGATACGGGCATGTCACAGGGTGTGTCAGCGCGATCGAAAAACTCAGCCCGACGAATTTGAGCTGGGGCGTGTCTAGTGTCGTTTATGGGCACACGGCCTGAGACACGGTCGTATCCCAGGCCGTGTGAGTCTCAGGTGATTTTGAAAATTTTCAGCCTGATGAACACAGCCACATACACGGGCGTGTTTGAAGGCGTGTCGGGTGACACGGCCCATGACACGAGCATGTCACATGGGCGTGTCAGTGGATTGGATAAGTCGGTTGACTGCCGCTTGAGGAACACAGCCTGGGACACGGGCGTGTCACAGGCCATGTCAGGCAAAATTTGTGCTTTTGTGGCAAAATCATGGCCTTCTGTTCTTTCAGCTATGATCCAATGGCTGAGCTGCCTCCCTGTTTCCTTAAGACCGTGGATGAGAAGGGAAATCTCATTTTGCATTTTGTCTTCTCTTTCTACATTCCTAGTGAGAGAAAGGGAGTGGAAGGAGGAGGAGGAAAGGGGCTGGTCACCGGTGCTGCTATGGTATTCCGACGAGAGATCCGAGGCCGGCATTGCGGAGGAAAAGCTTTTGCGGTTCTTTCGAGCCAGCTTGAGTTCATGGCACCGAAATGGTCTTCGAGGGTAACGAACTTTCTTCCTAGCCATGTGAAGGCTTTCTTTTTGGCATATGTATGTGATTCCCCCACCAAAAGGTGGATATTTTTGGTAGTCTTTTGTCTGATTCGTGGAATCCCCTCTTGTTGACATATAGATCTAGAATTGGAGTACAAAATAGGCATGCTATGTGAAGTGTAACGTCCCGAATCGCTCTAGGCCCCTAGTGTGTGTGTTTTTGAGTCAGGAGGGTTGACTCAAGTCCTGAGAAGTGCAGGGAATTGGACTGCACTTGTGGAGAAGTGGAGAAATCAGTGTAAAAAGACACGGGAAGTGACACGGGTAGTGACACGGCCGTGTCCCTACCCGTGTGCGTCGAGTTGAGCTCGACGAGCCGTGGCGAGATCGTCGAGAATCGTCGAGAATCTTCGAGCGGGGAACACGGGTAGTGATACGGGCGTGTCCCTACCCGTGTGCGTCGAGTTGAGCTCGACGAGCCGTGTCGAGATCGTCGAGAATCGTCAAGATGCGTCGAGCGGGGAACACGGGTAGTGACACGGGCGTGTCCCTACCCGTGTGCGTCGAGTTGAGCTCGACGAGAAGTGTCGAGATGCAACCCGAGAGTATACGGCCAATGACACGGCCAGGCACACGGCCGTATCATGTGAACACGGGTCGGGACACGGGCGTGTCCCTACCCGTGTCAAACATTGAACCGACATGGAAACCGCCACGGCCGTTTCGCGCGAAAGCGGGACACGGGTACGGACACGGCCGTGTCCCTACCCGTGTCATATTTTGCTTATAAGGGGCAGAGGAAACCCTAGCCGTTTTCACTCTCATTTCACCCCCTATTTCCTGTGAGAGCTCCTGGTGAGAGGAAACTACTGCAGGAGCAAGTTCTACCGAAGGAGATCCGCCATCGCCGTGAAAGAGAAAGATGCCGCCGAGGAGAACTACGCGATCCATGGCAAGAAATGGTGGTACCGCTGGAGCCAATGTGTGAGTTTCCTACCCTCTCCCTTGGTGCTAGATCTTAGATATTTAGGAGAGGCATCGACTCAAGAGAGTCTTGATGGAGAGGAGAAGATTTCCTAGGTTAGGCCATGTTAGAACTTGTGTTCTAGACTTTAGATCTCTTCAACCCTTCCCCTTTTCTTCAATATGACGATGGGTGGATGGTCTCGTGAGGAGTTTATGGCCTTTGAGGTTGAATAAGGGAGGAGAATATTTCTGGAAAATTTAGGAACGATCGCCTTGAGGAGGAAGACGAACCGATGCCGTTCATTTTCCTTTAAGATGCGCGCAGAATCTGTATTCTGCGCGCAGCAATCTTCTAGGCCATTTTCCCGATGGATAATGCCAGATCTGGGCTTTCGGCTAAAACACAAAAGTTGAAGCCCTTGGAAATACCTTTCCAACGAGTGGTTGCACGACTTCAAGCGATGTCTGTAGCCACGGGAAAGTCTAAATGAAAATGAGGTTTTATAAATCTTGTATGCAGAAACTGTGTTCTATACGCAGCGGACTTCGGGTCCGATTTCAAATAGGATAATATCAAATCTGGGTTGAACTCTGAATATGAAAGATGTAGTCCATGGAAATACCTTTCCATCGAGGGGTTACACGACTTCACCGGATTCCTGTAGCCTCGTGAATCTCCGGTCGAAGTTGCTGTCCAGATTCAACCTGCGCCTAAATTCTGGGCTTAATGAAAGATGAAGTTTGATTCGGTGGAATTAATAATACATGATACGTGCCTTGGATGAACCCTTATGATTAATCAATTGTTGCATGATTGAAGTTGTTTATTAATCAGATTTCATATTATCAAATTGTGAAATAATCTTATTGATACGAATCGAATTGGTAGGAATTGAAAGATTGGTATTGTGCACTTCATGTTTAAATTATGACATTATCAAATGAAAATGAGATAGATCTTTATATGCGCATCATGTTTATATTACATTGTCATCATTTGGAAAGTCATATAGATGAATAGATTATGATTATGGACATGTTTGATTAATGAAATGAATCTTGTAGTCCAATACTTAGAGAGTCGTCTCCCTACGGGTAGTATTGTGAAGGGATGTAAGTGCGGTGTTGACCGTCACTTGTTTTGGTTGTATTGAGTTAAGGTGTGGATGGATGGTTGGGCTGTGTCCTCGTGTTTACTTCCGAGGCCCCTTCCATGATATATTGATGTGGTATTTGCATGTGGTGTGAGTCGACACGCGGTGTCGTAATCCTGGGTTAAGGATAGTGTGGCATGGTCTACGGGCTCGCCAGTCGTCACACACCGACGGGAGTTGGCAGTTAGACTTGGTCGGTTTGGGCTGTGTCCTCGGTGTTCACGTCCCGAGTCCCCTCTGGCCATGTGAACGGTTGGGCTGTGTCCTCGTGCTTTCTTCCGAGGCCCCTTCCGGGTCACGCAAGGCCAGTTCGGGCTGTGTGTTCTTGGTGCACATCTACCCAAGACCCCGCTGGGCCATAGTACGCAGGGGCTCCGCTGTTGTGTTCTTAGCGTTGAGGCGTACGGAGGCCTAGGTGAAGTAGTGTGATACCCGCCTAGTAGTAGAAGTGCCCGTTCTACTATCACCGCCTGGCCACGGTGGCTGATGCCTGAGAGGTTAGCTACCTGCTCGAAAAGTGGGAACTATAGTCTGTGTCGACATAGCAATTGCATGGGTGTGCATGGGTGAGTCATTGCATAGCATTCATAGCATTTCATATCATTGCACAACAAGATCCTCATCGTATAAGTTTGTATGGGCACTCTTATACGATGAGTTACTTTTATGTAACACGATCCTTAACTTATAAGTTTGTATGGGCATTCTTATAAGTTAAGTTACTTTCCTGCTGTTACTTATACTTGCTAGTTTAGTGTAGCTCTTATATAAATGTTGATTATGATACTGTCACCTGCTTGTACTTCCTTTACTTGCATACTTGTTATATACTATACTCTTGTTCCTTTTCTCCGCCCGGTGCCGAGGAGTCGCCGGGGGAGCGGATGTGAAACCACTTAGTCGTTTCGACTAACGGTTGCTACGTCTTCCTTTTTAGGAGGTCACGCCGCAGGTAGAGCAGCCGCAGACTACGCAGCAGGACAGCCAGGCCAGGACGACAGGGCCTGATGTGACGGTGCCGTCGATACCGTCTGTTACAGGATGTTAGTGTTTTGATTACTCTAATGTAGCCCGTTTGGGCAATGTTTAGCTGTACTCTGATATATTGAAGAAGCATGTTTTAGCTTCTCATTATTGATGTATTTGGACTGTATAACTTAGTGTGGATTTGACTTCTGGATGTTACAAATGGTATCAGATTGCCACGATCCTCAACTACGAAGTCATTCAACAATGGTGCCACCCCTGTTTGGTTATTCAGTTTGGGGACAAACTGACTTAGCGGAAGCAGTGGTGTGCCCAATATGTAATTCACATTAAGTTTGTCCAACTTAGACCTTAAGTTTAGCCAACCTGACCACAAATTTGTCGTGTACGTGTAGATTCCACTGCATGTTGAGCCGATGGGGGGTACTCCTACCCCTCCCATACCCACTCAGTTCGAACAGTCTGAGTTGGGGCAGACGCTCACCGCCATTCTTGATGCTTTTAAGGCACAGCAGGCTCCGGTGCAACAACAGGCCCCGAGCTCCAACTGGCTGAGCACCTTCCGGGCTCTCTCCCCTCCCGTCTACCTTGGGACGGAGTCAGCCGTACGTACAGAGGAATGGCTAGACACGATACAGGAGTTGTTGGCCGGTATCCGTTGCCCAGCCAATATGGCAGTGACATTGGCAGTGTCCGTCTTGGACTTACATGCGAAGAGGTGGTGGAAGTCCCTCATGGGCTCTACCTTCCAAGGCCGGATCTACACAGAGATAAGTTGGAGTGAATTCTCGGGTATTTTCTTGGAGCACTTTATCACTACATCGACCCGAGATGAGCTTGAGCAGAGGTTCCTTCTACTAAAGCAGGGATCAAAGTCGGTCACAGAATACCAGCGGGAATTCCAGCATCTCGCAAGGTTTGCGGACTCTTATGAGTTGGATGACAGAGGTTATGCCAAGCGCTTCTATAAAGGGCTGCGAGATCCCCTAAGGCAGTCCCTTTTGTTTATAGCGGATGGTAGCTTGGCGGAGATCATTGATATGGCGAAAAGATTGGAGGCGGACCACATGGGATGTAGTAAGAGGCCTGCGGAGGACGTGATGGAAGCCGGCCCATGGAATAGAAGGAGGCGAGACTTCAGAGGAGGAAGAGGTTATCAAAGAGGTGGCGGGCGTGTCCACCGAAACTATAGGGTGGAGCATCCAGTTCCGCAGCCGCCTGCGTTGCCTCCACCCCCACAGCCTCAGCGATTTCAACAACCTGAAGGGCGTCGTGGTCTGGTGTGCTTCGAGTGCAACCAGCCGGGCCACATCCGACGTTTTGCCCGCAGCTATATGGGAACGTCCCTCCTGCTCTCCCTCCTGCTCTCCCTCCTGCTCTCCCTCCACCAGCTCCACGAGGATGGGGATATATGCGTGGTCGAGGACGAGGACCGCCAAGAGGAAACCCCGGACCGGTCCGGGATCAGGTGTACGCGCTTGACATGGCGCAGGAACGGAACCCACAAGATGTGATTGCAGGTATGATTTAATTAGTTTACATTTATTTGCATGGTTTAACATGAATTGAATAGAACTTATTAGACACTAGCAATAAGTTTTGGTCGTTGGCACTTAGGCACCGTGATTATTGGCGGGATGACGGCCTATGCGCTGTTCGATACCGGTGCCTCACACTCTTTTGTGTCCGAGGATTTCATAAAAGACGTGGGGGATGTTCAGTACTTCACGGGAATAGCCCGACGTGTACGCCTTCCAGACGGCTCGGAGATGATCGCGACCGCCAAGTGCGAGTTGGAGTTATTTATTGATGGGAAGGCCTTTGATACACCGGCCACGGTTCTGAGAATGGCGGAGTTTGACATCATTTTGGGCATGGCATGGCTCGATTGGCACTTCGCAAGGATCGACTACGCGGAGAAGCGGATCTATTTGAGATATGGAGACCCTGAAGTCATCTTCCAAGGTATTGGCTTCGCTCCTCGCATGATGTTATCTTCCGTCCAGGTTGTAAAAGCTCAAATGAAGGGGGACGAGGTCTTCATGATCTGGTTCGAGTTGAAGGAGGAAGCGTTGGAATAAAGGATGTACGGGTTGTGCGCGGGATTTTCCCGAGGTATTTCCTGAGAAGCTACCAGGATTACCACCGCATAGAGAGGTCGATTTCCAGATTAATTTAGTACCAGGTGCCAAGCCTGTATCTAAGACTCCGTACAGAATGGCCCCGAAAGAACTCGCGGAGTTTAGAGTTCAACTACAAGAACTAGTAGATTTAGGGTTCGTTCGCCCCAGTTCATCACCATGGGGTGCCCCCATGTTGTTCGTAAAGAAGAAGGATGGAACCCTGCGATTGTGCATAGATTATCGAGAACTCAATCGATTAACGGTGCGGAACACTTATCCGCTACCTCGGATCGACGAGTTGTTCGATCAATTAGTGGGAGCACATTGGTTCTCTAAACTAGACTTGCGCTCCGGATACTATCAGTTGAGGATACAAGAGGGGGATATTCAGAAAACAGCCTTCAGTTCGAGATATGGTTTGTATGAGTTCACAGTAATGCCGTTTGGGCTCACGAATGCACCTTCGGCATTCATGAGCCTGATGAACAAGGTGTTTGAACCATACTTGGACATCTTCGTCATCGTTTTCATCGACGACATCTTAGTCTACTCAAAGACGGAGGAGGAGCATGTCGAGCACCTGACCTTGGTTTTGAAGAGATTGAAGGAGCATGCCTTGTATGCCAAGTTTAGCAAGTGTGAATTCTGGCTTAAGGAGGTAGCCTTCTTGGGGCATGTGATCAGTGGAGCAGGGTTAGCGGTGGATCCAGCTAAGGTGCGGGCCGTGAAGGAGTGGTCGCCCTTGAAGTCGGCGGCCGATGTACGAAGCTTCCTTGGACTTGCTGGCTACTACCGCAAGTTTGTGAAAGGATTTTCCAAGATTGCCCTTCCTCTTACCTCCTTGACGAAGAAGGGTGTGCCATTTGAGTGGACACCTCAATATGAAGCGGCATTTCAAGAATTGAAAGATAGGCTTACCTCCGCCCCCATCCTTGCACTTCCGTCTGGGAAGGAAGGATTCCAAGTTTACACGGACGCATCATATCAAGGGATGGGAGCGGTGCTGATGCAGCACGGGCATGTGATCGCTTATGCTTCAAGGTAGTTAAAGAAACATGAAATCAATTACCCGGTTCATGATTTGGAGTTGGGAGCAGTGGTGTTCGCTTTGAAGGTCTGGAGGCATTATTTATATGGCGTGCACTGCGAGATCTTTTCCGATCACAAAAACTTGAAGTATGTTCACACTCAGAAGGAGTTGAACCTGAGACAACGGCGGTGGTTGGAATTTCTATGCGACTATGAGTTCACCATGAACTACCACCCCGGGAAAGCGAACTCGGTAGCCGATGCCTTGAGTAGAAAAGCGCCAGACTCTAGCCCAGAGTCTCAGTTGATGAGTATGGAGTTGGCTCGGATGATCGAGGAGATGGAAATTACTCTAGTATTCAAGGATCCTTCGGCCGAGTATGCGGAGTATTTGGCCAACATGAGCATAGTTTGTGATATCCGAGACCGGATTCGGGTGGAGCAAGGAATGGATGCGGCCTTGGCCCCGACAATCAAGGCAATTGAAGATGGGACCACCGATGAGTACACACTCAAAGACGGCCTTGTTTATTTTCGTGGCCGACTCTATATTCCCAAGGGCGGCAAAATTCGGGAGGATATCTTGAGAGAGGCACATTCCTCTCAATATTCAGTGCACCCGGGTATTGCTAAGATGTACGCCGGATTGCGAAAGACCATGTGGGCCGGCGGAATGAAGAAGGATGTCCGGTACTATGTTACACATTGTGAAGCTTGCCAAAGGGTGAAGGCTGAATGCAGGAGTCCCGGTGGTTTGTTGCAGTCTTTGCCAATTCCCGAATGGAAGTTTGAGGATATCTCCATGGACTTTGTTCATGGGTTACCTCGCTCACGCTCCGGGAATGATTCGGTGTGGGTTATTGTGGATCGACTGACAAAGGTGGCCCGATTCATTCCAATGAAGAAGGAAGCACACGTGGATGTTTTGGTACGCCTTTTTGTGGAGCAATTTGTACGGTATCATGGCGTGCCCAAGAAAATTGTTTCGGATCGGGATGGTCGGTTTACATCCAATGAGTGGAAGGCGGTACAGGCGTATTTGGGCTCACGCCTAACCTTTAGTACCGCATTTCATCCTCAGACTGACGGGCAGTCAGAGCGGACCATCAGAACGCTGGAGGATTTATTGAGGTTGTGTGTGCTGGACAGAGGAGAGCCATGGGAAAGGCTCTTGCCACTAGTGGAATTCTCCTATAATAATAGCCATCAGGCAAGCATCGGCATGGCGCCCCATGAAGCCCTTTACGGAAGAAGGTGCAGGACTCCCTTGTCTTGGGTGCAGGATGAAGATCCGAAGGCATTGGGAAATGAATACATAGATGATACTGATGCGGCGGTCAGATTGATACGGGATCGCATGTTGGAGGCTCAAAGTCGACAGGCGGAATATTACAATAAAAAGCACCGGATGGTGGAATTCCAAGTGGGCGAAAAAGTGTTCCTTAAGATTCGGCCGATGCATGGAGTTTCGCGGGTGCGTGGAGTGAAAAAGCTCAGCCCAAGGTATGTTGGGCCTTATACTATATTGGAAAGGATTGGCCCGTTGGCCTATCGGTTGGAGTTACCACCGGAACTAGGAAATCTTCACGACGTGTTCCATGTATCGTCGCTTCGAAAAGCACTACTACGACCCGACCAATTTATTCCACTACTGATGGTGCGGGGGTGGCGACGGATAGGTCTGTGCGACTAGAGCCGGTGCGGATTGTTGACAGTGAGACAAGAACATTACGCCGCAAAAGTGTCCCCTTAGTGAAGGTGCTATGGATGAATCATGGGAAGGAGGAGTACACCTGGGAGCCTATGGATTTGATGCAGCAACGCTACCCGGAGTTGTCTTCCCAAGGTAAGCTTATTTAAAAAACTATGATGAATTTCCTGTTAAGCCTTTCTCCACACAGTCTAAGCCTGATTTCGGGGACGAAATCTTTTATTTTATTTATAGGATTTGTAACGTCCCGAATCGCTCTAGGCCCCTAGTGTGTGTGTTTTTGAGTCAGGAGGGTTGACTCAAGTCCTGAGAAGTGCAGGGAATTGGACTGCACTTGTGGAGAAGTGGAGAAATCAGTGTAAAAAGACACGGGAAGTGACACGGGTAGTGACACGGCCGTGTCCCTACCCGTGTGCGTCGAGTTGAGCTCGACGAGCCGTGGCGAGATCGTCGAGAATCGTCGAGAATCTTCGAGCGGGGAACACGGGTAGTGACACGGGCGTGTCCCTACCCGTGTGCGTCGAGTTGAGCTCGACGAGCCGTGTCGAGATCGTCGAGAATCGTCAAGATGCGTCGAGCGGGGAACACGGGTAGTGACACGGGCGTGTCCCTACCCGTGTGCGTCGAGTTGAGCTCGACGAGAAGTGTCGAGATGCAATGCCCGAGAGTACACGGCCAATGACACGGCCAGGCACACGGCCGTGTCATGTGAACATGGGTCGGGACACGGGCGTGTCCCTACCCGTGTCAAACATTGAACCGACATGGAAACCGCCACGGCCGTTTCGCGAAAGCGGGACACGGGTACGGACACGGCCGTGTCCCTACCCGTGTCATATTTTGCTTATAAGGGGCAGAGGAAACCCTAGCCGTTTTCACTCTCATTTCACCCCCTATTTCCTGTGAGAGCTCCTGGTGAGAGGAAAACTGCAGGAGCAAGTTCTACCGAAGGAGATCCGCCATCGCCGTGAAAGAGAAGATGCCGCCGAGGAGAACTACGCGATCCATGGCAAGAAATGGTGGTACCGCTGGAGCCAATGTGAGTTTCCTACCCTCTCCCTTGGTGCTAGATCTTAGATATTTAGGAGAGGCATCGACTCAAGAGAGTCTTGATGGAGAGGAGAAGATTTCTAGGTTAGGCCATGTTAGAACTTGTGTTCTAGACTTTAGATCTCTTCAACCCTTCCCCTTTTCTTCAATATGACGATGGGTGGATGGTCTCGTGAGGAGTTTATGGCCTTTGAGGTTGAATAAGGGAGGAGAATATTTCTGGAAAATTTAGGAACGATCGCCTTGAGGAGGAAGATGAACCGATGCCGTTCATTTTCCTTTAAGATGCGCGCAGAATCTGTATTCTGCGCGCAACAATCTTCTAGGCCATTTTCCCGATGGATAAGGCCAGATCTGGGCTTTCGGCTAAACACGAAAGTTGAAGCCCTTGGAAATACCTTTCCAACGAGTGGTTGCACGACTTCAGGCGATGTCTGTAGCCACGGGAAAGTCTATCTAAACGAAAATGGGGTTTTATAAATCTTGTATGCAGAAACTGTGTTCTGTACGCAGCGGACTTCGGGTCCGATTTCAAATAGGATAATGTCAAATATGGGTTGAGCTCTGAATATGAAAGATGTAGTCCATGGAAATACCTTTCCATCGAGGGGTTACACGACTTTACCGGATTCATGTAGCCTCGGGAATCTCCGGTCGAAGTTGCTGTCCAGATTCAACCTGCGCCTAAATTCTGGGCTTAATGAAAGATGAAGTTTGATTCGGTGGAATTAATAATGCATGATACGTGCCTTGGATGAACCCTTATGATTAATCAATTGTTGCATGATTGAAGTTGCTTATTAATCAGATTTCATATTATCAAATTGTGAAATAATCTTATTGATACGAATCGAATTGGTAGGAATTGAAAGATTGGTATTGTGCACTTCATGTTTAAATTATGACATTATCAAATGAAAATGAGATAGATCTTTATATGCGCATCATGTTTATATTACATTGTCATCATTTGGAAAGTCATATAGATGAATAGATTATGATTATGGACATGTTTGATTAATGAAATGAATCTTGTAGTCCAATACTTAGAGAGTCGTCTCCCTACGGGTAGTATTGTGAAGGGATGTAAGTGCGGTGTTGACCGTCACTTGTTTTGGTTATGTTGAGTTAAGGTGTGGATGGATGTTGGGCTGTGTCCTCGTGTTTACTTCCGAGGCCCCTTCCATGATATGTTGATGTGGTATTTGCATGTGGTGTGAGTCGACACGCGGTGTCGTAATCCTGGGTTAAGGATAGTGTGGCAGGTCTACGGGCTCGCCAGTCGTCACACCGACGGGAGTTGGCAGTTAAACTTGGTCGGTTTGGGCTGTGTCCTCGGTGTTCACGTCCCGAGGCCCCTCCGGCCATGTGAACGGTTGGGCTGTGTCCTCGTGCTTTCTTCCGAGGCCCCTTCCGGGTCACGCAAGGCCAGTTCGGGCTGTGTTCTTGGTGCACATCTACCCAAGACCCCGCTGGGCCATAGTACGCAGGGGCTCCGCTGTTGTGTCTTAGCGTTGAGGCGTACGGAGGCCTAGGTGAAGTAGTGTGATACCCACCTAGTAGTAGAAGTGCCCGTTCTACTGTCACCGCCTGGCCACGGCGGCTGATGCCTGAGAGGTTAGCTACCTGCTCGAAAAGTGGGAACTATAGTCTGTGTCGACATAGCAATTGCATGGGTGTGCATGGGTGAGTCATTGCATAGCATTCATACCATTTCATATCATTGCACAACAAGATCCTCATCGTATAAGTTTGTATGGGCACTCTTATACGATGAGTTACTTTTATGTAACCCAATCCTTAACTTATAAGTTTGTATGAGCATTCTTATAAGTTAAGTTACTTTTCTGCTGTTACTTATACTTGCTAGTTTAGTGTACCTCTTATATAAATGCTGATTATGATACTGTCACCTGCTTGTACTTCCTTTACTTGCATACTTGTTATATACTATACTCTTGTCCTTTCTCCGCCCGGTGCCGAGGAGTCGCCGGGGGAGCGGAGGATATGAAAACCACTTAGTCGTTTCGACTAACGGTTGCTACGTCTTCCTTTTTAGGAGGTCACGCCGCAGGTAGAGCAGCCGCAGACTACGCAGCAGGACAGCCAGGCCAGGACGACAGGGCCTGATGTGACGGTGCCGTCGATACCGTCTGTTACAGATGTTAGTGTTTTGATTACTCTGATGTAGCCCGTTTGGGCAATGTTTAGCTGTACTCTGATATATTGAAGAAGCATGTTTTAGCTTCTCATTATTGATGTATTTGGACTGTATAACTTAGTGTGGATTTGAATTCTGGATGTTTATTTATTTGGTTGAGTTGGCATGATTTATTGATATTGTTGTAGCCGGCGGAATAGGCGTCTTGTGGTACAGGTTAGCCCGTGTGCTAATGCTACCGCAAGGCGGCTGTTCCGGGCATAAGACTCCCCCTTCGTGCCGTGTTTTGGGATCCGGGGAGGGGGGGTCTTACATGAAGCCCATCTGGACAGGTTGGTCTGGATTGGTGATGTTGCATACGAACCGGAGAAGACTCTGTAATAAACACGTAGTTTAGGAATCGATGGGTTGGACCAGTAAAGGGAAGTAGCAGGGAGTACTGGAGTGGTAGTCCAGTAAAATACCAATATAATGCTTGTGCTGTTGGGTTCTACATGTGTAAGGAAGTCGCATGACGTACTGGATTGGAGTTCCAGGGAATACCCTTTTGTAATGCTTAATGTTCATGGGGAGTCCACCTGTGAAGAGAGTAACAGGAAGTACTAGCGTGGTGGCCAGGAAAGACCCTGACATTTGTGCCATTTGCGGTGTCCACCTGTGAAGAGAGTAGCAGGAAGTACTGGTGTGCCCAGTAAAGACTCGCTGATGTTGTGATATGAATGGGTGTAAGAGAAATTCCCAGGCTTGAATACTAGAACAGGATTGGTGAGACCGACCTGCGCCTTTATTTAGCCGCGAGTACGCCGTACTCGATGATGATAAGGCGATTTGAGCAACGGGAGGTGGAGTATCCGACCTGCGTTATGTCCGTCCGACATGAGACCAGAAGGTGCGGTCTGTTGGAGCGCATAGCGAGAGTCGTTGGCCTACGTGCCATGACACAATGGGGGGCTACGGGCCCATCCCGGTGCATTACAACTAGAACTCTGGTTACATGCCATGGAGGAAATGCTCAAGTGAATTACCATTGGGTTGCGACCCTGATACGGTGGTGGGCAACTGGTTTGCCAGTACACCAAGGGTGTGCCCTGAGTGCACAGACTGTCGAGCCGTGTGGCTGATGGTTGTGATGGCATGTGTGCGTAAAATCACATTATATGAGCTAAATATATACATACTTGTGATATGATATGCCTGCAGGGAAGATTACCGCTTCCCTGAGAAAGGGGTAGGGTCGTTATAATTTGGTCAGCTGAATGTTGACCGTTGCCTCTGTTTGCCACCTTTGGGTGGAATGTCCCTGTGCAGGTGCTAGAGAACCGAGCGGGACGCATAAGGGATGAAGTCCCTACTGCTTTTGCTGCTGCCGCTGCTAGCCCTCGAAGGCTAATGTGGATGTAAATGTTATGTTTTCTTTTGATGTGGCCGGCCTGTGTGCCAATGTTTGGGCCACTGTTTGAAAGCTCTGTAAGGCAATAAGGTCAACTATTTATATGTGTTGTAAGACATTCTTATGATGTATAAAATGTGGAGTTTTATATGTTGGACATTCAAGAGAGGAGTTCAAGTGTGTATATGCTTCCGCTAGAATGCAATGTGTTAGGTGCACTGCACTAGTTTGGTATCACTCCATAGCTTCATCGTCTGTTTTGTGGTATATACTGTGGGGCCCCGGCCGGACCTTCTAGTATATATTATATGAACGGCTGAGGTTGTTACATTTTTGGTATCAGCTGTCTTGGACATTCCCTCTCGAAGTTGTGGTCGACTTCTTTTGTGCAGTGGCGAGCACGTGTTTGTGCAAACCATGTTAACATGTTTGAACTCCTGAATGTCCATGATAGGAATGAAAATTCTTGTGTTTCAGGAACCTGCATGTTCCTATTTTGTGTTGTTTGTTTGTGTAAGGCCGCTAATGTGTGTGTCTTGTCCCCTTTAGGTGACTCGGAGTGGTGCGGGGCAATCGGAGCCCCAGCGTTCGGATGAAAGTACGACACCAACTTAGGTGCCTACACCTCCGCCGTCTGCTGAACCTGTGCGACAAATTGCAGAGGCTTTATTTACTATGGTTCAAGGACAACCGGTTGGGCAGGCGCAAGGGCAAGAGCAGCCGGCCGTGAGGCCAGAACAGGTGGAGGCGAGGCCGGAACTTGTTGTGGCTGTGAATCCTCGAGCCGCTGAGACGCAATTGACGCGGTTTATGAGTTTTCACCCGCCGACGTTCTCGGGAGTGGGAGCTCCTACACATGCTGAGGATTGGTTATCGCGCGTCAAGCAGATCATGACGGCGATTGGAACGGGGGAGAATCAGAAAGTCACCATAGCTACCTTCCTTCTTGAAGGAGAGGCTAGAATGTGGTGGGACGAGATGGAGCTGCATCACTTGGCGGGTCGTCCCTTAACACAAGTATCGATGGAAGAATTCTCTCGACTCTTCCAAGCGAAGCACCTTCCTACAGCGCAACAGATTGCCATGGAGAATTAATTCCAAAGGATGACGCAAGGTGATGGCAGTGTTGACGCGTACCTGCATGAATTTACAATTTTGGGGCGGTATGCGGGTTCGATTTTTACTGATGAGCAAAGGAAGACGAATAGGTTCTACGAAGGTCTGCGTGACGAGCTGACGTTCCGGTTCTCTAGTTCTGTGAACCAAGGCTTCCAGGCATTGGTCTACACTGCAAGCACACTGGAAAAAGACATGAAAAGGGTGCAGGGAAAGAGGGCATTGGCTGTGTCACAGCCAGAGTTTAAAGTGCCCCGACCGACGAAGCCATTTTATAAGAAGAAATGGGGCAAGTGGCCCAAGATGGAGGGACAAGCTCCTTCTGCAGTTGCATCGGGAGCAATGTCGGGGGCCACCTCAAAGCCGGATTCTCGTACGTGCTTCAATTGTGGACGGGTGGGTCATATAACTCGGGACTATCGGGTGTCGCCAAAGAGTGAAAAGAAGGTGGGAGTGTCATATACGGAAAAAGGAAAGGCGGTGGTGGAATCCTCTGCCTCACAGGCGCAACCCCGGGTCTACAATCTTGGCCTGCAAGAGGCCATCAAGCAGAGTGACGTCATCACAGGTACGAGTTAAGTTTTGCGTATTATATTGCTTGTATGTTTTGCTTAATGCATATGTGTATGCGGCTTGTGTGTATGACATGATTGTCACAGGTTTTGTCATCATTCGGGACACGCTGGCGCGAGCACTGTTTGATACAGGTGCATCGCATTCTTTTCTGTCTCATGAGTTTATAGCGCGGCTTGTGATACCTAGTCGTGTGAAGACAGATAGCGTCAGAGTGTTGTTGCCAAATGGATGTTGGATGCTTGCGGATCAAGCTTGCGATGTGGCGGTCCAAATAGGAAGTCGGGATTTCAATTTGACTGCATCTGTATTGCCGATATCAGAATTTGACGTGATATTTAGTATGTATTGGCTTGCAGAGCAGCTTGCCTTGATTGATTGCCAGTCCAAAGAGATCATGTTGGGCCAGAATACCGAACATGAGACAAAGTTTCCGAGTACGCGAGGAGTGGGCGGGACATTGTTGTCTTCACTGCAAGTTTTGAAAGCTGTTCGAAAGGGTGCAGAGTGTTACTTTGCCCTGATTCAGGCTGTTGAGCCTAAGGCCAGTTTGGGTAATGTTCCGATTGTGTCGGAATTTGCAGATGTGTTTCCCAAGTATCTCCCTGGGCTACCACCCCAGCGTGAGATTGACTTCACAATCGAGTTGGTGTCAGGTGCGAAACCCGTGGCCCGCTAGCCATATCGCGTCGCGCCAAAGGAAATGGCAGAGTTGAAAGTCCAACTGCAAGAATTGCTGGAGCAGGGTAATATATGCCCAAGCATGTCTCCTTGGAGCGCCCTTGTGCTTTTTGTGAAGAAGAAAGACAGTGGCATACGGTTATGTATTGATTACCCCGAATTGAATAAGTTGACAGAGAAGAATAAATATCTGATTCTGCGGATTGATGAGCTGTTTGATCAGCTAGTGGGATTGTCCGTCTACTCGAAGTTGGACTTGAAATCTGGATATTACTAGTTGAGGATTCGGGAAGAAGCCATTCCCGAAACCGCATTTGGAACATGGTACGGGCACTACGAGTTAACGGTCATGCCATTTGGGCTGTGCAATGCGCCCTCGGTATTTATGGACTTGATGCACCGAATACTCTGCGAGTACCTAGATCTATTTGTGATAGTGTTCATTGATGATATCCTGGTGTACTCAAGCTCGGAAGCCGACCATGAGAAACATTTGCGGTTGGTGTTGAATACATTGAGGCAGAATCAGCTCTATGTGAAGATCTCGAAGTGCGAATTTTGGCTATCGTCGGTGGCTTTTCTGGGCCCTATGGTGAGTGGAGCGGGCATAGCTGTCGATACAGCGAAGATAAGGGCCATAGAAGAGTGGCCAGTGTTGTCTTCAGTGGCCGAGGTCCGGAGTTTCCTTGAACTAGCAGGCTACTACCGAAGATTTGTTGACTACTTCTCGCGGATTGCTTTGCCGCTAACTACGTTGACGTGAAAAGAACAGAAGTTCGTTTCGTCGCCAGAGTGCGCGCGAGCTTTTGAAGAGCTGAAGCTTCGGTTGACCACGGCGTCTGTGTTGTCATCGCCATGTGGTACTGATGGATTTGTAATCTACAGCGATGCTTCAGGAAGCGGCTTAGGCTGCGTATTTCTGCAAAATAGAAAGGTAATTGCTTATGGCTCACGCCAGCTGAAAGTGCACGAACGGAACTATCCCATCCATGATATTGAGTTGGAGGCGGTGATCTTTGCACTAAAACTTTGGCGACACTATCTTTAGGTGTGAAGGTGGAGATCTATACAGATCACAAGAGCCTGAAGTACATATTGGAGCAGAAGGACTTGAATATGCGACAACGAATGTGGTTGAAATTCCTCGAGGACTACACCTTTGAGATTCACTATACTCCCGGGAAGGGGAATATTGTCGCGGATGCCTTGAATCGGCGGACTCCGGCAAGAGCAGCTTGGTTGCAAAGGCATGATGAACGCCTCATCCAGCAGCTGGAAGCATTACAGATTTCTTGTATTGATAAGAATTCCATTGCCAGTGCATGTTTGAACTGGACGGAGGTGTAATCTGACCTTGCGGATAGAGTTCGACGGGCAACGGAGTTGGATGAAGATCTCATATGCTATGCAAAAGCTGGGCCAGAAGGCAAGTTCTCCTAGAATGACAGTCTTTTGCGGAAAGACGGCCGTTTGTATGTCCCAAATGTAGGTAAATTGAGGGAAAAACTGTTGTATGAAGCGCATTATACAAAGTACTCAATCCACCCAGGGAGCACGAAGATGTTCAGAGATATGAAAAAGCTATTTTGGTGGCCAGGGATAAAGAAAGATGTTGCTCTTTATGTGGCCAAATGCCAAACCTGTGCGATGGGGAAGGCGGAATGCCAGAAACTGGGTGGTTATTTGAAGTTGTTGTCGATTCTAGAGTGGAAATTTGACGATATTTCTATGGATTTCGTGCACGGGTTGCCGAGATCTCAACAAGGGAACGATTCCATCTGTGTGATTGTTGATCGGCTAACAAAAGTGGCACATTTCCTACCGAACAGACGAGATGATTCAGTGGAAAGTTTGTCAAAGCTGTACGTTGAACAGATTGTATGGCTCCACGGTGTTCCTCGGAGCATCGTGAGAGATCGAGATGGGCGATTCATGTCAAAGTATTGGACGCTAGTTCACCAGCTGTTGGGCATGAAGTTGACTTTCAGTACGGCCTTTCATCCCCAAACGGATGGCCAAACTGAACGAACCAATAGAACGATGGAGGACATGCTCCGAATGTGCGCCCTCGAATTTGGGAGAGATGGGAAGATCATCTCTACATGGTGGAGTTTGCTTATAATAACATCTACCAGGCGAGCATCGGGATGGCACCGTATGAAGCTCTATATGGAAGGAAGTGTCGTACTCCCTTGGCTTGGGTAGAAGTGGGAGAAGCTAGAGATTATAATCGTAATGATGTCGATGAAGCAAACTCAACCATTCGTGTTATTCGAGAGAAGCTACTCATAGCTCACGATCGTCAAGCGAAGTACTATAACGCCAAGCACCAGAACTTAGAATTCGCGGTAGGAGATTGGGTCTACTTGAAGATCAAGCCCTTCAAAGGTGTATCCATGATTCAACGTTTGAAAAAGTTGAGTCCAAGATATTTTGGTCCATTTGAAGTGGTTGAGCGAATCAGATATGCTGCGTATCGGCTAGCTCTTTCGGCAGACTTGGGTGGACTACATGATGTGTTTCACATCTCGGTGCTTCGGAAGGCCATGAAAGATCCACTCAAGTGAGCATAGATGATCGTATGCCGATGGAGTATGGGCTAACAACGAGAGTTAGACCCATTCATATCGAGGATCAAGCTGAGAAACAGCTGCGGAACAAAATGGTCGGGATGGTTAAAATCCGGTGGGACAACTGCGGTCGTGAAGAGCTTTCATGGTAGCGAGAGCAGACCATGCGCGCTGAATTTCTAGAGCTGTTTCTATAACTGAGTGGAAGGAAAAAGTTATTGTAACAAGATCTTTTGATGTTATATCTTTTTGGTTGCTGGTTACCTTCCTGTATACGAATTAAGAGGACGAAATTTCTGGCAGGAGGGGAGGGTTGTAACAGCCCATTTTTCAGCAGACAAAGTTTTTGGGGTGACACGGCCTGGGATACGGGCGTGTCCCAGGGCGTGTCCTGCGTTCGACAATTGAGTCCTGCAGCCAACAAAATTTGGTCGACGATCGTCGAGTGCTTAGGACACGGCCTGTGATACGGGCGTGTCAGCGCGGTCGACAAACTCAGCCCGACGAATTTGAGCTGAGGCGTGTCTAATGACGTGTATGGGCACATGGCCTGAGACACGGGCATGTCCCAGGCCGTGTCAGTCTCGGGTGATTTTGAGATTTTTTAGTCTGAAGAACACGGCCACAAACAAAAGCGTGTCTGAAGGTGTGTTGGGTGACACGGCCCGTGACACAGGCGTGTCACATGAGCGAGTCACTGGATTGGATAAGTCAGTTGAGTGCCGCTTGAGGCACACGACCTAGGCCGTGCCAGGCAAAATTTGTGCTTTTGTGGAAAATCGTGGTCGTCTGTTCTTTCAGCTAGGATCCAATGGCTGAGGTGCCTCCCTGTTTCCTTAAGGATGTGGATGAGAAGGGAAATCTCATTTTGCATTTGGTCTTCTCTTTCAACATTCCTAGTGAGAGAAAGGGAGAGGAAGAAGGAGGTGGAGGAAAGGGGCTGGTCACCGGTACTGCTGCGATATTCCGACGAAAGATCTGAGGCCGGCATTGCGGAGGAAAAGCTTTTGCGGTCCTTTCGAGCCAGCTTAAGTTCATGGCACCGAAACGGTCTTCAAGGGTAATGACCTTTCTTGCTATCCATGTGAAGGCTTCCTTTTTGGCATATGTATGTGATTCCCCCACCAAAAGGTGGATGTTTTTGGGAGTCTTTGGGCTGATTCATGGAATCCCCTCTTGTTGACATATAGATCCAGAATTGGAGTACGGAATAGGCATGCTGTATGAAGCCCATCTGGACAGGTTGGTCAGGATTGGTGATGTTGCATACGAACTGGAGAAGACTCCGTGATAAACGCGTAGTATAGGAATCGACGGGTTGGACCTGTGAAGGGAAGTAGCAGGGAGTACTGGAGTGGTAGTGCAAGAAAATACCCGTAGAATGCTTGTGCTGTTGGGTTCTACCTGTGCAAGGAAGTCGCAAGATGTACTTGATTGGAGTTCCAGGAAATACCCTTTTGTAATGCTTAATGTTCATGGGGATTCCACCTGTGAAGAGAGTAACAGGAAGTACTGACGTGGTAGCCAGGAAAGACCCCTGACATTTGTGGTATTTGCGGTGTCCACCTGTGAAGAGAGTAGCAGGAAGTACTGGTATGCCCAGGAAAGACCCGCTGATGTTGTGATATGAATGGGTGTAAGAGAAATACCCAGGCTTGAATGCCAGAACAAGATTGGTGAGACCGACCCGCGCCTTTATTTAGCCGCGATTACGCCGTACTCGGTGATGGTAAGGCGATTTGAGCAACGGAGGGTGGAAGATCCGACCTGCGTTATGTCCGTCCGTCGTGAGACCAGAAGGTGCAGTCTGTTAGAGCGCATAGCGAGAGTCGTAAGCCTACGTGCCATGACATAATGGGGGGATACGGGCCCATCCTGGTGCATTACGACTAGAACTCCGGCTGCACGCCATGGAGGAAATGATCAAGTGATTTACCGTTGGGCTGCGATCCTGAAACGGTGGTGGGCACATCCCGGTGTATAGGCTTCCGCTAGAATGCAATGTGTTAGGTGCGCTGCGCTACTCTGGTATTACTCTGTAGCTTCATCGTCTGTTTTGTGGTATATATTGTGGGCCCCGACCGGACCTTCTAGTATATATTATATGAATTGCTGAGGTTGTTACATCTACTGTATGATCTAAGTGGTGTGCATGTGTCTAAAGTCCACCAAATCCCTTCCCAGGGCATTTTACCTCCGTAGGATCACATGGACTAATCAACAAGTCCATCCAAGGACATAACACACTATGTCCTTCACAAATACCCAAAGTTCAACATTAGGGTTTGAACTTAGTTCCTAGAGCAAATCTACCTTAATATATCCCACCATCCATGTGAGAGAGTTAAATATCATAGCAAATCAGTGCCCCAAGTTTCAACCTCTGTTGAGGTGATTTGGCCACCTAAAACCGGCAAGGGACACTTTGACCTAATTACCCCTTATTGGTCCAACTTAGGATTTGCTTATTTCAAAACTAAATCATCTCCAAATGGGATGAAAATTTATAAAGCGCCTTACAATGACCCCAAGGACAACTCACCAAAATTTTGGAGGGTTTGGAGGTAATTAGACCCTTTAAATAATTCTTACATGGATTATTAAATTTCTACAACAAATTTAGGACAATTTTTTCCACAAATTCTCATTTTTGGATATTTACTAGGTATAGCTAATAGTGACCTCCATCCAAAATTTCAAGTCATTTGGATGGATGGATTGATGGGGGCACTCAAAATAGTCTCTGGTCTAGCATAGGTATAGTACTCACCAAAACGGGTGCTTTGGTCCAACCAGTTACCCAAATGGGTGAAACAAATTTTAAATTACAGTAGACACAAAGAGCTACAATTTTCATGTTGATCATTTGCTCTGAAACAGCCCGTAGGTATTTTTAAAATTTAATTTAAGACAACCCAGTAAACAGGACAAAAATACAAAAAATAAAAATAAATATATATGATACAACACGAATCTTGAAGCATATCCAACACCTCCTGGTCATCTTCTTCCTCCAGTCAAGGGATGGGATTCACCCGACATGGAGCCAATTCCATCCCTTTTTCCCAGCCACCCGGCCACTTACCTGGCCGGCCACCACAGCCACCACCTTCGTTGAGGTGGGGGGTATCGTCGTGCGGCGGCACGGCTGTCAGACGGGTGGTTTCCGGTGAACCCGTATGGTAGAAAAAACCATGAAATTTCTGAAATTTCTTTCACCCGATTGGGCTCAATTGAGCCCGATTTCTCTCCTAAAAGTTTTAAAGATCTAGCCCACGAAGAGAGGAGTAGAGGAGGACATTGAACCGTGCTTGCCGACGAGTTTGGTTATGGTGAGCCATGGCCGGATTTTGTAGCTTCAGGTATGTTAAAACCGTATAGTGGGAGGGATCGATTCCTTCAAAAAAAATGTCGAAACTCCTCCCTTCTGCCTAGTGAAGCTTTTAAAACGCTCAAACGACGGAGGGAAAGGGCCTAAGCTTCAAAGCCATTTATGGCCAAGAAAGATTGAATTTGGCAATGGCATATTCCTTGAATTCAGCTACCTAGAGGCTGGGGAAAACCCTTGGTCTCATCTAACTCATGAGGGGAAGATGATTCAAGACTTTGGAATCAATTGGAGGGGGACTCTTGCTCTTCCATGGCCATTAATGACTTTCTCTCTCTTCTTTCTCTCTCTCTTCCTTATGGGAGAAGTTAAATTCAGCCACTTTGGTGGCTGGCTATGATTATTCAACTCCTCATAACTGATGAGGGGGAATGTATCCATCAATTGGAAAGGCCACTGGTCTCCCTTGGCCATGAATGGCCTCTTTTTTTTCACTTTCTCACTACTCCATTAAAGGGAAAAATTGAGTTTTCTCTCTCCTAGTCACCATGGCCAAATTTGATGACCACTCCAGTCTATTGGCAGCCCATTAGCTCATAATATTAGATAAAATAAAGTTAGCCCAAGTGGAGGAAATGGGCTTTAGCGTTGGTTAGCCCATTTGAGCTAGTTTGACCTAAGCTTAGGATAGAGTTGACCTTGGTCAACATGACCATTTGGGTTGACCACAATGGGTCCATGGTGACCCATTGGCCTTCCCTATGGTATAGGAAGGGTAGGGTAGGGTTGGTTCGGCACATTAGAGGTCAATTGCCCTTAGTTAGGGCACCTTGCTCAATTTAGGCCTATGGTGTTATTAGGTCAATTTGACCACTTTAGGTTGACCACAATGGATCCTTATGGCTCTAATGGAACCTATAATGGGCTAGGAATGTTATGGTGGTGTCATGGAGTCATGGTGAAACCCTATGGTCATCATAAACTATTTTTTAGAATTCTACGATTTATAGACCATGGTGGTTTCCAACTTCATATCTAAGCTCACTTGGTCTTCTTGGGCTTCCTAGGGTTTTGTCATGACCTAGTCATGGAAAAACCAGTCTTAGGGGTTTAGTTGGAAATGGGATGTTACAAATCCCAATAAACAAAATAAATATTTTGTCCCCGAAATTCAGGTTAAGCCTCCAGGGTTTATACTGAGAGTAACTGAATGTAACATCCCATAAGAAGTTGAATGTATACTTTACCAGGAGAGATCTGGGTACCTCTGCTACATTAGATCCATTGTCTCCTGGTTATGCTCCTCCTGCCCAAGGTTTCTCTACAGGATCTTGACCAGCGAGACCTTCTTGCACCGCAAGTCCCGCACCGCTGTATCATCTATCCTGACAGGCTCACAGCAGACCGATTGATCAAAATATGCCAAGCCATCTATACCAAGAACCTATTGTTCTGACCATATTACAGCCTTCCTAAGAGAGGAGACGTGGAAGATGTCGTGCAAACCCGGTAAATCCGGCGGTAGCTCTAGTCTGTAAGCTAATGGGCCAATCCGCTCCAGGATCCTGTATCACCTCCTATTCCTCGGGCTGAGCTTCTTTCGCCTACATACCCGCGAGACTCCATGTATCAGACCTATCTTCAAAAACCATGGTCTCCATCTTGAAACTCTACTTGGCAATGAAGAAGATCGTAATATTTGGCCTGTCTTGTAACACCCCCTATCCGTCGCATAACATATAGCAGTAGGTCCGGCCGGGGCCCGACGTCATATACTACAGACAGACCGGGTGGTTACTCAATGGAAACCATCCAACGTCCTACACAGAGCATTCTAGCCTAAGCACAAAGAGCACGAATGTCCACTAATACACCAATAGGAATGTAGTACATACACAAGTGCTGGTCTTAAGGCCTTACAAATGGTTTACTTCAAATTACATGTTTTACAAACCACGGCACGTAGACCCGTCATACATGAACAAAAGCAAGTAAACGCTTCAATTAGGCCTTCAAGGGCCGGTTTCATAATTTGGGCTTTAGCCCGCTATTGACTGCTTGGTCCAGCAGCACCTGCAAGCAACATACCACCGCCCCCAACTCGGGGCGGAGATGCTCCTTCCCTGCACTTTTAGCATAACCAAGCTGTGTATAAATATTCATTTCATCCCAGCCGTAGGCTCACATGGCCACACACCCCGTGCACTCAGGGCACATTCACAGTGAACACAATCAAAGTCTGCCTACTCACCACCGTCCCTTTGGACGACTAAACAATGAGCAATTTGTCTTCCCGGCATGGGTCACGGTAATTAAAACCATAGACAGCTGAAGACCCTCATCTATGCCAATGGCAAGTGCAACGTACCCTTAGGTCTCTTTAACCGAACGACATTGAACGGGTATGGTTCCATCTAACCCGTTCTCATATCGCAACGTTAATTCAAAGCATATGCGCAGGTCAAACTTCTCCCGAGTCCCGTTTCCGTCACACATTTCAAATATCTCGGTTATGTTCCAGTTGGTTCTCAGGACTCCAAGTTGGCAAGATCACGCATCTGCCCTGTTTTCCGGGTGCACCTTTGGGTTAATCCCCAAGGCTCCCTGTTGAAATCTACCACGTAGAAAAACCCGAAAACAAACATTCGCACGGAGTCTTCTCCGGCATTTATGCAATTCAACATCACCGATCCAGACCCACATGTCTAGATAGGCTTCACACATCATGCCCATGTCTGTTATCATTTACAGACTCTATACAACGAGGACTATTCATGTCTACCCGAAGAAACGCCTCCAACTCACCGCAAACTCGCGAGAGCGCGCTTCCTATGCAAAGAAGGAGAGCTTCACATAATCAAGTAGAGAATCATTACCCTAGCGTTCTTCCTTGGCACCATGGAAATGTAAGCAGATGAAAAGCACCGCACTCTCTTTGCCTCCGTAGATCCGAAGTCGGCTCGCGATTTGGAGCTCCAAAGCTCCTCCAATGGCCGGATCTAAGCTTCTTCTTCCTCCTTAGCTCTCTTCTCTCTCTAGACTTTATAAAGAGAACCACTCAAGTGAAATGAGGGTTTCAAAGGTCCAATCCGGGTATATCCCATCAAGAATAACCCCCAGCCGTTGGATCCCAAATTATAGAAACGAACCGCCTTGATTCGGGCCTGAAATGCTAAAACTTGGCCGAACACGGCATGTGACACGCCCGTGTCCAGGGCCGTGTCCCTCATTCGCCGTCAAAATCGACGTGTCTGGAAAAACATACGGGCATCCAACACGCCCGTGTTCGACCTGACACGCCCGTTTTCCACCTGACACGGCCGTGTGGTCGGCCGTGTGCCCCCATCGACACAGCCCCAAAAACAACCCGAGATTACATGGGTATTGGACACGCCCGTGTCCTAGCCCGTATCTAACTCGAACACACCTGGGCGCCAGGCCGTGTTCACTGTCTCGACACTTAGTCGAGCGAAGTTCGTCGACTGCCTGACACGGCCTTGGAAACGCCCGTGTCCTAGGCCGTGTGCCTTGTCTCTAGACATCATCGAGCGAAAAAATATCGACACCCCGGGACGATCGTCGACACGGGCTCGACACGCCTTGAGACACACCTGTGTCGCAGGCCGTGTTCCCTGTCTTGACACATCGTCGAGCGCAAAATGTCGACTTCACGGCCAAATCATCGACTCGAGCCTAACACGCCCTGGGACACGCCCGTGTCCCAGGCCCTGTGCCTCCTGTCAAATACCAGATTTGGACCAAAACGCCTCCCGTCACTATTTTGAGTTTCGGGGCGTTACATCTCTCCCCCTCTTAAAAGAATTTCGTCCATGAAATTACATAAAGGAAAGACAAGTACCAAAATTAAATTGTACCTGAGCGGAAGAAATCTGGATACTCGTCAAGTATAGTCTGCTCTCGTTCCCAAGAGAGCTCCTCTCGACCGCAATTGTCCCATCAGACCTTGACCATCCTGATCTCTTTATTGCGTAGCTACTTGACCTCCGAGTCCTCAATACGCACGGACTTGACCTTTGTCCTCACCCACTATCCACCGGCACTTGATCGACCGCGATCACTTGTGTAGGCTCTTGCACCGCCTTCCATAGCACCAATATATGGAATACATCATGTAAAACACTAAACTCCACTGAAAGCTTCAACCGATAGGCTGCTTCACCAACCCGCTCCAGAACCTCAAACGGCCCAAGGTACCTCGGGCTTAGCTTTTTCAGTCGCCGCACCCGCGAGATACCCTTGAATGGCTTGATCTTTAAGTACACCCAGTCGCCCACAGTGAACTCCACGTTCCTGTGCTTGGCATTATAGTACTTTGCTTGCCGGTCCTGAGCGATAAGCAACCTCTCCCGAATGGTACGAACCAAAGACGTAGCATCTTCCACCTCTTGATGCTTGTACAACTTTGACTCACCCGTTTCTAACCAAGACAACGACGTGCGACATCTTCTACCATATAGGGCCTCGAAGTGCGCCATTTGAATACTCGCCTGGTAGATATTGTTGCACGCAAATTCCACCAAATAAAGATGGTCTTCCCATTGCTTTCCAAAGTCCAAGACACACATGCGGAGCATGTCTTCCATAGTCCAATTGACCCTCTCGGTCTGCCCATCTGTTTGCTGATGGAAGGCTGTGCTGAATTTTAACTTTGTTCCCAACATTTGCTGCACTAGCCTCCAATCATTGGACGTGAACCGCCCATCTCGGTCGCTCACGATGCTGCGGGGCACACTTTGAAGGCATACTATATTATCCACATACAGTTTTGCCAACTTCTCCACCAGATCATCCTTCCTATGCCGAATGAAATGTGACACCTTCGTTAGCCGATCTACACCCAACCAGATGGCGTCGTTCCCCTTTTGCAACCTTGGCAAACCGTGCACAAAGTCCATAGAGATGTCGACGAATTTTCACTCCAGAATAGACAAGGATTTCAGAAATCCTCCCAGCTTTTGGCATTCCGCCTTCACCAAGGCGCAAGTTTGGCACTTCGCCATGTAGAGCGCCACATCCTTCTTCAAACCCGGCCACCAAAACAGTTTCTTTACATCGCGGTACATCTTCGTGCTCCCCGGGTGAATCGAGTACTTGGTATGATGTGCCTCGTACAACCCACCCGCAAATTTCCCACGCTTGGGACGCACAGACGACCATCTTTCCAAAGCAATCCGTCCTGCAAAACGAATTGGGAATTTGACCCACCCAGAGCCTCTACCATGAACTGCTTCATATGGTCATTCAAATCCAAAGCCTGCCGAATCCGATCAGCCAGGTCATATTGGACTTCAGTCCAATTCAGTATTGCTTCAGTACTTGATTCCATTTCCACACAAACAATCTCCAACGCCTCCAACTCCCGAACCAAACACTCATCATGCACCGATGGTCAATTGGCTTGAGCTGGGGCCTGGCGACTCAACACGTCCGCAACTGCATTACCTATACCAGACACATAGTGGATCTTGAAAGTATAGTCCCCCAGGTACTCCATCCATCTACGCTGCCGTATAAACAGATCTTTCTGATCAATCAAATACTTCAGGCTCTTGTGATCGGTGTAGATATCAATCTTCATACAGTACAGATAATGCCTCCACAGCTTCAAGGCAAAAATCACGGCCGCTAACTCCAAGTCATGGACCGGATAGTTCCTTTCGTGCACTTTCAGCTGTCTCGAGCCATAAGCTATCACACATCCATGTTGCAGTAGTACGCAACCCAAACTGCTGCCAGAAGCGTCGCTATAAATATCATAACCTTCGGTCCCACTCGGCGAACTCAGCACAGGCGCCGTGGTCAACCGACATTTCAACTCCTCAAAAGTTCGCGCGCACTCCGGCGTCCAAACGAACTTCTGCTCCTTCCTCGTCAAAGTAGTGAGAGGTAACGGTATCCGCGAGAAGTTCTCTACGAAGCGCCTATAATAGCCGGCAAGCCCTAGAAAGCTCCGGACTTCCGCTACCGTAGAAATCTCAGGCCACTCCCGTATCGCAACAATCTTCACCGGATCCACTGCAATACCTTCCCCACTCACTCTATGACTGAGGAATGCCACTGAAGACAACCAAAGCTCGCACTTCGAGAACTTGGCGTACAATTGATTCCTCCTTAGTGTCTCCAAAACCAAATGAAGATGCTTGAAGTGATCTTCCTCACTCTGCGAGTACACCAAAATATCGTCGATGAAGACGATCAAAAAATGGTCCAAGTACTCCCTGAAGGTCGTGTTCATCAAATCCATGAACACTGACGGCGCATTGGTCAGCCCAAACGGTATGACCGTAAACTCGTAATGCCCGTATCTCGTACTGAACGTTGTCTTCGAGATATCACGCTCCCTTATTCGCAGCTGATAGAACCCGGACTTGAGATCCCACTTTGAGTACACCGTCGACCCGACCAACTAATCAAAGAGATCATCAATCCAGGGGATCAGGTACTTGTTCTTTTCCGTCAACTTGTTGAGCTCCCGATAATCAATACATAGCCTCAAACTTCCATTCTTCTTCTTAGCAAAGAGGACCGACGCTCTCCAAGACAAAGAACTTGGACGCACATACACTTGCTCCAAAAACTCTTGCAGTTGAACCTTCAGCACCGCCATTTCCTTAGGCGCTAGCCGATATGGAGAGCGTGACACAGTCTTTGCACCTGGTACGAGCTCTATCATAAAATCTATCTCCCGTTGAGGCGGGGCTCCAGGAAGATCTCTAGGGAACACATAAGGGTACTCCGATACCACTGAAATACTATCCAATGCGGGCTTCAGCTGCGCAACCTCCACTAATGTAAAGAACAGTTCTACACCGGTATGAACCGCCTTCACCACCTGAAGAGCAGATATCAACGTCTTGCTCAACCCCCTTCAAGCCCGTGAAAGTCGTCTCACGACTTGCTCCCAGCTTGACTTCCTTGCTATCACAATTGATATAGGCTTGCTGCTCCAAGAGCCAGTCCATGCCAAATATTACGTCGAACTCCACCAGCGGTAGTAGTGACGTTAGTAAATGGAACTCCTGAATCCCAATCCAAAGCTAAGCACAACAAATTCTACTCGCGCACATTGAGCACCATTGGACCATAACGCATCCAATTTGTCTCTTACCGTCGAAGGAGGTACTCCGACGCACAATATAATTCCTAAATAAAGGAATGCGAAGCTCCCTAAACGAACGGTGCTCTCGCCAGATAAATTAAAATCAGAACAAAGCTTAGCACAAATAGTTCTAAGTTAACATGCACAAGGGCGACAAGTATTTAAGGCAAAACTATTTTTAAACCATACCTATCCTCACGACGGCGTGCTTCCTCCGGGGCTTTAGGCACTCACGGGCATAATGCCCCGGCTCCCCACAGTTGAAACATGCGCACGGGGTTTGACCTGTAGATGCCCCCGAAGCACCGAAAGGAGGGACTAGACCCAAAGTCCTAGCCTTCTTATACCACCTACGATATCCAGACTTTGATGTGTTCGGCATTTTGAATGCCGTTTTCTTTGCACTAAAGACCTCGAATTCTCCTGACATAGCTTTCTTAGCCTTCTGAGCACCATTCCAACATTCTCTGGCAAAGTTGCCTTTCTTTCCACAAGTGTGACAAGTGTAAGTAGCTTTGCTAGTCGATGCCGTATCCCCTTTCTCCAGCATTCTGTCGGATTCAGCTCTTATGGGGCTTGCATAGTTCGATACCATGGTCGCTGGCATCAGGTTAGTCTTCCTCAAATCTTCCTCCAAATATCTAGCTGATTCCACCAAGGCTCGGAATCCCAATAACTTTGGTCCTAGCAGTAGAACTCGTAACTCGGCGCGCAGGCCATTATAAAATCTATCGACTGTAGCTTGCTCATTATCCAACTCGAAGCATGGGTAGAGGCTTATCATAAGAAATGCTTGCAAATATTCATCAACTGTGTGCGCTCCCTACACTAAATGCATATTCAGCTGCTGCCTCGATGGTCTACCAAAAGTCATCTGCTCCATCACGCCACCCGACGTTGAAGCCACAACAGGGGCACAAGGTTGTACATTTCTTTCATGTTGTGGACTCGCCACAACGAATACTGCTTCAACGATCCTTCTTACGGTTTCATACGAAGGAGGGGTCTCAAACACCTCACCGGGTGCACTATACTCCTCAGAAACCAGACATTTTGGCGGCCCAGCACCGCTTCTGGTCACCTATAGTGGTACAAAACACCGTTAAGCGACCAAATAAAATTGCAAACAACAATTATAAGAACACGCAGGTTCCTCAAACACGTGTATTTTCATTCCTAAGTGGACATTCATGGGTTCTTTTATTGTTATAACGATGACGCACACACATTTTCTCACCACCCCCTTAAAAAGAATTCGTCCACGAATTCATTTTAAGTCTGACGAAACCAGTAGTCTAATACCAAATTGTAACACCCCCTATCCTTCGCATAGCATATAGCAGTAGGTCTGGCCGGGGCCCGACGCCATATACTACAGACAGACCGGGTGGTTACTCAATGGAAACCATCCAACTAATCCAACGTCCTACATAGAGCATTCTAGCGGAAGCAATTTTATAAGTTGCAATTAAAGAACCCAGCATAAAGAGCATGAATGTCCACTAATACACCAATAGGAATGTAGTATATACACATGTACTGGCCTTAAGGCCTTACAAATGGTTTACTTCAAATTACATGTTTTACAAACCACGACACGCAGACCGGTCATACATGAACAAAAGCAAGTAAACACTTCATTTAGGCCCTCAAGGGCTGGCTTGGCAATTTGTGCTTTAGCCCACTATTGGCCGCTTGGTCCAGCAGCACCTGCAAGCAAACAACCACCGCACGGTGGCAAACAAAAGCAACGGTCAGCAATACTGACCAAATTATAACGATCCCGCCCCCAACTCGAGGCGGCGATGATCCTTCTCTGCACTTATTAGTATAACCAAGCAGTGTATAAATATTCATTTCATCACAGGCGTAGGCTCACACGGCCACACACCCCCTGCACTCAGGGCACATTCTCGGTGAACATAGTCAAAGTCTGCCGACTCACCACCGTCCCTTTGGACGGCCAAACAATGATCAATTTGTCTTCCCGGCATGGGTCACGGTAATTCAAACCATACACCGCCGAAGACCCTCATCTATGCCAACGGCAAGTGCCACGTACCCTTAGGTCTCTTTAACCGAATGACATAGAACGTGTACGGTTCCATCTAACCCGTGCTCACATCGCAACGTTAATTAAAAACATATGCGTAGGTCAAACTTCTCCCGATTCCCGTTTCCGTCACACATTTCACATAACTCGGTTATGTTCAAGTTGGCTCTCAGGCCTCCAAGTTGGCAAGATCACGCATCTCCCTGTTTTCCGGGTGTACCTTTGGGTTAATCCCCAAGGCTCCCTGTTGCAATCTACCACGTAGAAAAACCCGAAAACAAACATTCGCACGGAGTCTTCTCCGGCATTTATGTAATGCAACAACACCGATCCAGACCCACATGTCCGGGTAGGCTTCACAAATCATGCCTATGTCCGTTCTCATTTACGGACTCTACACAACGGGGACTATTCATGTCTACCCGAAGGAACGCCTCCAACTCACCGCAAACTCGTGAGAGCGGGCTTCCTATGCAAAGAAGGAGAGCTTCACATGCTCAAGTAGAGAATCATTACCCTAGCGTTCTTCCTTGGCGCCATGGAAATATAAGCGAATGAAAAGCACTGCACTCTCTTTACCTCCGTAGATCCGAAGTCGGCTCGCGATTTGGAGCTCTGAAGCTCCTCCAATGGCCGGATCTAAGATTCTTCTTCCTCCTTAGCTCTCCTCTCTCTCTAGACTTTAGAAAGAGAACCACTCAAGTGAAATGAGGGTTTCAAAGGTCCAATCTCGGGTATATCCCATCAGGAATAACCCCCAGCCATTGGATCCCAAATTAAAGAAACGAATGGCCTTGATTCGGGCCTAAAATCCTAAACTGGGCCGAACACGGCCAGTGACACGCGCGTGTCCCGGGCCGTGTCCTTCATTCACCGTCAAAATCGACGCGTCTGGAAAAACACACGGGCATCCAACACGCCCGCGTTCGACCTGACACGGCCATGTTCCACCTGACACGGCTGTGTGGTCGGTCGTGTACCCCCATCGACACAACCCCGAAAACAACCCGAGACTCACACGGGTATTGGACATGCCCGTATCCTAGCCCATGTCTAACTCGAACACGCCTGGACGCCAAGCTGTGTTCACTGTCTCAACACTTCGTTGAGCGAATTTCGTCGACTTCCTGACACGGCCTTGGACACGCCCATGTCCTAGGCCGTGTGCCTTGTCTCGACACATCGTCAAGCGAAAAAATGTTGACACCCCGGGCCGATCGTCGAAACGGGCTCGACACGACCTGAGACACGCCCGTGTCGCAAGCCGTGTGCCCCATCTCGACACATCATCGAGCGCAAAATGTCGACTTCGCGGCCAAATAGTCGACTCGATCCTGACACGCCCTGGGACATGCCCGTGTCCCAGGCAGTGTGCCTCCTGCGAAATACCAGATTTGGCCCAAAACGCCTCCTGTCACTCTTTTGAGTTTGGGGGCGTTACAGGTCTGCTTTGGTCCTCCAGCATCCTATCTCGAATCTATCACACCTGGGTATCTGGGTTCTCCACAAATTCTGAGACGAGTGTCTTTGGATCCTCATCTTAGATCAAATACACTGGAGTCCTGCACCTACATTCATATAATGTCTCATGGGTGTCATGCCTATATAGGACAGATGAATGTTGTTATAAGAGAGCTTGATTAGCGGCAAAAGTCTCTCTCATGGCTCTCCGTGGTTCTGAATGTATAAGTGAAAAAAAATATCCTTCGGTGATAGGGTAGTACTCTTCATCTGCCCGTCTGTCTGAGAGTGGAGAGCTGTGCTGAACGTCGACCGATAGCCCAGATAAGCCTAGGCTGATCTTTTTTCCTTGTACATAAACCTTCCATCCCGATCCAATGCGACCGTCTTGAGCACTTGACCTCCTCCAGCCGATAAACCTCACCATGAGTCACAGAATCCATCTCGAATCAGTCACACCTGGGTATCTGGGTTCTCCACAAATTCTGAGTCGAGTGCCTTTGGATCCTCACCTTAGATCCAATACAGTGGAGCCCTGCACCTCCGTTCATATAATGTCTCATGGGTGTCATGCCTATACAGGACAGATGAATGTTGTTATAAGAGAGCTTGATGAGCGGCAAACGTCTCCCTCATGGCTCTCCGTGGTCCTGAATGTATAAGTGAAAAAAAAAATATCCTTCGGTGACAGGGTGGTACTCTTCGTCTGCCCGTCTATCTGAGGGCGGAGAGCTGTGCTGAACGTAGACTGATAGCCCAGATAAGCCTAGACTGATCTTCTTTCCTTGTACATAATCCTTCCATCCTGATCCGACGTGATCGTCTTGAGCACTTGACCTCCTCCAGCCGATAAACCTCACCATGCGTCACAGAAGCCATGACATCTTCATTTATTCTAGGGGATTACACATTCTGATAAACATAATTTCTACCAGTGATTTGAGTTCTCATTTGAGAGTGGAAACAACAACTCTATAAACATTCTCTACATGATCATTTTCTTACTCCTTTGAGTACGCTTGAGTAATCAATCAATTCAACTTTTATGAGTCATATCTAAGTTCTATGTTTTTCAATATATTGTATGCTAACGTCTCGCAGTTTCCTAGAGTCATCATACTTCTGATGATGCAACATAGCAATTTAATCTTATCTTCTCAGATATCCTGAATCTTATTACCCGTCAACTAATTTGACGTGATAATAGATAAGTCTCGTAATTATTGCTCCTTATTACCATGTCATTGTCTTGGTAATGCTATAGGTCATCACTCCAACCATGTTTTTACAAAATCCTATCTTCGCTCGAATAACGTCGAATAATATCAACTTCAATCTCACTATGTTTGTGACACCACATTTTGTAAATTAGGTCTAAGGGAACACAAGCCAATAACTAGTTTGCCCAATAAACAAAAGACAAGCACCCAATAAACAAAAGATAAGCCCCTACCTACCCTGGGATAAATATCTTCGATATTACCAAGTTATATTCGTCCTAATTAGGTGCACAATCCGTAGGGCATCAATCTTCGACTTGGGGTTCCAACCTGAAACTTGATGATACACTCAATACTTTAAACCCTCTAAGTCACATTTACGACAACCTTATCAGGGTCAAAATGTTCCCAATCCCAAATGGGTCTCTTCCGAACTCGAATTCCTATTCTACCATCGGTGTTTATCTTGGTGGTTGTCTCCATGGAATATTCTTACTTGTACGTGGGTTGAGACAAAGAGTCTTCTACCATTCCGCTAATAGATTATTGGCCTCAATTCTCATAAGGCAGTCCTACCGGTTTGAGTAATCCTTGATAGGTACCGTAGGGCAACCTGAGTTTATGTCTTAGGTAGCCATTCTCATGTTATACTCCCCTTTATTATCTTTGGTTATCTCCTTACCTTAACCAAGTTCGTACCCAAGGTCTATTTTGGACTAAGACATACAACAAGTCATCATAGTTAGTCATGTGTCCTAGTGGGTTGAGTCTAACTCATTGACTAGAGAATTATAAGATGTGATCCTCACAGTCGAAGGTGTTCGCTGCTGGGGGCAGGGTTTTCCGCAGGCTACAAAGAAGAATTCCAATTGTTAGATAATGTACAAAATGGAATGAATGAAAAAGCGGACTATTACATGTGATACCCCATATGGGCACACCACAGCTTCCGCTGCTTAGTTTGACCCCAAACTAAACTCGAGCGGTGGTGACCCAGGGTTAGTGGGCTGCTACTTTTTTGATCGATGTTTGCTCTGATACCAGTTTGTAAGACCCTCCTTTTTTTCTTTTAAACCACCGGGGTCTTATGCCCAGAACAGCCGCTTTGCGGTGACACCAACACACCCGGGAAGGTCATCCCTACAAAACGCCGAACTTGCCGGCCATACCGATCGCCGAAGAGTAGAAGAAAAAGTATAAATAGTACATGAGTAAAGTAGAACTCAATACTAGTCCACAAGAATCACATATAAATATAAAATAATTGTCCACGAAGGGAGAGTCCGCAGAAATGATAAAGCAAAGTACTAAAGAGAAAAAGGGCTTCTTCCCGATACATCAAATCCTCACTACAAGTCACTCAATTGCGGAAGCAAATCTATAAAATCTTCTAATGGTCGGGACTCACTATGCTTTCTTGCTGGACTCCCATGCTAGACTGCCCCATCTTCATGTGCACCGACCTCTAGGGTTGTGTCTCCTAGTTCGGCTCCATGATCCCCAAAAATGATTTGGTTAACGACCGTTAGTCTAAAAGACTAAGTCTTATCATCCCCCACCTCTCCCCCAATGGCTTCTAAGCACAGAGCGGGGAAAAGGAATGGGAAGGTTATGAATGTGGAGAGTAACAAAGGTAAGTAGGTGGTGGAGGAACTTGCCTAGCAATTATATGGTGAAGTCCTATGGTCATCATAAACTATTGTTTAGAATTCTAATATTTGCCGACCATGGTGATTTCCACCTTCATGTCTAAGCTCACTTGGTCTTCTTGGGCTTCCTATGGTTTTGTCATGACCTAGTCATGGCAAAACCACTCTTATGGGTCTAGTTGGAAATGGGATGTTACAAATCCAAGTAAACAAAATAAAAATTTCGTCCCGAAATTCAGGTTAGGCCTGCAGGGTTTCTTGTGAGAGCAACTGAATGTAACATCCCATAAGAAGTTGAATGTATACTTTACCCGGAGAGATCCGGGTACTTTTGCTGCATCAGATCTGGTGGCTCCCAGGTATGCTCCTCCTGCTCATGGTTTCTCTACAGTATCTTGACCAGCGGGACCTTCTTGCGTCGCAAGTCCCGCGGTTCTGTATCATCTATCCTGACCTGCTCACAGCGGATCGATTGATCAAAATCTGCCAAGCCATCTATACCATAAACTTGATGTTCCGGCCATAGTAGAGCCTTCCTAAGAGAGGAGATATGGAGGACGTCGTGCAAACCCTCTAACTCCTACGATAGCGCTAGTCTGTAAGCTAATGGGTTGATTCGCTCCAGGATCCTATAGCGCCACCTATTCCTCAGACTGAGCTTCTTTCGGCCGCAAACCCGTGAGGCTCCATGAATCAGACGTATTTTCAAACACCATGGTCTCCATCTTGAAACTCTACTTGGCAATACTGCAGATCGTAATATTTGGCTGGTCTGCTGTGGGCCTCCAACATCCTATCTCGAATCAGTAACACCTAGGTATCCGGGTTCTCCACAAATTCCGACCCGAGTGCCTTTGGATCCTCATCCTATATCCAATACAGTTGAGTCCTGCACCTCCGTTCGTATAATGTCTCATGAGGGTCATGTGTTGGGTATTGTATCCACAATGTACCTGATTTGAAGAAGCCCCTGGACAAGCTAAGGTCAATAGACTATGTATTTGATAAAGTTTTTCAAAGTGTACTTGCAGTCTCTCCACGCTAAGTGCACACCAATGTCAGGGTGCAGTAGGTCAATATACACGGGTCTGCACGACGTAATCCCTCGTTGAGCAGATCAGTGTGTTGGCCTATGTGTACTCTCTCTATTGGAGTGCACTTACTTTCAAGTACAGGGCCGCTCATATGCAAGAGAAGACAAGGAGCATGGAGGATCAAGGAGCAGCTCCTAGGTGGAAGACGAAAAATCGTCCAAGGCAAATTCGACGAGAATCACCAAGTGATTCTCGCCGAATCGGCGAGAATCACTAAGTGATTCTCGCCGAATCGTCGAGAATCGTCAGTGAATCTCGCCGACTCCTTCTGGCCATCTCAAAATGGTGCCAAGTGAGATTCGACGAGAATCACTTGTAATTCCCACCGAACCAGTGGTCAAGCAGCCCATGAATACAAAGTCCAATTCGTTGAGAATCTACAAGTAATTCGACGAGAATCACAAACGATTCTCGACGAATCGTCGAGAATCACTTGGTGATTCTCGCCGATTCGTCGAGAATCGTCTGCGATTCTCGCCGATTTTTACTTGACGTTTTCTCAGAATGCTGCTGAACCGGATTCTGCCGCTGTATAATATCTGGACCGGGATTTGTGGATTATTCCTGTGGGTCCCACAAACGGTCTTATTGGGGGTAGCTACAGTATTTATACTCGGGTATTTTGAACAGTAAACACACGGAGAAAGAACCCGAGCTCAAAACCCTAAAATCGCGATCACTCTTTTCCGCCGCCTCCGTCGCCGCTCGCGCAAGTCCGTCGCCGCCACCGATAGATCTTCTTCCCGATCTCCGGCGACAGTAGCTTAGCAAGGCTAGAGTCTCACGCGTCTATCCAGAGATCCTTCGTCTCTCGATTTGTCGATCGGAAACACTTCCCATCCGAATCGATCGAGACGACCGATCCTCGTGTGACCGTTGGTAGACCGAGCTTGCTTCACAACGAAGTTTGGATCTCCAAGTTCAGCAGCTGCTCTTCATCGTAGCCGCCGATCCCGAAGCTAGCCGCCGCTCGTGTGCCGCCGCCGGTTCCGGGGAAATCCTCTCCAAGAGAGACCAAGGTCGTAGACTCTTCATCGACTTCAAGAACACGTCGTCGAACAAAGAGGAACACCGGAGTCTCCAAGAGAAGTTTGTATCACGTGTACATTCTACATTTTCATTTCGTTGTAAAGTAACTTTTGTTCCGAGTTGTAAGGGTTGGGTGCAACCCGCTTTGTGGGAGTGTTGACTCTCACGTGTGGAAGGGCTCCTTACGTTAGTGAAGGGATTGGATTTCAATCCCGTTGGTGAAGTGACCGAGTCGTCCCTTGTTGGGGAGATAGGTCGAAGGGGGAAAGTGGATGTACCCAAGTCGGGGAACCACTATAAATTTGCTGTGTATTCTGTGTGCTGTGTTTGTTGTTTTTATTGTGCAGGTACATCTGTAAATTCCGCAAAAGAACCGCACGTCACCTATCCCCCCCCCATAGGTGCACATAGCCGACACTAGGTGGACTTTCAAGTGGTATCAAAGCGAGGTTCCTCAACAAAAAGGCTAACACCTTGAGGTGAATCCTGCCACTAGTGTCAACAAGGAGACATACGGCTACCATGGACGGGCTCAAGTACTCCGGCAAGATCCCAGTGTGCAACAGACTCAACTTTCCTATCTGGAAGGAAAGGATCAGGTTCTATATGGAAGCAGTGGACCCTCGACTGTTCATGATCGTGCTGGAGGGACCTTATGTACCCACTAAGGCCTCCACCATTGATCCCACCAAGAAAGTGCCAAAGACACTCTCTGAAATGGACAAGGATGAGATGGTCCTAGTGGGCCTTGACATGAAGGCAAGAAACATCCTGGTCAGCGCGGTTGACGACTCTATGATGCAAAACTTCAGCAACTGCAGGACAGCTCAGGAGATTTGGCAGTGCCTAATCATCCTAATGGAGGGCACGGATGAAGTGAGGGATGATCGGAGATCCCTCCTGAACCAGAAGTATGAGGCCTTCCGGCAAGGGCCTAAGGAAGAGATCGGAGTCACATACGAGAACTTCCTGAAGATTGTCAACGCCCTCAAGGGCTATGGAAGAGTGTTCACCAATGGTGAACTCAATGACAAATTCCTTAGGTCCCTTACTAAGGAATGGGACACAAAGATCTGCGCCATCAGAGAATTTGGCAGACTAGCAGAAACTGATCCACAAATCTTGTTCGGGAAGCTGATGTCCTATGAACTTCAGCTGAACACCAGGAAGGTAGAGGAAGAAGCAGAGAAGGCTGCTGCAAAAGAAAAGACCGTGGCTCTAAAAGCCAGTCACTCCAGAAAAGGGAAGGGTGCGGTGTCGTACCGTGCCAGGAATAAGGAAGAAGAGGAGGACTCCGATCCATGCTCCTCCAGCTCAGATCTGTCGGAAGAGGATTTCTCCCTCATCACTCGAGAGTTCAAGAAATTCCTCAAGATGAGGAATCAAAGGAAGAGAGACGGCTCCTCATCCAGACATCAGAAGAAAAACTACTCTTCTGACAGGTATGCATCTAAACCTAACAAACATCGTTCTTCTGATATTATTTGCTTTGGATGTAATAAGCCAGGTCACGTCGTGGCCGACTGCCATCAAAGCAAAAGAGATAAAGGGAAAGGAGAGGAGCTCAAATCCTCCAGAGATAAGAAGGAGCGGAGCTACATCGCAAGAAGACCAAAGACACTAAGTGAGTCTGATTCCTCAGACTCCAGTGATGATGAGGAAGCCTACTTCGGGCTGGTGGGTCGCTCAGACTCAGAAGGAGAATGTCCCCCATTTACTGGGAAGGTAAAAGCTCACACCCCTCTCTCCGACTCCGACTCTGATCCTGAGTCTCAGGATGATGAACCTGAGGATGGCCCTTCGGCCCGCGAAGCTGAACTCCTCGAGAAGTATGAGCTTCTGCTCAACACTTTCGACGAGTGCCGTAAGAGACTGAGGGCTGAGAAGAAGGAAGTAAAATTCCTTAAGGGTGAGTGTGTATCCCTAAGGCAAGAGGTCACTAGTTTGATTTCTCTCCGGCAGGAACACCTTGACCTGACTTCAAAGCACTCAGAGTCGTTGCAGCTCCTTGATCTCAAGCAGGAGGAAGTCAACAAATTGGAAGAACTACTTGCGGCAGAAAGGAAGATCGTACAGAGCTTCTCTATGCCAAAAACAGTGCTTCCAGTCGTTGACACCTTCTCTGCTCAGGCCAAAGGAGCTGGCTTGGGGCATATTGGGGCATCTGGTTCTTCATCTAGGAGGAACAAGAACCAGAGGAAGAATAAGGCCGCCAAGAAGGCCTCTGCTGATGAAAAGGGGAAGGCTCCTATTAGTCCTGTTGCGTTCAGAAAGCCTGGCTTTCCTTGCAACCAACATGACTTTGAGTCAACATTTGGGCATCATTTCCGGCCCTCGGTTGCAAAGCCTAAGAGCCGGTATGACGGTTGGAACTTCCCCCGGAACTTTGGTGAGAGTGCCTTCAAGGCACCTTATGAGGAGATCCACATAGGAAATTATGGTCCGTTCTCTAGCGCCATAATGGAAAGCAGGCGCCAAAAGTCAAGCCTGTTATTCAGAAGGTGACAAAGTCATGTGACTGCCGTCACCATGAGGCCTCCACCTCCAGATCCAAGGCCCCAGCTGTACCCGTTGTTCCCAGAGTAAGGCAGGAGCCTCGGAAGAGATACAACAGGTTCGACTGTTGGTGCTGTGGCAAAGTCGGTCACTTTGCCGTGGATTGTTGGTTTAATCCAAGGAACTACGAGACTCCCCATGTTAACAATGCGAGACCGACCACTCGTAGGGTTAACCGACCGAGGGGGAGTGTGCTAACCAGGAATCTAGGACCCAAGTTCGATTGGGTTCCTAAGGCAAATTAATTTTGTTTTGCAGGAATGTCCAAAGGCCACCAAAATGCCAATCTGGTATTTGGACAGTGGATGCTCCCGGCATATGACCGGGACAAGAAGCCTGCTGCGTGATTACACTCCAGTCGAGAATGGACCCAAAGTCATCTTTGGAGGGTCAGATCGAGGAGTCACCAGAGGTTATGGTATGATTTCCAACGGTATAATCTCTATCACTGACGTGGCTTATGTTGAAGGGTTAAACCATAACCTGATCAGTGTAAGTCAGTTATGTGATAAAGGTTATGACGTTAAGTTCTGCAAGGATAAATGTCTGATAATTTCACGTACCTCCTCTGAGACGGTATTATCAGGCATTAGGAGCAGAAATATCTTCTGCTTAGATTTTCTTAGTATAGATTCATCTACCCCCATATGCCTTGTGGCAACAGGCAGTGCTTCTCTTTGTGAACAATGACACAAGAGATTGGCACATATTAATTATAAGACAATTAGTATGCTATTTTCTAAGAATTTAGTAAGAGATGCTCCCAGTATCAAGTGCATCAAGGATAGCCCCTGTCATGCTTGCCAGATGGGCAAACAGACACGGGCTACCTTTAAGAGCATTGCAGACAAAGACTCTTCTCGATGTCTTTACCTGCTACATATGGACTTGTTTGGCCCAATGCAAGTTCATAGTTTGGGAGGCAAGTCATATACGCTAGTGATAGTTGATGATCACTCACGGTTTACATGGGTGTTCTTTTTGAAACGAAAGTCAGATACTTTTGACATCTTCACTAATTTTGTCAAGCAAGTTCAGAACGAATTTAACTGCTCCGTGGTCAAAATCCGAAGTGACCATGGAACAGAATTCGAATCTGGTGCTATGACAGAATTTTGTGAAGAACAAGGTATCTTTCATGAGTTTTCCTCCCCGCGCACTCCTCAGCAAAATGGAGTTGCGGAGAGGAGAAATAGAACTCTCATTGAAGCCTGCACAACCATGTTGAAAGATGCTTCTCTCCCGGAATACTTCTGGGCAGAGGGTGTCAATACGGCATGTCATGTACAAAACCGAGCTTTGATCAACAAACATCATCGTAAGACGCCCTACGAGCTACTGAAAGGCAGGAAACCAACCATGTCCTACTTGAGGATCTTTGGTTGCAGATGCTATGTACTAAATAATGGGAAGTATCCGCGTACCAAATTCGGTGAAAAATGCTTCGAAGGTATATTCATGGGATATAGTTCCCATAGTCGGGCATATAGGGTCTTCAATAAGAAAACCTTAGTGGTAGAAGAATCAATAAATGTTGTATTTGATGAAGGAAGCTTGCTTAACAACAATTCTTCCAGTTGTATTCTTGAAGATGCAGGTGCTAGACTTGACCAGCTGAATCTGGATGAGACCCCTAAAGATGACGCACCCAAGTACGTCAAAGTTTCCACCTCCACGTCATCTGAAAATGTTGAAGATCAAGATGGAACAAATCTTTTAGAAGAACGAGAAGCACAAGAAGTAGCTGAAGCTCCAGACGCCAGACTTCTAGAGCTCCGTCACGTGAGGGATCATCCTAGAGAACAGATCATCGGAGATCCTCGTGTAGGCGTCAGAACTCGAAGAGGTACAACTAACGAAGTATTGCATCTCAGCTTCCTGTCTCAGGTTGAGCCAAAGAAGTTCGATGAGGCGAACAAGGATGCGGCATGGATTCTGGCCATGCAAGAGGAACTACATCAATTCGAACGTTGCAAGGTTTGGACGCTGGTTCCCAGACCATACAAGCAGAATGTCATTGGCACGAAGTGGATTTTCAGAAACAAGCTGGATGAACATGGTGTCATCATAAAGAACAAGGCCAGGCTGGTGGCTCAAGGTTACAGACAGGAGGAAGGGATTGACTTCGACCAAACCTTCGCACCAGTCGCAAGGCTCGAGGCAATCCGGTTGTTCCTGGCATATGCTTCACACAAAGGATTCACTGTCTACCAAATGGATGTGAAATCGGCATTCCTGAACGGAGACCTGAAAGAGGAAGTATACGTCGCTCAACCCCCAGGTTTTGTCGACCCTACTTATCCCAATCACGTTTATTTTCTTAATAAGGCCTTATATGGGTTGAAACAAGCTCCCCGAGCTTGGTATGAGACTTTATCTAGTTTTCTTCTTGAGAACAAGTTCTCCAGAGGTAAAATAGATAAAACATTGTTTCTCCGGGAAGTCAAAGGCAAGATTTTGCTGGTGCAAATCTATGTCGATGACATAATATTCGGCTCAACGGACAACAATCTTTGCAAAAAGTTTTCCAAACTTATGCAAGGAAAGTTTGAAATGAGCAGTATGGGAGAGCTCAAGTATTTCTTAGGCCTTCAAGTGAAACAGTCTGAGGATGGAATCTTCATCTCTCAGACGAAGTTCACAAATGAACTCCTTAAGAAATTCGGTATGGAGAGTGCAACCTCTATGAGGACTCCAATGGGATCCACCATGTCTCTGGATAAGGATGAGAAAGGTAAACCTTTCGATGAAACCAAATATAGAAGCATCATTGGATCCCTGCTCTACCTTACTGCCAGTAGACCGGGTATTATGTTCTCCACATGTGTATGTGCCCGATATCAGGTGAACACTAAGGAATCTCACTATGTCGCTGCAAGGCGAATTCTAAGATACCTTAAAGGTACTCCTAATCTTGGCTTGTGGTACCCGAGGAACAATGATGTCGAGCTAATAGGCTTTTCAGATGCTGATTTTGTAGGGAGCAGGGATGACAGGAAAAGCACCTCCGGGACGTGTCAATTCCTCGGCAGGAGACTTATCTCATGGAACAGCAAGAAACAAAATTGATTTGCAACCTCCACAGCAGAGTCAGAGTATATCTCGGCAGGAAGCTGTTGCGCACAACTTCTTTGGATTAGAAATCAGTTGGCCGACTACAACCTTCAGTTCAAGGAAGTTCCAATGTACTGCGACTCCTCCAGTGCAATTGCCATTGCCAACAATCCGGTGTCGCACAGCCGAACGAAGCATATTGAAGTACGCTACCACTTCATTCGGGAGCACGTGGAGAACAAGGATATCTCTCTCTGTTATGTCCCCACGGACAAGCAGATTGCTGATATATTCACAAAGCCCCTAGACGAGGCCAAGTTCAATCTTTTCAAGACTGAATTGGGAATGCTCAACTATGAGGAGTGAAGACTACAGAGGCTCCCAACTCGTGCATAATCTGAGGGGGAGCCGGGAACTCCAGCGTGAGTACAGATGCAAGAACTGAGGGGGAGCTAAGGGCCAAAGGTTCCTGACCCCGATTTGCCGAAGCCGAAAAGGGGGAGATAACCCTCTCGGGGTCCTCTCGGGGTCAAGGCTAAGGTGACTCCAGCTTGCTCCCAAGCACTCGGTATTGGTAAGGAATGTCTTCACTTAATGATGTTAAGTTTATGGTCTTCAATTGCTTTCCTTTTCATTTGCTCTATTCACCTTAGCTTGTAGGGTTTAGGCTTCTTCAAATAGGGGGAGATTGTTGGGTATTGTATCCACAATGTACCTGATTTGAAGAAGCCCCTGGACAAGCTAAGGTCAATAGACTATGTATTTGATAAAGTTTTTCAAAGTGTACATGCAGTCTCTCCACGCTAAGTGCACACCAATGTCAGGGTGCAGTAGGTCAATATACACGGGTCTGCACGACGTAATCCCTCGTTGAGCAGATCAGTGTGTTGGCCTATGTGTACTCTCTCTATTGGAGTGCACTTACTTTCAAGTACAGGGCCGCTCATATGCAAGAGAAGACAAGGAGCATGGAGGATCAAGGAGCAGCTCCTAGGTGGAAGACGAAAAATCGTCCAAGGCAAATTCGACGAGAATCACCAAGTGATTCTCGCCGAATCGGCGAGAATCACTAAGTGATTCTCGCCGAATCATCGAGAATCGTCAGTGAATCTCGCCGACTCCTTCTGGCCATCTCAAAATGGTGCCAAGTGAGATTCGACGAGAATCACTTGTAATTCCCGCCGAACCAGTGGTCAAGCAGCCCATGAATACAAAGTCCAATTCGTTGAGAATCTACAAGTAATTCGACGAGAATCACAAACGATTCTCGACGAATCGTCGAGAATCACTTGGTGATTCTCGCCGATTCGTCGAGAATCGTCTGCGATTCTCGCCGATTTTTACTTGACGTTTTCTCAGAATGCTGCTGAACCGGATTCTGCCGCTGTCTAATATCTGGACCGGGATTTGTGGATTATTCCTGTGGGTCCCACAAACGGTCTTATTGGGGGTAGCTACAGTATTTATACTCGGGTATTTTGAACAGTAAACACACGGAGAAAGAACCCGAGCTCAAAACCCTAAAATCGCGATCACTCTTTTCCGCCGCCTCCGTCGCCGCTCGCGCAAGTCCGTCGCCGCCACCGATAGATCTTCTTCCCGATCTCCGGCGACAGTAGCTTAGCAAGGCTAGAGTCTCACGCGTCTATCCAGAGATCCTTCGTCTCTCGATTTGTCGATCGGAAACACTTCCCATCCGAATCGATCGAGACGACCGATCCTCGTGTGACCGTTGGTAGACCGAGCTTGCTTCGCAACGAAGTTTGGATCTCCAAGTTCAGCAGCTGCTCTTCATCGTAGCCGCCGATCCCGAAGCTAGCCGCCGCTCGTGTGCCGCCGCCGGTTCCGGGGAAATCCTCTCCAAGAGAGACCAAGGTCGTAGACTCTTCATCGACTTCAAGAACACGTCGTCGAACAAAGAGGAACACCGGAGTCTCCAAGAGAAGTTTGTATCACGTGTACATTCTACATTTTCATTTCGTTGTAAAGTAACTTTTGTTCCGAGTTGTAAGGGTTGGGTGCAACCCGCTTTGTGGGAGTGTTGACTCTCACGTGTGGAAGGGCTCCTTCCGTTAGTGAAGGGATTGGATTTCAATCCCGTTGGTGAAGTGACCGAGTCGTCCCTTGTTGGGGAGATAGGTCGAAGGGGGAAAGTGGATGTACCCAAGTCGGGGAACCACTATAAATTTCCTGTGTATTCTGTGTGCTGTGTTTGTTGTTTTTATTGTGCAGGTACATCTGTAAATTCCGCAAAAGAACCGCACGTCACCTATCCCCCCCCATAGGTGCACATAGCCGACACTAGGTGGACTTTCATCATGCTTATACATGACAGATAAATATGGTTATAAGAGAGCTTGATCAACGACAAAAGTCTCTCTCATGGCTCTCCGCGTTCCAGAATGTATAAGTGAAAAAAATATTCTTCGGTGACATGGTGGTACGCTTCGTCTGCCCGTCTGTCTGAGGGTGGAGAGCTGTGCTGAACGTCGACCGATAGCCCAGATAAGCCTAGACTGATCTTCTTTCCTTGAACATAAACCTTCCATCCCGATCGCAAGTGATTGTCTTGAGCACTTGACCTCCTCCAGCTGATATACCTCACCATGCGTCACAGAATCCATGACATTTTCCTTTATTCTGGGGGATTACACGTTCTGATAAACATAATTTCTTCCTGTGATTTGACTTCTCATTTGAGAGTGTAGACAACAACTCTATAAACTTTCTCTACATGATCTTATTCTTATTCCTTCGAGTACGCCCGAGTAATCAATCAATTCAACTTTTATGAGTCATATCTAAGGTCTACGTCTTTCAATATATTGTCTGCTAACTTCTCACAGTTTTCTAGAGTCATCATACTTCCGATGATACTACATGGCGATGTATACTTATCTTCTCATATATCCTGAATCTTGTTACCCACCAACTAATTTCATGTGATAATAGTTAAGTCTTGTAATTATTGCTCCTTATTACCATGTCATTGTCTTGGTAATGCTACAGGTCATCACTCCAACCATGTTTTTATAAAATCCTATCTTCGCCCTAATAACGTCGAATAATATCAACTTCAATCTCACTATGTTTGTGATGCCACATTTTCTAAATTAGGGCATAGGGAACCCAAGTTAATAACAAGTTTGCCCAATAAACAAAAAACAATTAAGACCCCCCTCCCCCTTACCAAGGAGGGGCACCGGGTCTTATGCCCAGAACCGCCGTCTTACGGTGACCCTAACGCACAGGTTAGTCGGCACCGCAACACGCCGATTTTGCCGGCTTTTATGATCATATAACGTGTAGGCCAATATGAGAAAAGAACTATAGCAGTGTAACAAATCTACTAGTCCACAAGTCACAGAGTACATATCATATATATGGAATGAAAAGTACAAAACATAGTCCACAATGAGTATAAAATGAAAGAGTAATAAGGACTTATGCCCAGTACATCATATCAACTCTCTCTCTCTCAAATAAAAGCGGAAGCTATACTAATACATCAGAACTCGTCCGACCTGAGGACGCACAGTAGTGGTAGTAGCCTGCGGTAGCGGTATCTGCTCGTCAAGTCCTATCTCGTCGTCGTGCTGGTGCTCCATCTCCACGGGCTCCTAAAAATAGTATGGTTACCGACCATTAGTCAAAAATACTAAGTCGTTTCCTCCGCACCTCACCCCGCAACTCCTAGGGACCGGGCGGGAGGACGAAGTGGAGGACAACAAGGGGTAGCAAGGTGGAAACAGGTGACAAGAACTAACTAGCAGTTATAATGGATATTATTATTCTACTCTAGCAGTTCTAAGTATATAGTACAAGTAAGTAAAGTGCAGTACTAGTGGAGAAGTAAAGAGTAGAAAGTAAGAGCAGAAAAGTAAAGTAAAACTGAAAGGTAAAGCTATCTACCATCACAAAAGTACCCTAACTTATATAAATGCCCATACAAATATGTAAGTTAGGATTTTCAAGGAACTTAACTTATCATATAAAAGAGCCCATACTAATTTATATGATAAGGATCGATGAATCGTATGACCTAATATGAATGAATGTTATGATGCAATTTATGCACAGGCAGGTGCAACTCACACACAATGACTCTGTGATCACAGACCTTTAGTTCCCACTTTTTGAGAGCTAGCATCACTCTAGGGTACCACCGTTGTGGCTACGACAGCAGCAAAGCGGGCATCTCCGCTCCTATGCCGGTATGCACACTACCAAGCCTTAGACCCATCTCATACGCCTCTATACACGACCAAGGTGCACTCTAGAGTCTCTACGTACGTACTTTGCTGACAACCCGCCAGTCTTGTTGGGTCGGATATGCGTTATCGGGGGTCGTCCTCCAGACCGCAATGTAAAACAACCCACTGGCCCCTCTAACCCTCACACCCGCCTGGTGCACCGTACTGCCATCGGTGTGACGAACAGCCAGTACCGCATGCCCTGCCACTATAATTATGCATATGCAAGTATTTCACTCCGAGCCTTCAGCTCGCAGGACCAACCCGTCCTGAATCCCTCAAACCCTACGTGGGCGAGCAATTATCACGAGCCTCCCTCCAACCCATCACGGGTGAGGATGAATCACAATCCTTAACCTATTAAACTACTCTTGTCTACAGATTATTATACTTAGTGATTTAAGGTTAATCCCAGTACTGCCCAGGGTATAAACTAATAAAAGTAAGTATCCTTGAGAAAGGGAACTTTGGGCGTAATCCCATCGTAGTTCCTAGTTCCCCCGAGAGCCTAGAAGCCCAAGAAGTGCCCTAAACCCTAAACCATCCTTATTTCTTATTATATGAAGAAATGCATAAGAATGAATTATGACATGCATTCTGATTTGAATATGTTACAGTTAGTATTTTACTATTAGTGAGTTTATTCTCCTGTCTTATGAATATGTTAGAGTGCAAGTCTCGTGGAATTTTATAATAGTTCCCCAATAAATTTGGGTACGTCTACTCTTCTACCACCCTGCTAGGAATCTACTACAGATTTTTGATCAGTTGTCATGCCACCAAAAGATCTATTTTCTAAGAGAGATCTAGAAACCCTTTGAGCTTTTGACGTAGGTAGATACCTCTGACACAGTAAGGAGTCGGTCATTATTTTTGTTGCTGCCACGAGACTTGCACTCATCCACACATGGTTAGGGGAATCCTCTAGGAGACCAACCAGGGTTAATTTCTTTACTAAGATTCTCATTTCACTAGTTATTCAGACTCCTCCCTTGGTAGTCCTACTAGTACGAATATCGGTGCTAGACCCTTACCCATGTCCCGATACCACCCACAAATGTACCTTCTAATTCCTCTGACCATATGCCTCAATTTATTTATCCTTGGATGGTATGGGCCTATATGATGGCTTGGATGAATTTCCATAATTTTTCAATTATTTTCACCATTAAATTAAATTTCTTTAAATGAGATCCCTAGTCGATTTGCACATGAAGTATTGTCAATAATAAACCTACTATCCTAGGGAGTCTTGCAAGTATATAATATGACAATTAATGGTGCCTTCAAAAATTTCATGTCTTTTCAATTCAGATTTATAATTAATTTCTATTTAATACCAAATTCACAAATCTAGTATTTTCCAAAGGAAGTGCACAAAATATTATTTCAAAAATTCTAATTAAATCACAGGACCTTGATAATAATGAAATAACACTATGTCCAGATTTTAATTTACATCTAGGTTAAAATGGCCTATCCATGATCAATTTGAGTTATTTACCAATATGCCATTTTGGGGCCTAAATACATTATTTATCACTCCACAAATTCTGAAATAATTACACAAGGTATAAAACATATAATTACAGCAATATGAATTTTTTCAGATTTTGCAAAAGAATATATTCATCATTTCTACACAAAATCCCATAAGGGTAAAATGGTCATTTTGCTCCTTAAATTACCTAAACTTCATCCAACAGAGATTTAAATTATTCCTAGTGTTTAATATGTCATTCCTTAGTGCTTAATAGAAATTTAGCATTTTAGGATAAGGTTAAGCCTATTTTAAATTTTATTTCCTAAAAAGGGCCAAATTTTCAGAAATTCAAAATAATGGAATATTTGTTCCCAAAAATTCCACCATTGCTATGAGAGGTGTATTACCCTCTAATATATCTCCATAATTAAAATCATGATTTTTAAATGTTCCAAATTGGCTGAATACATATTATTTCACCTTAGGCTAAATGCACATTAAGCCTAATATAAGCCAACACATGCAAGTGGGTTTACCTGACTTGCTGTGGTCCATATTAGCTGAAACTTTAACCATGCCTTAATAACGTCCTCATGGACATGGCACCAAAAATTGGGGCCTTTTGGAGTTGATCAACTCCAAGAATCACTTAAAAAAGCCTAGGGGTAATTTGGTAATTTCCCCCTGATTTTAATTCCAATTAATCCCATTTTTTGGCCGGGCCTAAATATGCCCTGAACCAGTTAATTCCCAAAATCCCAGGTCTTTTGGGCCTCTGGATGGGCTTGGGCATCTCTTCCAATTTCTGCATTTTTGTTATTTGCAGCCCAAGACCATTCAATTTTTCAGATCTTGCAAGTGAGATATCTCAACATGCAGAGGGCTAAATTGTCTAATTTTTCTACCATAGGTATATTATACCCCCAAGGGCAGGACACCAATATTTGGGGAATTTTGGAGTTGATATGCTCCAAAAATTAACAAAATTTAATTTATCAAATTATGTCTAAAACTATAGAATTATTTTCCCCAAAAATTCCCATTTTTGGGGAGGCCTAGATATGCCTAATTAAGTCACATGCCCAAAATTTCAGTCCATTTGCACTTAGGTTTTGGGCAGGGCCTAAATCTTGCTTGCAAAATAACTGAATTTATGTCACACATATTCAATTATACTATAGTTTTTTAATTCGATTTAATACAATCGGCCGCACGAATCTTATAGCAGCCTTTGACGTCATCCGTTCATCTTCCCCAAGCTTTCAACGACTGAGATCGATCCGACCTGGGTGATATTGCGGGGCCATTTCCGGTCATCAGAGTCGGCGCCACCCCCGGACAACGGTGTCATCACCTTCACGGTGGTGGTGGCTACACTTTGCCGGTGATGAGGCGGCAGAAGACGGCGGCGGCGGCGATCCCGAGCATTAAGAAGAAACTTGAAAAATCTCACATTTCTCTCATGGAATCGGGCTCAATTGAGCCCGATATCTCTCCTTAAAGATCTAGAAATCTAGCACGGGTAGAGGTGGAGTGAAACAGACCTGAATGGCGGCACGACGGCGAGGTTGGCGGCAGTTGGCCATGGTTCTATAGCTTCGGCGATCTCCTGCTCAAAATCCCGATTCTCCACCGTTTGCTTCGATCCAGTAGTCGATTTCCACTCCTCTCCTCTCTCTGAAGCTAATGGTGGGGGTAAATTGGGCTGAGGTGGGCTATATGTGGAGTTAACTCCAAAGTGAGCTCGGTTTGGGGCTTTGGAGGCTTCACCCATGGTGTCATGTGGCCACCATGCTACAAATTCCTCTGGAATAATCAGAGGAGGCCGGCCAGCATGCTTAGGCAGTTGAATTGCAGCTGAAGGAGTGGCCATGTGGCCACCCTTCCTCTTCTCCCCCATTTCTCTCTCCTCTTCCTCTTAAAATCCCTTTTCTACCCCTTTGTATGCACTCTCTCTCCTGATTTTGGGGGTTAAAAGTTGTCTTTGACCACTTGGGTTGGCCTTGGGCTGAGTTGGATGGGATTAGCCTAATGGAAATGGGCTTGGGTTCATTTGTCCCTTTTAGGTTAAATGGGTTGACTTGGTTGACTTGGTTGACTTGAGTTGACTTGGTCACCCAAGGTGAGTGGGCTGACACCACTTGGTGGTCATGGGTCTAGTGGCACCACCCAACTTGGGTTGGTCCAAGGTGATGTCCCACTTGGGCTAATTGGGCCTATAGGTATAGGTTTGACCAAATTAAGGCCACAGTTGACTTTGGTCAACCATGGTCAAAGGGTTGACTTAATGGCATGCCCTAGGGTCCACTTAGATTGTTTTAGGGTTAGGGCAATGTGGTGGGGTCATGGTGTGGTTAGGGTTCCTATTTAGGCTAGTTTGACTTTGGCCCCTTAGTGGGCCCCACTTGTTTACAATCCACTACCTAGGGTCAAACCCAGCTAAATCCCCTATTACCCACCCTATGCCTAACCCAATCAAAGTGAAAGGGGCCTAGAAGTAACATGGGATGTTACAAATCCCAATAAACAAGAAAATAATTTCGTCCCCGAAATTTAAGTTCGGGTCTACGGGGTTCTACTTGCAAGAATTATAAGAAATTTTAAACGTATAAACTAAAATATACCTGAAGTGAACAGCTCCGGGTGTCGCTCCAGCATTAGATCCCTCGGCTTCTAGGTGTGTTCCTCCCGTCCATGGTTGGACCACAGCACCTTCACAAGAGGGACCTTCTTCCGCAACACTCGGAAGTATGCATCATCAATCCGGATCGGCTCCAATCTGACGGATCTATCTGGCGCTATCGGACCAGCTATAGTAGTAACATGCTTCTCCGGCCGTAGGAGAGCTCCTCGCAAGGAAGAGATATGGAAAACATCATGTAGTGCACCCAACTCCGGTGGCAGCTAGAGTCGGTAAGCTAAGGGGCCGATCCGCTCCAGTATCAAGTACGACCCCATGTATCGAGGACTGAGCTTCTTGTGCCTCCGCACCCGCGAGACACCGTGTACTGGACGTATATTCAAGAAAACCCTGTCTCCAACCTGGAACTCCACCTTCCGGTGTCGAGCATCATAATACTTCACCTGTCTGCTCTGGGCCTCTAGCAGCCGATCCCTGATCAAATGTACCTGTTGGGTACATTAGAATATATGTAACAGATTTGAAGAAGCCTCACACTACTCAATGATATACATCAAGGTGTATTTGATGTGCTTTGAGTTTATTTATGCAGTTTAAGTAACTGCAGGATTGCAAGAAAAGTTTCTAAGTCCATGTGTCGACACCTAGAAGAAGAGTGTCAACACTTAAGAAGGCTTGTGTCGACACCCAGAGAAGCAGTGTCGACACTTGGAGTAATTGTGTCGACACCAGGAAGGCAGAGTAGACACCAGAAGAAAAGTGTCGACACATACAGGTTGTGTCGACACACTGTGAAAAATCGTCAACATTATCTGTGTCGACACTTAGAGGCAGTGTCGACACCCAGAAAAACTTTGTCGACAGCAAAAGTGTCGACACTTAGAGGCTGTGTCGACACTCAGCAAACTTCAATAAAGTTAAAGTGCATGTGTAGACACAAAGGAGATGTGTCGACACTCAGCAAAGTTTCAACACATGAAGGCATGTGTCGACACAAAGGAGATGTGTCGACACTTTGCAAAGTTTCAACACAAGAAGATGTGTCTACATAAAGGAGTTGTGTCGACACACAACATAAATCAACTAAGTATTGAAGAAGTATTTGGGTCGACACACTCAACCAGTGTCGACACATTCAACAGAAGTCTTGTGTCGACACACAGGATCAGTGTGGACATATTCTAAAAAAGCAGTGTCGAGAAGCTGTTACAACAACACAAAGAGCTGTGTCGACACCATGAAGGCTAGTGTCGACACTTAGTCCACTTGTGTCGACACTTAATCTATTTGTGTCGACACATAAAGACTATTTGTCTCGACACTTTCAGACAGTGACAGAGATTTCAAGAAGTGACTGGATGACATGACAGCTGCCACTTCAACCGATCAACTGCAACTGTCAGAGCCGTCAGAAAGTTGTTAGAAACCGGATCAGCCGGTTACCTTGGAGGAAGACTATTTAAAGACCTTTCTCCTTCAACAGGAATGATCAATGAATTGAAAAACAACACAACAAAGAAGAAGACCTTCAAGAGAAGATCTAAGAAGTTGGAGAGAGAGAGCTCCTTCTAAGAAGAACAGCTATTGAACCAGGCTGAAAAGTAAGTTTCAGATTGAGATCTGATTCTCAAGACAACAGTTGATTGATGATCATCTGCATAGATGATTCAACCCTACTATATTCTAATTCAAGAATCTTTGAAGAAAGCCAAGGTTGGTTGATCTCTGCCTAGTTCTTCCAAGAACTCATCAGGAAGCCAGTCAACTCATCTCTCTCTTTCAGAGTTGTGGTTAAATACTTTGTAAACATTATTTTCTGTAGGATCTTGTATTGATCTGAGTTGTAAGCCTAAACTATAAAGGCTGAGGTAAGGCTTTTGTGCCTGAGTGTAGGAGATTCTATTCTCTGAGCGTAGGCCTTGATTAAAGGCTGAGGTCGGGCTATTTAGCCTGAGTGTAGGTCTTGGTGAAGACTGAGTGGTAAGGCTTTGTGCCTGAGTTATAGGAGTGGGGACACTATGAGTTGTAGGAACCTGTTTGGGGTTCTGAGTTGTAAGATCTGAGGAACTGAGAAGAAGTGGAGAAGTTAGGCCGAATTTAGTACACTACTAGATAGGCGAAGGGAGAAAGTGGATGTACCCAGACCTTGGGGAACCACTATAAATTCTATGTGCACTCTGTGTATATATGATTGTATGGTTGTTGTGTTGTGATAATTGTAGAATTCATTTAAGTACTGTATTTCTGCCTGAAAAGTTAAAAAGATATTAGTCACCTATTCACCCCCCCCCCTCTAGGTGATTAGACACTAGTTCTTTTAAGTGGTATCAGAGGGAGGTTGCTCAAAAAGGGACATAACAGTCTGAGTTAGATCCTATAGGCAGATTCAGAATAATCAAGATTCAAGAAAATGGGTTCTAGTGAGAATCACAAAGAGCTGGGGTCCATGAAATTGCCAATATGTAGAAAAGAGATATTTGACATTTGGAAAGAGAGGGTTAGACTTTTTATGGAAGTCTCTGACCCAAGAATATATATCACAGTCAACGAAGGGTCATATGTGCCAATGAAAGTATCTATTCTGGATGTAAATCAGAGAACTCCCAAAGTCTATTCAGAAATGACTAAAGATGAAATTATTCTGGCCACTATGGAGAAGAGGGCACAGAATATTATTGTTAGTGCAATTGATGATGCAACATTTCAGAATTTAATTCACTGTAAAACTTCTAAAGAAATGTGGGATACATTAATTGTCTATATGGAAGGATCAGAAGAAGTAAGACAAGACAGGAAGTCTTTGTTAAATCAGGAATATGAAAGCTTCAGACAAGGAAAGTCTGATAGCATTACTGAATTCTACAAGAAGTTCTATAGGATAGTAAATGAATTGATGTCCTATGGAAGAGAATTCAGCAACTATGAGCTGAATGACAAGTTCTTAAGATCCCTGACTAAGGACTGGGATACCAAGATTTGTGCCATTAGGGAAATGGCCAAATTAGCTGATATACCTCCTCCAAACTTGTTTGGGAAACTGTTATCTTATGAGATGCAGTTAATGGTTAGAAAGGAGGAAGAGAAGACTACTAGAGTGGAACACAAGGAAAGAGCTGTGGCCTTCAAGACTGAAGCCACTAGGAAATATAGAAGCAAGTCTCCATCTCCACCTCAAATAGTTGCTGAGGCTGAGACAGATAATTCAAAAAGCAAGAATTCAGATAACAGTGAAAGTGATGAAGACTTTGCTGCTTTTACAAGACATTTTCAAAAGTTTCTGAAGAAGAAACAGTGGAGGTCTAAGCCATCCACTTCACAGACAAAAGATGACTACTATCAGAAAAAGAAGTCATCAAGGAATGACAGAAGAAAGTCCAAGCCAAGTAAAACTATATCCTCAAAGATTGTATGCTATTGTTGCAATAGACAGGGACATGTAGTGGCTGACTGTCCTGAAAAGAGGAAGGAGTCAACTGATAGAAAGAAGACACAGTTTAAGGGCAAAAAGGAAAAGTCCTTTGTTGCCAAGAAAGACACAAGTTTGACTGATCAGTCATCTTCAGAAACAGATTCAGAAGATGAAGCCTATATTGGTTTATTTGCTGAAGAAGAAGATGAGTTCATGCAGCTAATGAACTCAATTTATGAGCATGAGGACATTCAGTGCAAGGGACTGATGGCCTTATCTGAAGGAGACAAAATCCAGGATCAGCCTGGACCAAGTAAGGTACAAAGTTGTTCTTCTAGTTCAATTTCTAGTACTGAGTCAGAATCAGATACATCTGCATCAAGTGATGTGGGTGGGTCTGAATCTGAAGGAGATATTCATCAGTTAATTGATGAATATAGGGACTTGTTGCAGGCCTTGAAGAAAAGCAAAACCTTAGACAAAACTCAGGCAAAGGAGATTGCTAGTCTTAAATTGGCTGCTGGTGATTCAGACAAGTTATTTGATCAGAAACTAAATGAAATAGCCAGGCTGAAGAAAATTACTGTTATTCATATGGGTACTATTACATTTAAGAATGATCAAATTAGAAATTTGGAGGGTAGACTTCAGAAGGAGAGAGAGATTGTAGCAAGTTTTTCTAAACCAAAATCTGTTTTACCTTTGATAGATGAGTTTGTACCTCATAAGGGTAAAACTGGATTGGGGTTTATAAAACGTGCCTGGACAGTAAAGTCCAAATCTAAGGGCAAAGCCCCAGCACTAAATAAGAAGGCTGTAGTAGAAAATATAGCCAGGGTTGTACCTAAACAAAGGTACAACAGGTTTGAGTGCTGGTGTTGTGGCAAGATAGGCCACTTTGCCAGAGATTGTTGGCACAATTCAAGTGTCAAGGAGAGTAGCAAACTACCTGGTAGAAGAGCTACAGATAGTTTTGTTAAAAGTAAAACTAACCTGCACCAAGGAACCAAGAATTATTTGGGTTCTAAGGTTAAGTAATCTGTTTTGCAGGTGAGTCCAAGTGGCCATGCCCCTATATGATACTTGTACAGTGGATGTTTCAGGCACATGACTGGAACTAGGGGATTGCTAAAGGACTATACACCAATCAAGGATGGCCCTAAAGTTACCTTTGGTGGTTTAGAAAAAGGAATCATTAAAGGCTTTGGTAACATTTCTAGTAACCAAATTACAATTACTCAAGTGGCTTATGTAAAGAGTTTGAAACATAACCTCATTAGCATAAGTCATTTGAGTGATTTAGGATATGACATCTCATTTGTCAAGGATGGTTGTCATATCAAAAGGTCAAGTGATCAAAAGATCATTCTGACAGTATATAGGAAGAGAAATGTCTATTGTCTAGACATTATGTGTGAGAACATTGTTTCTCCTATTTGTCTTGTAGTTGATGAAAGAGTCTCACATTGTGTTAAATGGCACTAGAGGATGGCTCATATTAACTATAACATAATTGGCCAACTCTTTAGCAAAGAGTTAGTGAGGAATGGTCCTCAAGTTAAGTGTATAAAGGATGGGATATGCTCAGCTTGTCAAAAAGGCAAGCAGACCAAATCCACCTTTCATAGCCTTGAGAATAAATATGCTGTGAGGTGTCTATACCTCTTGCATATGGATCTTTTTGGTCCTATGTCAGTTCACAACCTAGGTAGGAAGGTCTACACATTTGTGGTTGTAGATGACTATTCAAGGTATTCCTGGGTGTTCTTTCTTAAACAAAAATCTGAAACCCTAAGTATCTTATATAGTTTTGTTAAACAAATTCAGAATGAATTGGACAGTACAGTGGACAAAATCAGAAGTGACCATGGTACTGAATTTCAGTCTGAAAGTATAACAAAACTGTGTGAAGAATTTGGAATTTTTCAGGAATTTTCCTCACCAAGAACACCTCAGCAAAATGGTATTGCTGAAAGGAAAAATAGAACCTTGATAGAGGCTAGTAGAACCCTATTGAGTGACACATCTCTCCCATAATATTTCTTGGCTGAGGCAGTAAACATTGCTTGTCATGTGATCAATAGGGCTACTATCACCAAGAGCCACAAGAAGTCGCCCTATGAGACTGTGAAGGGCAGAAAACTAAATTTATCCTATTTCAGGATCTTTGGTTGCAAGTGTTATATACTTAACAATGGTAAGTCTTATCTAACCAAGTTTGCTGCCAAATCCCAAGAGTGGATCTTTGTTGGGTACAACAATAATAGTAAGGCTTATAGGGTCTACAACTTGATTACTCAAGTTGTAAAAGAGTCAGTTCATATAGTGTTTGATGAAGCTAGACTCATTAACAATGAATTGCCAAGAAGTGTTTGCAGCTCCACAGGTGTAACTGAAAGAATGGACAAGCTTACCTTAATAGAAGGTTCTTCTGCAAGTCAGCAAGTAGAAGATGGTGGCTATTGTCCAAGGGGAGTACAAGATACTCCTAATACTGATGAAGACCAAGAGATGCAGCTAAATGACGAGACTGAAGGTGTACAACCTGAAGACAGGCTGCCTCCAGCAAATAGGCATTTGAAGGATCATCCATCCAATCAAATAATTGGAGATCTCGGACAAGGGGTGCAAACAAGGAGCATGAATCTAAGTACAGTTCTTTACTCAAGTTTCCTATCCCAAGTTGAGCCAAAGAGTTTTGAAGAAGCAATCCTTGACCCTCATTGGATTGAGGCCATGCAAGAGGAGCTGAATCATTTCAAAAGATGCAAGATCTGGGAGCTAGTTCCTAAACCCAAGGACCATAACATTATTGGAACTAAGTGGATCTTTAGGAATAAGTTGGATGAGAATGGAATCATCATAAAGAATAAAGCTAGACTTGTTGCAAAGGGATATAGGTAAGAAGAAGGTATTGATTTTGATCAAACCTTTGCTCCAGTAGCAAGACTGGAAGCAATAAGGATGTTCCTTGTCTATGCAACATTTCAAGGATTTAAGGTATATCAAATGGATGTTAAGTCAGCTTTTCTGAATGGAAATCTGAAGGAAGAAGTCTATGTAGAGCAGCCATCAGGTTTTGTTGATTCTCTTAAACCTGATTATGTATATAGACTTAGGAAGGATTTGTATGGGTTAAAACAAGCCCCAAGGGCTTGGTATGAAACCTTGTCTAGTTTCCTCATTGAGAATAAATTCTCAAGGGGGAAAATAGACAAGACTCTATTCCTTAGAGAATCCAGAGGCAAGATTATCTTAGTCCAAATATATGTAGATGACATAATATTTGGGTCTACAGAAAGTAGTCTTTGCAGAAAGTTTGCAAAACTTATGCAAGGACAATTTGAAATGAGCAGTATGGGGGAGCTTAAGTTCTTCTTGGGTCTCCAAGTTAGACAGACTGAAGGTGGATTATCCATATGCCAGTCTAAGTTCACCCTAGAATTGATAAAGAAGTATGGTATGAAATCATCCACTACCATGAAAACTCCTATGGGGTCAAGCATGTCTCTAAGCAAAGATGATATAGGGAAACCTGTAGATGAAACTTTATATAGAGGGATAGTTGGCTCCCAACTGTATTTGACTGCTAGTAGACCAGATATCATGTATGCTACATGTGTCTGTGCTAGGTACCAAGTTTTCCCTAAATAATCTCATTCGACAGCAGTCAAAAGAATTTTGAGATATCTTAAGGGCACACCTTATCTAGGCCTTTGGTACCCTAGGAATGGAGATTTTGAACTGACAGGTTATTCAGATGCAGACTTTGAAGGCTGCAAGGAAGATAGGAAGAGTACCACAGGAACCTGTCAATTTCTAGGTGGAAGGCTGGTGTCATGGAGTTGCAAGAAGCAGACCAGTGTGGCTATCTCCATAGCTGAGTCAGAGTATGTTGCTGCAGGAAGCTACTGTGCACAACTACTATGGATACAACACCAGCTAGAAGATAATGGTATTCAAGTAAGTAGGACACCTTTATTTTGTGATTCTACTAGTGCCATTTCTATTGCAAATAATCCTGTCTCCCATATTAGGACTAAGCACATAGAAATTAAGTACCATTTTATAAGAGAACATGTGGAAATAGAAGACATTTCCCTAGAGTATGTTAAGACAGATAATCAGTTAGCTGATATGTTTACTAAGCCATTAGATGAAACCAAATTCAATAAATTTAAAATTTAATTAGGAATGATAAACTTAGGATAGTTTACAAATATTGGCTAAGTAAAATAGTGTCGACACACAGAGTTGTCTGTGTCGACACAAAGAAGTGGTGTCGACATTTCAGAGAAATGGTGTCGACACATCTAGAAAGTCTGTGTCGACACTTCAGAGAATTTGTGTCGACACATGCAGTGTAGGTGTCGACACATCCAGGGTGGTGTCGACACTTAGGATTTACACAGAATTAGTCTAGTAGAGTCTCGACTAAGTGTCGAGCTGAGATATATAAGTGTCGATATATTTATGTCGACACATAGTTGTCAAGATATTAACAGTAAGTGACGACACTTTTCAACAGTGTCGACACATTTCAAGTATTTTGAAGCGCCTTTTCACCTTCAATTTTAGAAAGGTATAAATAGGTCTTCACCAATGTTTGTCGACACGCTCACCTTAGTTTCGAGACCAAACTTGTGTGTCGACATCTCTCTTCTCTAAATTCAAAATTTCTTCAAACCCTAATGACGCCCAAGCTAGAAGAGAACATTAATGAAGGATATGAGCTCGTGCGACATGCCTTTGATGACCCGGAACCAGAAATCAAAGGTGTGGTAACCCTAATTACAGAAACTGTATTAGAGTATCTTGTTTCAGAACCTATCAAGATCTGGAAGAAGGAAGTCCTCGAATTCTTGAGTGCAGCAACTCTTGATGAATCTGGACTCAAGATTAAGTCCAAAGTTCATGGGGAAAAGGTGAAGGTCACTCATAAGACTCTAAGAAAAGTTCTACATCTCCCCAGAACTAAATAAGAGGAAGATGTATCTGCTTCAAAAACAAGGGAGGCACTGACATGGTGTGGACTGGATTCAAGCTTGAAGATTGGTTCAGTCTTTAATAGGAAAGGAATGAATATACAAGGAAAGTTCTTATCTGAGATAGTTGGGAAGGTGATACAGAGCAAGCCTGGTGGGCATGATAGAATATCTGCTCACATGTTCAGTATAATGACAAGGATAATTTTCCAGCTTAAGACTGATTGGTCAGTAGTTATGTTTGATAAGATAAAAGAGAGCCTGAAGAAACCCAATCTGGGTAGAATTCTGAGTTTATACTTAGCTGTCAGTATTCCTGAAGTGATGAACCAAGCTACAGGTTCAAAGATAAACCACATGAGGAGAATGGATGTAAGAATTTTCTCAAGATGGAATCGAGTGCTGACAAAGTAACTGCCAACTCCAGAAAAGGAAGCACCTCAGAAGAAGAAGAAGAAGACAGCCATTGTGGCTCAAGAATCCTCAAGTAGCTCAGAGGAGCAAGTGGTTTTTAGTTCTGATGATGGAGGAGATGACAATGCTGGACAGTCACCAGCAAGACAAGAAGATGCTCAGAGGCAGGGGGAGCTACCCTCAGCTAGCCCAATTCACCTGGATCCACTCCAGGGGGAGCCTCAACATGTGGATGAGCCAACTCAATTAGAGAGTGAAAGGGCTACCCACACCATTCTAGAGGTACTCACTGAAGTTAATCAATTATATTTCACTATTGAGGATGAAGTTTTGACTGATTCATTACCTGATGTTTATCAGCAAACACAGATACATAGTCAACCCCAGGATGTGTTCATGGAGGACACATCAGTTGATGATAGAGAGGTATTAGATGCTCCTGAGCACAGAGATTCACCAGTCCATCCTCAACAGGAGTATACACTAGAAGAGTTATTCCCTGATCTTTTACAGACTGACTTTGAGGGAGAAAAAACAGTTGTTGAGGGGGTGAAGGTCAATATTGAGGGGGAGCTTGTGGAGAATGTAGAGGAAACCGCAAGAAAAGAGACTGTGGAGCCAAAGGATGCTGAGGAAATACAAAGGACTGAGAAGAAGTTACCTCCTAGTCCTAAGGATAGAGTAGATATTCTTAGTACTTCTGCTTCAAGGGATGAAGAGGCTGCTAGAGCCAAGAAAAGGAAATTCCTGGTCTTCAAGAGACGAAGCCAGACCTACAAGAAAGCACTACAGACAATTGCTCCACAGTCTGCCCCAACTACTGATTATAGTTCTCTGATGGTAGCATTGCAAATCAAGCTGGATGAGCAAAGAAAAGCTTTAGAATAGTATACAGATGAAGGACATAAATCCCTGTAATTTGATTTGTCACAAGACATCAAATCTATCAGATTTGAAGTGAATCAAAATAGGAAGGAAATGACTGATTGTTTCCATAAAGGAGGCAATGCAGTGGTCTATCTAGCTACTCATCAAGAGAACATTAAGAAACAGGTTGATGACATGACAGTAAAACAAGGATATGTCTTGGAAAATCAGCTTAGAATGAATGATAATCTGACTGCTTCTCATAATGCCATTGTCACTGAAATGAAAAATATAGCTACTGCCCAGACTGCTGTGAGTGCTACTGCCAAAGAAGCTTTTGATAAGCAACTACAAGAGAGCCTCACTGCTGTTAAAACTGCCATTGAAGATTCTCAGAAGGCAATTACTGAAAAGCTCCAAAGGTTAAAACCTTTTTATAAGGATGGTGTTAACTATTTGAATGCTCAGATAAGATTTCAAAAGGATGATCTTAGAGATCACATAGAAAGAGAAGTCATAAAGGGGGAGAGGGTGTTAGTCAAAGCAGGCTCTGATCATGCAAAATGGATTTCAAACTCCATCAGAGCCACCCTTGGATATCCACCTTTATGTGATGATGATAATGTGGCAGAGTATGGAATAAATCCTGCTTATTTTGGAGGAGAGTAAGCTGAAGTGGCTCAAGTGATATACCCACCTGCAGATTTTGACATGATACATCAGGAGGTACAGTCTATGTATAGTCCTCCTGAGGGTAATCAGAATGTTATTCTTGAGAAGGTAGTCCAGCCTGTGCCAGAGGCAATCTTAAAAGAGCAAGAGGCATTATTAAAAGAACAAGAGGCCAAATTATCTAAGAAAAGGTTCATAGAGCAGGCTGAATTAAGGCCAGACTTTGGGCAATGGAGCCCAACCTCTAGGAATATCATATTAACTGCTTGGAAGGCTGCTAAGGATAATTTCCTAGAGAGGGGCAAATGGTATTCTAACCAAGAATGGAAAAAGCATGAAGCTAGGCAAGAGGCCATAGTACAGTACAGAAGGAATACAAAATTAGGGAAGCTACCTCCTAATGCACAGGAGCCTAGCAAGTATTTTCCTAAGCCTTATCATTATTTTGAGAGATAGAAGATTAGAGCTGAAGAACAGAAAAAGAAAGATCTTAAAGGGAAGAAGCCTGCTGATGACAAAGATTCTCCAGTTCAAGCAAAGATTCAATCTGGAAAGGGTATTTTTATCAATGAGCCAGAGCAGCCATATGATAGAATTTTTCTTAAGTTTACAATCCGGTAATCTTTTGTATTAAACTCCATGTAAACTTCTGATTAATAAAACTTTTTGAAGTTGTAAGAACAATGTGTCATGATTCAATCTATTACATTGTTATTTTGAGATAATTGATTGTACATGTTTTGTTTATACATGTTTAGTATTTTCCCTGTCATTTAATATTGTTATACATCATATTGAGTATTTGTTATGTATGGTGTATATCATTGACTAAGGGTTATGACTTCTCTAAATAGGGGGAGATTGTTGGGTACATTGGAATATATATACCAGATTTGAAGAAGCCTCACCCTACTCAATGATATACATCAAGGTGTATTTGATGTGCTTTGAGTTTATTTATGCAGGTTAAGTAACTGTAGGATTGCAAGAAAAGTTTCTAAGTCCATGTGTCGACACCTAGAAGAAGAGTGTCAACACTTAAGAAGGCTTGTGTCGACACCCAGAGAAGCAGTGTCGACACTTGGAGTAATTGTGTCTGAAAGAAATTGTACCTAATCACCTAGAGGGGGGGGGTGAATAGGTGACCTTAATCTTTTTAAACTTTTAGCTAGAATTAATCACAGAATTCACAGAACTATAAACAGCATACACAGAATCAGTCACACAAGGAGTACACACAGTTTTATAGTGGTTCCCCAAGGTCTGGGTACATCCACTTTCCCCCTTCGCCTATCTAGTAGTGTAGTAGATTCGGCCCAACTTCTCCACTATTTCTCAGATCCTCAGATCTTACACTGAGAACCCCAAATAGGTTCCTACAGCTCAGAGTTATCCCACTCTTACAACTCAGGCACACAGCCCTACCACTCAGTCTTCACAAAGACCTAGACTCAGCCTTTATGAAGGCCTACACTCAGCCCTCACTAAGGCCTACACTCAGAGAAATGAGTCTCCTACACTCAGGCACACAGGCCCTACCACTCAGCCTTTATAATTTCAGGCTTACAACTCAGATCCCTTAGGATCCTACAAGAAATTAAGATTACAAAATATATACCCACAACTCAGAATGAGAGAGAAGAGTTGACAGGTTTCTTGATGAGTTCTTGGAAGAACTTTGCTGAGATCAACCTCCCTTGGCTTCCTTCAAAGCTTCTTGAATTTAGAACACAGTAGGGTTGAATCTCTATGCAAATGGTCTTCAATCACTGCTGACTTAAGAATCAGTTCTCAATCTAAAACTTTCTTCACAGCCTAGTTCAATAGCTGTCTTCTTAGAAGGAGCTCTCTCTCTCCAACTTCTTAGACCTTCTGATCACTTCAATTGATTCTTCAATGAATTTCTTGATCGATTCTTCTGTTGACAGAATAAGCCTTTTTATAAGCCTTCTTCATGGTGACCGGCTGATCCGGTTTCTAACGATCTTCTAACAGCTATGACAGTTGCAGTAGACTGGCTGGAATGGCAGCTGTCAAGTCTTCCAGTCACTTCTTGAATTTTCTGTAACTGTCAGAAAGTGTCGAGATAGTCAGTCTTTAAGTGTCGACACTGATAGACTAAGTGTCGACACAAGTAGACTAAGTGTCGACACTAGCTTTCATGGTATCGACACAACTCCTTATGTTGTAGAATCTGCTTCTCGACACTGCTTCTTCAACATGTGTCGACACTGATCCTGTGTGTCGACACAAGTCCTTCTTCTTTGATACTTAGTTAATTTCTTGTAAGTGTCGACACAACTCCTTTGTGTCGACACATCTTCTTGTGTTGATACTCGTTAAGTGTCGACACATCTTCTTGGTGTCGACACATGCCTTCTGTGTTGATACTTTTGCTGAGTGTCGACACATCTCCTTTGTGTCTACACTTGTACTTAGACTGTATTGAAATTTGTTGAGTGTCGACACAGCCTCCTTGTGTCGACACTTTCTTCATGTGTTGAGACTTTTGCTGTGTGTCGACACATTCTTTATTATGTCGACACTTGTACTTAAACTCTGTTGAAGTTTGCTGAGTGTCGACACAGCCTCATAGTGTCGACACTTGTACTTGAACTTTGTTGATGTTTTGCTGAGTGTCGACACAGCCTCCTAGTGTCGAAACTTTCTGATGTCGACAAAGTTCCTCTAGGTGTCAACACCGCTTTTAAGTGTCGACACAGCTTCTCTGGACATTTCTTCATAGTGTGTCGACACAGCCTGTATATGTCGACACTTTCCTTCTGGTGTCGACTCTGCATTCCTGGTGTCGACACAATTACTCCAAGTGTCGACACAGCTTTTCTAGGTGTCGACACAAGCCTTCTTAAGTGTCGACACTTTTCTTCTGGGTGTCGACACATGGACTTAGAAACTTTTCAGCTTTCCCTGCAATTACTTAACCTGCACAAGGTAACTCAAAATACATCAAATACACCTTGATGTATATCATTGAGTAGGGTGAGGCTTCTTCAAATCAGGTACATTTATTCCAATGTACCCAACAATATCCCCTTATTTAGAGAAGTCATAACCCTTAGTCAATGATATACACCATACATAACAAATTCACAGTATGATGTAAAACAATATTAAATGACAGGGTAAGTACATAAACATGTATAAACAAAACATGTATACACAAATATCTCAGAACAGTAATGTAATAGATTTAACACATATCACATTGTTCTAACAAATTCAACATTATCATTATTCAAAAGTTTACAGAAAGTTGAATGCAACTGATTACACATAGTAAACTTAAGAAAAATTTCTATCCTAAGGCAGCTCAGGCTCCTTGATCATTATGCCCTTTCCAGATTATATCTTTGCTTGGACAGGAGCTTCAGTATCATCAGCAGCAGCAGACTTCTTTCCCATAAGATCTTTCTTTTTCTGCTCTTCATCCTTGATCATCTGCCTTTCAAAATATTGATAAGGCTTTGGGAAGTACTTGCTAAGCTCCTGTTCAGTAGGAGGTAGCTTTCCCATCTTAGCCTTTCTTCTGTATTGAACAATAGCCTCTTGCCTGTTCTCATGCTTCCTCCACTCCAGGTCAGAATACCATTTGCCTCTATCCAGAATATTATCTTTAGCAGCTTTCCAAGCAGTCAAAATGATATTCCTGGAGGTGGGGCTCCATTGTTCAAAATCAGGCCTTAGTTCAGCTTGCTCTCTGAATCTCTTCTTAGACAGTTGAGTCTCTTGTTCTTTTAGCAAAGCTTCTTATTCTTTTAATATTGCCTCTAGCACAGGCTGAACCACTTTCTCAATGATGACATTCTGATTTCCCTCAGGAGGGCTATACATTGACTGTATATCTTGATGTATCATATCAAAGTCTGGTGGAGGGTAGATCACTTGAACTACTTCAACTTGCTCTCCTCCTAGATATGCAGGATTAATCCCAGACTCTGCAACATTGTCATCATCACATAAGGTTGGATATCCAAGGGTGGCTATGATGGAATTAGAAATCCATTTTGCATGATCAGAGCCTGCCTTGACTAATACCCTCTCCCCCTTTATGACTTCTCTTTCAATGTGATCCCTAAGATCATCTTTCTAAAATCTTATCTGTGCATTCAGATAGTTGACTCCGTCCTTATAGAAGGGTTTTAATCTTTGAAGCTTGTTAGTGATTGCCTTCTGAGAGTCTTCAATAGCAGTTTTAACAGCAGTTAGGCTCTCTTGCAATTGCTTGTCAAAAGCAGCCTTGGCTGTAGCACTTGCTGTAGTCTGACCAGTAGCTATATTCTTCATTTCTATTACTATTGCATTATGTGAAGCAGTGAGATTATCATTCATTCTCAGCTGGTTCTCCAGGATATAGCCTTGTTTTAGTGCAATATCATCCACTTGTGTTTTGATCTTCTCCTGATGAGTGGCCAGATAGACTACTGCATTTCCTCCCTTATGAAAGCAGTCAGTCATTTCTTTCTTGTTTAGATTCATTTCAAATCTGATTGACTTGATGTCTTGGGCCAGATCAAATTGCAGTAACTTATGCCCTTCATCTATATACTTTTATATAGCTTGTCTGTGCTCATCCAGCTTTATCTGCAATGCCACCATCAGTGAACTGTAGTCAGTAGATGGGGCGGGCTGTGGTGCAACTGTTTGTAAAGCCTTTTTGTAAGTCTGGCTTCTTCTTTTAAAGACTTGAAACTTTCTCTTCTTGGCTCTTGCAGCCTCTTCATCTTCAGAAGCAGATGTGCTAGCTATATCAACCCTGTCCTTAGGGCTTGAAGGTAAATCCTTGTCAGTCCTAGGAACCTGCTCAGCATCCTTTGGCACTTCAGGTTCTTTATTTGCTGTCTCCTCTTGAGACCTAACCTGCTCCCCCTCAACAGCTGCTTTTTCCACTTCAATGTCAGTCTATAATAAGTCTGGGAACAACTCTTCCAATGTAAACTCTTGTTGAGGTTGGCTTGGTGAATCCCTGATCTCAGAAGGAGCTGATACCTCTTTCTCAGCTACAGATGTGTCCTCCATGACCACATCTTGGGGTTGGCTATGTGACTGTGTTTGCTGATTAACATTATGTAATGAATCAGACAAAACATCATCCTCAATAGGAAAATCTAATTTATTAATTTCAATTATTACCTCAAGTATTGTGTGGGTAGCCCTTTCACTCTCTAAGGGAGTTGGCTCATCCACTAGTAGAGGCTCCCCCTGGAGAGGATCCAGGTGAATTGGGCTAGCTTGTGGTAGCCCCCCTGCCTTGGTGCATCTTCTTGTCTAGCTGGAGATTGTCCAGCATTTCCAGTTTTTTCTTCATCAGGAGTAAAAACAACTTGCTCTTCAGAGCTGCTTGAGGATTCCTGAGCCACAGGGGCTGTCTTCTTCTTCTTTTTCTGTGGTGTGTCTTTTACAGGAGTTGGCAGTTCTTTGGTCAGTACTCTATCCCACCTAGAGAAGATTCTCATATCCATCTTCCTCATGTGGTTAATCTTTGAACCTGTAGCTTGGTTCATTACCTCAGGTATACTGCCAGCTAGGTAAAGACCTAGTATTCTACCCAGATTGGGTTTCTTCAGGCTCTCTTTAATCTTATCAAATAATACTGCAGACCAATCAGTATTAAGTTGGAAGATTATCCTTGTCATTAGACTGAACATGTGAGCTGAAATTCTGTCATGCCCACCAGGCTTGCTCAGTATGACCTTGCCCACAATCTCAGATAGAAACTTGCCTTGCATATTCATTCCCTTTCTATTAAACACAGATCCTATCTTCAGGTTTGAGTCCAAACCACACCATGTCAATGCTTCTCTAGTCTTAGAAGCAGAAACAACTTCTTCCTCCTTAGTTCTTGGTAGTTGTAGTACCTTTCTCAGACTCTTAGGAGAGACCTTCACCTTTTCCCCATGAAGTCTGGACTTAATCTTGAGTCCTGATTCATCTAGTGTTGCTGCATTCAGAAACTCCAGGACCTCCTTCTTCCAGATCTTGATCGGTTCTGAAACAAGAAATTCTAACCCAGTCTCTGCTATTAGAGTTATCACGCCTTTGATCTCGTGTTCCGTGTCAACAAATGCGTGTCGCACGAGTTCATATCCTTCATTCACATTCTCTTCTAGCTTGGGCGCCATTAGGGTTTGAAGAAATTTGAATTTAGAGAAGAGAGATGTCGACACACAAGTTTGGTATCGAAACTTTGGTGAGCGTGTCGACAAACAATTGCGAAAACCTATTTATACCTTTCTAGAATCGAAGATGAAAGGGCGCATCAAAATACTTAAATTGTGTCGACACTGTTGAAAAATGTCGACACTTACTGTGAATGTCTCGACAACAATGTGTCGACACAAGTATAGTCGACAGAATACATGTGTCGACACTTGTTTATGTGTCGACGCCACCTTGGATGTGTCGACACCTACTTTTCATGTGTCGACACTAATTCTCTTAAGTGTCGACACAGACTTCCTAGATGTGTCGACACCATTTCTCTGAAATGTCGACACCACTTCTATGTGTCGACACAGACAATTCTGTGTGTCGACACCTTTTTACTTAGCCAATTTTTGTAAACTATTCTAAGTTTATCATCCCTAATTCAATTTTAAATTTATTGAATTTGGTTTCATCTAAAGGCTTAGTATACATGTCAGCTAGTTGATTATCTGTATTAATATACTCTAGGGAAATATCTCCTTTTTCCACATGTTCACTTAGAAAATGGTATTTTATTTCTATGTGCTTAGTCCTACTATGGGAGACAGGATTGTTTGCAATAGAAATGTCACTAGTAGAATCATAAAATAAGGGTGTTCTACTTACTTGAATACCATAATCTTCTAGCTGATGTTGAATCCATAGAAGTTGAGCACAACAACTTTCTGCAGCAATATACTCTGATTCTGCTGTGGAGATAGCCACACTTGTTTGTTTCTTGCTACTCCATGATATCAGCCTTCCACCTAGGAATTGACAGGTACCTGTTGTACTTTTCCTATCTTCCTTGCAGCCTGCAAAATCTGCATCTAAATAGCCTGTTAGTTCAAAATCTCCATTCCTAGGGTACCACAGGCCTAGATAAGGAGTGCCCTTAAGATATCTCAGTATTCTTTTGACTGCTGTCAAGTGAGATTCTTTAGGGCAAGCTTGGTACCTAGCACAGACACATGTAGCATACATGATATCTGGTCTACTAGAAATCAAATATAATAGGGAGCCAACTATCCCTCTATACAAAGTCTCATCTACAGGTTTCCCTACATCATCTTTGCTTGGAGACATGCTTGACCCCATAGGAGTTTTCATGGTACTGGATGATTCCATACCGTACTTCCTTATCAAATCTAGGGTGAACTTAGACTGACATATGGATAAACCATCCTCAGTCTGTCTAACTTGGAGACCCAAGAAGAACTTAAGTTCCCCCATACTGCTCATTTCAAATTGTCCTTGCATAAGTTTTGCAAACTTTTTGCAAAGACTACTTTCTGTAGACCCAAATATAATGTCATCCACATATATTTGAACTAGGATGATCTTGCCTCTGGATTCCCTAAGGAATAGAGTCTTGTCTATTTTCCCGCTTGTGAATTTATTCTCAATGAGGAAACTAGACAGGGTTTCATACCAAGCCCTTGGGGCTTGTTTTAACCCAGACAAAGCCTTCCTAAGTTTATAGACATAATTAGGTTTGATAGAATCTATAAAACCTGATGGCTGTTCTACATAGACTTCTTCCTTCAGATTTCCATTCAGAAAGGCTGACTTAACATTCATTTGGTATACTTTAAACCCTTAATAGGTTGTATAGGCCAAGAACATCCTTATTGCCTCCAGTCTGGCTACTGGAGCAAAGGTCTAATCAAAGTCAATACCTTCTTCCTGCCTATATCCTTTTGCAACCAGTCTTGCTTTGTTCTTTATAATCACTCCATGTTCATCCAACTTGTTCCTAAAGATCCACTAGGTTCCAATTATGTTGTGATCTTTTGGTTTAGGAACTAGCTCCCAGACATTGCAAATTTTGAATTGGTTCAGCTCCTCTTACATAGCCTTAATCCAATGAGGGTCTAGGATGGCTTCTTCAAATTTCTTTGGCCCTACCTGGGATAGAAAGCTGGAGTAGAGTACAGAACTTAGATTTCTGCTCCTTATTTGTACCCCTTGTCTGAGATCACCAATAATTTTATTGGCTGGATGATCTTTTAGATGTCTATTTGCTCGAGGCAGTCTGTCTTCAGGTTGTACTCCGTCAGCTTCTTCAACTTGCTGCACTCCTTGGTCTTCTTCAGCATCAGGAGTATCAAGTACTCCCCCTGGACAACAGCCACTATCATCCACTTGCTGACTTGAAGTGGAACCTTCTTCAATAGTAAGCTTGTCCATCTTTTAAGTCACACCTGTAGAGCTACATACACTTCTAGAAAATTCATTATTATTGAGTCTAGCTTCATCAAACACTACATGTACTGACTCTTCTACAACTTGAGTAGTCAAGTTGTAGACCCTATAAGCCTTACTGTTGTTGTTGTACCCAACAAAGATCCCCTCTTGGGATTTGGCAGCAAACTTGGTTAAGTAAGACTTACCATTGTTAAGTATATAGCATTTACAACCAAAGATCCTGAAATAGGATAGATTTGGTTTTTTGCCTTTCACAATCTCATAGGGGGTCTTATTATGGCTCTTGGTGATAGTAGCCCTATTAATTACATGACATGCAGTGTTTACTGCCTCAGCCCAGAAATATTCTGTGAGAGATATGTCACTTAATAGGGTTCTACCAGCCTCAATCAAGGTTCTATTTTTCCTTTCAGCAATGCATTTTGCTGAGGTGTTCTTGGTGAGGAAAATTCCTGAAATATCCCAAACTCTTCACATAGCTTTGTCATACTATCAGACTGGAATTCAGTACCATGGTCACTTCTTATTTTGACCACTGTACTGTCTAACTCATTCTGAATTTATTTGACAAAACTATAGAAGATACTAGGTGTTTCAGATTTTTTCCTTAGGAAGAATACCTAGGAAAACCTTGAATAATCATCTACAACCACAAATGTGTAGACCTTCCTACCTAGGCTGTGAACTGGCATAGGACCAAAGAGATCCATATGCAAGAGGTATAAGCACCTCACAGCATCTTTGTTCTCAATGCTATTAAAGGTGGATCTGGTCTACTTTCCCTTTTGACAAGCTGAGCATATCCCATCCTTAATACACTTAACCTGAGGATCATTCCTCACTAACTCTTTACTATAGAGTTGACCAATTGTCTTATAGTTAAGATGGGCTAGCCTCTTGTGCCATTTGACACAATGAGAGACTTTCTTATCAGCTACAAGACACACAGGAGAAACATTATTCTCACATATAATGTCTAGACAATAGACATTTCTCTTCCTATAACCTGTCAGAATGATCTTTTGATCATTTAACCTCCTGATATGACAACCATCTTTGACAAATGAGATGTCATATCCTAAATCACTCAGCTGACTTATACTAATGAGGTTGTGTTTCAAACCTTTAACATAAGCCACTTGAGTAATTGTAATAAGGTTGCTAGAAATGTTACCAAAGCCTTTGATGATTCCTTTTTCAGAACCACCAAAGGTGACTTTAGGACCATCCTTATTGGTGTATAGTCCTTCAGCAATCCCCTAGTTCCCGTCATGTGTCTGGAACATCCACTGTCCAAGTACCATATTGGGGCATGGCCACTTGGACTCACCTGCAAAACAGATTACTTAACCTTAGAACCCCAAAACTTCTTGGGTCCTTGGTGCAAGTTAGTCTGAATCTTAACAAAACTACCTGTAGCTTTTCTAGTAGGCAGATTGCTACTCACCTTGGCACTTGAATTGTGCCAACAGTCTATGGCAAAGTGGCCTACCTTGCCACAACACCAGCACTCAAATCTGTTGTACCTTTGATTAGGTACAATCCTGGCTATTTTGTCTACAACAAGCTCCTTGTTGAGTACTGGGGCTTTGCCCTTCGACTTGGACTGTACAGTCCTGGAAAGTTTAGTAAACCCTAATCCAGTTTTACCCTTTTGAGAAATGAACTCATCTATCAAAGGTAGAACAGACTTTGGTTTAGAAAACCTTGCTACTATATCTCTCTCCTTCTGAAGACTAATCTCCAGATTTCTGATTTGATCATTCTTGAATGTAATAGTCCCCATCTGAATAACAGTAATGTTCTTCAGCCTGGCTATTTCATTTAGTTTCTGATCAAGCAACTTATCAAAATCTGTTGCAGCCACTTTGAGATTAGCAATCTCCTTAGCCTGACTATTGGCCAAGGATTTACTTTTCTTCAAAGCTTGCAACACTACTCTATATTCATCAATTAATTGATGAATGTCTCCTTCAGATTCAGATCCACTCTCATCACTTGATGCTGATGAATCTGATTCTGATCCAGTACTAGAAATTAAACTTGAAGAATAATTTTGTACCTGACTTGGTCCAGGATGATCCTGGATTTTGTCTCCTTCTAATAAGGCCATTAGTCCCTGGCACTGATTGTCCTCATGCTCATATATAGAGTTCATTAACTGGATGAACTCATCTTCCTCTTCTTCAGCAAACAGTCCAATATAAGCTTCTGCTTCTGAATCAGTTTCTGAAGATGACATATCAGACAGACTTTTGTCCTTCTTAGCAACAAAGGACCTTCCCTTTTTGCCCTTGATTTGAGTCTTCTTCTTATCAGTGGACTCTTTCCTCTTCTCTGGACAGTCAGCAACAACATGTCCCTGTCTGTTACAACAATAACAAACTATCTTTGAAGATGTAGTTTTACTTGACTTGGGCTTTCTCCTGTCATTCTTTGATGACTTCTGTGAATTGGATGGCTTAGACATCCACTGTTTCTTCTTTAGAAACTTCTTAAAATGTCTAGTGAAAGCTGCAAAGTCTTCATCACTCTCACTGCTTTCAGAATTCTTGCATTCTGACTCATCTGTCTCTGTCTCAGCAACTTTTGGAGGTGGAGATGGAGACTTGCTTTTATATTTCCTAGTGGCTTCAGTCTTGAAAGCCATAGCTCTTTCTTTATGCTCAACTCTTGTAGTCTTCTCCTCCTCCTTCCTTACCATTAACTGCATCTCATATGATAACAGTTTTCCAAACAATGTTGGAGGAGGAATGTCTGCTAATTTGGCCATTTCCCTTATGACACAAATCTTAGTATCCCAGTCTTTAGTTAGGGATCTCAAGAACTTATCATTCAGCTCATAATTTCTGAATTCTCTTCCATAGGACATTAACTCATTAACTATCCTATAGAATTTCTTGTAGCACTCAGTTATGCTGTCAGACCTTCCTTGTCTGAAGCTCTCATACTCTTGGTTTAAGAAAGACTTTCTGTCCTGTCTAACTTCTTCAGAGCCCTCCATGTACACTATCAGTGTGTCCCACATTTACTTTGATGTTTTACAGTGTATCAAATTCTGAAATGTGGCATCATCTATTGCACTTACAATAATATTCTGAGCCCTCTTGTCCATAGTGGCCAGAATAATATCATCTTTAGTCATCTCTGAATAGTCCTTAGGAGTTCATTGATTTCCATCCAGAACTGATACTTTCATTGGCACATATGGCCCTTCTTTGACTGTGATATAGTGATTGCCACTTAGATATCTGCAAGGAGAGAATAACCAAACTAACAATTCATCAAGGCAAGTATACCTATCGAAATGCAACTAGGGGACAAAAGTGTCGTATTGAAATCCGGGAACAGTTGAGTAAGCTTACTCACACGAAATCTATTATTTTATCGACGGAAAAATTAAGTTTTTTTTAGAAGAAAGCTAAACGTGCTAAAGGAAGAGAACTACTTGCAATGAAAGAGAGCTACTTGCATGAAAAACTAAAGAGAGCTAACAGAGCGATTAACTTAAGCTTAGTAACGATGAAAGAGAAAATGCACTCGATCAGAAATCACCTCGGCAAGAGTGGTTAGAAAAATACGATGAATAAACCTAAGCTAATTAGGGTAAAGGTCCTTGACCGTGGAGGTTGCATGATTATTGACACGCTTCTCTCGAAGGCCGTGCCTAACTGAGTTTAGAAAGGTCCGACCGACTTTCGCCTAAATCGGAGGCCTAAAACTCATTTTACGCGGTGAACCCCTCTAATGGATTTTACTCCAATCCGGGAGATTTGAACGTCTGCCTCTCTCGAGGGGTGCGAACAACTCCCTTTACTCTTGAGTGCTCATTTCAAACTTTCGGCCTCTCGGCTAGCCCAGAATGAAAGCAAAGGTGGAGAGTATATATCGATGATATACCTCCAACCCGTGATAAATCAAGAGTAATTCAAAGCTAAACCCTAAAAAGAAAAGGTAAGATTCAAAGCATCATAACCTAATCACTCGAACCTCGGATCTTTAAGATCGAGTACATGGAGGATTAGTTAATCATGGTGAGGTGGAAAAGGGGGGATGAGTAGAAGAAAAATACTGAAAACAGAGCAGGAACGAAAAAGAAAACAACACTTTTTATTAAGAGAAACAGCGATCTTACAGCTTGAAAACCAGCGATTACAAGTGCATGGAAAGGTAAACTACGCTATCGTTAACATTATACTACAGAACGAAGCTAGGAACTACTACAGGGAAAACATAAAACTACAACTAAGAACTAAAAATGGAAAGACATGCTTAAAAAGTTCAGAAATACAAAGGACAGAACCTCCCCTCTCAAAGCAAAAAGTGTCCTCAAACCCCTGGAGTTGGGCTCTATTTATAGAATTTTTCGGGTCGGGTCACGCCCCCTGTCACGCCCTGGTCGGGTGTGACCCTGGGGCGTGACACATTCGGCGCGACTTTTTCGGGCAGGAATTGAATTCTGACGGAGTTGTTGCGGTACACGCCCACATGTCACGCCCTGGTAGGGCGTGACACTGGGGCGTGTTCTTTGCGGCGTGACCTTGGGAGCTGAAATTGAATGCTGGAGGTGACGGGCGGAATTGCTGAAGTACACGCCCATATGTCACGCCCTGGTCAGGCGTGACCCTGGGGCGTGACACGTTCGGTGCGACGGTGGAGCGTGAAAAACGAGCGCGCTGCGGCGATTCCTCGGAACCTGGGGACACGCCTCTAGTACACGCCCGTGTCGGATGTGACACGGGCGTGACCGAGGGCGTGTACACTAAGTTTCCATGGAATGCAGTTTCAGACCAATTGCTTCATTCCTCTGGGTACACGCCCAAGGTACACGCCCTGGTAGGGCGTGACCTTGGGGCGTGTCACAGCAAACTTCGGCTGAAAGCCGTGAAAACCTGCAAAAAGCAGAAAAAATGCATTAGCGACAAAATATATACAAAGGGGAATCAAAATAAGTACTTTACAAGACATGATTGGCTTTAAAACCCCGAAAATATCCTAATAAAATTGACTACAAACCGTATTATCAAATTCCCCCAAGCTTAAGTTTTGCTTGTCCCCAAGCAAAGATATAAAGACTAGCTAATCATAAAAGTGACTAATTCAAAAAGTTTAAATCATACTCACACAAGTACTATGCGAAATTCTTGGCAGGGAGAATGTAAAACGGAAATCTAAAACAATTATTTAGGTATGGTTTAACTTTTATAAACTTTACTTAATAAAAATAAATCATCCAGAATTTTGACGAAATTCTTTAAATAGATTTGAGCAAGGTAATGAAAATGAAAAGAACGTATTGAGTTATTACTAGATCCAAGCAACGCATTATAATTATATCAATTAAATAACAAAAAATCTAAGTTTAAATCCAAAACTAAAACTGATTTACTTTTCTTCTTTTCTTAGTTGTTAAATAAAATTAAAAAAAAAGGCGTGAATCAAAAGGACTTAATAGGACCGAAACGTTTGGTTTAGGAATATGAATAGGAGTGGAATTCAAATATAAACATGGAGGCTTAAAAATCACACTAAACCAAAACAACGAGTTTCAAAAAAAATAAATTTATTTTAAACAAAAAATGTATAAATAAATTTATTTTTTTCTCTTTATGATTATTTATCTCTTTTTTTATTATTATTATTTTCATTCATTTTTGTTTTGTTTTTTTTTTTGTTTGTTTTTTTTTCAATATATTGCTTTTGAGTACACCTTTTTCAACAATTTCTCCAAAGATAAGACAAAATTTCCTATCAAACAAAATTAGCGTGATTAGATAGGTAAGAATTTGGGCTTTGGTGAAAATGAAATGGTTTGTGGAGTTTATCAAATGAATTTGGAAAAAAGGCTCAAAATCGGCTAACTAGTGATAAAAGAGTTTAGGTTGGCAAGAAAGCTCAAACGTAAACAAAATGGCCTAAATCATTTTCACGCGTTTTTTTTTAAATTTATTTAAAACATAGAGTCGATAAATTTCAAAAAAGCAAGTTCGAGATAATAAAAGAAGATTGATGAAATTATCTTGAAAATAAAAATAATATGTCACTTGGATCGTTCATATCTACTACGTTATTCAAAATATGTTCTTACAAAAATCATCTAAAGACGAAAAGAAAAATAGTGGATGATAAATTTTTAGAGAAAGTAAAGAAAATAAAGAACGAAAAACCATAATAGAAATGCACGTTTTAGAGAAATATTTTACCTTAACATGCTACCGTGAATTAGAAACACAGCATGACCAACATTTTACTTGTGAAATATGATTAAAAAGAATGATTAGAAAAATTATAATTAACTACGTTGTTTATAAAGAAGTTTGAGAAAAACAAAACATAAACATGGGGTACTTATTGAAATACCAAAATGCAGCTATATATATATAATAATTTTTTGAAATTTTTTGAAATTTTGGATTTTTTGGGATATTTACAAAACAAAAAGAAAACAAAAAGAAGGAGGAAGTCCTCCCCCAAGCTTAAAATCTACATTGTCCGCAATGGAGAAGGAGGTCGGAGAATGAGAGAAAAGTAAAGTACAGAAATAAAAGATAGAATTGAAAAACAGGTACTCCCCGGTTTTATTTTGCAGGGCAAGTTGAGTGATGCCGCTCCGCCATGCCTGCGTGGTGGATCTGCATGAAACGTCGTCCGGTGGACTTGGTCATGGAAGCAGAACCGTTGGAGCAGGCGATCGCAGAAGTTTTAGCTTGCCGGAGCCATTCGGGGCAAAAAGTGTAAAATAAAGAAAACAGAAAAAGATAACTTGGGTTGCCTCCCAAGAGCGCACTTTGTTTAAAGCGTCGTTTGAGCTCGACGCATCAAAATAAGATTGTCCCAAAAATTGTTTTAAAAATAAAGTTCGAATAAATGTTAAAGTTTGTGAGTAAAATAATGTTCAGATTAATCAAATGTTAGGACCGGAAAGATAGAGTTAACAGGGTTTAGACTGACATCATCACAAAAATACAGTTTAAGACGCTGACCATTCACTTTGAAAGTACCCTTATCAGGGTGAGAAATTAAAACAGTACCATAAGAAAAGATTTCTAAAACAGTAAAAGGCCCAGACCAACGTGATTTTAATTTACCCGGGAATAAACGTAAACGAGAATTATAAATAAGCACTTGGTCGCCCGGCTTAAAGATTTTTGGGTGCCTAAGATGTCGGTCGTGTAAACGCTTCGTTCGCTCTTTATAAAGTCTGTTATTTTCATACGCGTAAGAGCGCCACTCGTCGAGTTCGTTAAGTTGAAATTTTCTAAAATCGCCGACAGAGTGGGGATCGAAGTTTAAAAATCGCAAGGCCCAAAAGGCGCGGTGTTCTAACTCTACGGGTAAATGACACGATTTTCCATAAACCAACCGATATGGCGTACAGCCGAGGGCGGTTTTGTACGATGTTCGGTAGGCCCATAGAGCATCGTCTAATTTGGCGGACCAGTCTTTTCTAGATGTTGAAACAGTCTTTTCTAAAATTCTTTTTATTTCTCTATTCACTACTTCGACTTGTCCGTTAGTTTGGGGGTGGTAGGCAGTGGAAATCTTATGAGTAATGCCATATTTAGTTAGGATTTTTGAAAATTGTGCGTTACAAAAATGGGAACCCCTATCACTAACGATAGCGCGCGACGTACCGAATCGAGAAAATAATTTTTTGAGGAAATTAACTACGACTCGGGCGTCATTCGTAGGAAGAGCTTGGGCTTCGGCCCAACGTGAAACATAATCAACGGTAACTAAAATATACTTATTCCCGAAGCTAGAAGGAAAAGGGCCGACAAAATCAATCCCTCAGAGGTCGAAAACTTCGCACTCTAGGAAATAATTTTGTGGCATTTCATTTTTATTCGAAATATTCCCCGACCGTTGGCAACTATCACACCTACTCACAAAGGCATGCACGTCTTTAAACAGGCTGGGCCAGTAAAAACCCGCGCTTAACACTTTGTGAGCGGTGCGAGCAGCTTGATAGTGCCCACCTGTCGGTCCTTCATGCAAATGTTTAATAATATCTAATCCTTCATCAAAGGAAACACACCTCCTGATCACTTGGTGTGCACAGACTTTAAAAAGATGCGGGTCCTCCCAAAAGTAGTTCTTCAATTCAGAAAAGAATTTCTTCTTTTGCTGAGACGAGAACTCTTTTGGGAGCACACGAGCCACTAGATAGTTGGCGATGCGGGCAAACCAAGGAGAAGTAGATGTGTTAATTACGAAAAGCTTCTCATCAGGGAAATAGTAATGAAAAGAATTTTCATCTAATTGTTCTATAAACGGGTTGTCTAGGCGCGAAAGGTGGTCGGCGGCCAAGTTCTCGGCACCTCGCTTATCACGGATCTCTAAGTCAAACTCCTGGAGGAGTAAGACCTAGCGAATCAAGCGAGGCTTGGCATCTGTTTTAGAGAGAAGATATTTGAGGGCCGAGTGGTCCGTAAAAACAATAATTTTCGAAAGAGTAATATAAGGGCGAAATTTGTCATATGCGAATACTACCGCTAAGAGCTCCTTCTCGGTTGTGGTGTAATTTTCCTGTGCAGATGTGAGTGTTCTACTTGCGTAATAAATGGGGTGGAAGTTTTTGGAAATACGTTGACCTAGTACGGCTCCCACCGCATAACTACTCGCATCACACATTATTTCAAATGGAAGATCCCACACCGGAGCTATCATGATTGGCACATTAACTAATTTTTCTTTTATTAAATTGAAGGCAGCTAGACAGAGGTCATCAAAGATGAATGGGGCGTCTTTTTCAAAGAGATGGGTAAGGGGCTTGGTGATTTTGGAAGTCCTTTATGAAGCGGCGGTATAAACCCGCATGACCCAGGAAACTTCTTATGGCTTTTATGTTCGTAGGTGGCGGCAGTTTCTCGATAACTTCTATTTTCGCAACGTCTACTTCAATACCCCTTTCAGAAATTTTATGTCCCAAAACTAACCCTTCCCTTACCATAAAATGACATTTTTCTCAATTTAAGGCGAGGTTAGTTTCTTCGCATCGCTCTAAGACTTTTTCAAGGTTCTCTAAGCAACTATCGAAGGAATTCCCGAAGACGGAGAAATCATCCATGAAAACTTCCATAATGCTTTCTACATACTTGTCAAAGATCGCGAGCATACATCGTTGGAATGTAGCTGGTGCATTGCACAATCCAAACGGCATACTTCGGTAGGAGAAGGTGCCGAAGGGACAAGTAAACGTAGTTTTCTCCTGGTCCTCGGGGGAGATGGGGATTTGAAGATACCCCGAGAGGCCATCGAGAAAACAATAAAAGCTATGTCCGGAAAGTCGTTCTAAAATTTGATCAATGAACGGCAAGGGGAAGTGATCCTTGCGGGTGGCGTCATTCAACTTACGGTAATCTATACACATTCGCCATCCGGTCACCGTCCGAGTCGGGATTAATTCATTATTTTCATTACTTACGACCATTATCCCTCCCTTCTTTGGTACTACCTATACTGGGCTAACCCACTTACTGTCGGATATAGGATAGATAATTCCTGTGTCTAACAATTTCATAACCTCGCCCTTAACTATGTCTTTCATGTTTGGGTTTATACGGCGCTGAGGTTGTATAGAGTTACGAGAATTATCTTCCATTAAGATTTTATGAGTGCAGAAAGATGGGCTTATGCCCTTGATATCAGATATCTGCCAAGCAATAGCTTGGCGATGCTTTTGTAAAATTGAAAGAAGTTTATTCTTTTGTGCATCCGTGAGGTAGGCCGAAATTATGACAGGCAGCTTAGAGTCCTTTTCTAAGAAAGCGTATTGAAGGTGCTCTGGTAGTTCTTTCAGTTCCAAGGTAGGGGGGTCATCATACGAGGTCTTGGAAATTTGTTCTTTTTCAAAAACTATGTCCTCGTACACTTTTTTATATGTAAAATTAAAAGGGGTGTTGCTAGCAGCCATGGAGGCTTCGTGCAGTGATTCAGTTGGAAAAGTAGAAGAGGAACAAAAATCAAAAAATTCTTTTTCAAAATCAGAGGGGCGGGTGGAGGATTCTTCACCTAGGTGTAGAGATTCAGTTGGAAGAGTAGGAGAGGAACAAAAATTGGAAAATTCTTTTTCAAAATCAGAGGTGGGAGAGAAGGATTCTTCACTTACGGTATCCATGAAAAAACAGGAGTCATCATTAGCTAGTGTGTTCTTCATCGAGGGGGTGATAGAAAAAGTTACCTCATCGTCGCCCACTCGAAGGAAGAGCTTACCATTGCTTACATCAATGATAGCTCGGGAGGTGGCAAGGAAGGGTCGGCCATGGATCAGGGGAACCTCGACGTCTTCTTCGATGTCTAAAATGACAAAGTCCACCGGGAAGATGAACTTGTCAACTTTGACTAGGACGTCCTCCACTATTCATAACGGGTATTTGACTGATCTGTCGGCGAGCTGGATACTCATGCGTGTGGGGTTGAGACTACCAATTCCTAACTTTTTAAACAACGAGAAGGGCATAAGATTAATACTCGCACCTAGGTCGGCTAAAGCGTGTTTGACAAAGAGATCACCAAAGACACACGGGATAGAGAAACTACCCGGGTCACTGATTTTCTTCGGTAATCCGTTTGTCAAAACCGCCGAGCATTCGACATTTAACGTGACATGCGAAAGGTTCTCTAACTTCTTCTTGTTAGTTAGGAGGTCCTTAAGGTATTTTGCGTACTTCGGCATCTGGGATATGGCTTCGTGGAAAGGCAGATTTACGTGGATTTGTTTAAACATTTCTAAAAAACGGGTGTATTGATCATCCTGTCGTTGTTTATTAAGTTCGGAAGGGTATGGCGGGGATGGATTGTTTTTAAAGGTGGGTGGTGGAGTGAGTTGTTGTTCTAAAATAGGTGTGCTACTTTCTTCGGCAGAGGGAGGAATTTTTAAAACGGGAACGGAGCTTTGATTTTTTAAAGCGGAAGCGGAGATTGCCTCGGGTTCTTCACTTACCATACCAGGAACTTTCTTCCCACTCCGAAGAGTTATAGCTTTCGCTTGCTCTCTCGGGTTGGGCTCGGTATTGGAAGGAAGATACCCTATGGGTCGCTCAGAAATCATTTTAGCGAGCTGTCCTACCTGATTTTCTAAATTTTTAACACTTCCGGTTAAGGTTCTAATCATAGCGTCATTAGCATTCATGTATTTTGGAAACATTTCCTCCAAATTTGGAGGTTTTGGAAAACTTTGAGGAGGTGGTGGTGGAGCAAAAAAATCACTTTGCGGTGGCGGGCGCACAGCATTCGATGGATTGCTCCACGAAAAATTCGGATGATTTCTTAACGCAGGATTATAACTATTCGGAAAATTAAAACCAGGAGGATGATAATTCGTAGCAGAAAAATTATTAAAAGCAGCTAGGCATATTATTTACATAATCCAAATGTTCGGCGAGAGGAGTTGCAGATTCCCATACCTGAGGGGCGGAGGCAGCAGTTATCTCCGTAATTTTTTTGCTTAATATTTCAACTTGCAGTGCGAGTTGTGAGACGTTGTCCACTTCAAAGAGACCTGCAGGTTTGTTTGGGCGGGACCTAAGCACATTCCACTGGTAAGTGTTCATGGCCATGTCTTCAAATAGCTCAAGAGCTGCTTCCGGGGTCTTATGGTTTAAAGTACCGCCAGAAGCTGCGTCTATCATTTGCTTCGTGCTTTGATTTAGCCCATTATAAAATGTCTGCACCTGCAACCATACAGGCAGAGCGTGATGTGGGCATCATCTTAATAATTCTTTAAATCTTTCCCAGGTTTCGTAAAGGGTCTCAGAGTCTATTTGTCCAAAGGCAGAAATGTCATTCCTAAGTTTAGCAGTTTTAGTAGGCGGAAAATACTTGGCCAAAAATTTTTCAGTTAATTGCGTCCAAGTAGTTATGCTATTTTTAGGAAGGGTGTTCAGCCACTGCTTAGCCTTAATTCTAAGAGAGAAAGGAAATAATCTTAGCCTAATAGCATCATTTGTGACACCATTTATCTTGAAGGTGTCACAAATCTCAAGAAAGCTGGCTATATGTGCGTTCGGGTCTTCATCTTGAAGCCCGTCAAATTGCACATACTGCTACACCATTTGAATTTTGCTAGGCTTCAGTTCAAAATTATTATTATTTATTGCAGGGCGAACTATACTCGTTTCTGTACCCTCGAGATTCGGTCGTGCATAATAGGACATAGGCCTATGCACGGCTTCCTCCACGTTGGGTTCTGCCATTCTTAAGGTAGAAAATGACTCGGAATCCTCAACCGGCACTTGGGTAGTAGGGCCTTGAAATCGCGATCTTCTCCGAAGAGTACGCTCAATTTCGTGGTCCAGGTCCAAAGTAACCGACGGACTTCCGCGGGTCATACACTAGAAGAAGAGAGGAGAAGCAAGACTAAAAAGTAAAAGAGCTAATGAAGTTGGAAAAATTTTTTTTGAAATAGATTTTTTTATGTTTTAACTCCCGAACTTCACAAGGGCTACCCGGTGAAGGGTTCGCAAGGTACTAGACAAGATAGTGGCATTTAGAGCCACTTTGCCCTTTTCGAGAGAGTTAGGTGGTGTAGAAAATTTTGTGATGGGGGTTTCTATTAAGAATGCGGTAATTAAAATCCAGCCATTTATCTCTGTGCGAGTAGGCGGAAATTAAAAGCTATACTCACGCACTCGACAGAAAATTAAAACACACCCACTCGACAGAAAGTAAACACACTCTACTGAAATAAAGCCTGCCAATTAACTCAAGTGAGTAGGCGGAAAAATAAAATACGCACACTCTACTGAAATAAATCCAGCCAATTAACTCAAGTTAGTAGGCGGAAAAATAAAAGATACGCACACTTGCTTAAAATAAATCCAGCCAATTAACTCAAGTGAGTAGGCGGAAAAATTAAAAATACGCACACTTAACAAAATCCAGCCATTTAACTCAAGTGAGTAGGCGGAAAAAATTTAAGAAGGAGGCTGAGAAAGAGAAGTGATAAAATTAATATATTCGCGTTTTCAATTTATCAACAAGCGTTGCTTCCCCGGCAACGGCGCCAAAAACTTGATTGCCACTTAGATATATGCAAGGAGAGAATAACCAAACTAACAATTCATCAAGGCAAGTATACCTATCGAAATGCAGCTAGGGGACACAAGTGTCGTATTGAAATCCGGGAACAGTTGAGTAAGCTTTCTCACACAAAATCTATTATTTTATCGACGGAAAAATTAAGTTTTTTTAGAAGAAAGCTAAACGTGCTAAAGGAAGAGAACTACTTGCAATGAAAGAGAGCTACTTGCATGAAAAACTAAAGAGAGCTAACAGAGCGATTAACTTAAGCTTAGTAACGATGAAAGGGAAAATGCACTCGATCAGAAATCACCTCGGCAAGAGTGGTTAGAAAAATACGATGAATAAACCTAAGCTAATTAGTGTAAAGGTCCTTGACCGTGGAGGTTCCATGATTATTGACACGCTTCTCTCGAAGGCCGTGCCTAACTGAGTTTAGGAAGGTCCGACCGACTTTCGCCTAAATCGGAGGCCTAAAACTCGCTTTACGCAGTGAACCCCTCTAATGGATTTTACTCCAATCCGGGAGATTTGAACGTCTGCCTCTCTCGAGGGGTGCGAACAACTCCCTTTACTCTTGAGTGCTCATTTCAAACTTTAGGCCTCTCGGCTAGCCCAGAATGAAAGCAAAGGTGGAGAGTATATATCGATGATATACCTCCAACTCGTGATAAATCAAGAGTAATTCAAAGCTAAACCCTAAAAAGAAAAGGTAAGATTCAAAGCATCATAGCCTAATCACTCGAACCTCGGATCTTTAAGATCGAGTACATGGAGGATTAGTTAATCATGGTGAGGTGGAAGAGGGGGGATGAGTAGAAGAAAAATACTGAAAACAGAGCAGGAACGAAAAAGAAAACAACACTTTTTATTAAGAGAAATAGCGATCTTACAGCTTGAAAACCAGCGATTATAAGTGCATGGAAAGGTAAACTACGCTATCATTAACATTATACTACAGAACGAAGCTAGGAACTACTACAGGGAAACCATAAAACTACAACTAAGAACTAAAAATGGAAAGACATGCTTAAAAAGTTCAGAAATACAAAGGACAGAACCTCCCCTCTCAAAGCGAAAAGTATCCTCAAACCCCTGGAGTTGGGCTCTATTTATAGAATTTTTCGGGTCGGGTCACGCCCCCCTGTCACGCCCTGGTCGGGCGTGACCCTGGGGCGTGACACATTCGGCGCGACTTTTTCGGGCAGGAATTGAATTCTGACGGAGTTATTGCGGTACACACCCACAGGTCACGCCCTGGTAGGGCGTGACCCTGGGGCGTGTTCTTTGCGGCGTGACTTTGGGAGCTGAAATTGAATGCTGGAGGTGACGGGCGGAATTGCTGAAGTACATGCCCATATGTCACGCCCGGGTCAGGCGTGACCCTGGGGCGTGACACGTTCGGTGCGACGGTGGAGCGGGAAAAACGAGCGCGCTGCGGCGATTCCTCGGAACCTGGGGACACGCCTCTAGTACACGCCCGTGTCGGATGTGACACGGGCGTGACCGAGGGCGTGTACACTAAGTTTCCATGGAATGCAGTTTCGGACCAATTGCTTCATTCCTCTGGGTACACGCCCTAGGTACACGCCCTGGTAGGGCGTGACCTTGGGGCGTGTCACAGCAAACTTCGGCTGAAAGCCGTGAAAACCTTCAAAAAGCAGAAAAAATGCATTAGCGACAAAAATATATACAAAGGGGAATCAAAATAAGTACTTTACAAGACATGATTGGCTTTAAAACCCCGAAAATATCCTAATAAAATTGACTGCAAACCGTATTATCATATAGATTCTAGGGTCAGAGGCTTCCATAAATAGTCTAACCCTTTCTTTCCAAATGCCAAAAATCTCCTTTCTACAGATTGGCAACTTCATGGATCCTAGCTCTTTGTGATTCTCAGTTGAACCCATTTTCTTGATTCTTGATTATACTGAATCTGCCAACAGGATCTTTACTCAGACTGTTATGTCCTTTTTGAGTAACCTCGCTTTGATACCACTTGAAATAAATTGTACCTAATCACCTAGAGGGGGGGGGGGGGGTGAATATGTGACCTTAATCTTTTTAAAATTTTAGGCAGAATTAATCACAGAATTCACAAAACTATAAACAGCATACACAGAATCAGTCACACACAGAGTACACACAGTTTTATAGTGGTTCCCCAAGGTCTGGGTACATCCACTTTCCCCCTTCGCCTATCTAGTAGTGTACTAGATTCGGCCCAACTTCTCCACTATTCCTCAGATCCTCAGATCTTACACTCAGAACACCAAATAGGTTCCTACAGCTCAGAGTGATCCCACTCTTACAACTCAGGAACACGGCCCTACCACTTAGTCTTCACAAAGACCTACACTCAGCCTTTACCAAGGCCTACACTCAGCCCTCACCAAGGCCTACACTCAGAGAAATGAGTCTCCTACACTCAGGCACACAAGCCCTACCACTCAGCCTTTATAATTTCAGGCTTACAACTCAGATCCCTTAGGATCCTAAAAGAAATTAAGATTACAAAGTATATACCCACAACTCAGAATGAGAGAGAAGAGTTGACAGGTTTCTTGATGAGTTCTTGGAAGAACTTTGCTGAGATCAACCTCCCTTGGCTTCCTTCAAAGTTTCTTGAATTTAGAACACAGTAGGGTTGAGTCTCTGTGCAGATGATCTTCAATCACTGCTGACTTAAGAATCAGATCTCAATCTGAAACTTTCTTCACAGCCCGGTTCAATAGCTGTCTTTTTAGAAGGAGCTCTCTCTCTCTCCAACTTCTTAGACCTTCTGATCACTTCAATTGATTCTTCAATGAATTGCTTGATCGATTCTTCTGTTGACAGAATAAGCCTTTATATGAGCCTTCTTCATGGTGACCGGCTGATCCGGTTTCTAACGATCTTTTGACAGCTCTGACAGTTGCAGTAGACCGGCTGGAATGGTAGTTATCAAGTCTTCCAGTCACTTCTTGAATTTTCTGTAACTGTCTGAAAGTGTCGAGACAGTCAGTCTTTAAGTGTCGACACTGATAGACTAAGTGTCGACATAAGTAGACTAAGTGTCGACACTAGCCTTCATGGTGTCGACACAACTCCTTGTGTTGTAGAATCTGCTTCTCGACACTGCTTCTTCAACATGTGTCGACACTGATCCTTTGTGTCGACACAAGTCCTTCTTCTTTGATACTTAGTTGATTTCTTGTAAGTGTCGACACAACTTTTTTGTGTCGACACATCTTCTTGTGTTGATACTTGTTAAGTGTCGACACATCATCTTGGTGTCGACACATGCCTTCTGTGTTGATATTTTTGCTGGGTGTTGACACATCTCCTTTGTGTCGACACATGTACTTAGACTGTATTGAAATTTGCTGAGTGTCGACAAAGCCTCCTTGTGTCGACACTTTCTTCATGTGTTGAGACTTTTACTATGTATCGACACATTCTTTATTATGTCGACACTTGTACTTAAACTCTGTTGAAGTTTGCTGAGTGTCTACACAGTCTCCTAGTGTCGACACTTGTACTTGAACTTTGTTGATGTTTTGCTGAGTGTCGACACAGCCTCCTAGTGTCGACACTTTCTGATGTCGACAAAGTTCCTCTGGGTGTCGACACTGCTTTTAAGTGTCGACATAGCTTCTCTGGACATTTCTTCATAGTCGGTCGACACAGCCTGTATGTGTCGACACTTTCCTTCTGGTGTCGACTCTGCATTCCTGGTGTCGACACAATTACTCCAAGTGTCGACCCAACTTCTCTATGTGTCGACACAAGCCTTCTTAAGTGTCGACACTTTTCTTCTATGTGTCGACACATGGACTTAGAAAATTTTCAGCTTTCCCTGCAATTACTTAACCTGCACAAGGTAACTCAAAATACATCAAATACACCTTGATGTATATCATTGAGTAGGGTGAGTCTTCTTCAAATCAGGTACATTTATTCCAATGTACCCAACAGTGTCGACACCAGCAAGGCAGAGTCGACACCAGAAGAAAAGTGTCGACACATACAGGCTGTGTCGACACACTGTGAAGAATCGTCAACATTATCTGTGTCGACACTTAGAGGCAGTGTCGACACCCAGAGAAACTTTGTCGACAGCAAAAGTGTCGACACTTAGAGGATGTGTCGACACTCAGCAAACTTCAACAAAGTTAAAATACATGTGTCGACATAAAGGAGATGTGTCGACACTCAGCAAAGTTTCAACACATGAAGGCATGTGTCGACACAAAGGAGATGTGTCGACACTTCGCAAAGTTTCAACACAAGAAGATGTGTCGACACAAAGGAGTTGTGTCGACACACATCAGAAATCAACTAAGTATTGTAGAAGTATTTGTGTCGACACACTCAACCAGTGTCGACACATTCAACAGAAGGCTTGTGTCAAAATACAGGATCAGTGTCGACACATTCTGAATAAGTAGTGTCGAGAAGCTGTTACAACAACACAAGGAGCTGTGTCGACACCATGAAGGCTAGTGTCGACATTTAGTCCACTTGTATCGGCACTTAGTATATTTGTGTAGTCACATAAGGACTATCTGTCCCGACACTTTCAGACAGTGACAGAGATTTCAAGAAGTGACTGGATGACTTGACAGCTGCCACTTCAACCGGTCAACTGCAACTGTCAGAGCCGTCAGAAAGTTGTTAGAAACCGGATCAGCCGGTTACCTTGGAGGAAGACTATTTAAAGACCTTTCTCCTTCAACAGGAATGATCAATGAATTGAAAAACAACACAACAAAGAAGAAGACCTTCAAGAGAAGATCTAAGAAGTTGGAGAGAGAGAGCTCCTTCTAAGAAGAACAGCTATTGAACCAGGCTGAAAAGTAAGTTTCAGATTGAGATCTGATTCACAAGACAGCAGTTGATTGAAGATCATCTGCACAGAAGATTCAACCCTACTGTGTTCTAATTCAAGAAGCTTTGAAGAAAGCCAAGGGTGGTTGATCTCTTCCTAGTTCTTCCAAGAACTCATCAAGAAGCCAGTCAACTCATCTCTCTCTTTCAGAGTTGTGGTTAAAAACTTTGTAAACATTATTTTCTGTAGGATCTTGTATAGATCTGAGTTGTAAGCCTAAACTATAAAGGCTGAGGTAGGGCTTTTGTGCCTGAGTGTAGGAGATTCTATTCTCTGAGTGTAGGCCTTGATTGAAGGCTGAGGTTGGGCTGTTTAGCCTGAGTGTAGGTCTTGGTGAAGACTGAGTGGTAAGGCTTTGTGCCTGAGTTGTAGGAGTGGGGACACTCTGAGTTGTAGGAACCTGTTTGGGGTTCTGAGTTATATGATCTAAGGATCTGAGAAGAAGTGGAGAAGTTATGACGAATCTAGTACACTACTAGATAGGCGAAGGGGGAAAGTGGATGTACCCAGACCTTGGGGAACCACTATAAATCCTTTGTGCACTCTGTGTATATATGATTGTATGGTTGCTGTGTTGTCATAATTGTATAATTCATTTACAGTACTGTATTTCTGCCTGAAAAGTTTAAAAAGATATTAGTCACCTATTCACCCCCCCCCCCCCCCTCTAGGTGATTAGACACTAGTTCTTTCAGTACATGAGCCTTAGTATCCTTTATATAATCAGATCCAAGAGCCTTGGTATCCACATCCTGAACCCATGATAGCGGTGTCCAGCATTTCCTCCCATAAAGTGCCTCATAAGGAGCCATCCTGATGCTAGCCTGGTGGCTGTTATTGTAGGAGAATTCGATTAGTGGTAGTAGCCTTTCCCAAGGCTTCCCCGTATCTAATATGCACAGTCGGAGTAGATCCTCCATGGTCCAGACGGTCCGCTTGGTCTCTCCGTCGGTCTGCGGGTGGAAGGCGGTACTAAAAGTAAGCCGAGAGCCCAAGTAAGCATGCACGGCCTCCACTCGCTCGAAGTGAACCGACCATCACAGTCCGAAATAATCGTCTTGGGAATGCCATGGTATCTGACAAACTGCTACACAAATAGTCTCACCAAAGCTGCATCTGGAGCATCCTTCCGGACTGGAATAAAGCGCGCTACCTTGGTCAGTCTATCTACTATGACCCATATAGAATCATGACCAGCGTGGGAGAGAGGTAGTCCGTGCATAAAATCCATAGAAATGTCCTCGAACTTCCACTCTGGAACTGGCAGTGGCTGTAGCAAACCTCCTAGGCTCTTACATTCCGCCTTCACGCGCTGACAAGTCTCACAAAATGTCAGAAAATGGGTGATCTCCCTCTTCATCCCAGGCCAATACATAGTCCTACGCAGATCTGCCCACATCTTGGTGATGCCGGGATGCACTGAATATCTGGAGCAATGAGCCTCTCTGAGTATTTCATCCCGGATACTGCCCCTGTTGGTATGTAAATGCGTCCACGAAATCAAAGAAGATCATCCTGTAGCGTGTAGTCCTCAAAAATGCCCCTTTCCAGGGCACTGAAAATCGGCTATAATGCAGCATCCAGCCTCTGATGTGTTCGGATGCGATCCCGTATATCATCACTACTGATCACTGAGCTCAAATACTCTCGATATACCACTGGTTTGGCCTCAAATACCATGGTAATGTGCATGTCTTCCATCATCCGTAGCAGCTCTATAGACATCAACCGAGGCTCCGGTCCAGAAGTGCTGGCCCTCCTACTCAAGGCATCTGCTACTGTGTTTGCTTTCCACGGATGATAGTGGAACTTATAATCATACTCGCAGAGGAATTCCAGCCATATCCTCTATCATAGGTTCAAGTCCTCCTGCGTATCGATATACTTAAGATTCTTGTGATCTGAATAAATATCACAATGAATCCCATATAAGTAATGTCTCCATATTTTTAGGGCGAATACCACAGCCCGGAGATCTAAGTCATGTACTGGATAGTTATGCTCATGCTTCTTCAACTGTCTTGAAGCATAAGCAATAACATGTCCATGCTGCATCAGTACAGCACCCATCCCCTGGTAAGAGGCATCTGTGTTGATCTGAAATCCTTCACTCCCGGATGGAAGCGCAAGAATAGGGGATGAGATAAGTCGGTGCTTCAGCTCCTGAAAAGCTGTCTCGCACTGCTCTGACCAAACAAAATCTACATCCTTCTTCGTCAAGGACGTGAGGGGGAGTGCTATCCTCGAGAACCCCTCCACGAACTTACAATAATTACCTGATAACCCCAAGAAACTGCGAATGTAGGATGCTGTCTTCGGCTGTGGCCAATCCCTCACTGTCTTTATCTTTGCTGGATACACTGCTAATCCAGCCCCACTGATAGTGTGCCCCAGGAAAGCCACCTCATGTAGCCAGAACTGGTACTTTGAAAAATTTGCATACATCTGGGACTCCCTCAGACTCTGCAAGACCTGCGTCAAATGCTCTGTATGCTCCTCCTGAGTCCGGGAATAGATCAAAATGTCGTCGATGAATACAATCATGAAGCAGTCTAGGAAGGGCTCGAATACACGGTTCATTAGACTCATGAATGCGGCATGGGCATTCATGAGCCCAAAAGGCATCACCATGAACTCGTATAATCCATAGCGTGAACTGAATGACGTATTCGGTATGTCCTCTTCCCAGATGCAGAGATGGTAGTAACCGGATCGCAAATCTAGCTTAGAGAACCAGAAGGCTCCCTGCAGCTGATCAAATAGCTCATCTATCCGAGGCAGTGGGTAGGTATTACGGACCGTTAATCGATTCAGCTCCCGGTAATCTATGCATAGTCGTAACGACCCGTCCTTCTTCTTCACAAAGAGAACTGGCGCTCCCCACGGCGATGAACTGGGCCGCATAAATCCCGACTCAACTAGCTCCTGAAGTTGAGTCCTGAACTCTCCCAACTCTCTAGGAGCCATTCTTGTAAGGTTCCTGGGACACTGTCCTCGCTCCCGGTACCAGTTGAATCCTGAAATCCAAGTCTCTGACTGGTGTTAGCCCGGGCAATTTCTCCGGGAACACCTCGGATAATTACCGGACCACGGGAATATCTGAAATAGAAGTCTCTGCTCACACCATCTCAAAGCAGATAAGGTAAACTTCTTCTCCATGCTCGTGGGCCTTCACAGCCTGTACAAAAGATAGCAATAGGTGGGAGATAGGCTTAATACCTTCAATGATGACATGGGAATCGCCATGCCTTAGTGTGATTCTCCTTGGTGGGCAATCTATCTAAGCATTGTTCCGATATAACCATGTCATCCCCAAAATTAAATCGAAGTCCTGCAGCTTCAGAATAGTTGCTGGCGCCTCAAATGCCTTGCCGCCAATCTCGGCCTCCATATCATAATGGGCAGTGGTCCGCAGTTCTGACCCATCGGGTAGACGCACCCTCATCTCTAGTCCCGGAAATCTTTCCACGCCTTCAAGTCCGTCTATGAAGGCCACAGATATGAACGAGTGCGAAGCACCTGTGTCGAAGATGGTATGTGTGGGCTTGCCGCTGATCATAACTATGCCTGAGGTTTGTTTAAGTTAAAATTAATTGTTACCCTATAGTTCCAGGTACTATATAATTGAAAACTCAAGGAATTTAATAATTAACCTTAAGTACCTGTGATAACCTCTTCGGGGTTCCTCTACTCCGTGAGGTCCAAAGCGTATATCTGCTCCTGATTGCATCCCCTGCCGTGATATCCCCGGCCTCAGCCTCGTCCTCAGCCTTGGCCTCATCCTCGGCCTCGGCCTCGGCCTTGGCCCTGCTGTACTGGGGCCACTGGAGGTGGAGGAGGAGGAGGATGGAATCGATGCGGGCACTCCGACCTAATGTGCCCGTTATGGCGGCATCCGTAACAAACTGCCTGCCGGTGGCCATGGTCATCCTGTCTCCTCGGATCATGCACCTTTAGAAGTGGGGGAGCTAATGCTGGAGGAGTCCCCTGCTCATGCCTGAAGTTGGGATGACGACGTCCCCCACCCTTCTTGTAACCGATAGTCCTGCCTCTCTGAGAGCCCCTGCTGCTCTCTCCTGATGTCGACCCATCACACGGTCTCTTTTCTCTGCCTTGCACCATCAGCTGGTCAGCCTCCAGCTTCTTTGCTATCTCAATGATCTGCCTTGAGGTGCCATGAGAAATGAACAGCAAGGCCTGCCTCAAATCATCCCTGAGGCCCCGGTAGAACCTCTTGGCATACCTCCTATCATCGGTATCCTAAATCCCTGCGAACCTGGCCAGATGAGAGAACTCTCTCTGATACTCGATCACCGATCTAGTCCCCTGCCTGAGGTTCAAAAACCTCTCATCCAAGGCATCTCTGTCCGTAGTAGAGACGAAGTGATCCAAAAATAAATCGCCAAACTCCTCCCACGATATGTCTGACAGCTCCCAGTCCGCATATGTAGACTCCCGCACTGATTTCCACCATCTCTTCGCATGAGCCTCTAAGTACAGAGGTGGCTAGAGGTACTGCCTCGCCGACCGGGCAGCTGATGCCTGCTAAAATCTCGTGTATGGCCTCCAGCCATTCCTCAATCTTTACTGCATCCTCTGTCCCACGGTACATCGGTGGGGACAGGCTCTTGAAGGCACTTAGCCAGCTCGACCCCGGATTTGGCTGCGGAGCCGAGACTTGCTGGGATTTGAAGGCATCCAGAATCGCCGTCAAAGTCTGCCCCATCTCCGTCTATAGGAATGGAGTGGCAGCTGGAGGGGGACGAGCCACATTTCACGGCACGGCGACCTGTGGAGGTTGCATAAAGGTAAGGTTAAAACAGAACTGGCCTAACTCATTGTGCTTAGTGGATTGTTTTATTGTGACTTTTACACATGCGCACACCACTACTTCCGCTGCATAGTTTGTCCACAAACTAATGCTCGAGCGGGGTGGTCCAGTGTTGTGGACTGCTTTCTCATATGATCGTTTGTTCAAGTGATACCAGTTTATAAGACCCCCTCCCCCTTACCAAGGAGGGCTACCAGGTCTTATGCCCAGAATCGCCGTCTTATGGTGACCCTAACACACAGGTTAGTCGGCACCGCAACACACTGATTCAGCCGGCTTTTACGATTATATAACTTGTAGGCCAATATGAGAAAAGAAGTATAGCAATGTAATAAATCTACTAGTCCACAAGTCACAGAGTACATATCATATATATGGAATGAAAAGTACAAAACATAGTCCATAATGAGTACAAAATGAAAGAGTAAAATGGGCTTATGCCCAGTACATCATATCAACTCTCTCTCTCTCTCTCAAATAAAAGCGGAAGCTATACTAATACATCAGAACTCGTCCCACCTAAGGATAGAGAGTAATGGTAGTAGCCTGCGGTAGCGGTATCTGCTCGTCAAGTCATGTCTCCTCATCGTGCTGGTGCTCCATCTCCACGGGCTCCTAAAAATAGTATGGTCACCGACCATTAGTCAAAAATAGTAATGGTAGTGCCACCTCCATATGACGTCAGGTCATCAAAGACAACGTCTCTTGATACAAAGAACTTCCTTGTCGCTGGATCCATGCACTTCCAGCCCTTATTCCGCTCATCATAGCCCACAAAGACAAGCTTCCTCGCCTTTGCATCAAGCTTGGTCCTCTAAGCATCCAGGATGTGAACATAGCAGGTTGATCCAAACACCCGAAGGTGTTCCATGCTCGGCTTCTCCTTGAACATCATTTCAATGGGAGACTTCATGTTGATCGGACTCAGAGGCATTCGATTGATGACGTAGGTTGGGCAGAACATTCCTTCCGCCCAAAAGGACCTGGGAATGCCCTTTGCATGAAGCCATCACTTGCAAGTTTCCGCCAAGTGACGGATCTTCCTCTCCGTTACTCCATTTTGCTATGGAGTATGATCACATGTAAGCTCTCTCTAGATCCCGTGCTTCTTGCAAAAGTTAGAGAACTCAGGTGAGACAAACTCACCACCATTGTCTGATCTGAACTTCTTGATCCGCAAGCCAAGCCGGCCCTCTACCAGCTCCTTGAACTCCACAAACAATTACAAAGCTGCCGACTTCTCCTTCAGGAAATACAACCAAGTGTATCTTGAGTAGTCATCAATCAATACCAACATGTATCTACTGCCTCCAAGACTAGCGGTAACCGTTGGCCCCATCAAATCACCATGGATGCTTTCCAATAGTGCCTTACACCTCATTTGTGACTTATCAAACTGAAGGAGATGAGCCTTACCGTACTGACACCCTGTGCAAACGTGGCCATCTCCGTAGGATGAAAACTTCAGCAATCCTTTCACAAGGCTCTTCATTGCCATAGCTTTGAGCTTGTCCATTCCAACATGCCCTAGTATTTCATGCCAGATAGCCGCGCTATCGTTGGCCCTCTACGATCAACTAAGATCTTGTTGATAAAAAAGTCTCTTACTCCTCTCCCTATATGAGCAACATCAGCCTTTACCGCTGATACATTGCAGAGAAACCTTACTTCTGTTGGGCCAAACAGAACATGATAGCCCGCGTCAACTATGTTGGTCACCGAGAAGAGGTTCTTCTTCATGCCAGGTACGTGATACACACTTCTTAATTTAAGCGGACCCTGAGCACTATCTAAATAAACAACGCCCTCCTTCTCTACAGTATGAATAGAATCATCATCTGTAATAATAAATTCATTACTTGAGAATGCTTGCAGTGAAGAGAAGTTCGACTCGTCTCCAGTGAAGTGATGACCACACCTCGAGTCAACTATCCGGTCATCTTGGTAGTCGACGGTGGAAAGAGAACGAACACACGTGCTTGTTAAGAAGGCTCCTCCCCACCCGGTTTCCTCAACACTGGAACCAACTCCCTCCTTGTCTGCAACATACCCAGGCTGCAGCTTGACATTGTAGTCACGCTTGAAGTGTCCTAGCTGATTGCACCTGTAGCACTTCAAATCCTTCTTCTAGTTCTTCTTAGGAGCAGTGCTCCTCTCTTGCTGATATGAAGTTGAAGGCCCATCCTCAGCAGCAGGCTACTTCTTCTTCACCCATCTCTTCTTCTTCTTCTTATTAGTGAAGAGAGCTTCACTACCTTCTTCAGAGATAGTCACCACGACTGTAATGACCCGAAACTCAAAAGAGCGCCGGGAGGCGTTTTGAGCCAAGTTTGGAATTTGGCAGGGGGAACACGACCTGGTACACGGGCATGCCCCAGGGCGTGTCGTGTTTGGGTCGACTATCTGGCCGAGATGTAACGCCCCTACTCATCACGTGGCATATAACGGTGGGTCCGTCCGGGGCCCCACGCCATATATCGCTTGAGCGAGAGTAGTACTGGGATGGGTGACCTCCTGGGAAGTCCCCGTACGACCAAACTTAACTATCGAGTTCGCTCATCAAAGGGAGGCTGTAGCCACCAACACCCGCCAGTGGGATGGAGAGGGGTTGGGGTGCTTGGGCTGCAGCCTGGTAGTGTCGCCTAGAGCGGAGCCGTGATATTGTCATGTTGTATCGGCTAGGGTCATTACACAAGAGGTCGATGAATTTTGGAGTCGACGATCGTTGAGCAGCGAACACAGCCTGAGACACGGGTGTGTCCCATGGCGTGTCGAGCTCGTGTTGACGATCTTGCCCGGGAAGTCAACGATTTTCGCTCGACAAAGTGTCGATATAGGGAACACGACCTAGGACACGTGCGTGTCCAAGGACGTGTCGGGTGGTCGACGAACTCTGGTCGACGAAGTGTCGAGATAGTGAACACAGCCTGGAGCCCAGGCGTGTTCGGGTATGAAACGAGCATGCCATATAGGACAAGGACGTGTCCAAGACCCGTCTGTGTCTCGGGTTGGTGTGGGTCTTGTGTTGATGGAGGAACACACCCGAGAACACGGGCGTGTACTGGATGACACGGGCGTGTCAGGTCTAACATGGGCGTGTCGGGTGCCCTTGTGAATTTTGGGAAGCATAGGTTTCGACGGCGAATGGGGAACACGACCCTGGACATGGGCGTGTCACAGGCCGTGTTCGGCCTAGATTTTGAATTTCAGCTCCGGATCGTGGTCGTTCATTTCCTTATTTTGGGATCCGATGGCTGGGGGCTGTTCTTGCTGGGATATAGCCGGGAATAGGGTTTCAAATCCCTCATTTATTTCACTTAGTCTCTTTCTAAAGTCTAGAGAGAGGGGAGAGCAAAGAAGAAGAAATGAGGCTAGATCTGGTAACTGGCGGAGCTTCAGAGCTCCAAATCGCGAGCTGACTTAGGATCTACGGAGGCAAGGAGATTGCGGTGCTTTTCATCTGCATACATTTCCATGGCGCCAAGGAAAAAATCTAGGGTAATGATTCTCATCCTAGGACATTGAAGTCCTCTTTTTGGTTGCATAGGAAGCACGCTCTCGGAGTTTGTGCTGAGTTGAGGCGTTCCGTCGGGTAGACATGAATAGTCCCCGTTGTGTACATGTATAGTCCGTAATCGAGAACGGATATATGCATGATGTGTGAAGCCTACCCGAACAAGTTGGTCTGAATCGGTGATGTTGTATTGCATGAATGGCCGGAGAAGAATCCACACAAATGTCTATTTTTCCGGTTTTCTACGTGGTAGATTGCAACAGGGAGCCTTGGGGATTAACTCCAAGGTGCACCCGGAAAACTAGGCAGATGCGTGATTCTACCAACATGGTGGCCTGGGAGCCAACCTGAACATAACTGGGTTATGTGTTGTGTGTTGGATACGGGACTCGGGGAAGCTTGACCCGCGCAGACGACTTAAATTGACGTTGCGGTGTGAGCAACGGGTTAGGCAGAATCGTACTCGATCTATGTGGTTCGGTTAGAGAGACCTAAAGTACATGGTGCTTGCCGTTGGCATAGATAGAGGGTCTTAGGCAGTGACCAGAAAGACCAAATGCTCACGAGATATTGCCGTCCACGGGGCGGTGGTGAGTCAGCGTACTTTGACCGCGTTCACCGAGAATGTGCCCTGAGTGCACGGGCTGTGTGGCCGTGCGTGCCCACACCTGTGATGAAGTGTTTATTCACTATGCTGCTTGGTATTGCTAACAATGTGCAGGGAAAGAGCATCGCCGCCCCGATTATGGGGGCGAGATTCGTTATAATTTGGTCAGCATAGCTGACCGTTGCTTTTGTTTGCCATCATTGTGGTGAATTGTTGCTTGCATGTGTTGCGAAGCCGAGCGGTAAATAGCGGGCTAAAGCCCAAGTTACTGAGGCGGCCCTCGAAGGCCTAAATTGAGAGTTACTTATTTTATTCATGTGTGACCGGCCTGCGTGCCGAGGTTTGAAAACATGTTAATTGGGTAAATAGTTGTAAGGCCATAAAGCCATGGTACTTTTGTATTGTACTTCATTCCTATTGTTTTGAGTAGTGGGTATTCATGCTTGTGGCTGGGCTCTTTAATTTGCAACCTTTAATAATTACTTCCGCTAGAATGACTCTGTGTAGGACGTTGGTTATTAGTTGGATGGTTTCCATTGAGTAACCACCCGGTCTGTGTGTGGTATATGACATCGGGCCCCGGCCAGACCTACTGTTATATGTTATGCGACGAATAGGGGTGTTACAATTTGGTATCAGACTACTTGTTTCGGTCAGGCTTAAAATGAATTCGTGGACGAATTCTTTTTAAAGGGTTGTGAGCACATATGTGTGCGTCATCGTTATAACATCAAAAGAACCCATGAATGTCCACTTAGGAATGAAAATGCACGTGTTTGAGGAACCTGTGTGTTCCTATAATTCCATTTTGCAATTTTATTTGGTCACTTAACGAGGTTTTGTAAAACTATAGGTGACCAGAAGCGGTGCTGGGCCGTCAGAACGTCCAGTTTCTGAGGCTAGTAGTGCACTAAACGATGCTCCTACAACACCTCCATCGGCTGAAACCATATGATTGGTTGCCGAAGCAGTGTTTGCCATGATCAATGCGCAGCCTGCAAGGCAAATGCAGCAACCCGCTCCTACGATGGAGCAGGTACCGCTGCAAAGGGACAAACCGAGAAGAATGGAGCAGGTAGTAGTGGAGCCTTTGGTGCCGAGGCAAGCAACTGAAGGGTAGCTCAAGCATGTTATGAGCTTTAATCCTCCTGTGTTATCGAGGTTGGGAATCCCATCGCAAGCTGAAGATTGGCTCTCCCGAGTGAAGAGAGTCCTGACAGCTACTGAAACGGAGGAGTGGCAGATGACCATTATAGCTACGTTCCTTCTGGACGGTGATGCTAGGTTTTGGTAGGAAGGCTTGGAGCTACATCACTTGAGGGGTAGGCAAATTACAGACGTCTCGATGGAGGAGTTCTCGAGACTGTTCTTGGCAAGGTACCTTCCTTCGGCTCAGAGGATAGCATTGGAGAATGAGTTCCTGAAACTGGTGCAAGGAGAGAGTAGTGTGGATGATTATCTCCAAGAGTTTACTCATTTGGGTCAGTACACTAGCTCCACATTCTCGGATTAGGAGCACAAGACGAACCGTTTCTACGAAGGTCTGAGAGATGACTTGAGGCTACTGCTCTCGGGGCTGATGACACAGGGCTTCTTGACCCTGGTCAACAGAGCTCGATCGTTGGAGAAGGACATGAAGAATGTACAAGCGAATAAAAGCTTTGGTGACAAGAAGACAGAGTTCAAAGTGCCGGCTAATGCGAAATTTGGGTATCACAAGTTCAACAAGAAGGCTAGGACTTCGGGTCCAGCCCCCTCTTCTGGTGCTTCTGGGGCGACTACGGGTCGGATCCCAGGTGCATGTTTTACCTGTAGAAAGCCGGGGCACTTTGCCCGTGAATGCTGGAGCGGACGTCCCAAGTCCAAGAGGAAGCCGGGAGCAACTTGTGAAGAGAAGGGCAAAGCGGTAGAGTCAACCGCATCCCATTATGCTCTGGCTCATCTGAGAGTTTATAATCTTGGCCAACAGGAGGCCATTAAACAAGCGGATGTGGTGACAGTATGGTTTAAAATTTATAGCAAGTCAAATTGTTTCATACTGGTTATGTGTGTGTTACCTTACCACTGCTTGTTTAGGATTTGTTTTGAATTGTGATAATCCGATGAGAGCACTCTTTGATACGGGAGCTTCACACTCCTTTTTGTACGAAGAATTCATATCACGCATCGGAGTGCCTTCTTCGGTGGCGAAGGCCAAACTGGATGTGTTGTTGCCCAATGGGTGTTCTATGCGCGCGGAGAGAATCTGTGGCGTTAAGATTCGTATTGGGAGTTAGGAGTTCCATTTGCTAGCGTCGCTACTGTCGTTGGTGGAGTTCGACGTAATATTTGTCATGACTGGCTCTCGGAGAAGCAAGCTTATATTGATTGCAGTTGCAAGGAAGTTAAGTTGTGAACAGGTCGCGAGATGACTTCCACGGGCTTGAAAGGGTCGAGCAAGACGTTGATGTCTGCTCTTCAGGTGGTGAAGGCGGTTCGTGCTGGTGCAGAGCTGTTCTTTATGCTAGTGGAGGTTGCAATGCCTAAGCCTACGTTGGGAAGTATTTCAGTGGTAGTTGACTACCCTGATGTGTTCCCTGCCGATCTTCCTGGAGCCCGCCTCAACGGGAAATTGATTTCACGATTGAGCTGGTGCTAGGTGCGAAGCCTGTGTCACGATCTCCGTATCGTCTAGCGCCTAAGGAAATGGCGGAGCTGAAGGTGCAACTGCAAGAGTTGTTGGAGCAAGGGTATGTGCATCCAAGTTTGTCGCCTTGGAGCGCACCAGTACTCTTTGTAAAGAAGAAGTACGGGAGCTTGAGACTTTGTATTGATTATTGGGAGTTGAACAAGCTAACGGAGAAGAACAAGTACTCGATCCCGAGGAATTGATGATCTGTTCGATTAGTTGGTCGGGTCAACGGTGTACTCAAAGTTGGATCTCAAGTCTGGATACTATCAACTGAGGATAAGGGAGAGTGATATCCCCAAAACAGCTTTCAGTACGAGATAAGGGCATTACGAGCTTACGATCATGCCGTTTGGGCTGACGAATGCGCCGTCAATGTTCATGGATTTGATGAACAGGACTTTCATGGAGTACTTGGACCATTTTATGATCGTCTTCATCGATGACATATTGGTGTACTCGTAGTGTGAGGAGGATCACTTCAAGCATCTTCATTTGGTATTGGAGACGTTGAGGAGGAATCAATTGTACGCCAAGTTCTCCAAATGCGAGTTTTGGCTATCTTCAGTGGCGTTCCTTGGTCATATAGTAAGTGGAGAGGGCATTGCGGTGGATCCGCCGAAGATTGTTGCGATATGAGAGTGGCCTATGATTTCTACAGTAGCGGAAGTCTGGAGCTTTCTGGGGCTTGTCGGCTATTACATGCGCTTCAGGGAGAACTTCTCGCGGATAGCGTTACCCCTCACTACTTTGACGAGGAAGGAGCAGAAGTTCGTTTGGATGCCGGAGTGCGCACGAGCTTTTGAGGAGTTGAAGTGTCGGTTGACCACGGCGCCTGTGCTGAGTTCGCCGAGTGGGACCGAAGGCTTTGAAATCTATAGCGATGTTTCGGGCAGTGGCTTGGGTTGTGTGCTACTGCAGCACGGAAGTGTTATAACGTATGGCTTGAGACAGCTGAAAGTGCATGAGAGGAGTTATCCGGTCCATGACTTGGAGTTAGCGGCCGTGATTTTTGCCTTGAAGCTTTGGAGGCACTACTTGTATGGGGTGAGTGTTAATATCTAAACATGCTGTAGCGTAGATGGATGGAGTTCCTGGGGGACTACACATTCAATATCCATTACGTGCCTGGTAAAGACAATGCGGTTGCGGATGCGTTGAGTCGCCGGGCCCCAGCTCAAGCCAATTGGCTGTCATTCTATGACGAGTGGTTTGTTCGGGAGTTGGAGGCATTGGAGATCTCTTGCGTAGACAAGCAGTCGAGTGCTGAAGTGCTATTGAACTGGACGGAAGTTCAGTATGACCTGGCTGATCTGATACGACAGGCTTTGGATTTGGATAACAACATGAAGTACCTTATGATAGAGGCTTTGTACGGGTCAAATTCCCAATATGAGGTTGTGGATGGATTGCTTTGGAAAGATGGTCGTCTTTGCGTCCCGAATGTGGGCACCTTACGGGTGGAATTATTGTACGAGTCGCATCATACCAAGTACACTATTAACCTAAGGAGCACAAAGATGTACCGTGATGTGGGCACCTTACGGGTGGAATTATTATACGTGGCGAAGTGTCAGTGATGTGCCTTGGTGAAGGCGGAGTGCCAAAAGATGGGAGGATTCTTGAAGTCCTTGCCTATTCCGGAGGGGAAGTTCGACGACATTACTATGGACCTTGTGCACAGGTTGCCGAGGTCGCAGAAGGGGAACGACGCCATTTGGGTGGTCGTAGATCTCCTGACGAAGGTGTCACACTTCATTCCGCATAAGAAGGATGATCCGGTTGAGAAATTGGCAAAGTTATATGTGGATAACATAGTACGGCTTCACGGTGTGCCCCGCAGCATCGTGAGTGACCGAGATGGGCGGTTCACGTCCAATGATTGGAGGCTTGTGCAGTAGATGTTGGGAACAAAGCTGAGTTTTAGCACAGCCTTTCATCCGCAGACGGATGGGCAAACCGAGAGAGTCAACAGGACAATGGAAGACATGCTTCGGATGTGCGTCCTGGACTTTGGAAAGTAGTGGGAAGACCACCTTTACTTGGTGGAGTTTGCGTACAACAATAGCTACCAGGAGAGCATACAAATGGCGCCCTTTGAGGCCGTTTATGGTAGAAGATGTCGCACGCCGTTGTCTTGGTTGGAAACGGGTGAGTCAAAGTTGTACAGGCTTAAAGATTTGGAAGATGCTACGTCGTTGGTTCGAACAATTCGAGAGAGGTTGCTAATCGCTCAAGACCGCCATGCTAAGTACTATAATGCCAAGCATAGGAACATGGAGTTCTCTGTTGGCAACTGGGTGTACTTGAAGATCAAGCCGTTCAAGGGGGTCTCACGGGCGCGGCGCTTAAAGAAGCTAAGATCGAGGTACCTTGGACTGTTTGAGGTTCTGGAGCGGATTGGTGAAGCAGCTTATCGGTTGAAGCTATCAGTGGAGCTTAGTGGTCTATACGATGTATTCCATATATCGGTGCTACGGAAGGCGATGCAAGAGCCTTTGCATGTGATCACGGTGGACCAAGTGCCGGTGGATAATGGGTTAACAACGAAGGTCAAGCCCATTCGTATTGAGGACTCGGAAGTCAAGTGGCTACGCAACAAAGAGATAAGGATGGTCAAGGTCCGTTGGGACAATTGAGGTCGGGAAGAGCTCTCTTGGGAGCGAGAGCAGACCATGCTTGAGGAGTACCTGGAGTTATTTCACTCAGGTACTGTTTAAGTTTATGATTATCTTCCTTTTATGTAATTTCGAGGACAAAATTCTTTTAAGAGGGAGAGAGTTGTGACGCCCCGAAACTCAAAAGAGCGATGGGAGGCGTTTTGAGCCAGGTTTGGAATTTGGCAAGGGGCACATGGCCTGGGACACGGGCGTGTCCTAGGGTGTGTCTTATTTGGGTCGACGATCTGGCCGAGAGGTCCACGAATTTTGGAGTCGACGATCGTCGAGCAGCGAACACGGCCTAAGACACGGGCGTGTCCCAGGGCGGGTCGAGCTCGTGTCGACGATCTGCCCGAGAAGTAGACTATTTTCGCTCGACGAAGTGTCGAGATATGGAACACGGCCTAGGACACGGGCGTGTCCAAGGCCGTGTCGGGTGGTAGACGAACTGTGCTCGACGAAGTGTAGAGACAGTGAACATGAGCTGGAGCCCAGGCGTGTTCGGGTATGACACGGGCGTGTTATATAGGACACGGGCGTGTCCAAGATCCGTATGTGTCTCGGGTTGGTGTTGGTCCTGTGTTGATGGAGGAACACACCCACAAATACAGGTGTGTACTGGATGATACGGGTGTGTCAGGTCTAACACGGGCGTGTCGGGTGCCCATGTGAATTTTGGGACGCGTCGGTTTCGACGGCGAATGGGGAACACGGCCCTGGACACGGGCATGTCACAGGCCGTGTTCGGCCCAGATTTTGCATTTCAGCTCCGGATCGTGGCCGTTCGTTTACTTATTTTGGGATCCGACAGCTGGGGCTATTACTGCTGGGATATACCCAGGAATAGGGTTTCAAATCCCTCATTTCTTTCACTTAGTCTCTTTCTAAAGTCTAGAGAGAGGGGAGAGCAAGGAAGAAGAAAGGAGGCTAGATCCGGTCTCCGACAGAGCTTCGTAGCTCCAAATCACGAGCCGAATTCGGATCTACAGAGATAAGGAGATTGCGGTGCTTTTCATCCGCGTACATTTCCATGGCGCCAAGGAAAAACACTAGGGTAACAATTCTTATCCTAGGACATGTGAAGTCATCTTTTCCTTTACATAAGAAGCCCGCTCTCGCGAGTTTGCAGTGAGTTGAGGCGTTCCTTCGGGCAGGCATGAATAGTCCCCGTTGTGTACATGTAGAGTCCGTAATCGAGAATGGATATAGGCATGATGTGTGAAGCCTACCTGGACAAGTTGGTTTGGATCGGTGATGTTGCATTGCATGAATGGCCGGAGAAGACTCTGCGCGAATGTTTGTTTTTCGGGTTTTCTACGTGGTAGAGTTCAACAGGGAGCCTTGGGGATTAACTCCAAGGTGCACCCGAAAAACTAGGCAGATGCGTGATTCTGCCAACATGGTGGCCTGGGAGCCAACCTGAACATAACTGGGTTATATGTTGTGTGTTGGATACGGGACTTGGGGAAGCTTGATGCGCAGACGACTTAATTTGACGTTACGGTGTGAGCAACAGGTTAGGTGGAAGCGTACCCGATCTATGTGGTTCGGTTAGGGAGACCAAAAGTACGTGGTACTCGCCGTTGACATAGATGGAGGGTCTTAGGTAGTGGCCAGAAAGACCAAATGCTCACGAGATATTATCGTCCAGGGGGCGGTGGTGAGTTGGCGGACTTTGACCGCTTTCACTGAGAATGTGCCCTGAGTGCACGGGGTGTGTGACCATGCGTGCCCACACCTGTGATGAAGTGTTTATTCACTATACTGCTTGGATATGATAACAATGTGCAGGAAAATAGAATCACCTCCCCGATTATGGGGGAGAAGTCGCTATAATTTGGTCAGCATAGCTGACTGTTGCTTTTGTTTGCCACCGTTGCGGTGGATTGTTGCTTGCAGGTGCTGCGGAGCTGAGCGGTAAGTAGCGGGATAAAGACTAAGTTGTTGACCCAGCCCTCGATGGCCTAAATTGAGTGTTTACTTGTTTTATTCATGTATGACCAGCCTGCGTACCGAGGTTTGGAAAACATGTTAATTAGGTAAACAGTTGTAAGGCCATAAGGCTATGGTACTTGTGTATTGTACTTCATTCCTATTGTTTTGAGTAGTGGACCTTCATGCTTGTGGATGGGTTCTTTAATTTGCAACCATTAATAATTACTTCCGCTAGAATGACTCTGTGTAGGACGTTGGATATTAGTTGGATGGTTTCCATTGAGTAACCACCCGGTCTGTCTGTAGTATATGACGTCGGGCCCCGGCCAGACCTACTATTATATGTTATTCTACAGATAGGGGGTGTTACAATGACCATATACCTAGCCAAGCTCTCTTGTGATGCAAGCAGATTTTCCAGCTACAGCAAAGAAGGTTGAGTTGCCCACCCTTGAACGAAAGTCACAAAGGGAACATAGTCCTTCCACAAACTGGGAACTGTGTGCCTCTTCAACTTAGCCTCAGAGATGGGCTCATCAGGATCCAATGCTGATATTTCATTGCACAAGTTCTTCATCTTGAGGAAGAACTTCGAGATAGAGAGATCTCCTTGAGTTGCCTTAGCCAACTTATTCTCGAAGAACTGTAGCTTTGCTACATTTTTTCGGTTGAACAAACAATCAATGGTTGTCCATATCTCAGCAGCAAACTCACTTCCTAAGATGTGATCAAAGAGCTCCGGTGAGACAACCCGTTTGAGAGCAAACTTTGCCTTTACATTAGTCTTTCTCCAAACTTTCACCTGCTCAGCAGAATCATTTGCAGCAGTCACCTATTGCTTGTCGTCACCACCGACGAATTCCCACAACTCCTCGCCCAGAAGATAGCTTTTCATACACGATTTCCACTTCTTGAATTTTATCGCTATAAGAAGTTCAATACCAAGACCCCTTGCATAAGCTCCTTCCATTGCACCAACCACCGATCACTAGCTTCCAGAAGCTCCGAGCACAACTGAGATTGATCACTGCTAAAGCCATTGTTCCCTATGATGCCATGTTTAAAATCTCACAAGCTGATCAACTGGCTATTTTGGTAGCAAGCAAACACTTCTAGAGCTATTAAGCTGACCACTTGTTCAAGCGGAAAGTGGGAACCAGGCGCAGGAACACTCCAACCATAAACCGAGCTAGGTAATCAGAAACAACAGAGAGCAACCACAGATCTTGTATTATCGACTATCAACTTTAAAAGGCTAGGTATACATGGAGAGACATGATTTATCCAAGTACAATAGAGAAGCGTACAAGCAAACAAGACTTTTCAAGTCGGGTGGACTACCCCAAAGGCCGCCGAGTCTGCTGAGACCGCCAAGCTGCTACTGCTGCACAACTGATCTATGGAGTCTGCGAAGTCTGTCAACTACCCGTTATTCTGCTGAGACGACTGCTCTGCAAGCTGTCGCCGAACTGAAAGAACATACTGCCTAGTCTGCCAAGACTGGTGAATAGGTTATTGAACTTGAACAATTACTGGAGAGAAGTCCGGCTGGCCTCAAAATGCGACTTGCTGTAAATCACTGATTGTAACCGCATGATCCACTGCTTCCCGCCGCAATCAAAACACAACTCCTGGCTTCACAGTGCTTGCTGCACAACCTGCAAATAATAACTAGTTAATCCTTCTCAATCCGCGCGGACTAGAAAACCTAGGGCGCAACAAAAACCCGCGCTCAACTTACTGTTCATTCAGTTACTGTTGAAGTGCTGGGGGTCCTATTTATAGGCGGGGTGAGGAGTTTGGTCACTGCCCTAGTGGATAGAGTCACCACCCCAGGTCATAGGTAGCACAACGCAGTATGCCAAGTCTGTAAGGACAAGGCCAGGCATCAGCCGATTCGCCAGACAACAAATCAGGAAGCCAGTCCGCTACCTGGCAGACACCGTATAAGTCTGCTTGCTGCACAGCACGCAGATTGCAACAACCGACATACTGCATCAGTCCGCACGCTACACGCAGACACAGCACCAGCCCATACATCTTGCGAACACCGCACCAGCCCGCCACACGAGTCCACGACCAACAGGTATAGATCGCCCGATCAACCAGCAGACACCACAAGCTCTGCGAATACACTGGACTTGTCATAGAATGTAAATAAGTTTAGCAACTCACCAAATAACTGGCAAAAGCTTGATGGACACGAAGCCAGATTGCCAGCTCCAAAGACAGTCAGCCACCATGAACACGTTTATCACCAACCGCATCACCAGAGATCAATGGCATGGACCAATGCCGATCTCGCGATCTCCAAACACAGTCTGCCACAGCAGACTCCGTGAACTCGAATAGAGTCTGCCACATACCCACGGATATACCATCAATCCGTCGGTTACTTCAAGGAACAACCAACAACTGAACCATAGGTCGAGTTGACTGAATGCATCACCGGGTCGAAATAATAGGCTGCCCAAGCCACACAACCAGTTAACCCAGGCCGCACCATCAGATAACCCAGACTGAACCATCAGTCTGCCCAAGCCGCGCTGTCTGCTTGATCAACCTCCACTTTCACTTCACAAATTTCAACATGCTTATCATCTGCAGACCAATAGTCAGATAGAGAGAGTAAACTAGATTATGGAGGTATGATCAGATGCTATATTTTGGACCACAGGGGAGCGTGGGATGAGCGACTCAGATTGATTAAGTTTACTTATAATGATAGTTATAAAGAGTGCTTGCAGATGGCCCCGTTTGAGGCTTTGTATGAGAGACATTACAGAACTCCTTTGTTTTGGGCTGAAGTTGGTGAAAGTCATTGTTGGGTCCTAAAGCTTTAGAAGAAATGGATATTTCTCTGAGACACATATAAGAGAACCTTCGAATAGCTTAGGAGCGTTATGAGAAAAATAATAATAGTCGAAGGACTGATTTGGAATTTGCTATTGGGGAGATGATTTTTCTTAAGGTTTTCCCGATGTTTGGTATAAAAAGGTTTGGAAAGGACCATAAGCTGGATCCTTAGTATGTGGTACCTTTTAAAGTTGTTAAATGCATTGGGGTGTTAGCTTATAGGCTGGATTTACCCACAAGTTTTACCTGTGTGCATGATGTGTTTCATGTGAGTCAGTTGCGGAAATGTGTGCTCAGCGACTTAAAGGTTCTTGATTCTGTGCCACAGTTGGAGCCTAATATTTCCTATATTGAAGTGCCTGTTCTCATTCTGGATACATAATATCAGGTGTTGCGAAGGAAGACCATACCCATGGTTAAAGTTTTGTGGCAAAACCAAGACGTGGAGAGCTCGACTTAGGAGTTGGAGTTAACTATGAGGGAGGCTCACCCTCATCTGTTTTCCTAGTTTCTTTTGGTATGTGTTTCTATTATATACTCCGTGATTATTTTCCTTCTATAGCGGAATCTTTGTGTGTAAAGTTTCGGGATGAAACTTTCTTTTAGGGGGAGTGATTATAACACCCCTAATTTTCTAAGGTTTATTTCAATCCCTTTTAGTGACGTATTTTGATGTCAGGGTGTTACATTGGTACATAGTTGACGGGTACCGTTGCTGGAGCGTGACTTTTGCTCATTTGGTATATGAGATTTTTGACTTAGAATATTATCATGACTAATTTCTTGTGCATTTTGACATTCCCTTGCGAGTTGGGGTTCATTTTGTAACATGGCAGAGCCTTTTTAGTAATGTTGTGTTTTAACTTCGGGGAGTGTTTACTCGTGTTTGGTTTGTCGAATCTTAAATTTGACTTCGCCATTGGATTCGTAGCATCGACATTAAGCTACGGTGCGAATTTTGTAGAAATCCGAGTTGATTTAAGTAATATTATAATATAACATATGTATATAATATAATATGATATTATATTATATCATATAATAATATAATATGATAATATATAATATCATATCAGATTTCGAGTGATCGAGTACTATTCATCTTCTTCCCCAGGCTATCTGATAGAAAACGCTGAAAAAAGAGGGCTGCGGGTTTTGCTAGACTTTCAGCCACCACTTGTAGGAGCTCCAGTGCACGAAAAGTCGTCAGAGAGTAGATACGGAAAGCTCTCGCCGAGATCTACGCGTTGGTGGTCGGTAAGTTGATTTCGAGGACTTTTGGTGTTTGGGTCTCTCACCTTGACGCTCTTTTATCATGAAAAGTTTTAGGAATTGTTGCCTAAGGGTTCTTGCGGCCGATCCTTGAAGCGGAGCGTTTGTGAGGCCTGAGTTTTGAAGATCTTGAGGCAAGTGGTGATTTATACTCTTGCCAAGTCTTTTCTTACTTTCTTTATTCATTCTTTCTAAATTTTTTTAGCTATATAGTACTTAGTATAACAACAAATTATCTTTTCTCTTCTTGCTGTGGTCAGTAAGAAACATTTTTTTTGTGTTGGACTCTTGCCTTGTCCACCCCTCCCTTACTCTTAAGAAATGAACTTAGTTCTGGTCTAGGTTCAGCTATCATTATGAACCTCTGTTCTGCTAGGTTTCAGCCTTAAGCATTGATTGTTTAGCCTTAGGCATTGACAGTTCAGCCTTAGGCGTTGAGTGGGCTGATAGACTAAGTAAAAAAGCATTGAGTGTGCTTGATACACTCAACGCAGCATTAAGTGGGCTGAGAGGCTAAGTAAGAGCATTGAGTGTGCTAAATGAACTCAACGTGGCGTTGAGTGAACTCGACGCGGAGTCAAGTGAACTCAACGCGGTGTTGATTGATGGTCGGATCGTTAAGATAGCTTGTATGGCGTTGAGTGCATTAAATACACTCGGCGTGGCGTCGAGTGTACTCGACGCTTTTCCCTAAACTTAGTGTGGTACTGAGTGCATTGACTACACTCAACGTGACATCGAGTGTACTCAACGCTTTTCCCCGGACTTAGTATGATGTTAAGTGCATTGAAGACACTCAACGTGGCGTCGTGTATCTACTGCATTCGTCATGTATACTCGACGAATCAGCTAAAGCTTAGAAATTTCTTGCCAAATTAAGTTGAATTCGACGAGTATGATTTTGGGTGATTTGTTATGGTTGTTACGTATGGCTTTTGGTTGGTAGTGGATACAAGACCTCTAACCTAGTGCCAAATTGTGAATTATTATAGTGCTGGAGTTATTTTTGGGACTATAAGGTTAAGTTGGACAAAGTGGCTATTACCACAGTAACTTGTTTATATATTTGGATTGATGGGCTGAGTTGGACATTGAGGCCACCACCTTAGTGCCTTATTGAGGCATTTGGACTGCCTGGTTATGTTGGATAATGTGGCCACCACCGCAGTACCTTCTTGAAACATTTTGGGTCCGTAAGATCGAGTTGGATAATGTGACCACCAACGTAGGACCAATTTTTAGCAGTATTAATGATTCACATGAGTAGAATTGTTAAGTCTTTTTCCTCCTGTTGTACAAGTATATGTTATTCTACTTACTTTTGCAGATATTCTCGAAGCATGGCTTTGTTTCGCACTTGGTGTAAATTTCTTAGTTTTGAATAAGTAATTCATTTATCATTGTCATATAATTCATTGCTGAAATTTGATAGGTTACTTATGTTTTGGTTGGTAACTCTTTATTTTTTTTGGTTTATTTCTATCCTTTTGATCTTTTATCTTACTTGCATTTTCATGCTTGCTGAGGTGTTCTTTCTATGAATTCCTTAGGTTTGGATTTGTAGCCGGTTGAGCGGCTAGAGTTTTAATTTTTGGATGGTGATCTGCTGCTGTCTTTCTCTCACCAGTTGTGACATAGTTGTTGTTTCTTTTTCTATAGTTCAGGCATACATTATGTTGGTGGGTTCTTGTCAGGTTGTTGACGCCCACAAGATTTTGTTTAATGTTAAGTACTTGCTAGCTACTAAGTCTATTTCTTTACAAACTGTTGGTTTACTTATTCGCTGTGAAGGTTTTATGTTAGGTTGCATGTTAGGTATTTTAAAATTATAAAAGTATACTTTTAACATTTCATATATGTCATCTTTTAAAACTAAAGTTATTATACTTTAACGAACGTATAAATTATTGCTATATTTATACTAAATCTAGAGTCATTCATAACATGAGTTGTCTAATTAGGATGTTTATGCTCATGTAGGATGTTAAGTAATATAAACAACGTACTTTCCATGGCATATATTTATACTTTCACTCGTGGATTAGTTGATCCACTGAGCCGAGTGATACGACCTTCAAAACTTACTTAATTGTGGTTTCTTCAAAACACAATTGTAGATTTCATATAAAATGTAGAGTTGGATTTTGCCTGAACGTCTGCAGTTATCCCCGGCACGACGTGGCATCACGACGCCTTTTTTCTCTTACTCTGATATTCATTTAAATTTGGAGAAAATGCGGATAGTGACACGATCTACCAAGCTCTAGTCTAGTCTGCAACTCAGACTCAACGAACTCCATATGTGTCTGTAGCTCGCCAATCTTGGCGAGCTCCTCAGATAGACATGCTAGCCGCCCGGTTACCGTCTAGGAACTAACTGCTTGCCGACCACAAGACGTCCTGGATAGCTGCCACGTCTGTCCGCACAGACCATGATAACAGACCGCCCAGATTGCCAGAGAATAAACAGACTATGACATCATTGCTAACTTTGCTAGCTGCCAGTCCTGTCGGCACAGGCCGCGCGAACAGGTTGTCTTGGCCGCCCAGGTCGCCACTTTCACTTCATAATTTTCAACACTCCCCCTTGAAGTCAGAAGTGGTAACAATCTCCAACAATCCCCGTAACCGAGAATATGGCCTCTCCGATAATGCCTCCGAGAAGATGTCTATGACATAGTCCACGCTCCGTATATCAATGACCTTGGGCACCTCGCAAAAGTAGTAATGCTTCCATCCATCTTCATCTTCAGCTTTGACCTCCACTTATACGTCACAGGAGAAACACCAATGACCCTCGACACAAGGTCCCAAGCCTCATTCCCTTTGAGGACAGTCACCACCTCATTCTTGGCATCATCCACATCCTTGACTCCTGTGCGAACAAGAAAGAATAGACTGAAATTTGGAATAAGAGAATTTTTATTATCCAAAAAAGAATGAATTACAAAGGTATAGCCTCCCCTTTATAGAATGGAGGAGAGGGGAGAGATTACAAATAAGCAATGTGGGACAAATAATTACAGGTACAAGCGGCTATTCAAAATCAGACCGCACAAGCTGTGCGGTTAGACGAAAAGGCTAACTACCCGACAACAACTATAAAGAAGACAAGCCGCTAGGGGAGACCGCTAGACAGCCCGCTCTTCAACTCTCCTCCATCAAATCGCCAAACCGCCCGGTCTCCAATCAGCAACATCTCAGCTACCAAACCGCTGGAGAGAAACTGCCAGACCGCACGGTCTTCAAGCCGCCAAGGTCAGACTGCCTGGTCACCATACTGAAACACTCCGCCTCAAGCTGGACCATAAATATCAGTCATGCCAAACTTGTCACAAATGTGGAAAAAGGAAACAAACACAGGCTTGGAGAAGATATCTGCTAACTCGTTATCGGAGGTAACGAATGGAGTACAAATCTGTTTCTTCAAAATCTCTTCCCAAATAAAATGACAGTCGACTTCAATATGCTTTGTTCTCTCATGGAATACCAGATTTTTGGAGATATATATAACAGCCTTGTTGTCGCAGAACATAGGTAGATGATGGTTGTAGACTTATCCTATGTCAAGCATGAGAGCCCGTAACCACTTTAATTCACACGTGGTCGACGCCATACTTCGATATTCCTCTTCTGCACTAGATCTCAAGAAGACAGACTTTCTTGCTCTTATAGCTCACAAGGTTCCCCCCCCCCCCCACAAATGTGCAAAAGCCCGATATGGACTTGCGATCTCCTTTGTCATCATTATAGCTAGAATCTGAGTACGCTTTAACCTTTAAATTACCATTCTTTTGAAACAGTAGTCCTTTACTTGGCACCGCTTTAATATATTCTAATATCCTCTGAGCAGACTATAGATGATATTCCCAAGGAGCTTGCATTAACTGGCTAACATTGCCTATAACGTAGGAGATGTCAGGTCTGGTTACCGTGAGATAAATGAGTTTGCCGACCAGATGCCTGTACCTCGTAACATCTGTTAGAGGAGGTGAGTCATCTGTCCAGGTTTTATCTTCTCCAATAGCCATGGGGCATCATGAAGGTTTAGCCCCAGTCAACCCTATCTCTTTTAGAAGATCAAGAGCATACTTTTGTTGGGAGAGGACAAGGGATTGGGATTTGAGAGATTTCTATCCCTAGAAAGTATTTTGGGGAGCCCATATCCTTCGTGATCAGGTGTTGACAGAGTTGTTTCTTTGTCAAAGATATCCCAGCCCGGTCATCTCCAGTGAGAAGAATATCGTCCACATATACAACAAAAACCACCAGACCCAGGGACATTTTGCGAATGAACTATGAGTGCTCGGCAGAACTTCTTGTAAAACCCATGGCCGCCATGATGCCGCTAAACTTGTCAATCCAAGCCTAAGGTCTTTGCTTTATGCCATAGATGGCCTACTTCAGCTTGCATACCCGTGTCTCCCCTTGATAAAAATACCAAGGAGGTTGCTCCATGCAGACATCCTCCTAAAGATCACCATAGAGAAAGAAATTCTTGACAACCATTTGGGAAATGGGCCAATTCTATTGACGACCATATATAAGAGTACCAGAATAGTGCTGAGACGAGCAACGAGAGAAAAGGTGTCAAAATAATCAAGACCATAAGTCTGAGTAAAGCCTTTGGTGACAAGGCGTGCCTTATAATGATCCACACTGCCGTCCGGACTGAACTTCACAATAAAGACCGGGTGACAACCAACAACATCAGTGTCCAATGGAGGAGGAATAAGGGTCTGTGTACCCCACTCAGCGAGGGTGGAAATTTCCTCATCCATGACAGTCTTCCAATGAGGAAAATCAAGGGCTTCTTGGTAGGTGCGATGAGTGGTAGTGGCAGAGATAGCCAACGCAAAAGTCCTCTGAGAAGGAGTAAGACGAGCTTAGGAAACAACAACAACAAGCGAGTGCTGGGTACATGTCCGCACCCCTTTGCGAAGAGAAATGGGAGGATCCAAGTCGGTTGTTCCTCAATATGTGGTGCATCTGTGGGGGAGAGAGCTGGCCTAGGAGTTTAGAGAGATGGTCGCGGAGAAGAGGAAGACAACAAAGGTAGTGAGAGAGGAGGAGAAGATGGTGGACACAACGGAGGAGGATAAATCTCGATATGTGTTGACGGGATGGAGGGGACGGTAGGAAAAGCAAGAACATCAAGAAGAAAAGAGGAGTCACGAGAGAAGTTGGACATATTTTTGAAGAAGATTACAACTGCAGAGATGAACATCCTGCGAAGAACAGGGTCAAAACAATAATAATCTTTCTAAGTGGTAGAGTAACCCAAAAAATCACAATTGGTGGCACGTGGGGAGAGTTTGTCACGGGTGGCAGAGGGAGCATGCACAGAAGCCATGCACCCAAAGATACGTAGATGGAGAGGAAATGGATCCTTGCCCTGATAGAGAATGGAGAATGTGGTTTGACCGTGCAGAACCGTGGAGGGAATGCGATTGATGAGATATCAAGAGATAGGAACGATATAGCCCCAATAGGAGCGAAGAACCTGCATCTGTGTCATCAGAGTGCAAGCAAAATTGAGGAGGTGACGGTTTTTGCGTTTCGCCATGCCATTTTGCTATGAGGTATAGATACAGCTACTTTGATGAACAATCCCATTTTGCATACAAAAAGAAGAAAAATCATGACTAAGATATTCTTTGACATTATTAGTGCGAAAGATTTTAATAAAGACATAAAACCGAGTTTTAATCATAAAATAAAAGGATATCCATACAGAGAATATTTCGGAGTGCTCTTTTAAGAAATGCAGCCACATACATCAGGAGAAGTCATCAATAAAAGTTATAAAATATGAACTATACTGTCCTACAGTGAGGGTAGGAGCAGGACCACAGACATCAGAGTGAACAAGATCAAATAGATGGGAAGATCCACGACCTTGCTTTGGAGGGAAGGAGGAGAGGTGATGCTAGCCAAGCTGGCATGCATCACAGTTGAGAGGAGGATTATGCGGAGGGAGGTGGGGTAGAAGCTGACGAAGAAGCAGTGGAGGAGGATGACCGATGTGAAGATGCCATTGCAGAAGGTCTATAGAAGAGGTGGAGAAGATAGATAGAGCAGAAACATTATCGAGGAAGTAGAGGCTGCCACTAGCAGTCCTGGTAGCAATCATTTGTTGGGAGCCCGGATCATGAAAAGAATAAGAAGTAGGAGTGAATGAGATAGAACACTGTAGTTGCTTGCACAAAAAAGTAACAGATAATAAATTACAAGGAAACTTGCACGTAGAGAGTATCTACTAATTGAAGAGATAGAGTGACTTGAACCACTCCCATCCCATTGATCGGTGAGGTAGAGTCGATCGCAATAAAGACCGGTGCAACCGATCATATGTTTCTAGGAGAGAAACAAACTGAGGATTGTCGGTCATATGATTGGTAGAACCAGAGTCTATCAGTCATTTACCTTGAGTAACAACGTGGGCACTACCTGAAGATGTGACCAATGAGGTGTATTGCTTCAAAGAGGAGGTGGAACCGTCCCCAAAGGGGTGAAGATGTGGATGTTTTATCCAGCAGCGATCAACAGTATCAGAGAGAGCCATAAAAATGAAGAGAAAGGCAAAAAGGAGGGCACACGAGCAGAAACAAGGCCGTACGAATAGAAAAGAGGTCGTGTGAACAACAAAGAGATCGTGCGAATAGTAAGGAGGCCGCAAGAAGATCAAAGACGCCACAAGAATAGGTTGCGAGCAAAGAGGTCGCGCAAACAACAAAGAGGCTGCACGAATCGGAGGGGATCACGGGGAGAAGGGGAGGTCGCAAAAAAGAGGTTGCGGGCAGAAAAACCACGCGAACAAAGAAGAGTCCGCCTGAAAGTAAGAGAGAGTAGGGAGCAGAGAGACTACAAAGACAGGTCGCGAATAGGGAGGGAGAGCGATCAGAGAGGCCGCACATACAGAGGAAAGAATAGGCCGCAAGAGGAAAGAAAGAAGCGCGAATATGCCTCAAGAAGAAAGGCCAAACCACACGGACAGAAGAAGCTCACAGAATCAGGTGGAAAATATCGAGTCCTCTGATACCATGTGCGAACAAGAAAGAATAGACCGAAATTTGGAATAACAGAATTTTTATTATCCTAAAAAGTAATTATTATAAAGGTATAACTTCCCTTTTATAGAATGGAGGAGAGGGGAGAAATTACAAATAAGTAATGTGAGACAAATAATTACAGGTACAAGAGGCTATAAAAAATCAGACCACACAGGACGCGCTGTTAGACAAATAGGCTAACCACTCGGCAAAAACTATAAATAGAAGACAAGCCGCTATGGGAGACCACTAGACCGCCCGGTATTCAAGTCGCTTACCTCAAATCGCCAGACTGCCCGGTCTCCAACCAGCAACATCTCGGCAACCAAACCACTGGAGAGAAACTGCCAGACCGTGCGGTCTTTAAGCCGCCAGGGTCAGGCCGCCAGACCGCCCAGTCACCATACTGCAACAAATCCAGTGGTTTTTGCATAGCTAGAAGGCTCTCGCTCAATAAGAGGGCCTGTGAAGAAATAGGAGACCGAGCTCACCACGTTTCCTTAGCTATATCAAGCTGGTGGGTTGATGATCCTCTTCGACCTCCGAAGAGCCTGATCACGACTAACCACCTATGCTGCTCCTTCTGAACCAGCTCTGTTCCCGGGCAAACCTGGAGCATCACTCCACTTGCTTCCTGAATAAGAAGCCTCCTCCCTGGAACTATAGTCACATGGAGCATTGCTCCCCCTACCTCCGCCCTAGAACTAGAATCACCTGGAGCATTGCTCCACCTGCTTCCTGAACCAGAGGCCTCTGCCCAGGAATTAGAACATCCTGGAGCTCTTGGTGACACAGGTAGATCCGACAGAAGATCCACAATAGCCTACTCCTGCCCACTGTCTGACCTTCTCTCCTTTAGCTCCACAGATGAGCTAACTCCGTACGATGCCAGTTCGTCAAAGACAACGCCTTTGGACATGATAAACTTCTTTGTTGTAGGATTCATATACTTCCATCCCTTCTTCCAGTCATCATAAACATGAAAACAACTTACTGACTTTTGCATTCGGCAATATCCTGAGAGCATTCAGGACGTGTACATAGCAAGTTAACCCAAATGCCAGAAGGTGTTTCACACTGGGTTTCTCCATGAACATCAACTCATGAGGAGACTTCATGTTGATCGAACTCAGAGGCATCCAATTGATGATGTATGCCACACAGGCCATCCCCTCTACCCAAAACGCCATTGGAATAACTTTGGCATAAAGCCAAAACTTGCAGGTATCCGTCAGATGACGGATCGTCCGCTCTGATAATCTATTTTGTTGCGAAGAATACACACAAGTGAGCTCTCTCCGGATTCCATGCTTCATACATAAGTTAGAAAATACAGTTGAAATGAATTCACCTCTGTTGTCCGTTCTAAACTTCTTGATCCACAGGACAAGCCGACTCTCCACTAGCTTCTTGAACTCCAAAAACAAATGGAATGCGTCCTACTTCTCCTTCATAAAGTACACCGAAGTGTACTTGTGTAGTCATCAATCAAAACTATCATCTACTCTACTGCCTCCAAGACTGGCGGTGATGGTCGGCCCCAATAGATTACCTTGGATGCACTCCAATTGTGCTTTACTTCTAGTATGTGACTTGTCAAACAGAAGGTGATAAGCCTTACCATATTGACACCCTGCGCAGACATGACCGTCGCTGAAGGATGACAACTTAGGCAAGCCTTTCACAAGGCTCTTCATTGCTATGGATTTTAACATGTCCATCTCAACGTGACCCAGCTGCTCATGCCAGAGAGCTGAACTATCATTGGCCTTCATCTGATCAACATAAAAACTTGTTGATAGCACAACCAAGTCATTATCCTTACTCCCTATGTGAGCAACGTTCGCCGACGGAAGGTTAACCTTATAGTCCTTCTTGAAGTGGCCAGGCTGGTTGCATTTATAGCACCTTGGCCCTTCCTTCCTCTCTCAATCATGCTTAGGAGATACACTCCTCTCTTGCGAATATGAAGTAGATGGACCATCACCAATTGCCGACTTTTTTTCTTGTCCCATCTCCTTTTCTTCCCTAAGAAGAGTGCCTCGCTATCTCCTTTAGTGATAGTGACTCAGGCCATCTGACTCTCTAAGCACTCCTGGGAAGCCAGCAACTTCTCCAGCTCCAGCAAGGATGGCTGATTGGCCCAGCCTTGAACGGAAGTAACAAATGCCATATATTCCTTCCACAAACCGTGGATTATGTGCCTCTTCAGCTTTTCTTCCAAGATAGGCTCATCAGGGTCCCACGTTGAAATCTCAGCGCACAAGTTCTTCATCTTCAGGAAGAATATTGAGATGGGCTGATCTACTTGAGTGACTCTCTACAACTCATTCTCCAAGAATTGTAGCCAAGCTACATTCTTCCTATTGAATAACCCATCGAGGGAAGTATAAATCTCCGCAGTATACCGACATCCTATGATGTGTCAAAACGTTCTGGTGAGATAGCTCGCTTAAGAGTAAACTCTGCTTTCACATTTGTCTTCCACTAAGTACTCACTGCTTCAGCACCCATAACATCAGTAACCTCTTGCCTTTCATCTTCATAGAGGACCTCACAAAGTTCCTCGACCAAAAGATAGCTTTCCATACATGACTTCCACATCTTGAAGTTAGTCGATATAAGCAACTCAATTCTAATACCTCTTGCGAAACCACCTTCCATTACACGATCCCTGGTTACTTTGACTCTCAGAAGCAATTAAGCAAACTGAAGTTTGATTGCAGCTTCAGCCTCTGTATGCTTTGATACCATGTAAAAAATCATGAACCGCATAAATTAGCAAACCAGACATAGGAACACTCAACATATCTGAGCCCAAGTAACCAAATGCAAATAGAAGAGCAAGAATTTGTATTATCAAAAAACTTTACAACGCGAGGCATATATGATTAGACATGATTCGCCGATGTACCTGAACGAAGCAGAAAAATATAAAGCCAAAACCTAGCTGCACGGTCTCAAAGAGAAGCCGCTGGCTCTACTACAAACTGCCACGGAGTTCGCTAAAACCGCTAAGTCGCCAAACAATAACCTAGCCGCGCGAGCAGCCCATTATTCCAAAGCTGAAGAACTCTGTCTGTTGATCTGCAAGCCGCATAACCGCACGATGGCCTAGCAGCCAGATCATGCGAACGGTTACTGCCGAACTGAACAAGCTGCCAAAAGCGGCCAACTTATTAAACTAGGAAAGAAGTTGTGGAAGAGAAGACAGCCAGGTCGCAAGATGTGACCTCATACTAACTGCCGATTGTAAACCGCAGAGTGCGCACTGTCCCTAACTGAAGTCAGAACCAAGTCCTGGATTCTCAACGCTATCCACACTACCTGCACATAATATACCGGTCAAATACTTCAATCCACATAGATAGAAAATCTTATCCGCAGCAACTGCCCAAGCTCACTTAATGTTCACTCGGTGTGTCCTTGATGTGTGTGTGTGGGGGGGGGGGGGGGGGGGGAGGGGTCCTATTTATGGGCACAGAGAGAAGTGTGATCACCGCCCTTTCTCACGGCGAGCACCAAGTATATCAACATAGCCGAGGATATAAACCAGATCGGAGCGACTAGGTCAGACAAACAGTTCGCCGAGGTTGCACCAGCATAGCAGGATACCCAGCCAATCCGCCTTGTCACCAAAGAAATACTTGGTCGCCATACAAGCAGTCACTGCGGAAACCTGCACAGTATGCACACCTATAGACAAACTCCAATCCGTACACAAGTGGACTCAGCACCAGTCTACACATGCCTGCAGACACAACACCAGTCCCCAAACCTCGAGCCCACAACCAAAGAACATAAGGATATCTGCTGAACTTAGTGGAAAGAGAAATCAGTCTGTGCAGACTACGCGACCTCCCGGACTAAGGTCACCTTGACTTGTTACAAAACCAGATCAGATCCACATTACCAGGCATCCCTGGTGTGAACACAGTACCAGAAGATACAAGGGCCATTCCACACTAACCGAGGAACTCCAGTACCAGTTTGCACAAACCGTTGAACTCCGACACCAGTCCGCACTAACTAGCAAACTCCAGGGTTATCACAAACTGCGCCACCAGAGCAAGATGAAGGCACATGCCATACCGATCTCCCGAGCTCCAGTCTATTCTGCAACCCGGACTCAGCGAACTCCATACGTGTCCCCACCTCGCCAATCTTGATGAGCTCTGCGGATAAACATGCTAGCCTCCTGGTTACTGAAAGTTCTTGTTTATAAGGTAGTAAGCAACCTAGAGGGGGGGGGGGGGGTGGTGAATAGGTTTGTCTAGGTCTTTTGTTAACTCCTTTTGATTCTTCTGGGGCTTTTTATTTGATTAGAGCTTTTTATGTACCTGCAAGAAGAAAACACACACAGAAAAGCACGCAGGTATTTTATAGTGATTCCCCAAAATTATGGGTACATCCACTCTCCTCCCACCTTGCTATAAACCTGTTAGTCAAGGACCAAACTCCTCCAAAATGCTCCTTAGAGCTTACACCTCAGGCCCTCAGCCTTACACTCAAGTTCTCCTCAGAAACCTACCTCAGAACCACAAAGGTTCCTACCTAGAGCCCTGTAGTGCTCCTACAACTCAGTGGTCCTCAAACCACCTACCTCAACCTTATCTCTAAGGCCTATAGCTCAGGATTTTCAGCCCTGCAACTTCAGTCACAAGAACCTACTTTCAGAGTGTTAGAACACTCCTACAATTCAGTAGCCTTACTAATACCTACCTTAGTGCCTTCTAGGCACCTACAGCTTAGTGACACACTTGTCACCACCCTCAGGCCAAAAGGCTTTACAGCTAAGATCCAGAAGGATCCTACAACAAGAAATAATTTAAATAATCTTTGACACAAAGAAATTTCTGTGTGTTAATAACTAGAGCAGAGAATCTCTGCTCTATTTCTCCCCACAACAGAGAAAACTGGCTGAAGGAATTCAGGAGCTTTCTCCTGATCTTGTCGTAGAAGACTAAAGATCTGTTGATCTTCAGTTTTCAAACAGCTAACTGAACCGGCCTCAGGCTGAAGGTTCTCTTTTCTTCAGATATATATCTGATCCTGCTGTGCCTGATGGAGAAGGCACAACTATCTGAACTTTTCTTTCTGGATAGCTTCAAACTTTTTACATCCAGTAATGACGAGGAAGATGAAGTCGGCTGCTAACTCTATTTGTCGATAAAGCCCTCAAAGTTTTCTTGAGTCTTGGACCATCTCCTCCTTTAGTAGTCCGCTGATCAACAACTCTTAGAAATTAGTGGGCCCCACCTATAGTGTCCAGCTGCATCATGCTTTAATGCCTATCTGTCGTACTGTAGGCCTGCGACTCCTTCTGTCATGTACTGTGAATTTGCCACTAATAATTTGAATATAATTGACATTTTGACTTGCTGACATCAACATCTGAGAACTTAGTCAAAATTCAAGCATCAGTCGTATAGGCGTATAGAGAATGAGCTTCACTCAACACCAATTTACTTAGATTATAAATCTATTTATAGGCATCGAGTGATTCCGCTTCACTCAATGCCAATCATACTTTCTCAGCTTTCTGCTTCTTGACGTTGAGTGAGTGAGCATCACTCAACACCAAAGTACTTAGACAAAATTCAGTCTTTACTAGGCGTGGAGAGCATTGAGTGTGTCTTCATCATTCAACACTTTTTGGCTTAACATTTTCTACAACCTCTTCTTTATGTAAGGTGTTGAGAGTGTTGAGTGAGCATGCCTTACTCAATGCTTTCTGCCTTAGCCATTTCTACTTCTTCAGCAACTTTAAGCGTTGACAGCGTTGAGTGAGCATGCCTCACTCAATGCTTTTTTGCTTTAACAATTTCTGCATTATGGCGTTGACAACGTTGAGTGACCACACCTCACTCAACGCTTTCTGCCTTAGCCAAATTTCTGTATTCTTTAAAAGTACTGGCTTAGACAGACAGAGTGCTACTCAACACTTAAGAGGCTATGGCGTAGAGTGAATGACCTTCACTCAATGCCTGTGGACTTAGCCACATTACTTCCTCTTAAACCATAGGCATTGACTGTCTCAGCCAGCCTCACTCAACTCTGAACTGTGTTCGACGAATAGTGAGCTCAGCTCAACGAATTCTGAATACAGTTCGACAAATTTACATTTGGCCAAATTTCACAAACTCTGAGCTTAGTTCGACGAACGTTTGTCTCAGCTCGACGAACTCTGAGCATATTTCGACGAATTTGGACTTTGCCAAATTTGACAAACTCTTAGCATACTTCGACGAACGATTGGCTCAGCTCATTGAACTCTGAGCTTAGTTCGACAAATTTGTACTTAGCCAAATTTATCAATCTAAACTGACTTAGCCACATAGGATATCTGTCCCATCACTATCATCTACTGATATATGTATATCACTGACAAGATTGACTTCCTTAAATCTAGGATGTTGTGGGCAATGGACCCAGAAATCTCCTCCTATTCGAGGAAGTCGCGGACCCGGGCCTCGCTAGAGGAGGGCGAGCTGGGCCGAGGCACCTCACCCCTTTGCCCGTTTGACTTGGAAAATTATCTCCTTTTTTCGGACTCAAAACACATCCACTCGCGGGCGCGCTCTCATAAATACCCAGCTCGCGGAACCTGTCTCGGCGAGGGCGTGTGGGGAAGCACTCGCATACATTTAGAGCTCAACAAAGCAAGTAAAGAAAGAAAAAAAAGTGGCACGGGTATGATCAAAGACTTTCATTAATTATTTACAAAAGGTAATTACAGGGGGGCTCGCCTCGGCGAGTGAACAAAAAAGGAAACAAAAGAAGAAAATACAGGCTACCCTCAGGCCTCGCCCCCTCCGCCAGATTGGTCCTCGCCATTGCCCGAAGGATCCTGGAAGCTTTTCCCAAACATCGCGTCCAGGCTGTCTTCCTTCTCGCTGGGCGGCGTCTCCGGGAATAGGCTTGGCATCAGGTCCCGAGCCGAGATCCCCTCGCACCCCTCCACCAGCACCCTAGAATCCTTCATCATCTGAAGGGTGTACTCGGTGGCTTGGATAGAGTTGATCCGCAATCTCTCGACGAGGTCGGCCTCGCCAAAGATCCGCGGACTCTTGTAGGGGAGGGTGGGGTCGAGGTCGTGAGGCGGGAAGAAGATCTCCGCCTGGCGATGCACCTCGCTGAGGAGGTGCTGATTCTCCCCCTTCAGCTTCGTGTTCGCGCCCTCCAGCTCAGCAAGGCGTGTGCGCAGCTGGCCGATCTCCTCCCCCTGCTCAGCGTTGCGAGCCTGGAGCTCCCCTGCAGCCTCGGCATCGGCGGCCAGTTGTGCGCGCAGCTGACTGACCTCCTCCCCCAGCTCGGTGTTGCGAGCCTGAAGCTTACCCACCGCCTTGGCATCATGGAAAATAGTCCATTTAGCAGAAGCACAAAATATTCTAAGTGAAAAAGGGCAGCGCCTGAAACTTACCAACCCGCCGGCGGCTTGGGCGAGTAGACCCTCCGCTATGCCGAGCTGCCTCGCCTGATCGGTGACTTTATCCTTGGCGAGGTCGCGAGCCTGCTCAGTCGTTTCGAGTTGGTGGCTGAGGGAAAAGCTACGGCACGCCAGCATGTGATGCAGCTCCAGGGTCCGCAGGTGGGACTGCAGGCCCTCATGGCCGAGCTGCCGAAGGGTCATCTTCTTGTAGGCCTCGGCATCCTCCCGGCCATATAGGCCGAAGCTGAGGGCATAGGCGTGACCGGTGGCAGGCTCGCGGTCGTGCCAGGAGGGATGAAGAGTGGAGACAGAGACTCGATGAGCGAGCTCGTCCCACTACAGCATGGGCTCGCCCGCCGAATCCTTCCAGCGCGCGCCGAAGTTGAAGAGGGGGTGTTGCTTTGGCGGCGCACGCTCGCGGGCAGCCCTCTTCGCCGATGGAGGAGGGGAGATCGCCGCCGTGGAAGAGGGGCCCTCTCCACCTTTCCGCCCTTTGCTGGTTACCTCCTTCATCAGGCTCTCCAGCGATGCGTCGGGAGGGGTCGCCGACGAGCTGATGTACTTGGGGCTGGGTTGTTGTTGTTGTTGCCCCCGCGGAGCCAGCAGGGCTCTTCGCATCTTCTTCATTTGTCGATGGCCGAATGGCGGGTTCGATCTCGCGTCCTCAGGTCGCCTCTTACTGGAAGAGGGTTGAGAGAGGGCCGCCTCATCTCGGCAGGCCGCCGCCGCCGCCTTCTCGCGAGCAAGGGGGTCGACATGGAGCCCCGGATCTGCGAACGGTGGGTTCATGGGGATTATTCGCTCCCCTGCAGGAAAACACTCCGAAAAAGTTAGGAATTTAGCAATAATATGGCGAGTTCGGCGGGTAGGCAAACTTGGCAAGATGAGGAGGGAAGCATACCTTCGCCGGGCAGAACGGGGCGGAGCGCGTCGAGGCCACTCCGTAGGAAGGCGACCTCGAAATCTTAATGGAGGAAGTATTTGTGGAGCTCGACGTCATTGCCGGACACGGCCAGCGGGCAGTACACCTCCTCGCCCTTCTGCTGAGGCGAGTTGGGGATGTTGCCGAGATCGCCCTTGATGAAGGCGATATTGGTCATCCAGGTGTGGTGCTTGTTCGCGATCTCGCGAACTTTGATTAGCGAGCCGCCGAAGTAGGCGACCCCGTCTGGCGCCGCCTTGTAGGAGAAGAGCTTCCTAAACACCGTTAGGTTGAACTCGATCCTCTCCCGCCAGAGTTAACTCGCAAACGCCACCATCATCGCAATGGCGTTAGAATTCAGCTGCGCCGGCACGACTCCATAGTATTTTAAGATCTTCCGGATCTCCGGCCACAGGGGGAGGCGTAACCCCACCTCAAAATGAGAAAGGGGAAAGGCGAGCTCATCCTCGTAAAAGGTATTGATGGCCTCCCCCTGTTTCGGCCTGCAAGCCTCAAAGCCCGGCGGAACGCGCTCCGCCACAAACTCAGCGAGCTCCTCCTCGCTAGTGTGCCCCTCGAAGAAGTAATAGTCCGTGAAGTGCTGGGCGCACTTGGAGCGGCCGTCGGCATCTGGGTTCGCCTTGCCCATGTTCGCAGAGGCAGAAGCAGAGCGCGAGCAGGAAACGAAAAAACACACGGAGAAGGGAAAAAGCAATAAAGGCACAGTACGGGGGTAGGTGAAAGGGGGGGGGGGGGGGCTATTTATAGGAAAAGAAATTTGGGGCAGGCTGTCCAATCAACACAGCTCGCCAACCCAGCTCGCCACCCCAGCTCGCCACCCCAGCTCGCCGACTTTCGGCGCACCCCAACCAAGGCTAAGCCAAACATTGCAGCATTTTATTTAAGTAACAGGATCAAGAATATTCTAAGATTTATTTATTACAGAAATAAAGTTCAGGATTTAAAGAGCAGGGCGCGCAAGCAGGGAGGGCATCGGGATGCGAGTGCCGGTCGGCTCGGCAAGGGCGCCACTCTCTTACCTACCCCGGCCTCGCGACCCCCGCCCCCCAGGCTACCGCACGCGAAGCAGCTCGCGGATCCTTCCGGAATTCCTTTGCGCAACCGAGAGACCGTCGTCTATCTCGTCCAGGAGCCGGGAGGGGGACATCAGCTCGCCAACTTGGCCACGACGCACCTCGTCAGCAAGACGCGCGTAGTGGCGCTGCAGCGTCTCGTTGACCCCCTGCACCTCGTGCAGCCCGCACACCAACGTTTTGAGGAGCTTGACCTCCCTCCTCGTCAACTCGCCTTGACCCACCTCAGGACCCAGGTAGGAGTCCAGCGAGCTCGGGGAAGGGAGGTGAGAATAGTGGGCTGCCCGCGAGGGTTCCTCGGCAGCCGATTGACTGGGAAGAGCTGTGAAGACAGGTATTAGCAGAAAGGGGAGAAAAAACTCATGAAGCAAGCCAGGCAAGACTGACCAGACGAACTCGGTAGATCGAGGGAGGTGCGGGGAGGGATGAACCTCAGATCCTTCCCACGACCTGGGCCGCGAGCCCCAGGCGAGATGAGCTCGAATCCCGGGGTGGGAATGGTCCCCAGACCCGCCCCCGCGACCACGTCAGCTTGGCGAGGAGGGGAAGTGCACACTGGCGAATTCGGCCTCTGCGAGCTCACAGGCAGGATCCCAAAGAGAAGAGGCGGGTCCCGGGGATGGCTGTCCGGTACCGAGAACCGCGAGTTGGCGAGTGTAGTCTCGCCTCGCGGTGTGGGCTCTCGCGGCGCGACGCCCTCGCCATCTGGTTGACCGTCCGGGTCGTCGCCAACTACGACCACCTCTCTATCCTTATCAAGAATAGTTCGGGTGGAAGAGCCGGTCTCGCGAGCCAGGGTGGCCCTCAGGTCGTTGAAAATGGGCTCAGCCGCCTCAGGGAATGGCTTTGACTTCTTGGAATTGGGCTCGGCAGAATCGGTTTGGGGAGCTTTCGAGGGGACCGCCGTCAGGGCGGCAACGCGAGCCACGGAGGCCTGGCGGGCTCGGTCTATGCTCTCTTGAATCTCCTTAGGAAGAGGCATCTTGGCAGGGCGACAGAGGGAATGGCAAGAGTCATGCAGGTGGGCAGGTGCACATATATATAGCCGCAGGTTGCCCCCACCAGAAGATTCCCTCCAACTCGCCAACCAGCGCTCGACGAACACTTGGGGTTGGATGTTTCTTCCCGAGCTTTGACAAGCTCGAAAAGAGCGGGGATTGTGTACAACCCCGTGTCCGGCGAGCAAGGTCACCAGGGTCTAGGCAGATCGGGCTGAGGACAATAGGTGAGCTCGGCAGCAAAGGGGGCGAGCCCGAGCTAGGCATCCGTCGACCAGAGATCGACGATCGGCGAACACGAGTTCGGCGTATGCCGAGCGAGACACAACTCGCGTCCTCGCATAGGAGCTCGGCAGCAGTAGGCGAGCAAAACATGCCGAGGTGGTCAAAGCTCCCCAGCTCGCCAGGATGTATGAGGTACTTTTCACTGTTTTGCCCCCGCTGGTCTGCCCATAGCCCTTCAAAACAGCGGAGTTTGGCTGTTGGCAGACCCAACCAAGGATTTTCTGGTAATTTCAGGTCAGTTCTTTTGGTTATTGGCATTCCAGATTTCAAAAACTATAAATAGGACCCAAGGAGTACCCAGAGAGCAGATTCTTCCCTGTGCTCTCCTGCTCCAATCTTCAAGTGCTTTCTGAGGGTACCTTAGCTCGGCTTCTGGCTAAGGAGGGGAAGCGCTCTGAGATCTTCCGGGTTTGTGGTGGGACCTCCCCCGCCGAGCCCTTGGGTCTGTGTCACCTTGTCTTCTTTATTGTTTTGCTTGCAGGATCAAAGTAGGCGCGAGACCACCCCTTCCCCAAGGGCGAACTCCACGAGAAATTGAGGAATCGGTTTCAACAATATGGTTCATCGAGCAGAGGTAGACGAACGAGGGGCACAGAAAATGAACATGTTCATTCTCTGGGCAGAGATCAACGATCTCATCCCTATTCGTCGAACTCTGGTCGACGAACCTACAATAATTCGTTGAACCCAGAAAGACTTAACAAAAACTGTAATTTTAACAACAACTCTAATAATTCTAGGAAACCATTTAATCTTGTAGCTGATTGGGTAATATCATCTAGAAGATATCACCTACTAGGATATAAATCTCAACCTGAATTTTCTGTTATATCCAGTTTATCTTACCAGCAAAACAAAGGACCCAAGGTAACCTGGTTTAAGAACAATTAATTGTTTCACATTGCAGGTGAAGAGCTATCCAGTAAATTATCAAACATGGTATCTCGATAGTGGTTGCTCCAAGAACATGACTGGCAGCAAGGACATCTTACACAACTACAAGTCCAAGCTGGGACCAAAGGTTATCTTTGGTGATACAAAATGTGGCCAGTCTGAAGGATTTGGAGAAGTGAAGATTGGAGCAGTCACACTCAAGAAAGTGACTTATGTCAGAGGACTCAAGCATAACCTCATGTCTATAAGCCAGTTATGTGATGAAGGTTATCAGGTACACTTTAACTCATCTTCTTGCACTATTGCTAATAAAGAAAAATAAACTGTTTTAATTGGTAATAGACAAGGTAACATATACTTACTTGATTTTCTTTCTGCCAATTCTGATATCTGCTTACTTAATATAACTAGTAATCAGAATGATTTATGACATAAAAGGCTAGGTCATGTAAACTTGAAAAACATTGTTAGGCTATCAAAAGACAATCTTATGAGAGGTCTATCTTTTGGTCCCTACAAGAAGGAAGGTCTCTGCAGGGCTTGTCAATTAGGCAAGAAAACTAAATCTAGTTTTAAATCTGTAAATAAAAGTGATTCACCTAGGATATTGTACTTGCTACACATGGATCTCTTTGGACCCATTGCTGTAAAAAGCCTAGGAGGGAAATCCTACACCTTAGTTATTGTAGATGACTTTTCAAGGTTCACTTGGGTGTCCTTTCTAAGATCTAAGTCAGATACCTTTATGGTTCTTACAGATTTTCTCAGAACCATATAGATTGAGTTCATTGCTTATATTGCATTGATTAGAAGTGATCATGGCACAGAGTTTGAGTCTCTTCTTATGCATGAGTTCTGTAAGAAGGAAGGTATCATGCACTACTTCTCAGCTCCTAGAACTCCCCAACAAAATGGGGGTAGCTGAAAGGATAAATCAGACACTAATTGAAGTTGTAGGTACATTACTTGCAGATGCTTACATGCCACTAACCTTTTGGGCAGAGGATGTAAATGTAACACCCCCTATCCATCGCATAGCATATAGTAGTAGGTCCAGCCGGGGCCCGACGCCATATACCACAGACAGACTGGGTGGTTACTCAAGGAAACCATCCAACCAATCATCACATCCTACACAAAGCATTCTAGCGGAAGCAGTTTAATAACTTGAAATAAAGAACCCAACACAAAAGCATGAATGTCCACTAATGAAAATAGGAATGTTGTACATACACAAGTACATGCCTTAAGGCCTTATAAAATGGTTTACTTGATATTATATGTTTTACAAACCACGGCACGCAGACCGGTCATACATGAATAAAAGCAGTAAACACTTCAATTAGGACTTCGAGGGCCGGCATCGCAAATTGGACTTTAGCCCACTATTGACCGCTTGGTCCAGCAGCACCTGCAAGCAACAAACCACCGCACGGTGGCAAAACAAGGCAACGGTCAACAATGCTTGCCAAATTATAATGATCCCGCCCCAATTCGGGGCGGCGATGCTCCTTCCCTGCACTAATTAGCACAACCAAGTAGTATATCAATATACATTTCATCACAGGCGTTGGCTCGCACGACCACACGCCCCGTGCTCTCAGGGCACATTCTCGGTGAACCGGCCAATGTCACGTCAATTAAAACCATAGAAATTCCGGACTCACCACCGCCACTTTGACGGCCAAACGTATGAGAATTTTGTCTTCTTGGCCTGGGTCACGTCAATTTAAGCTATAGAACACGGAAGACCCTAATCTATGCCAACGGCAAGTGCCATGTACCCTTAGGTCTCTTTAACTGAACGACATAGAACGGGTACGGTTCCATCTAACCCGTGCTCACATCTCAACGACAGTTTAAGCCTTATGCGTGGGTCAAACTTCTCCCGAGTCCCATTTCCGTCACATTTCACATAACCCAATTATGTTCAAGTTGGCTCTCAAGCCACCAAGTTGGCAAGATCATGCATCCACCCAGGTTTTCGGGTCCACCTTTGGGTTAATCCCCAAGGCTCCCTGTTGCAATCTACCACGTAGAAAACCCGAAAAACAAACAATCGCACGGAGTCTTCTCTGGCATTTATGCAATGCAACATCACCGATCCAGACCAACATGTCCGGATAGGCTTTACACATCATGCCTATGTCCGTTCTCTCTTACGGTCTCTACACAACGGGGACTTTACATATCTACCCGAAGAAACGCCTCCAACTCGCCGCAAACTCGCGAGAGCGGGCTTCCTATGCAAAGAAGGAGAGCTTCACATGCTCAAGAAGAGAATTGTTACCCTAGCGTTCCTCTTTGGCGCCATGGAAAAGTAAGCAGATGAAAAGCACCGCACTCTCCGTGCCTCCGTAGATCCGCAGTCGGCTCGCGATTTGGAGCTTCGAAGCTCCTCCAATGGCCGGATCTAGCTTCTTCTTCCTCCCTTGGCTCTCCTCTCTCTCTATACTTTAGAAAGATAACCACTCAAGTAAAAGTGAGGGTTTCAAAGGTCCAATCCCGGGAATATCTTATCATGAACAACCTCCAGCCGTTGGATCCCAAATAAAGAAACGAACGGCTTTGATTCGGGCCTGAAATGTACAATCTGGACCGAACACGGCCTGGCACACGCCCGTGTCCAGGGCCGTGTCCCTCATTCGCCATCAAAATCGACGTGCCTGGAACAACACACGGGCATCCAACATGCCCGTGTTCGGTCTGACATGCCCGTGTTCCATATGACACGGCCGTGTGGTCGGCCGTGTGCACCCATCGATTTAGCCCGAAAACAACCCGAGAACTACACGGGTACTGGACACGCCCGTGTCCTTGCCCGTGTCTACCTCAACACGCCTGGGCTCCAGGCCGTGTTCACGGTCTCGACACTTTGTCGAGTGAAGTTCGTAGACCACCCGACACGGCCTTGGACACGCCCGTGTCCTAGGCCGTGTGCCTTGTCTCGACATATCGTCGAGCGAAAATGTCGACAACACGGGCCGGTTGTCGACACGGGCTCGACACGCCCTGAGACACGCCCGTGTCTCAGGCCGTGTGCCTCGTCTCGACACTTTGTCGAGCGAAAATCGTCGACACACCGGGCCGATCGTCGACACAGGCTCGACACGCCCTGAGACACGCCCGTGTCTCAGGCCGTGTGCCATGTCTCGACACAGTATCGACCGAAATTCGTCGACTTCGCGGCCAAGTCGTCGACTCCAGTCTGACACGCCCGTGTCCCAGGCCGTGTGCCTACTGCCAGATTCCAAATCTGGCCCAAAACTTCCCCCGTCGCTCTTTTGAGTTTCGGGGCGTTACAATTCTCCCCCTCTTAAAAGAATTTCGTCCACGAAATTATATATAAAGGAAAGACATGTACAAAATTAAATTGTACCTGTGCGGAACAACTCCGGATACTCGTCTAGCATAGTCTGCTCTCGACCGTAATTGTCCCATCGGACCTTGACCATCCTGATCTCTTTATTGCGTAGCCGCTTGACCTCCGAGACCTCAATCCGCACGGGCTTGACCTTTGTCGTCAGCCCACTATCCATCGACACTTTATCAACCGCGATCACTTGCATAGGCTCTTGCACCGCCTTCCGAAGCACCGAAATATGGAATACATCATGCAAACCACTTAGCTCCACTGAGAGCTTCAACCGATAGGCTGCTTCACCAACTCGCTCCAGAACCTCAAACGGCCCAAGGTACCTCGGGCTTAGCTTTTTCAATCGCCGCACCCGCAAGACACCCTTGAATGGCTTGATCTTTAAGTACACCCAATCGCCCACAGTGAACTCCATGTTCCTGTGCTTGGCATTATAGTACTTCGCTTGCCGGTCCTGAGCGATAAGCAACCTCTCCCGAATGGTTCTCACCAAAGAAGTAGCATCCTCCACTTCTAATCTCTTATACAACTTTGACTCACCCGTTTCTAGCCAAGACAACGGTGTGCGAAATTTTCTACCATATTGGGCCTCGAAGGGCGCCATTTGAATACTCGCTTGGTAGCTATTGTTGTATGCGAACTCCACCAAATAAAGATGGTCTTCCCATTGCTTCCCAAAATCCAAGACACACATGCGAAGCATGTCTTCCATAGTTCTATTGACCCTCTCGGTCTGCCCATCTGTTTGCGGATGGAAGTTTGTGCTGAATTTTAGCTTTGCTCCCAACATTTGCTGCACAAGCCTCTAATCATTGGACGTGAACCGCCCATCTCGGTCACTCACGATGCTGCGGGGCACACCGTGAAGCCGTACTATATTATCCACATATAGTTTTGCCAACTTCTCCACTGGATCATCCTTCCTATGCGGAATGAAATTCGACACATTCATTAGCTGATCTACGACCACCCAAATGAAGTCGTTCCCCTTTTGCGACTTTGGCAAACCGTGCACAAAGTCCATAGAGATGTCGTCAAATTTTCACTCCGGAATAGACAAGGACTTAAGAAATCCTCCCTGCTTTTGGCATTCCGCCTTCACCAAGGCGCAAGTTTAGCACTTCGCCACGTAGAGCGCCACATCTTTCTTCAAAACCGGCCACCAAAACAGTTTCTTTACATCGCGGTACATCTTTGTGCTCCCCGGGTGAATCGAGTACTTAGTATGGTGTGCCTCGTACAATAATTCCACCTGCAGATTGCCCACACTTGGGACACACAGACGACCGTCTTTCCAAAGTAATCCGTCCTCCACGACGAATTGGGAATTTGACCCATCTAGAGCCTCTTCCATGAACTGCTTCATATGGACATCCATATCCAAAGCCTGCCAAATCCGATCAGCCAGGTCATATTGGACTTCAGTCCAATTCAGTACTGCTTCAGCACTTGATTACCTATCCACACAAACAATCTCCAACGCCTGCAACTCCCGAACCAACCGCTCATCATGCACCGATAGCCAATTGGCTTGAGCTGGGACCCGACGACTCAATGCGTCCGCAACCGCATTACCCTTACCAGGCACTTAGTGGATCTTGAATGTATAGTCCCCCAGGAACTCCATCCATCTACGCTGCCGCATATTAAGATCTTTCTGATCAATCAGATACTTCAGGCTCTTGTGATCGGTGTAGATATCAATCTTCACACCATACAAATAGTGTCTCCATAGCTTCAAGGCAAAAATCACGGCCGCTAACTCCAAGTCATGGACCGGATAATTCATCTCGTGCACTTTCAGCTGTCTCGAGCCATAAGCTATCACACTTCTGTGTTGCAGTAGCACGCAACCCAAACCGCAGCCCGAAACATCGCTATAAATCTCATAGCCTTCGGTCCCACATGGCGAACTCAGCACAGGCGCCGTGGTCAACCGACACTTCAACTCCTCAAAAGCTCGCGCGGACTCCGGCGTCCAAACGCACTTCTACTCCTTCCTCGTCAAAGTAGTGAGAGGTAACGCTATCCGCGAGAAGTTCTCTACGAAGCGCCTATAATAGCCGGCAAGCCCCAGAAAGCTCCGGACTTCTGCTACCGTAGAAAGCTCAGGCCACTCCCGTATCGCAATAATCTTCGCCGGATCCACTGCAATACCATCTCCACTCACTATATGACCGAGGAACGCCACTGAGGATAACCAAAACTCACACTTCGAGAACTTGGCACACAACTGATTCCTCCTTAGCGTCTCTAAAACCAAATGAAGATGCTTGAAGTGATCTTCCTCACTCTGCGAGTACACCAAAATATCGTCCATGAAGACGATCACAAAATGGTCCAAGTACTCCCTGAAGGTCCTATTCATCAAATCCATGAACACTGACGGCGCATTAGTCAGCCCAAACGGCATGACCGTAAACTCATAATGCCTGTATCTCGTACTGAACGCTATCTTCGAGATATCACTCTCCCTTATTCACAGCTGATAGTACCCAGACTTGAGATCTAACTTCGAGTACACCGTCGACCCGACCAATTGATCAAAAAGGTCATAGATCCGGGGAATCGGGTACTTGTTCTTCTCCGTCAACTTGTTGAGCTCCCGATAATCAATACATAGCATCAAGCTTCCGTCCTTCTTCTTAACAAAGAGGACCGGCGCGCTCCAAGGCGAATAACTTGTGCGCACATACCCTTGCTCCAACAACTCTTGCCGTTGCACCTTCAGCTCCGCCATTTCCTTAGGCGCTAGCCGATAAGGAGATCGTGACACAGGCTTTGCACCTGGCACTAGCTCAATCGTGAAATCTATCTCCCGTTGAAGCGGGGCTCCAGGAAGATCTGCGGGGAACACATCAGGGTATTCCGATACCACTGAAATACAATCCAACGCGGGCTTCGGCTTTGCAACCTCCACTAGTGTAAAGAGCAGTTCTACACCGGCACGAACCGCCTTCACCACCTGAAGAGCAGACATCAACGTCTTTCTCGACCCATTTAAGCCCGTAAAAGTCGTCTCACGACTTGCTCCCAACTTAACTTCCTTGAGACCACAATCAATAAAGGCTTGATGCTCTAAGAGCCAGTCCATGCTAAATATAACGCCGAACTCCACCAACGGTAGTAACGACGCCTGCAGATCAAACTCTTGATTCCCAATGCGAATCTTAACACTGTAGATTCTATCCGCGCGCATCGAACACCCATTGGGAAACAACACATCACACTTATCCTTCGTCATCGAAAAAGGGACTCCGATGCGTGATATAAATCCCTCGGACAAGAAGGAGTGTGAAGCTCCCGTATCGAAGAGTGCTCTTGCCGGATTTTCAAAAATCAAAACAAATCCTAAACAAGCAGTGGTAAGGTAACATGTGCATAACAAGTATTTAAAGAAATTGATTTGTTATAAATTAAACCGTACCTGTCACCACATCCGCCTGTTTGATGGCCTCCTGTTGGCCAAGATTATGCACCCTTGGTTGGGCCAGAGCATAGTGGGACAAGGTCGACTCCACCGCCTTACCCTTCTCTTCATAAGTCACTCCCGGCCTTCTCTCGAACTTGGGGCATCCGCTCCAACAATCGCGGGCAAAGTGCCCCATCTTTCCACAAGTAAAACATGCACCCGGGGTCCGACCCGTAGTCACCCCAGAAGCACCAGAAGGAGCTGGACACGAAGTCCTATGCTTCTTGAAGGACCTCCGATAGCCGGACTTTGAAGTAGTTGGCACTTTGAATTCAAATTTTTTATCACCCAAGCTTTTCTTTGCTTATACATTCTTCATGTCCTTCTCCAAGGACCGGGCCGTGTTGACCAAGGTCAAGAAACCCTGCCTCATCGGCCACGAGAGTAGTAACCTCAACGCATCTCTCAGCCCTTCGTAGAATTGATTCATCTTGCGCTCCTCATCCGCGATGGTGGAGCTAGCATATCGACTCAATCGAGTAAACTCGTGGAGATAATCATCCACGCTATTGTCTCCTTGAACCAACTTAAGGAACTCGTTATCCAACGCTATCCTCTGCGCCGAAGGGAGGTATCTAACCAAGAACAATCTCGAGAACTCCTCCATCGAGACATTAACAAGTTGCCTAACTCTCAATAAATGCGGCTCCAATCCTTCCCACCACATTCTCGCTTCACCGTCCAAAAGAAACGTAGCAATGGTGGTCATTTGCCACTCCTCTGTCTCCATTGCTGTCATGACCCTCTTCACTCTGGAGAGCCAGTCTTTAGCTTGAGATGGGGTTCCCAACCCCGAGAATACCGGAGGATTAAAGCTCATGACGTGCTTGAGCTGTCTCTCGGTTGACCTCCTTGGCACCAACGGCTCAACTACCACCTGTTCCACTCTCCTCGGCTCAACCTCTGGAAGAGGTTCCTGCTCCATCGCAGGAGCGGGCTGCTGCATTTGCCTTGCAGGCTGCCCATTAATCATCTCCAACACTGCTTCGACCACCAATCGTATGGTCTCAGCCGATGGAGGTGTTGCAGGAGCAACATCCGGTGCACTACTAGCCTCAGAAATTCGACGTTCCGACGGCCCAGCACCACTTCTGGTCACCTATAGTGGTACAAAACACCGTTAAGCGACCAAATAAAATTACAAACAAAAATTATAGGAACACGCAGGTTCCCCAAACATGTGTATTTTCATTATTAAGTGGACATTCATGGGTTCTTTTACTGTTATAACGATGACGCACACACATATGCTCACCACCCCTTAAAAAGAATTCGTCCACGAATTCATTTTAAGCCCGACCAAAACCAGTAGTCTGATACCAAATTGTAACACCCCCTATCCGTCGCATAGCATATAGCAGTAGGTCCGGCCGGGGACGACGCCATATACCACAGACAGACCGGGTGGTTACTCATGGAAACCATCCAACCAATCATCACATCCTATACAGAGCATTCTAGCTGAAGCAGTTTAATAAGTTGCAATAAAGAACCCAGCACAAAAGCATGAATGTCCACTAATACCAAATAGGAATGTTGTACATACACAAGTATAGGCCTTAAGGCCTTACAAAATGGTTTACCTGATATTACATGTTTTACAAACCACGGCACGCAGGCCGGTCATACATGAATAAAAGCAGTAAACACTCCAATTAGGCCTTCGAGGGCCGGCTTCGCAAATTGGGCTTTAGCCCACTATTGACCGCTTGGTCCAACAGCACCTGCATGCAACAAACCACCGCACGGTGGCAAAACAAGGCAACGGTCAGCAATGCTGACCAAATTATAATGATCCCACCCCAATTCGGGGCGGCGATGCTCCTTCCCTGCACTTATTAGCACAACCAAGCAGTATATCAATATACATTTCATCACAGGCGTTGGCTTGCACGGCCACACGCCCCGTGCTCTTAGGGCACATTCTCGGTGAACCGGTCAATGTCACGTCAATTAAAGCCATAGACATTCCACACTCACCACCGCCACTTTGACGGCCAAACCTATGAGCATTTTGTCTTCTTGGCCTGGGTCACGTCAATTTAAGCCATAGACTGCCGAAGACCCTAATCTATGCCAACGACAAGTGCCACGTACCCTTAGGTCTCTTTAACTGAACGACATAGAACAGGTACGGTTCCATCTAACCCGTGCTCACATCGTAACGACAGTTTAAGCCATATGCGGGTGTCAAACTTCTCCCGAGTCCCATTTCCATCACATTTCACATAACCCGATTATGTTCAAGTTGTCTCTCAGGCCACCAAGTTGGCAAGATCACGCATCCGCCCAGTTTTCCGGGTGCACCTTTCAGTTAATCCCCAAGGCTCCATGTTGCAATCTACCACGTAGAAAACCCGAAAAACAAACAATTGCACGGAGTCTTCTCCGGCATTTATGCAATGCAACATCACCGATCCAGACCAACATGTCCAGATAGGCTTCACACATCATGCCTATGTCCGTTCTCGCTTACGGACTCTACACAACGGGGACTTTACATATCTACCCGAAGGAACGCCTCCAACTCACCGCTAACTCGCGAGAGCGGGCTTCCTATGCAAAGAAGGAGAGCTTCACATGCTCAAGAAGAGAATCGTTACCGTAGCGTTCCTCTTTGGCGCCATGGAAAAGTAAGTGGATGAAAAGCACCACACTCTCTTTTCCTCCGTAGATACATAGTCGGCTCGCGATTTGGAGCTTCGAAGCTCCTCCAATGGCTGGATATAGCTTCTTCTTCATCCCTTGGCTCTCCTCTCTCTCTATACTTTAGAAAGATAACCACTCAAGCAAAAGTGAGGGTTTCAAAGGTCCAATCCCGGGTATATCTCATCAGGAACAACCCCAAGCTGTTGGATACCAAATAAAGAAACGAACGGCTTTGATTCGGGCCTGAAATGTACAATCTGGACCGAACACAGCCTGGCACACGCCCGTATCCAGGGCCGTGTCCCTCATTCGCCGTCAAAATCGACGCGCCTGGAACAACACACAGGCATCCAACACACCGTGTTCGATCTGACACGCCAGTGTTCCATATGACACGACCGTGTGCCCCCATCGATTTAGCCCGAAAACAACCCGATAACTACACGGGTACTGGACACGCCCGTGTCCTTGCCAGTGTCTACCTCAACACGCCTGGGCTCCAGGCCATGCTCACGATATCGACACTTCATCGAGTGAAGTTCATCGACCACCCAACATGGCCTTGGACATGCCCGTGTCCTAGGTCGTGTGTATTGTCTCGACACATCGTCGAGCGAAAATGTCGACACCCGGGCCGGTTGTCGACACGGGCTCGACACGCCATGAGACACGCCCGTGTCTCAGGCCTTGTGCCTCGTCTCGACACTTCGTTGAGGGAAAATCGTCGACACACCGTGTCGATCGTCGATACGGGCTCGACACGCCCTGAGACACGCCCGTGTCTCATGCCGTGTGCCATGTCTCGACACAGTGTCGACCGAAATTTGTCGGCTTCGCGGCCAAGTCGTCGACTCCAGTCTGACACGCCCTGCGATACGCCCGTGTCGCAGGCCGTGTGCCAACTGCCAGATTCCAAATCTGGCCCAAAGCTTCCCCCGTCGCTCTTCTGATTTCGGGGCATTACAGTAAACACTACAAATTATGTCCTGAACAGAAGCCAGATACATAGCCTAAAGAATAGGACTCCCTATGAATTACTTAAAGGGAAGAAACCAAAAATCAACTATTTTAAAGTATTTGGATATATATGTTATATTCACAACAACAATAAAAGATACATTAAAAAGTTTGAGGCTAAGGCCAAAGATGGAATCTTTCTAGGATATTCCTAAGTAAGCAAAGTCTATAGGGTTTTTAATAAATCATCACTAAAAATTGAAGAATCTATTCATGTTACATTTGATGAAGCTAACATTTCTTGCAAGGAGAAATAGATTTGTACCAAAAGCACTTTGCAGGTACCTCACTTGTGTGAGAGTTTGGATGGACTAAACCTCACCCAAGAGGTTCCAACACATCCTTCGCCACAAGTCATTGAAGAAAGTGAAGATGAAGATACTGAAGGAATTGATCTTCCCCCAACAGCAAACATAATTCCACAAGAGGATTTAGTTCCTAATACTGTTACAGAACAAACTCCACCCGCTAATCTTGTCACACTAAGGGATCACCCCAGATCTCAAGTGATTGGAGACATATCAGCACGTGTATAGATAAGGCATCAACTCAACCAAGATTTGATGCATGCCTATTTTCTCTCTCAGGTTGAACCTCTATCCATCCATGATGCAGAGCAAGATCCCTACTGGATCATTGCAATGCAGGAGGAATTAAACCAATTTGAGAGATATAGAGTTTGGTATTTGGTTCCAAGACCCCAAAACTACCCAGTAATTGGAACCAAATGGGTTTATAGAAATAAGCTTGATGCCCAAGGAGTGAATGTGATAAACAAGGCTAGGATTATTGCTCAAGAATATAGACAAGAGGAAGGAATAGATTATGACCAAACGTTTGCACCTGTGGCAAGGTTAGAGGCAATCAGAATATTCCTTTCCTATACAGCTTTCAAAAGATTCTAGGTCTATCAAATGGATGTGAAGAGTGCTTTTTTCTGAATGGAGTATTAAAGGAAGAGGTTTATGTTGAACAACCTCCAGGTTTTGTCTCTCCAACTCACCCCTCTTATGTTTTTAAATTGCATAGAGCTCTTTATGGTCTAAAGTAAGCACCAAGAGCTTGGTATGAGACTTTAGCTAGCTTTTTGATAGAGCATAAGTTCATTAGAGGCATAGTAGATAAGATACTTTTCACTAGACATCATAAGGACCAAACATTATTAGTACAAATATATGTGGATGACATCATATTTGGGTCTACTGATTTCAAATTATGCAAGAGGTTCTCTGACCTCATGCATTCCAAATTTGAAATGAGTAACATAGGTGAGCTCTCCTACTTCCTTGGTCTCCAAGTGAAGCAGCTCCCTAATGACATCTTCATCTCCCAAGCTAAATATATAAAAGAGCTTATAAAAAAGTTTGGGATGGATGATGCCTCAGCAAAGAAAACACCTATGGCTACCAATGCTGTAATAGACTCTGATCCACATGTGAAACCTGTTGGCCAGAAATTATATATGGGCACTATTGGGTCCTTACTATATCTTACAGCTAGCAGACCTGATATCATGTTTGTCATATGCCTTTGTGCTAGGTTCCAAGTGAACCCTAAAAATCTCATCTAATTTTCCTAAAACTAATTTTGAGATATATTAAGAGTTGTCCAAGTCTAGGCCTATGATATCCCACTATATCAGAATTTGAGTTAACTAGATACTCAGATGCTGATTTTGCTGGATGCTGGGTGGATAAGAAAAGTACTTCAGGAACCTGCCAGTTCCTGGGTATGAGATTAGTGTCCTGGTTTTGTAAGAAACAGTCATCTGTGTCTACCTCAACTGCTGAGGAAGAATATACTGCAGTTGGCAGCTGTTGTTCCCAGATGCCGTGGATTCAAAATCAATTACCAGACTATGGTCTCAAATTAAATAATTCAACTCTACTATGTGATAACACAAGTGATATTGCCATAGCACAGAATCCAATTCATCACAGTAGGACCAAACATATAGACATTAGGCATCATTTCATAAGAGAGTGTGTAGACCAAAGCAAAATTAAACTTGTCTATATCTACACTAAATTACAAAGAGCTGACATCTTCACCAAACCTCTGGATGAAAGAAACCATCTGTTCTTTATAAATAAGCTTGGAATGATTAATGGAGAAGACTTAGTTTAGTTTCTGTCTGCACTCGACGAATTTTCCAGAGTTCGTCGAACGGAGCTCGACGAACTAGGGAAAGTTCGGGAGATATTCGTCGAACGGAGGTCGACGAACTCTCTGTGTGTGAAGTTGTTTTCGTTGAATAGAGATTGACGGATCGACTTCAGAAAACTTTCATTGAACGGAGCTCGACGAAATGTCTTCAAATCTTCAGACCGCGCTTGACGAACTATTTAACTATAAATTGTTTCGTCGAACCCAGATCGAAGAATGTTTTAATTTTTGTGGAACCGAGTTTGTCAATTGATATTCTAGAAAACCCTATATCAAGGTTTTCTTCGAACTCCGTCCCGCGCTTTCTGTTCCTTTGCACTTGATCGCCATTTTCCTCTTGCAGGTACTCTCATGGCGATTCAAACAGGAACCCTTGCTGCGATGAAGTTCGATACCAGTTTTGATGTTGACTTTGATTCGTTTCAGCATTTAGACCAAATTTTCTACATATTCTGGAACTTCTAGAAGAGCAGCATCTGAAGAATCTGATGACAACAAGGATCAAACTGTCTGGAATTGAGATTAGAGAATGGGTCTACATATCTTCAACCACAGAGGAGAATACCATGACTGGATCAATTGCGGGTAATATTGTCTCTCTCTCGATTGCCGTATTAACTGAAATTTTTAGATTGCACAATGGTGAAGAAGAACTGGAAGTTGATTCTGAAGAATATGATCAAATTTTGAGTTTGATGGGTTATACTGGAGATAGCCCTAATAAATTATTGAAGAAACACTTATCAACAGTGAAAGTCAAGGTTAGATCTGAAATAATCTAGAGGGGGTGAATAGAGTATTGTGGTTTCTTAAAAAATCTTTACAACTTTTGCTGTAAAGCTAGGTGAATAGGTTAGCAAACAAAGTAAAAAACACAGCAACCTAATAAATCACAGAACACAGCCAAAACAAAAGAAAAGGGGCAACCAGACGACACAAGAAATTTATAGTGGTTCCCCAACCTGGGTTCATCCACTCTTCTACCACCCTGGTAGGAATCCACTCAGATTTTTGATCAGGTGCCTGACAACAATGAGCTTTTGTTCAGGTGCTCAAAAACCCAAACCTCAAGTCTTTTGGTAGGAGACTTGCAACCAGGAATAATTTTGAAGGGACTTAAAACCCTGTACAGAAGATGGAAAAAGGGTGATGGTATCTTCTCTTTCTCAATAACAACTGAGAAGACTAGTGGATTGATTTCAGCAGATTGCTCCCCCTGAGATCTTGAATGGATCAAGAAATCTAGAGCACTGCTTCAGGGTGACAGGTCTTCAAAGCTTGATTGCCTTGACCAGAGATTGCTTCAGGAACTTCTTTGACAGATAGAGTTATTGTTGTCCTTCTGAAGTTATCCTGTAGGGTTGAAAGAAGAAGACTCTTGATGGAGATTATATGTTCTTCTTCTTCTTGATGATGTTCTCTGGCCTAGGCTGATTGTAGAAAAGAACTTTTGATTTCTGAAAGACTTCTTAAATGTAATGTCTGTCTGTCTGTATCACTGCTTAATCTTTTTCTTCTTTTTTGTTAAAAACAGACTGAAGAACACTTTCGAAATTAGAATCCTTGAGCAGTAAATGTAGTCGGCCTGGGAAGGAAGCGACAATCAATGAATTCCCTAACTGTCCCATGGAAAAATGGCATGTAATAATCCATGATCAATGCTCGTTCTAACGGTAACATTCCGAGAAGATTGAGCATTAATTACTCAGGAATCATCGCCAAGAAAAGGGATGGAAAACTGGAGAAGACCTAAGTCTGGAATCGTCGAACGAATAACAGAATTCGTCGAGCTGAGTTAACAGTTCGTCAAGCTGAGATTCTTTGTTCGTCGACCAGACAGCTTCTGTTCGTCGAGTTGATAATAGAACTTGCATACTTCACTACCTTTGCCTTTTCTGTCTAAAGTTCGTCGAGTAGAGTATTGAGTTCGTCGACCTGAGAAGTTGACGTCGTAGACCTGAGAAGTTGTGAACTTGAGGTCCAAGTTCGTCGATCTCAGAATCTTGTTCGTCGACCAAACCCTGAAGTTGGACTTAGACAAATCTGAGTTACCCTGACTTTAGTTTGTTGAAGTGTCCCAATTTTCGTCGAAATGAGAATGCAGATCGTCGTGCTCAGCTCAGAGAATTATCTCAAGATCGTCGAGTTGAGAATGCCTTTCGTCGAACTGAGTTCGACGAATGTCGAACTCATTTTACTTAGTCTTGAAATCTTCTAAGTCTTGAGTCTCTGATGGTCTTGTCGATAGCTGGTCCATCTAATATTGACTATAAGGACTTGGCCTAGACATTAGGACACAAATTTGACCCTGGCTATACATGTTGGGTCACATCCTAAGTTAGTGAACCTAGCCCAAATCATCTAGGAATCCAATAATCTCCCCCTATTTGGGTGAGGTCACTAATAGACTCAAAATATAAACACACAGATAAACAAAGCAAGAAAAGAAATATATCTTGCAGAGAATTACTAACACATGCAGCAGATATATATGTACATATGCTTTGTTTAAACAAATAACATAGTTTGAAAGCAAATGCAGAAAGAAATTGAAACAAAGTAAGGATTACTTCTTCTGCTTCTTCTGCATGGACTTGACTTCTTTTGTCTTCTCTCCTGGCTTTTTAAAGATAATTTCTCTATTTGGATCTAAAGCTTGTGCCTGTGTCATTGTCATGTCAGCTGCCCCAATGATCTTCAGAGATGTAGCTCTGGGGACAACTGCTTCAGGATGGAGCTTCATGTAATCATCAACATTAAACAGTTTGTTGGCTTTATCAAATCTTTTTAATTCTTCTTTCCTGTAATTTGACATAGTTGTATAACCTAATATGTCTTTACCTTCAGCTTTAGCTTTATTAATCAGGGAAAGACCAATAAGTTCCCGGAACCTGGCCATTTTAGCAGTGTTGGCTGTTTCAGGATCTTCAAAAGGAATAGGAGGAGAATATGGTCTTTTTGGGACTGTCAGCCTTCTGTTCTACAAATACATTTTATTGTTGCTGCTGAGGTTGTTGCTGTTGATGTTGTTGTTGCTGATGTTGATTTCCTGAAGAATGATTCCCTTGCAGACTGCTTCTAGAGGATCTCCCTTGATGTCTCTAATAAGTTTGCATAGGGGCAGATCTCTGAGAGCTAGAGCCAGTGGCACCAGCTGCTGGAGGAGGTGGAGGAGGTGGATCTCTTCTGTATCTCTGAACTGGTGGTGGAGAGTATCTCCTACTTCGTTTCCTCTCCTTTTGCTGATTCTTTGATAGCCACATCCAAGCAGGCATTCCCTTATAAGGCGTAACATTATGCAAGATGTAGTAGGGAGTGTCAGCTGTTGGATTAGGCTTAGGAGCAGCAGGAGGAGGAGCCTTCCTTTTCTTTGACAACATTTGCTTCTTCTTCTTGACAGCTTCTTCATCTGAATTATCTCCATCATCATCTTCATCATCTTCACTGCCAGAACCCTGAGGGTTATCATATAAAGCATCCAATGCTTTCAAAGCTTTATCATCAATGACAGCCTTTTCTATAGCAGAAGCAGACGTTTCAAAAACTGGAGTTTCAGCAGTAGTTGAAGAAGAAACTATACAAGAATCAGAGGTAATTGGGACAGAGCTTTCAGCTACTGCCTTATTTTCTTCTTAAATATCAGCTAAGATTAACTCATCTAAATCTGGCATAGGTGAGTCATCCATTACAAAGATTTGTGCTGAGATAGCTTCTGTAGAGGATGGAATAACTGCAGAAACTGGAATTTCAAAACTATCACAGAGTTGCTTAGCAACTGCTGGACTAACAGGAGAAGTATAAGGCACAATAGCCAAGTGTGGCTTAGTGAATGTTGCTGAATGAGGATGCATATATACAGTATCAAAAGTTTTCATCAATGCTTGTAAATTAACTGTGGGATTGAGGATAAAATCACCAACAGTTTCATCAATGTCCATATCAGTGTTAATAAAATCAATAAAATCAATTAAATCTGTATTTGTACAATCTGGATATACTTCTGTGGGGACTGGAGTATCTGCAGTATCTGCTGAAGCTAAAGTATCTGAATCTGTAGCTTCTGCTTCGTCATCAGGCATCTCCTCCTGCCTGGTTTCAGTAGGATCTGAGGCCAGGCCCTTGACTGAGGAGGTGACAGCAGTAAGAGTAGAGATTTGGGCAGATAAGGATTGAATGGTGGTAGCAAGAGGTGTAATGGCCTCTACTATAAGGGATTTCAGAAGGGGGGTGATGATGGTGAGGATAAAGGATATGGTAGAGGGATCAAATGAGGAAGTAGGAGAGGATTTTGCATGTGGTGTGGAGGAGGGAGCAACTAGTGATGGAATGGAGGGTGGAACAACATGTATGTGAATGGTTGATGGTGATGAGGACGAAGGGGTGGCACCTGGTATTACAGTGTCTGAGGGTAGGATGTAAGATGGGATGGAGGATAAATGTGGGTGAAGTGGAGACTGTGGTGGTGTTGGAATATATATGTCATGAGGTGGAAGCAGGAGGTGTTGGTTGTTGATTTTCTTGAAGAGGGGAAGATGGAATGTTAGTGATGTCAAGTGGTGGAGATGGAGGTGGAGTAGGCACAGGAGTATGATGTTGTGATTGAAGTGTTGAAGAAGGAATGGGAGAGGAAGTGAGTTGTTTTGCTGGAGAGGGTGCTGGAAGAGATGGTGGAGTGTGATGATTCTCCTCAGCAGGTGTGGGAGTGGCTTTAACAGCCCTGGTGCCTTCAGAAGCTGGGGTGGAAGAGGTAGAAGCCTTAGTGGGCTTGGTGATTGTCCTCTCCCACCTGCAAAATAAGGCACAAGTTAGCCTTTTACTGGCATTAATGAATATGGTCTGGGAGACCATGGATTCAACAGCCTTTTCCTTGAGGAAGATCCCTAGGATCCTTCCAAAACACACTTCCGTCTTGTTATTCTTCTTCTTAATCAAGTCGAACAGTAGTTATGCCCAGTCTATTTGCTTCTTGTTGACAATGGCACACATGACCAGAAACTGTTGTCTTGTGATGTAGTCGTGTGCTGTATGTTTGCCAAGTAGCACTTTACCAACCAAGTCTGCTAAGAATTTATATGGCGCAGACAGATATTTCTTCAACAGTTTGTTAGGGTTGTCACCAGCATAACCCATCAGATTGAGCATCATAGTAAACTCTGCAGAATCAATCTCTAATTCCTCCTCTCCAGTTGTCAAACCAAATATTTCAGTTAAAATCGCGGGGGTTAAGGAGACAGTGTTACCGACGATTGATCCTGTCATGATATTGTCTTCAGAAGTGGTTGAAGTATAGACCCATTCCCTGATTTTGTTCCTGCCAACTTTATCCGGGTGGTCATCAGATTCTTCAGATTCTGTTCTTCCAGAAGTTCCAGAATATATAGGAAGATTGGATCTGAGTGCTGGAATGAGTCGAAGTCGACATCAAAGCCAGTGTCAAACTTCATTGCGACTAGAGCTCCTGCTGGAATCGCCATTTAGATCACCTGCAAGATAGACATAGAAAATGGCGATAAAGTGCAAGGGAAAAGAAAGCGCGGGATGGAGGTCGAAGAAAACTTAGATATAAGGTTTTCCATAATATGAATCGACAATCTCCGTTCCACGAAAAAGAAACAGTTCTTTGAACTGAGGTCGACGAAATAAATTATAGATAGTTAATTCATAGATCTCATCCAGAAGAAACAAACATAGTTCGTCGAACTCCGTTCGACGAAATATCTTCTGAAGCAAAGTTCGTCGATCTCCGGTCGACGAAAATTGTTTCCACACAGAGAATTCGTGATCTCCGTTCGACGAGCATCTCTCAAAGTTTCCCTAATTCATCGAACTCCGTTCGACAAACTCTGGAAAATTCATCGAATGCAGACAGAAATTAATTTAACTCTTCCCATTGATCATTCCCAGTTGATTTATAAAGAACAGATGACTTTTCTCATCCAAGGGTTTGGTGAAAATGTCTGCTCTCTGTAAATCAGTAGGAATATGGATTAGGTTAATTTTCTTTTTGTCTACACTATCTCTAATGAAATGATGACTTATATCAAATGTTTAGTCCTACTATGGTGAACTGGATTTTGTGCTATAACAATAGCACTAGTATTATCACAAAATAATGTTGAATTATTTAAGTTGACACCATAGTCTTGGAGTTGGTTTTGTATCCATAACATTTGTGAACAGCAGCTGCCAGCAGCCATATATTCTGCTTCTATAGTTGATGTAGACACAAATGTTTGCTTTTTACAAAACAAAGAGACAAGTCTCATACCCAGGAACTAGCAAGTTCCAGAGGTACTTTTCCTGTCCACTCTACATCCTGCATAGTCAGCATCTGAGTATCCAGTTAACTCAAACTCTGACTCTACAGGATACCAGAGTCCTAGATTAGGACAACTCTTTACATATCTCAAAATTCTTTTTAAGAAAATAAGGTGAGATTCTTTGGGGTTCACTTGGAACCTAGCACAAAGGCATGTGGCAAACATGATATCAGGCCTGCTAGCTGTTAGGTATAATATGGATCCAACAATTTCCCTATAAAGCTTCTGATCTACAGGTTTCCCTGCTGCATCAGAATCCACAATAGTATTGGTAGCCATAGGTGTTTTCATTCCTGAAGCATCACCCATCCCAAACTTCTTAATAAGCTCTTTAGCATACTTAGCTTGAGAGAGGAAGATACCATCAGAGAGCTGCTTCACTTGGAGACCAAGGAAGTAGGAAAGCTCACCCATGCTACTCATCTTAAATTTGGAATGCATGAGGTCAACAAACCTCTTGAATAATTTGGGATCAGTAGACCCAAAGATGATGTCATCCACATATATTTGTACTTACAAGATTTGGTCCTTATGATGTCTAGTGAAAAGGGTTTATCTATGATTCCTCTTGTAAATTTATGCTCTAAAAGAAAGCTTGGTAAGGTCTCATACCAAGCTCTTGGAGCTTGCTTTAAACCATATAGAGCTTTATGCAATTTAAATACAAAAGAGGGTTGAGTTAGAGAGATGAAACCTGGAGGTTGTTCCACATAAACCTCTTCTTGAAGCACTCCATTCAAAAATGCACTCTTGACATCCATTTGAAAAACTTTGAATCTCCTGTGAGCTGCATAGGCAAGGAATATTCTTATGGCCTCTAACCTTGCAACAGGGGCAAAGGTTTGGTCATAGTCAATTCCTTCCTCTTGCCTGTAGCCCTGAGCAACAAGCCTAGCCTTGTTTCTCACAATGTTTCCTTGAGCATCCAGCTTGTTTCTGTAGACCCATTTGGTTCCAATAACTGGGTAGTTATGAGGTCTTGGAACCAAATCCCAAACTCTACATCTCTCAAACTGATTTAGTTCCTCTTGCATTGCAATGATCCAGTGGAGATCTTGGTTAGCTTCATGGATGGAGAGAGGTTCAATCTGAGAGAGAAAATAGGCATGCATCAAGTCTTGGTTGAGTTGATGCCTTGTTTGAATAACTGCTAAAATGTATCCAATCACTTGAGATCTGGGGTGATCTCTAAGTGTGACAAGATCAGTTGGTGTGAGTTTGTTCAGCAACAGCTTCTATAATTAATTCCTCTTGAGGAATGTTATTAGCTGTTGAGGGAAGTTCAGCCACTTCCACTTGAATTTCTTCTTCACTGTCTTCAGCAACCTGTGGAGAAGGATGGGTTGACACCTCTTGGGTAAGGTTTAGTCCATCCATAGACTCACACAGTTGTGGAACCTACAAAGAGCTTATGGTAGTGATGAATTGTAAATAAACGTATTTTTGTGTACATTAATTTAGTCGTTTTCATTTCTTTTCGTCATTTTTACATGTTTTTGCTTAATAAATTGCTCTTTTTTGTAAATAATTTGCTGACTTGCTTTATTTTTGTGTTTCAGAAATATCAAAAATCTGCCAAAAATTCCAAAGTCACGCCCGTGACATATTGGTCACGCCCGTGACCAAGGCGTGACACGTCAAATTCCAGTGAAGTTGCAAATTTCTGAAGTAAAAAGCTCGACACGCCTGGAGTCACGCCCGTGTCACCCGACACGGGGCGTGACAGTAGCCCGTGTCGCCTCCTCTCGACGAATTCAGTTCAACGATCGTCGAACCCGAGACACGCACAGAGTCACGCCCGTGACCTGGGGCGTGACTCAAACTCAGCACGACGATTTCAACTCGACACTTTCCGCTCGATGATTGTCGAGTGTCGACACCAACCAACACGCCCAGAGTCACGCCCGTGACATGGGCGTGACTTCACCAACTGGCCCGACAAGATGCTGCCGAAGACTTTTGACGCAACCCGCGCCCGGTTCTACCTCCCCGACACGCCCAGCGTCACGCCCGTGACCTGGGGCGTGACATCCTCGAACTCAGCCCGAATTCAACTTTCCTGTCCAATCGTCGGCCGCCATCATGAATAGTAGTGACACACCCCCCCCCCGACACGCCCGTGTCGGAGGGCGTGTACTTAGAATTTTTTGCCTATAAATTGCCCATTTCTGTAAGGTCCAAGGGTTCAGATTTTTGGGCCATTTTAGTGTGTTTTTGTGGGCTGCATCCGTGATTCCCTTGCTATGTAAGGAGATTTCTCCCCCCTTTTTCTTTCATGTTTGTTTTTGCTTTAGCTTTAGCTTTGTAATAGCTTGTAATAGTTTCCTTTAATCAATAAAAAATGTTAGATTTTCTCTTCTTATTTGGCTTTGGAATGAACTCTTGTGCCCACTTTTCTTGTCATTTTATTCTTAGTTTCACCTTTGTTTTTCTCTTTATGAAAAGTGTGTGTGTGTGTATGAGTGTAACATGTTTAATAGTAATGTTTTTAGTTTATTTTCATGATAGGTTTTGTATTAGATTCCATTTCCAAGTTAGGTATGATACGTTTTCCTCTTCTTCATCATGTCCTTTTCTAACCAAAATTTTTATGCTTTCATTCTTATGTATTTATAAAAGAGTTAAAAGTGATTTTGATTTTTTTTTACTTAGTTTTTTTGTAGGATTGTAAAACCCTTTTTGTTATTTTCATTTTCTTTTCACTTTTTAATAGCTTTTATGAAAACATAAGAATGAAAATGTTGAAATTTTAATTTTTGAAAGGCTTAAGTTTTTGAATTATTTTGGAAAACTTTTGTTCTCTTAAAATTTTAATTTGTTCTTTTTATTTGTTTTTGGCAAAACCGAAACATGAAAAAGTAAATGTTTTAATTTTTAGGTAACTTTCATTTTGCTTTTAATTTGTGTGTGTGAGTGTATGAGAATAATGTTTTGATGCTTTGTTCAAATTATGTAGAGTGTGTGAGTGTAGGTGTTAGTTTTATTGCTTTCTTTCAATTCTTATAGAGTGTGTGTGTTTGTGTGCATTTATTTCCGCCTACTCGTTAGGAGTTAAATGACGTATTGTTTTCATTTCCCGCCTACTCGTTTGAGCAGGACTTGTAATTTTCTTTCTTTATTTTTCCGCCTACTCACTTGAGTTAAATGGACGGACTTTATTTCCTGCCTACTCATTTGAGTAGGACTTGTAATTTTCTTTCTTTATTTTTCCGCCTACTCACTTGAGTTAAATGGACGGACTTTATTTCCCCCCTACTCATTTGAGTAGGACTTGTAATCACATTTATTTTCTTCTACTCAGTTGAGTAGGACTCGCTTTCATTTTAGTCCTACTCGTTTGAGTAGGACATGCAATTTTAAGCTTTTATTTCCCGCCCCCACTTGTTTGAGTGGGACTCACAATTTCAATTATGCAAATTTCTTTATGTGTAACTTAGTTTCTGTTTAATTTATAATTTGGAGTGTGCGTGAGTTCTTGTTTTAGCTAACTTTTCAGCTTTCTAAATATTTGTTATTTGTTTTTATGTCCTCTTCTTATAATCATTTAGCGTTTAATTCCGACCTCGTGCATCATTAAATTATAAAGCTGTCCCCATACCGATGTGTGGCTAATCACTATTAGCCTCGGCATCGAAGAGCTTTGGGACATTTAAAATGATTTGTAATAATTAAAGCTCTTTATTTTCACTTTAATTTAAGGACTTAAGGTTTACCCCAGGTTAACGACGCGTAGGGCCACAAATCGATGTGTGGGCCCTATTTCTGTTATCCATACACTAGCTAGCCGAGAGACTGTGCGTATGGACAGATCACCCCTGGGTAAATAGAGTTGCGTGCATACCCTCGAGAGAGGATAAGCGTAATTCTACCGGATTGGTTTCCCCACCCAATAGCGGGGTTCTTAGCGTAAAGCGGGCGTTAAGAGGAATCCTTCGTCGGACTAACGTTCGGTTGAATAGTCTTAACGTTCAGGTGAGCGATATCCCTATAGCTAGGTGAGCTCACATTTGTGGAACGTCCACGGCCAAGTTGCCTTTTATTAATTTGAAAACTAAGTCCTTTAATTATTAAAAATTGTTTTAGTCTTAATCCAATTTGATGCCGAGCGTTAACCCTTCATCGAATATTTTCTAAAACGTTTTTTTCGTTCCTTTACTTTTTTCCGTCTTTACTTAATTAAAAATCCACCTTACTTTCAGTAAAATAATAGTCCTCCTGGAGGAGTAAGAATAGTCAACACGACCCCGAGAACAATACGACCTCGGTATTCCCCCGAATATCGAGTACTACTTGCAATAGGTGCGCTTGCCTCCTGTAGCACGCCCGCGGCGATCGACTCACCGAACCAACCACAGTAAGAGTCTGTTCGCGGGCGCATCAAGTTTTTGGCGCCGTTGCCGGGGAGTCTCTTTTCGAGTTGCTATTTCGAATTCCGGAGTCTATTACTTTTACTTATTTTCTATAAAAAAAAAACTAAAAACTTTATTTTAAAACAAAAAAGAAGAAGTTTATTTTGTTTTATTTTTGTTTGGGTGTATGACCTGTGGATAACCCTCCGAGTTTGAAGATTTTGACTTCGACCCTGAGATCGAACGCTCTCTTGCGCGTATTCGATCTCAACGTCGAAATCCTTCTTTAGATCCCGAGGAATCTATCGGAGAACCCATTGTTGTACTTATGGTCGCCCCTAACCCTGCCCCGGCGGCCGAGCGTACTGTCTTATTATGCCCGGCCTAACCTGGATGATTCTGGGTCGAGTATTGTTCGCCCTGTAGTGGCGAATAATAATTTTGAAATAAAGTCGAGTGTCATTCAAATGGTCCAAAATGTCGTGCAGTTCAATGGAATGCCGGATGAGGACCCGAATGTCCACTTGTCCAATTTCTTGGAGATATGCGTCACCTTCAAGATTAATGACATCACTGATGACGCCATTCGCTTGCGCTTATTTCCTTTTTCCCTTAAGTTCAAAGCCAAGGCGTGGTTGAATGCCCTCCCGCGAGGATGTATCACCACGTGGGTTGAGTTGACGGAACGGTTCCTAACGAAGTACTTTCCGCCTGCAAAAATTGCAAAGTTGCGGGCGGACATTTCTTCGTTTGTGCAAAACGATCCTGAGTCTCTATACGAGACTTGGGAACAGTTTAAGGAATTCCTCTGCCGGTGCCCGCACCACGTGCTGCCAACGTGGTTGCAAGTTCAAATTTTTTATACTGGGCTGAATTTTCAGACGCGTCAAATGATTGACGCGGCTGTCGGGGGTACGCTAAACAACAAAAACCCCGAGGCCGCCCAGGCTTTATTAGAAGAGATGGCTATGAATGCCTATCAATGGAACGTCCCGCGGGGACACCCAAAGCCGGCGGCTGGTCTTTTTGAAGTGGATGTCACTACTCTCTTAACCCTTCAAGTTGAAAGCTTAACAAAGCAGGTGGCAGAGATGTCTGCTGCCTCCTCCACTCCGCCTTGTTTTATTCCCCCTAACGTCTGCGTGGCTGAAGAGTTCGTGGATTTCATGGGAAATTCGGGTCGTCCTCCCTTCAATCCCAACAACAACCCTTATAGTAATAACTATAATCCGGGTTGGAGGAATCACCCCAACTTCTCTTGGAGCAACCCGAATAATGCTTAGCGTCCCCCTATTTCTTATGCGCCCGGATTTCTGCCTCCTCCTCCTCTTCCAAAACCCTCCCCGATGGAGGAAAATTTTTCGAAGTATATTGCGTCCAACGAGTCAAATATCCGGAACATCACCGGATCGCTAAAAACTCTCGAACAACAGGTTGGACAGCTGGCGAGGATGATGTCCGAGCGCGCGCTCAGGGCACTGCCGGGAAACATGGAGCCCAATCCGCGGGAGAACGCCAACGCTATAACCCTCCATAGCGGAAAGGAGATGGTCGATCCAAAACGGACCGACCCTCAGGTGCATATTTCACCTCCGACCCCTCTTCCCCTTTCTTCGCTTACGCCGCCTTTACCAATTATAAAAGAAAAAATTATTTTAAACAAGGCCCTTCCATATCCGCATAAGTTAGATAACGAGCGTAAGGACGCGCAATATGAAAAGTTTATTTTATTATTAAAACAAATTCACATTAATGTTCCTTTTTGCGAGGCTATCTCGCAAATGCCAAAATATGCGAAATTTTTAAAAGAACTACTTTCTAATAAACATAAATTAGAGGATATTTCGCATGTATCTCTCAACGCCGTCTGCTCGGCGGCCCTTACTAATAAATTGCCCACAAAACAAAACGACCCGGGACGGTTTTCCATCCCGTGCCTTTTTGGCAATATATTAGTAAAGTACGCCATAGCTGATTTAGGGGCTAGCATTAATCTAATGCCGTTCTGGCTCTTTTCACATTTAGGTTTGGGTACTCCTAATCCTACGAATATGCGCATCTAATTAGCGGATCGCTCGGTTAAGTTCCCTATCGGGGTTATGGAGGACGTCCTTGTCCGAGTAGACAAGTTTACCTTCCCGGTAGACTTCGTCATCTTAGACATCGAGGAGGACGCCGATGTACCAATAATCCTCGGTCGCCCTTTTATAGCCACCTCCCGCGCACTAATAGATGTTAGTAATGGTAGTATTCTCCTCCAAGTAGGCGATGATCCGGTTACTTTCTCTATTAATCCCTCGATGGACAATTTGTCATCGAGCGATGATTTCTGCTATTCTTTAGATACCTTTTTTGGAGATCGTTCTTCTCCCGTTTTCGAGTCCGTATTTTTAAACGACGATATTTATGCGCTCGAAAATTTTAAATGCGATGAGGATACTTCTTTAGACTTGCCTTTCGAACCAATTGGTAAGAAAGACATAGGAATTAAAACCTCCCTAGAAGAACCCCCCATCCTAGACCTCAAACCCTTACCCGCATCGCTCAAATATGATTTTTTGGGAAAAGACGATACGCTTCCCGTTATCATTTCTTTGGACTTGAGTGATTCAGAGACATCCGATTTATTGGAAGTTTTATTTAAACATCGCCACGCAATTGCGTGGCAAATCTCTGACTTAAAGGGGATTAGCCCCTCCTTTTGCACGCATAAGATTTTTCTTAACAATAATTGCCGTAAAACGATTCAGCCGCAGCGTCGTCTTAACCCAAACATGAAAGACGTCGTTAAAGCCGAAATTATTAAGTTATTAGATGCGGGATTATCTACCCTATTTCGGACAGTGCATGGGTTAGTCCCGTGCATGTCGTGCCCAAGAAGGGCGGTCTAACCGTAGTGGCAAATGAGCATAACGAGCTCGTCCCAACTCGTACTTTTACGGGTTGGCGAGTGTGCATCGATTATAGAAAACTTAATGATGCCACCTGCAAGGACCATTTCCCTCTGCCTTTTCTGGACCAGATTTTAGAGCGTTTATCCGGTCATCCGTATTATTGTTTTCTTGATGGTTTATCGGGGTTTTTCCAAATCCCCATTTCCCCCGATGATCAAGAGAAAACAACTTTTACTTGCCCGTTTGGCACCTTTGCATATTGAAGAATGCCATTTGGACTCTACAATGCGCCAGCTATATTCCAAAGATGTATGCTAGCGATCTTTGGCGATCTAGTAGAAGACATTATGGAAGTCTTTATGGATGACTTTTCTATTTTCGGACGCTCTTTTCCCGATTGCCTTCACAATTTAGATCGTGTCCTTCAACGGTGCGTGGACACAAGTCTTGTATTAAATTGGGAAAAATGCAACTTTATGGTTCGAGGATGTTTGGTCCTCGACCATATGATTTCGTCTAAGGGGATAGAGGTGGATAAGGCCAAGATAGAAATCATAGAAAAACTTATGCATCGAACAAACGTAAAATCTATTAGGAGATTCTTAGGCCATGCGAGCTTTTATCGACGCTTCATTCAAGACTTTTCAAAAATAACAAAGCCGCTTACTCACCTCTTGGAAAAGGAATCACGTTTCATCTTTAGTAGCGAATGTGAGTCCACCTTTAATTTAATAAAACAAAAACTTATCACTTCACCAATTTTAGTGGCCCCTAATTGGTCCCTTCCGTTCGAAATTATGTGTGACGCTAGTGATATTGTCTTAGGTGCCGTTCTTGGCCAACGCGTAGAAAAACATTTTCATCCTATTTATTATGCTAGCAAGACGCTCACTTCCGCACAAGTAAATTACACGACAACGGAAAAGGAACTCTTAGCCGTCGTTTTCGCTTTTGATAATTTTCGCTCGTATATAACGCTCTCTAAAGTTATCGTTTTTACCGATCAATCCGCGCTTAAATATTTATTAGCTAAAAATGATGCGAAGCCCCGCCTTCTTCGATGGATTCTCCTCCTACAAGAGTTTGATTTGGAGATCCGAGATAAGCGGGGAGCGGAAAATCTAGCGGCAGACCACCTCTCCCGTTTAGAAAATCCCGGTGCGGAAGAGCTCGTTGAATCTGAAATAAATGACAGATTCCACGAGGAACGCCTCCTTGCCATTCATCAATCTTCGTCATCTTCGCCTTGGTTCGCAGACTTTGCAAATTTCTTAGTAGCGCGGGTGCTTCCAAAAGACTTTTCAAGTCATCAAAAGAAGAAATTCTTTTCTGACTTGAAAAATTTCTTTTCGGAGGACCCATTTCTTTTTCATATCTGCGCGGACCAAGCGGTCCGAAGATGCGTTGCGGGTGTGGAGTGCTTGCAAATTCTTAAGCACTGCCACGAGGGTCCAACCAGTGGGCATTATCAAGCCAACCGGACCGCTCGGAAGGCGCTAGAGGCGGGCTACTTTTGGCCCACTCTCTTTAAAGACGCGCATAATTTTGTGCGCGCATGCGATAGCTGTCAGCGGTCGGGTAACATCTCTCGTCGCGACGAGATGCCCCAAAATATGTTTTTAGAATGCGAAGTCTTCGATTTGTGGGGCATAGATTTTGTTGGCCCCCTACCTCCATCTTTCAAAAATATGTATATTTTAGTGGTGGTCGACTACGTATCGAGGTGGGCGGAAGCGCAAGCTCTCCCCACCAACGATGGGCGAGTCGTCGTTACATTCCTTAAAAAATTATTTTCTCGCTTCAGCACGCCTCGCGCAATTGTTAGTGATAGGTGAACGCATTTCTGTAACGCTCTTATGGCTAAGACATTAGCTAAATACAGAGTCATGCTCAAGCTTGCCACACCCTACCACCCGCAAACAAGTGGCCAAGTTGAGGTAGTAAATCGAGAGATTAAGCGAATTTTAGAAAAAACCGTTTCACTAAATAGGAAACATTGGTCCGTTAAACTCGACGATGCGTTGTGGGCGTATCGGACGGCATACAAAACTGTAATTGGTTGTACGCCATTCCGGTTAGTCTACGACAAAGCATGCCATTTACCCGTAGAATTAGAGCATCGCGCTCTTTGGGCTTTAAAACTCTTAAACCTCGACTCCTACTTAGCCGCTCAAAATAGAAAACTGCAACTAAACGAGCTCGATGAATGGCGTGCGAACGCTTATGAGAGCAATAAATTCTATAAGGAGCGCTCTAAGTTATATCACGATCGAAAAATCAAGTCCCAAAAATTATTTTCTCCGGGCGATCTTGTCCTTCTTTACAATTCACGTCTCAGGCTTTTTCCAGGTAAACTAAAATCTAGATGGTCCGGTCCCTTCCTAGTTGAAGAAGTTTTTCCATATGGGACCGTACTCGTCTCCCACCCGAAAAAAGGTTCGTTTAAGGTAAACGGTCATCGGTTAAAGTCTTATATAGCAGGCGATCCAGTGATCGGTTTTAGCGAAACCATATCTTTCCTCCACATTATAAACCCGTCAAAATAGTCAAGCTACATGACTATAAACAAAGCGCTCCTGGGAGGCACCCCACGCTTATCTTTTTCGCTCTTTCCTTATTATCTTTGCCGCTTTTTCTAATAAACGCAGGGTTTCTGATCGGCCTCCCCCTACGCGTTTCAGGGAAGCTTCTACCCACTTCTCTTTATTTTCTTTGTATATATTGTCTTCCCTCTGGTTCCGCATACTTACGTTACAACATTGGGGACAATGTTGGACTTAAGTATGGGGGTATTTTCGTGCTTTACTTTCTGCACTTCAATTTTTCTGCATTTCAAAAATACAAAAAATACATATAACAACAAAACAAAAACAAAAAAACATCTTAAAATGAAAAAAAAATTTAAAATGAAAAATCCAAATTTATTTTTTCTCTTTCTTTCTTTTTTCCAAAAACTCAAATAATTAAAATTTAAAAAAAAACAAACAAAACAAAAAAATATATTTAGTTTCACTTTGTAAATATTTTTTGTAAATACTCTTTTCTCTCTCTCCCCCTTCCTCATTCTTGTAAAAACCTCTCTTTTTCTCCCATGATTTTGTACATAGTATGAAAATTCTCTTAAAAAAAAGATAATAGTTCAAAAAAAAATTTTTTTCCAAAAAAAAATTGAGTAAAATAAAACAAAAATTCAAAAAAAAGATAATAAATGAAAAACAAAAAAAAATGATGATAAAAACTATAAAAATAAAAAAAAATGTTTTGAAACAAATAAATCAAATATTCCATCCTTAACTTTTCTACTATTCAAAAATTCAGTTTTGAGTTTATTTATATGTGAATTTGATTAATTCTTTGTTCACTACCCGTTTGTTAATTATTGATTGAAAAATTTAAATACCCGGGGTTAAGTTTTAAAGAATTCTTTATGCTTTGTTAAAAATAGCGAACTCGTTTTAGGCACTACTTCTAATTTTTCATTGATAGGAGCACGTGTATTATGTTAGGAAATAACGACTATAGAATTCAATTATACTTACTTTTAGCTTTCTGAAACATTGGAATATACAAATTATTAAGGTTGCTCCCAAAAATTTTTATGATTAAAAATCTAATTTTCCTTTCTCCCCTTACCTTTCATGACCTACTTGGCATGAAAAATTTTATCCTTAAAAGATCCTATGTCAATGTGAATAAGATTTCGTTCCGTAAACAAAGGCACCCAATAATTTAAAAAGATTATATATGGAGTAAGAGGATAAAATTCATTACTCCTACAAATATACATTGGGTTAATTTTATTCTTAGAAGTTGAAAAACAAAAATCATATTAGGAAAATAAGATTTCGTTTTCCTAATAATCCAAAAGAAAAAATGGAGGTTCCAGAAAAAATTACCTCACCTCAAAATCAAAACCCTCTTCATAAACCCACTACCCCCTTAGCCAATTACACGATACTATAATTAATTCAAAAATCTATTTGAGAGCATAATTAGTAAATTGTATTATTTCCAGTACCACTCCTATAAGCTAGAGTTCATATAATTCCAAACTATTTTCGTTAATCTAACCATTACAAACATTGCCTTCTATTTGATTACATCATGAAGTCTTTTGGCCAAAACGTTTGCGCTATTTAAATCATCTTCATAATCTTAGGACTTAACTCTTACACCCCGTATATTTATTTCGATCTCTCTTATAATTGATTAAGCGGTAGCTAAACTTAGAGTTTTTTTATATTCCTTATAAATTCACCTCAAACTTTTTCTCTGGAATAGCAAAAGCTTAAGTATGGGGGTATTTGATGAATTGTAAATATACGTATTTTTGTGTACATTAATTTAGCCTTTTTCATTTCTTTTCGTCATTTTTACATGTTTTTGCTTAATAAATTGCTCCTTTTTTGTAAATAATTTTGTTGACTTGCTTTATTTTTGTGTTTTAGAAAATATAAAAAATCTGCCAAAAATTCCAAAGTCACGCCCGTGACATATTGGTCACGCCCGTGACCAAGGCGTGACACGTCAAATTCCAGTGAAGTTGCAAATTTCTGAAGTAAAAAGATCGACAAGCCTGGAGTCACGCCCGTATCACCCGACACAGGACGTGACAGTAGCCCGTGTCCCCTCCTCTCGACGAATTCAGTTCAACGATCGTCGAACCCGAGACACGCCCAGAGTCACGCCCGTGACCTGGGGCGTGACTCAAACTTAGCACGACGATTTCAACTCGACACTTTCTGCTCGACGATTGTCGAGTGTCGACACCAACCGACACGCCCAGAGTCACGCCCGTGACATGGGGCGTGACTTCACTAACTAGCCCGACAAGATGCTGCCGAAGACTTTTGACGCAACCCGCGCCCGGTTCTACCTCCCCGACACGCCCAGCGTCACGCCCGTGACCTGGGGCGTGATATCCTCGAACTCAGCCCGAAGTCAACTTTCCTGTCCAATCGTCGGCCGCCATCATGAATAGTAGTGACACGCCCCCCCGACCCGCCCGTGTCGGAGGGCGTGTACTTAGAATTTTTTGCCTATAAATTGCCCATTTCTGTAAGGTCCAAGGGTTCAGATTTTTGGGCCATTTTAGTTTGTTTTTGTGGGCTGCATCCATGATTCCCTTGCTATGTAAGGAGATTTCTCCCCCCCTTTTTCTTTCATGTTTGTTTTTGCTTTAGCTTTAGCTTTGTAATAGCTTGTAAAAGTTTCCTTTAATCAATAAAAATGTTAGATTTTCTCTTCTTATTTGGCTTTGGAATGAACTCTTGTGCCCACTTTTCTTCTCATTTTATTCGAAGTTTCACCTTTGTTTTTCTCTTTATGAAAAGTGTGTGTGTGTGTATGAGTGTAACATGTTTAATAGTAATGTTTTTAGTTTATCTTCATGATAGGTTTTGTATTAGATTCCATTTCCAAGTTAGGTATGATAAGTTTTCCTCTTCTTCATCATGTCCTTTTCTAACCAAAATTTTTATGCTTTCATTCTTATGTATTTATAAAAGAGTTAAAAGTGATTTTGATTTTTTTTACTTAGTTTTTTTGTAGGATTGTAAAACCCTTTTTGTTATTTTCATTTTCTTTTCACTTTTTAATAGCTTTTATGAAAACATAAGAATGAAAATGTTGAAATTTTAATTTTTGAAAGGCTTAAGTTTTTGAATTATTTTGGAAAACCTTTGTTCTCTTAAAATTTTAATTTGTTCTTTTTATTTGTTTTTGGCAAAACCCAAGCATGAAAAAGTAAATGTTTTAATTTTTAGGTAACTGTCAATTTGCTTTTAATTTGTGTGTGTGAGTGTATGAGAATAATGTTTTGATGTTTTGTTCAAATTATCTAGAGTGTGTGAGTGTAGGTGTTAGTTTTATTGCTTTCTTTCAATTCTTATAGAGTGTGTGTGTTTGTGTGCATTTATTTCCGCCTACTCGTTAAGAGTTAAATGGCGTATCGTTTTCATTTCCCGCCTACTCGTTTGAGCAGGACTTGTAATTTTCTTTCTTTATTTTTCCGCCTACTCACTTGAGTTAAATGGACGAACTTTATTTCACGCCTACTCGTTTGAGTAGGACTTGTAATTTTCTTTATTTATTTTTCCGCCTACTCACTTGAGTTAAATGGACGGACTTTATTTCCCGCCTACTCGTTTGAGTAGGACTTGTAATCACATTTATTTTCTCCTACTCATTTGAGTAGGACTCGCTTTCATTTTAGTCCTACTCGTTTGAGTAGGACTTGCAATTTTAAGCTTTTATTTCCCGCCCCCACTCATTTGAGTGGGACTCGCAATTTCAATTATGCAAATTTCTTTATGTGTAACTTAGTTTTTGTTTAATTTATAATTTGGAGTGTGCGTGAGTTCTTGTTTTAGCTAACTTTTCAGCTTTCTAAATGTTTGTTATTTGTTTTTATGTCCTCTTCTTATAATCATTTAGCGTTTAATTCCGAACTCGCGCCTCATTAAATTATAAAGCCGTCCCCATACCGATGTGTGGCTAATCGCTATTAGCCTCGGCATCGAAGAGCTTTGGGACATTTAAAATGATTTGTAATAATTAAAGCTCTTTATTTTCATTTTAATTTAAGGACTTAAGGTTTACCTCGGGCTAACGACGCGTAGGACCACAAATCGATGTGTGGGCCCTATTTCCGTTATCCATACACTAGCTAGTCGAGAGGTCGTGCGTATGGACAGATCACCCCTGGGTAAATAGAGTTGCGTGCATACCCTCGAGAGAGGACAAGCGTAATTCTACCGGATTGGGTTCCCCACCCAATAGCGGGGTTCTTAGCATAAAGCAGGCGTTAAGAGGAATCCTTCGTCGGACTAACGTTCGGTCGAATAGTCTTAACGTTCAGGTGAGCGATATCCCTATAGCTAGGTGAGCTCACATTTGTGGAACCTCCACGGCCAAGTTGCCTTTTATTAATTTGAAAACTAAGTCCTATAATTATTAAAAATTGTTTTAGTCTTAATCTGATTCGATGCCGAGCGTTAACCCTTCATCGAATATTTTCTAAAACGTTTTTTTCGTTCCTTTACTTTTTCCGTCTTTACTTAATTAAAAATCCACCTTACTTTCAGTAAAATAATAGTCCTCCTGGAGGAGTAAGAATAGTCAACACGACCCCGAGAACAATACGACCTCAGTATTCCCCCGAATATCGAGTACTACTTGCGATAGGTGCACTTGCCTCCAGTAGCACGCCCGCGGCGATCGACTCACCGAACCAACCACAGTAAGTGTAACAGGCCAATTTTCGGAAAACAGGATTTTTGGGTGACACGGCCTGGGACACGGGTGTGTCGCAGGGCGTGCCGAGGTTGTGTCGACGATCGGACTTGGTGTCGACGATTTTCGGTCGACATCGTCGAGAGGGGCACACGGCCCAGGACACGGCCGTGTCGGATGCCGTGTCGTATGCTCGACGAGTGTTACGCGACGATCGTCGAGTATCGAGTTTCCAGTGAGGACACGGCCTGTGACACGGGCGTGTCACAGGGCGTGTCAGTGGGCATCGAACTCAACTCGACGTCTCGGGCTGGGGCGTGTTTGCGGGACACGGGTGTGTCCTGGTGCACACGGCCATAAATACGGGTATGTGCCAAGCCGTGTGCCAGGCCGTGTGAAGTCTCGGGTTGGTTTGGGATTATTTATGTTGAGGTACACGGCCTCAGACACGGGCGTGTCTGAGGGCGTGTCGAGGACACGGCCGTGACACGGGCGTGTCACACGGCCGTGTACTGGCTGGATTGAGTCGGTTGTCTGCCGCTTAGTGGGACACGGCCTGTGACACGGGCGTGTCACAGGGCGTGTCGGGCCGTGTTCAGGATTTTCTGGCCAGATCTGAGCCGTTTGTTTCCCTCTTCCTGGATCCAAGGGCTGGGCTTTGTCCAGGTGTCTAGGAGGCCGAGAATTAGAAGATAAATTCTCTTATCTTCTTCTCCTTCTTCATCTTCATTTTTATTTCAAGAGAGGAGGAAGAAAGGCTAAGGCAAGAGGGAAGGGAGGAGTCTTCCAGCTGCTGTAGAAGCTGCAGAGTGCGGAGCGAAGATCCGAGAGCGGATTCGTGAAGGCAGAGCCGAGGCGGTGATTTCCATCCGGCTACTTCATGGCGCCGAAGCGATCTTCAAGGGTAACGATCTCCTTCTTGGACATCGAAGTCCTTTCTCTATACATGTGCTTGGAATCCTCCACCAAGAGGCGGATCGCGGAAGTGATTCCTTTGTTGTGTCTACATCTAGAGCCGGAAATATGGAGTACGGCATAGGCATGCTGTGTGAAGCCTATCTGGACCGGTAGTCTAGATTGGTGATGTTCATGGGTAAACCGGAGAAGACTCTGTGGTTTTGATGCTATGAAACGGATTTCTGTTGTGATGACTGTATGGATGTGATGTGAGGAGGCTTTGGTAAAGCTCCTGGTTGTGATATGATCAATTGGTAACATGCCTGGGGAGCTCGTGATAAACCCGACTGTTACACCACTAGGGTGGGTTGATCCAGTTAAGGAAGGGATCGATGGGTGGCAATGCTAGGGGAGCCGAGTTAAACCCGGGTTGCTGCACCACATAGTGTGGGTCGATCGGATTAGGAGGGAGATCGATGGGTAGACAATGCCTGGGGAGCTTAGATAAACCCGGCTTGCTACACCACATAGTGTGGGTCGGTTTGCTCTATTTGTGATGCTGTGAGGATGGACCTCTGAGTGGCTTTGGCGGGATGTCGCCAGCCTGCGAGCTGGTCGACTAGGGCCGGTCAACCAACAAGTTAAAACCTCGAGAGACAGCGGTGTACGACGGTGGATTCCGGTACACCAAGAAGGTGCCCTGATTGTACGGAGCGTTGGTGGACTCCAGCGTTTGTGATGTGATGTGTTTGTTAGTTAGTGGAATAAAGAGAATGATCTATTTATGATGTGATTTGGTGATGTTTGCTGATGCTTGATGAGAAAGGAAGCACTGTATACAGGGAAGGAACCACTACCCCGGGTAGGGGGTAGGGTCGTTATAATGGGTCAGCCAAATGCTGACCGTTACTTTGTTTTCTGTGTTGGTTTGGATGATGAATTGCAGGTGCTGCAGTTTGGAAAGAATAAGTGGATTGGCTAGCCTGGTGTTCTTAGTCCTTGAAGGCTATGTGCAGAATCATGGTTGGATTTCATGTGTGGCCGGCCTGCGTGCCGATGTACGAAACCATTGATGTGAAAGAGAAACTTGTAAGGCCATAAGGCCAGGGTGTGTGAGTTGTATACATTCCTGGTGTTGTTATATATATAAATGTGGTATTTATATATTAGTGGCCATTCTGGTTTGAGTTCATGCTAACAAGAAAAATGCTGCGCTAGAATGGAATGAGTTAAGGATACGCATAGATTTTGATTTCCACACGTAATTCCTTCGCTTGTCTGTGCTTTATGGCGTGGGGCCCCGGCCGGACCCACTGTTATATGTCATGTGATGGGTGGGGGTGTTACAAAGTGGTATCAGAGCGAGGTTTAGATTGTTTGGGAGGAGAGAACATAAATGAACTCATGAATGTCCACTAGGAATGTATGTCATGCACATGCTGTGCGTGCGGGTGTAGTCAATGTAGCAGTCCCATTATGCTTTGCCCGTATTAATGGTGTTCGGTACATTGATAGGTGGCGAGGGATGGAGCTGGGCCGTCTGAGCCCCAGCGGTCGGATGAGAGTGCAGCACCCGTGGAAGCGCCGATGCCTCCCTCGGCAGAGGCTATACGGGTGGTAGCGGAGACAGTGCTTGCAGTGTTACAAGCACAACCAACTGGACAGGCAAGACCTGGTGGAAGGCAAGAGCATGCTGCCGAGGTGGTGGAAGTGCAAGCAAGTGACGATGCCTTGTCACGTTTTATGCACTTTCATCCACCGACGTTTGGTGGAGCGCTTTCACCAACGCAGGCAGAAGATTGGTTGGCAAGAGTAAAAAGGATCCTAACCGCAATCAGGACGGTCGAGGAGCAGAAAGTGATGTTGGCCACTTTTCTGTTGGAAGGAGATGCGAGATTGTGTTGGGATGAGATTGAAGTGCACCACTTGGCAGGTCGAGGTTTAATGGAGATTTCAATGGAGGAATTCGCCCAACTATTTTTAGCCAAGTATGTGCCAGTGTCGCAGAGGATTGCGATGGAAAATGAGTTTCTCCGTTTGGTTCAGGGTGAGCGAGATATTGATACCTACCTGCATGAGTTTACAAGATTGGGGAGATATGCGGGATCTACCTTTGCGGAGGAAGCGCGAAAGACAAATCGGTTTTATGAAGGATTGCGGGATGAATTGAGGTTGGCACTTCCGAGTTCGGTGAGTCAAGGCTTTCAGGCGTTAGTCGATACAGCTTGTGTCTTGGAGAAGGATATGAAGCGAGCACAAGAGAATAAGCGACTGTCAAGGGAAAAGTCAGAGTTGAAAGTGTCACAATTGGATCAATCGGAGTTTCGACGACGAGAGAAGAAAAGATTTAGGCCGGTGAAATCAGCACCGTCGACTGTTTCTTCGGGGGCAACGTATGGGCCAGGACGTGTATGCTATAAATGTGGGCAGCAAGGACACATCGCAAAATTCTGTTGGAATGCCCCTCCAGGGAGTGAGAAAAAGACAGGTGCGTGATATGAAGAAAAAGGGAAAGCAGTGGCCGAATCATCTGCACCCCGGACGCAATCTCGATTTCATGCGATGGAAGTGCAAGAGCCGCAAAGCTCAGTTGGTGAAATTCAGCCTCGAGCGTTTCATTTATCTTTAAATCGCGAATTTCAAAATCGGGAGGCTGAGCGGAAGTGAACTGCGATGTGAATCATGTCGATGCTCTGAATGTTGTGTATGTAAACTATGTTTTGATATCCGGTGTGATGAATAATAGCTAATGTGCATCACTTTTGATTGAATCGGGAATCGAAACTTGGTGAATCATCCATCGTGATGGATGTAAATGATGTTTCTATATAGTTGGAGATCTCTATAATAGCTTGGTGCACTTGTGATTGTGAGGAGATAAATCAATCATGTTGTTTTGTTTTGAGGTTTTATGTGACTGAATGTGCACAAGTGGAAGTGAGGCATGCTTGTTGTACTGTCTGTTTGTTAGTGTGTGCAGAGGCTTGGGATGTATGAGTTTGTGATGTTGTGACTGATTGGCTGCTTGGAGTCAAATTTCGAGGACGAAATTATTTGAAGGAGGGGAGGATTGTAACAGGCCAATTTTCGGAAAACAGGATTTTTGGGTGACACGGCCTGGGACACGGGCGTGTCCCAGGGCGTGTCAGTTGACACGGCCTGCGACACGGGCGTGTCGCAGGGCGTGCCGAGGTTGTGTCGACGATCGGACTTGGTGTCGACGATTTTCGGTCGACATCGTCGAGAGGGGCACACGGCCCAGGACACGGCCGTGTCGGATGCCGTATCGTATGCTCGACGAGTGTTATGCGACGATCGTCGAGTATCGAGTTTCCAGTGAGGACACGGCCTGTGACACGGGCGTGTCACAGGGCGTGTCAGTGGGCGTCGAACTCAACTCGACGTCTCGGGCTGGGGCGTGTTTGCGGGACACGGGTGTGTCTTGGTGCACACGGCCATGAACACGGGCGTGTGCCAAGCCGTGTGCCAGGCCGTGTGAAGTCTCGGGTTGGTTTGGGATTATTTCTGTTGAGGTACACGGCCTCAGACACGGGCGTGTCTGAGGGCGTGTCGAGGACACGGCCGTGACATGGGCGTGTCATACGGCCGTGTACTGGATGGATTGAGTCGGTTGTCTGCCGCTTAGGGGGACACGGCCTGTGACACGGGCGTGTAACAGGACGTGTCGGGCCGTGTTCAGGATTTTCTGGCCAGATCTGAGCCGTTTGTTTCCCTCTTCCTGGATCCAAGGGCTGGGCTTTGTCCAGGTGTCTAGGAGGCCGAGAATTAGAAGATAAATTCTCTTATCTTCTTCTCCTTCTTCATCTTCATTTTCATTTCAAGAGAGGGGGAAGAAAGGCTAAGGCAAGAGGGAAGGGAGGAGTCTTCCAGCTACTGTAGAAGCTGCAGAGTGCGGAGCGAAGATCCGAGAGCGGATTCGTGAAGGCAGAGCCGAGGCGGTGATTTCCATCTGGCTACTTCATGGCACCGAAGCGATCTTCAAGGGTAACGATCTCCTTCTTGGACATCGAAGTCCTTTCTCTATACATGTGCTTGGAATCCTCCACCAAGAGGCGGATCGCGGAAGTGATTCCTTTGTTGTGTCTGCATCTAGAGTCGGAAATATGGAGTACGGCATAGGCATGCTGTGTGAAGCCTATCTGGACCGGTAGTCTAGATTGGTGATGTTCATGGGTAAACCGGAGAAGACTCCGTGGTTTTGATGCTATGAAACATATTTCTGTTGTGATGACTGTATGGATGTGATGTGAGGAGGCTTTGGTAAAGCTCCTGGTTATGATATGATCAATTGGTAACATGCCTGGGGAGCTCGTGATAAACCCGACTGTTACACCACTAGGGTGGGTTGATCCAGTTAAGGAAGGGATCGATGGGTGGCAATGCTAGGGGAGCCGAGTTAAACCCGGGTTGCTGCACCACATAGTGTGGGTCGATCGGATTAGGAGGGGGATCGATGGGTAGACAATGCCTGGGGAGCTTAGATAAACCCGGCTTGCTACACCACATAGTGTGGGTCGGTCTGCTCTGTTTTTGATGCTGTGAGGATGGACCTCTGAGTGGCTTGGGCGGGATGTCGCCAGCCTGCGAGCTGGTGGACTAGGGCCGGTCAACCAACAAGTTAAAACCTCGAGAGACAGCGGTGTACGACGGTGGATTCCGGTACGCCAAGAAGGTGCCCTGAGTGCACGGAGCGTTGGTGGACTCCAGCGTTTGTGATGTGATGTGTTTGTTAGTTAGTGGAGTAAAGAGAATGATCTATTTATGATGTGATTTGGTGATGTTTGCTGATGCTTGATGAGAAAGGAAGCACTTTATACAGGGAAGGAACCACTACCCCGGGTAGGGGGTAGGGTCGTTATAATGGGTCAGCCAAATGCTGACCGTTACTTTGTTTTCTGTGTTGGTTTGGATGATGAATTGCAGGTGCTGCAGTTTGGAAAGAATAAGTGGATTGGCTAGCCTGGTGTTCTTAGTCCTTGAAGGCTATGTGCAGAATCATGGTTGGATTTCATGTGTGGCCGGCCTGCGTGCCGATGTACGAAACCATTGATGTGAAAGAGAAACTTGTAAGGCCATAAGGCCAGGGTGTGTGAGTTGTATACATTCCTGGTGTTGTTATATATATAAATGTGGTATTTATATATTGGTGGCCATTCTGGTTTGAGTTCATGCTAACAAGAAAAATGCTGCGCTAGAATGGAATGAGTTAAGGATACGCATAGATTTTGATTTCCACACATAATTCCTTCGCTTGTCTGTGCTATATGGCGTGGGGCCCCGGCCGGACCCACTGTTATATGTCATGTGACGGGTGGGGGTGTTACAGTAAGAGTCTGTTCGCGGGCGCATCAGGTAGAAATCTCTTTTTCCTTATAAGACATGTTAGCTTCATCAAAAGATACATGGACTGACTCTTCAATTTTAAGAGTGGATTTATTAAAAACCCTATAGGCCTTGCTTACTTGGGAGTATCCTAGAAAATTCCCTTCTTCAGCCTTAGCCTCAAACTTTCTAATGTATCTTTTGTTGTTTGTGTGAATATAACATATACAACCAAAAACTTTAAAATATGTGATTTTAGGTTTCTTCCCTTTAAGCAATTCATAGGGGGTCTCATTTTTCAGCTTATGTATGAGGCTTCTATTCAGGATATAGTTAGCAGTGTTTACAGCTTCTGCCCAAAAGGATAGAGGCATGTAAGCATCTGCCAATAATGTGCCTGCAGCTTCAATGAGTGTCCTATTTTTCCTTTCAACTACCCCATTTTGTTGGGGAGTTCTAGGAGCTGAGAAGCAATGCCTGATAGCTTCATTCTCACAGAACTCATGCATAAGAAGAGACTCAAACTCTGTGCCATGATCACTTCTGATAAATGCAACATGAGTAGAGAACTCAATCTGTATGGTCCTGAGAAAATCCGTAAGAACCTTGAATGTATCTGACTTATTTCTCAGAAAGGCCACCCAACTAAATCTGGAGAAGTCATCAACAATCACTAAACTGTAAGACTTCCCTCCTAGGCTTTGTACTGCAATGGGTCCAAATAGGTCCACATGAAGCAAATACAAAATCCTGGGAAAATCACTCTTATTAATAGATTTGTAGCTATTTTTAGTTTGCTTGCCTAATTGACAAGCCCTGCATAGGTTTTCCTTCTTGTAGGGACCAGAAGGTAAACCTCTAACAAGGTTGTCTTTAGATAACCTAGCTATATTTTTAAGGTTTACATGACCTAATCTTTTATGCCATAACTCATTTTGGTTACGAGTGATATTGAGTAAACAAACATCAGTTTTGGCAGAAATAAAATCTACTAGATATATGTTACCTTGTCTAATTCTAATTGAAATAGTTTTGTTTTCATTATTAATAATAGAACAGGAGGTAGAGTTAAAGTGTACCTGATAACCTTCATCGCATAATTGGCTTATGGATATTAGGTTATGTTTGAGTCCTCTTACATATGTTACTCTCTTGACGGTAACTGTTCCAATCTTTACTGCTCCATATCCTTCAGACTGGCCACTATTTGAATCACCAAAGATCACCTTTGGTCCTAGCTTGGACTTGTAATTAGATAGATTTTCCTTGCTGTCTGTCATATGCTTGGAGCAACCACTATCCAAGTACCAGGTCTGAGTTACCCTTGGACAACTTTTTACCTGAAATGAAAAATAAACATTAATTGTTCTTGACCCAGGTTACCTTGGGTCCTTTATTTTGTTGAAAAGAAAAGCTGGATATAACTGACAAAGTAGGTTGAGATTTATAACCTAAAGGGTGATATCTCCTAGGTGGAATAACCCAATCAGCTACTGGATTGAATGGTTTATTAGCTGGCTTAGAATTTTTGTAAGAGAAATGATTTATGTTTGGTCCTTCTGGGTTCGAAGAATTCTTGAAGTTTGTCGACCAGAGTTCGACGAATAGGGCTGATATCGTCGATCTCTGCTCAGAGAATGACAATAGTCATTTTCTGCGCCCCATGTTCGTCGACCTCTGCTCGATGAACCATACAAAGTTCGTCGATTGTAGTTAGATGAATTGTTATTACTGAAGTTTGCGTTCAGCGTTCGTCGATCAAGGTTCGACGAACGGGCCACATTTCATCGATCTGGGTTCGACGAATGCTGCTGAACCTTGTTTTTATTATCTGTTTTCTGATTTCTATTGCTCTTGTCTATGGGTTTTGGATTGTTTTCAGACATTGGTTTGTTTATTATCTTTTCTTTTCCTTTGGCAGAAACAAATTTAATGGGTGTGGTAAGAATATTTTTCTTAATTATGGGGGGCAAACCTGATGATGCACCCAAGCCCAGCTTGCCATTTAATCTGGCATTTACTGTGCTTATTATGTCCATCAGCTTGAGACTTCTTCCATTGAGAGATTGCTCAAGTAATTTGGCCTCACATAAATCAGATTTTAATTTAATTATCTGCTCATGTGCTAAAGTTAGTTGATCTTTTAGTTTAAGATTTTCTGAGTTAACATATTCAAGATTTCCTAGTTTTTCTCTAAGGGTTTTTATTTCTTTCTCTGAACTAATTAAATCTAAACACATAGCCTTGAATTCAATTTTAAAGGAATCAGAATTAAAATTAAAACTTGAAAGAACCTGATCTGCCTCTGACTCTGAGGCTGCCTCATCTTCAGATTCACCTTCTGATCCTGAACTACTCCTGGAGGCATAAATTTCCATAAGGCAAACCTCCTTGGATCTTGCTTCTTCCTCTTCTTCACTTGAGCTCAAGTGAAGAAGAGGATGATTCTTCTTCAGTATCACTCCATGTTTCAGCAAGAAATCCTTTGTCTCTCTTTTTGTACTTGCTGGAGGAGGGTCTGCTGCTGTGTTTTCTCCTGGAGTCTTTTTCTCTGCTTTTATCCTTCTTCTAGCTTTCTGGGCATTCAAAGATGTAATGTCCAGGCTTTCTACATCCAAAGCACACAAGCTCCTTGGTTGGTGTCTTGTCATACTTGGGCTTATCATCCTGCCTAGATGATTTTCTTCTCAAGTCCTTTCTAGCTATCTTATAAAATCTTTTTGCAAATAGGCTCATTAGTTCTTTATTGGATGTTGAGGTCTCACTTTCCTCTGATCCTTTAAAAGCTATACTGTGATCTTTTCTCACTGGAGTTGTTGCTTTCTATTCAGCTGCTTCTCCTAATTTAATCAACTGCTCATAAGACTTTAGTTTGACTAGCAGAGATTCAGTTGATATCTCATTTAGGCTTCTGGCTTCTTTGATAGGCCAGATTCTTGAGTCCCAAGAGATCGGGAAGCACATCAAGATTTTGTCATTCACCTCTGTAAGGGTGATGTCTTTATCCATGGTTTTAAGCTCATTGCTCATTGAGCTCAACCTATTGTACATTTCAGCAACTGATTCAGCCTCATCCTTCTTAAAAGTCTCATACAGGGATATGCAATTTGATCTCCTGTCTTTCCTTTCATCCGCTAAACCAGCTACCATTTGGTTGAGGGAGTCCCAAATGGCCTTGGCTGAGGTGCACTCAGCCACCTTCTGAAATATATCATCAGACATTATCTGTGCCAAGATGTTCATTGCTTTTGCATCTGCAATTTTGACTTTCTTGTAAGCCTCATTATTATCTGGAGGAGGTACTGCAGTCATGTTGGTATAGGTGCTTGGAGAAGCTGCAGGTGCTGGAGGAACTCCTGTTAAGATAGAAGCAAAAATGTCTTCATCAATAGAATTCATATACAATTTGATTCTTGCCTTCCAGATGGAAAATCTGTTAAGATTGCATACTGGAGGTCTAATGCTTGCATAATATTTGTTTTGAGCTATTTCTGTGAAGAAATAAATCTAATAAAGGAAACAAAACAATCAGATCTAACAAGAGGGATCTTTATGGTTCAGGTGTTAGCGTGTACAACCTATTAACCTCTTAAGGTGTGGTAGTTTAACTAACCTCCCTCTGATACCAATTGAAAGTGAAGGTTAGATCTGAAATACTCTAGAGGGGGGTGAATAGAGTATTGTGGTTTCTTAAAAAATCGTTACAACTTTTGTTGTAAAGCTAGGTGAACAGGTTAGCAAACAAAGTAAAAAACACAGCAACCTAATAAATCACAGAACATAGCCAAAACAAAAGAAAAGGGGCAACTAGACGACACGAGAAATTTATTGTGGTTCCCCAACCTGGGTACATCCACTCTTCTACCACCCTAGTAGGAATCCACTCAGATTTTTGATCAGGTGCCTGACACCAATAAGCTTTTGTTCAGGTGCTCAAAAACCAAAACCTCAAGTCTTTTGGTAGGAGACTTGTAACCAGGAATAATTTTGAAGGGACTTAAAACCCTATACAGAAGATGGAAAAGGGGTGATGGTGTCTTCTCTTTCTTAATAACAACTGAGAAGACTAGTGGATTGATTTCAGCAGATTGCTCCCCCTGAGATCTTGAATGGATCAGGAAATCTGGAGCAATGCTTCAGGTTGACAGATCTTCAAAGCTTGATTGGCTTGACCAGAGATTGCTTCAGGAACTTCTTTGACAAATAGAGTTATTGTTGTCCTTCTGAAGTTATCCTGTAGGGTTGAAAGAAGAAGACTTTTGATGGAGATTGTATGTTTTTCTTCTTCTTGATAATGTTCTCTGGCCTACGCTGATTGCAGAAAAGAACTTTTGATTTCTGAAAGACTTCTTGAATGTAATGTCTGTCTGCCTGTCTGTCTGTATCACTGCTTAATCTTTTTCTTCTTTTTTGTTAAAAACTGACTGAAGAACACTTTTGAAATTAGAATCCTTGAGCAGTAAATGCAGTCGGCCTGGGACGGAAGCGACAATCAATGAATTCCCTAACTGTCCCATGGAAAGACGACATGTAATAATCCATGATCAATGCCCGTTCTAACGGTAACATTCCGAGAAGATTGAGAATTAATTACTCAGGAATCATCGCCAAGAAAAGGGACGGAAAATTGGAGAAGACCTAAGTCTGGAATCGTCGAACGAATAACATAATTAGTCGAGCTGAGTTAACAGTTCGTCGAGCTGAGATTCTGTGTTCATCGACCAGACAGCTTCTGTTCGTCGAGCTTATAACAGAACTTGCATACTTCACAACCTTTGCCTTTTCTGTCTGAAGTTCGTCGAGTAGAGTACTGAGTTCGTTGACCTAAGAAGTTGACTCCGTCGACCTGAGAAGTTGTGAACTTGAGGTCCAAGTTCGTCGAGCTTGGAATCTTGTTCATCGACCAAAGCCTGAAGTTGGACTTAGACAAATCTTGAGTTACTCTAACTTTAGTTTGTTGAAGTGTCCCAATTTTCGTCGAACTGAGAATGCAGATCGTCGAGCTCAGCTCAGAGAATTATCTCAAGATCATCGAGCTGAGAACGCCTTTCGTCGAACTGAGTTCGACGAACATCGAACTCATTTTACTTACTCTTGAAATCTTCTAAGTCTTGAGTCTCTGATGGTCTTGTCGATAGCTGGTAAATCTAATATTGACTATGAGGACTTGACCTAGACTCTAGGACAAAAATTTGACCATGACTATACATGTTGGGTCACATCCTAAGTTAGTGAACCTAGCCCAAATCAACTAGGGATCCAACATGCAGAATTCAAGTTTCTGGTAGATATTGTTGGAAAAGTCTTTCTAGGCAAGCACACTGCACACGATTATATAACCAGGCACCAATTTCTGGTTATGTGTGCAGTGGTTAACAAGAAGCAAGTGGACTGGGCTCACATCATCTTTGATCTAATAAAGAAAAAGAATAACAAAAAGGAAGTTTGTTTTGGAAGGATCCTGGGGATCATTTTGAAGGAAAAAGCTGCTGAATCACTAGTCTCCCAGACCAAATTCATCAATGCCAGCAAAAGTCTTACTTGTGCCTTGTTTGGCAGGTGGGAGAGGGCAATAATAAAGCCTTCCAAGGCCTCATCCTCTGTCACCAAAGCTTCTGAGAGCACAAGGGCTGTTACAGCCACTCTCCATCCTGTTGAAGAGATCATTCCACCCTCACCATCTCTTCCAGCACTCCAAACCCAACTACCACACGCCATAGTCCTCCCACCTCAACATCAGACTCAAAAACAACCCCAACAACAATCCCAACCACAACCACAACCATATGTTCCTGTTCTTACTCCAGCTACATCCACCTCTCCACCAATAGATCTCAAAGACATCCCTTCTTCCCCTATTCAGGAATATCATCAACCCTCCCTTTCTCCAATACATACTCATCTTCCTACACCTCCTCCATCTCCATATGGAACACCTCCTCAATCTCCTCATGCTTCACCAGCTCCAACACCACCTTCATCTCCTCTTCCACCACACTTGTCCTCCATACCATCCTTCACTCTACTGTCATCTCCTCCTAATACTTCTCCTCCTCAAACTGAATCCCTCTATGATGTCCAAATGCAAGATGCTCCTCCTCCATCCTCGCCACCATCTACCATCCCACCAAATGTTTCCACCCAACCACCATCTGAAACACCAACTGTAACTCCACCACTGGATCCCTCCACCATCTCATCTGTCATTGCCCTCATCACACCCCTCCTCAAAATAATAATAGCAGAGGCCATTACACCTCTTGCTACCTCCATATCTACCCTATCTGCCCAGATATCTGCCCTCACTACTGCCCCATCTTCAGTATGGGGCCTGGCTCCAGTTAACACTGAAACCAGGTAGGGGAGATGCTTGATGAAGAGGCTGCAGCAGAACCAATAGTAGATGCAGCAGCTCCAGCAATAACAGCAGTTTCAGTTTCAGCAGCTCCAGCTCCAGCAAATGCAGAGGCAGCAACAACAGAAGATACAGATTTTATTGATTTCATTCATTTTATTGAGACTGATATGGATATAGAAGAGTCAGCTCCAGAAGAGATAATTACTATTGGTGATTTCATCATTAATCCCACAGTAGATTTAGAATATTTGTTGAAAATTTTTGATACTGCATTTTTGAGCTTCCCTCCGCAGATTATACTAAGCCATCTTTGGCTATTATTCCATATTCTTCCCCGATCAGTCCTAAAGTTTCCAAGCAACTAAGAGACAGTTTTGTTATTCCAGAACCTGTAGTCATCCCATCCCCTCTAGAAATTATTTCAGCCCCAGTTTTATTATAGATGACTCTCCAATGACAGATCTTGATTCCTTGATCTTGGCTGACATTGAAGAAGAGAATAAGGTAGCTACTGAAAGCACTGTCATAGATAGCTCTCGAGCTCCATATCCAATTGCAGTTCTTTCTCCAGCTCCTTCTGCAGCTCCATCTCAGACTGAGAAACCTATTATTTCTGTTGAGGCCCTGAAAGCTTTAAATGATCTATATGATAATCCTTAGGAATCTGATGATGATGAGGATGAGGATTCTGATGAGGATATAAAGAATAAGAAAGTGTCTAATAAGAGGAAAGCACATTCTCCTCCTGCTCCTAAACCAAATCCAACCAATGACACTCCCTACTATATCCTTCAGAAGATAACTCCATGTAAAGGGATGCCAACTTGGATGTGGTTATCTAAAAATGAACAAAAAGAAAGGAAACGAAGCAGAAGATACTCCCCTCCTCCAACTCAGAAATACAAAAGGGACCCTCCTCCTCCTCCTCCAGCTGCTGGTGCTTCAGACACAACTTCTCAAAGGATTAACAATTTCAAACTTATAAAAGACATCAGGGTAGGACCTCATCTTCAGAAAGCAGCCATCAAAGACAGTATCCATCAAGCAAGCAGCACCATCCTCTACAACAGCAACAACATCAACAAAAAAAACAACAAAAACTTCCTGCACATCAACAACAAAAACTTACTAAACAAGCTGAAAGCTCCAATAGACCTCCTTCTCCTCCTATACCCTTTGAAGATCCAGAAACAGCAACAACTGTTAGGATGGCCAGGTTCCAAGAACTTGTTGGCCTTTCTATGATCAACAAAGACATAGCTGAAGGAGAGGATCCCTCGGAATATACAACAATATCAAAGTACAGAAAAGAAGAGCTTAAGAGGTTTGAGAAAGCTAACAAGTTTTTCAATGTTGATGATTATATGAAATTGCACCCAGAAGCAGTAGTCCCCAGAGCCACATCTTTGAAGATTATAGGGGCTGCTGATATGACCATGACCAAAGTGCAAGCTTCAGATCCAAATAGAGAAATTATTTTTACTAAGCCAGGAGACAAGAGCAAGGAAGAAAAGCCAAAAGAGAAGAAGCAAAAGAAATGAGTTCTGAACTGGTAAATTTCTGTTATGTTTATAACTGCTTTCTTATTTCTGAACAAAACGTATCTGTATATATATATATATATCTGCTGCATATGTTCATTTTTTTCTCTTCCAGATATATATTTTTCCTGCTTTGTTTATTTTCAGTTTAGTCTGAGTCTGTAATTAGTGACCTCACCCAAAGAGGGAGAGATTGTTGGATCCCTAGTTTGATTTAGGCTAGGTTCACTAAGTTAGGATCTTGTGACCCATCATGTATAGCAAGGGTCATAGTTGTGTCCTAGAGTCTAAGCCAAGTTCTTAGTTTCAACACTGCATGGACCAGCCATCATTAGACTGTTAGAGACTCAAAACTTAGAGATTTTCCAAAGACTCTGTATAATGAGTTCGACGTTCGTCAAACTCAGGTCGACGATAGTCGTTCTAAGCTCGACGATCTCAGAGATAATTCTCTGAGCTGAGCTCGCTGAACTTGATTCCTTGGTCAACGATCTTTGAACTCTACCTTCAGCATTCTAAGTCCAGACTTTATTCTATAGACTGCAGTCGACGAACTTAGTTCTCTGGTCGACGATTTATGGGTTCTCTACTTTAACTTATTAATCCAGAAGCCTCTCAGATTTCTAAGTCCAGAATCTACTTCAGTCGATGAATTCAAGAATCTCAGCTCGACGAACTTTGACCACTTTGGCTAGAGTTATCCAGTAGCAGTTAGTGGTCCGCAGCTCGACGAAACAAATTCTCAGGTCGACGATTTCTGGATACTTCAACACTTCACACCAGAAGTTTGTGTCCACACCAGAAGCAAGACTTGTGTCCACACCAACATCAATTGTGTCGACACACAAGACTTATGTCAACACACTCCTGTTTTCTGTCAACACAATAGCTATGTTCTCAGCTCGAAGAAATCAGTTCCCAGTTATCAGCTTGACGAACTCCATACACAGAATTGTCAAAGTTTCTACAGAATGCAGTTCTATTTTAGCTCGACGATCTTGGAACTCAGCTCGACGAACAGAAGTCATATGGTCGACGAACACAGCAACTCAGCTCGACGAACTGTGAACTCAGCTCGATGATTTCTGTTATCTGTTCGATGAATCCAGACTTAGCTATTTCCTTCCTTCTGTCCCCTTCTTACTACAATATTTCCTGTATAATTAATGCTCAAATATTCTCTGAATATAACTGTTAAAAGGAGAATTGATTATGGTCTTCTCCAGGATTATTGCTTGCCATTTTTACATGGGACAATTGGCGAAATAATTCAATGCAGTTTATTCTCAAGGCCGTCAGTATTGATTGCAGAGGATTTCAAATTTCCAAAGACAATTTTTGACAGGAAATATAAAAGAGATTTTTCCCTCTTTTCCTGAGTAGTAGAGACAAACACACACACAAGAAATACAACCAGTATGAATAAAGAATTTCTCTGCTCTTTTTTTCACAACTCTCAACACAGAGAAGAAGCCCTAGACCAGAAGAACATCTGCTATCTAAAGAAGAAGAACAATCCATCAAAAATCAAGAGTCTTTTTTCTTCAACTCTCCAGGACACTTCAAAGGACAACATCAATTCCATCTGTCAAGAAGTTCCTAAATATCTTTCTTGGTCAAGGCTTAAAGACTGAAGGCCTATCACCCTGAAGCAAAGCTCCAGAGTTTTTCCTGAACCATTCTACATCTCAGGGGGAGCTATTTGCTAACATCATATCCACTAAGTATTCTCAGTTATTTATTGAGAAAGAGAAGACACAATCATCTCTCATCCTCCCACTTTATAAAAGGTTATAACTCCCTTCAAAAGTTATTCCTGGTTGCAAGTCACCTGACCAAAAGACTTGATGTTTGGTTTTTGAGCACTTGATCAAAAGCTCATTGGTGTCACGCACCTGATCAAAAATCTAAGTAGATTCCTACCAGGGTGGTAGAAGAGTGGATGTACCCAGGTTGGGGAACCACTATAATTTCTTGTGTTGTCTGGTTGCCCTTTCTTTTGTTCTTACTATTTTTATGCTAACTAGGTTTGCTGTGTGTTTGTGATTATTTATTTATTGTGCTGCATGTTTTATTTACAGCAAAAGATATAATGTTTGTTAAAGGATTTTGGGATACTCTATTCACCTCCGTCTAGAGTATTTCAGATCTAACACATCACTTTCAATTGGTATGAGAGCAAGATTTCCTTGGTTGTACAAGCTAACCATTGAACCAAAGATTCTGAGTTAGATCTGTCTTTTCATTTCCAGAAGATTTATAGTCACACAGCATGACACAAAACAAGGACTATGCAAACACCAGACCTCCAGTTTGCAACCTAAATAGGTTTGCCATCTGGAAAGCAAGAATTAAGTTGTACATGAACTCTATTGATGAAGATATCTATAACTCCATTTTGACAGGTCCCCCTCAAGCATCTACTTCTACAACATCTTCAAGCATAACTGTAGTTCCACCACTTGAGTGAACTGAGGCCCAAAAAAAAGCAAAGGTTGCTGGTGCCAAGGCAATAAATATACTGGCACAAACAATGTCAGATGATATCGTTCAAAAAGTGGTTGAATGCACCTCAGCCAAAGCCATTTGGGACTCCCTAAATCAAATGGTGGCTGGATCAGCAGATGAAAGGAAGGATAAGAGATCCAATCTCATATCCCTATATGAGAACTTCAACAGGTTAAGCTCAATCATCAATGAGCTAAAAACCTTGGACAAGGACATCACCCTCACAGAGATGAATGATAAGATCCTTATGTGCTTCCCAAGCTCATGGGATTCAAGGATCTGGCCCATCAAGGAGGCCGGAAGCCTAAATGAGATTTCCATTGAATCTCTGTTAGGAAAGCTTAAGTCCTATGAACAACTGATCAAATACAGAGAGGCAACTGAGCAAAGAACACCTCCTCCAGCAAGAAAAGAACAAAGCATTACATTCAAGGCTGTTGAGGAGACAGAGACTTCAATCACAAATGAAGAGATGATGAGTCTTTTTGCCAAAATATTCTACAAGATGGCAAGGAAAGACTTCATGAGAAAGTCATCAAGGTAGGATGACCAGCCAAGGTATGACAAAACACCAACTAAAGAAGTGGTGTGTTTTGGTTGCAGGAAACCTGGACACTTCATCCCTGAGTGTCCAGAGAATCAGAAGAAGGAGAAGAGAAGAGAGAAAGATACCAGAAGGCAGCACAACAACAGACCTTCCTCCAACAAATATAAGAAGAAGGAGAAAGGCTTTGGGCTGAATCTTGGAGTGAAACTGAGGATGAATCATCATCCTCCAGCTCCAGTGAAGATGAAGAAGAGGTAAGGGCCAAAGAGGTTTGCCTCATGACCATTGATGCCTCCAGGAGCAATTCAGAAGAAGAAGATTCAGACAATGAAGCAGTTTTAGATTCTGAAGCTGACAAGGTATTATCTTCCTTTGATTACAGTTCTGATTCATTTAAATCTGAATTTAAAACAATGTGAATAGACTTAATTAACTCAGAAAAAGAAATTAAGACTCTTAGGGAAATATTAGAAAACCTAGAGAATGTTAATTCAGAAAACAATAGGTTAAAGGATGAATTAACCTTAGCTAATGAACAAATTATATTGTTAAAGACTGAGCTATGTGAGGCTAAACAACTTGAGGAATCTCTCGATGGGAGAAGCCTCAAGCTGATGGACATCACAAGCACTGTAAATTCCAGATTAAATGGCAAGCTAGGTTTTGGTGCTTCATCAATTTTTCCCACCATTCTCAAGAAGAATATTTTGTCAACCCCTATCAAATTTGTTTCAGCTAAAGGGAAAGAAATAATAAACCATAATCAAACAATTGAATAAATTCCAAAATCAAATGGTCAACATAACAAAAATCAGATAATCACAAGTAAAAACAAAGTTCAGCAGAATTTGTCGAACTCAGATCGACGAAATGTTGCCCATTCGTCGAACCCAAATCCACGAATGCTGAACACAAACTTTAGCTATAATTATTCATCTAACTGCGATCAACGAACTCTATATGGTTCATCGAGCAGAGGTCGACGAATGAGGGGCACAAAAAATGAACATGTTCATTCTCTGGGCAAAGATCAATGATCTCGTCCCAATTCGTCGAACTCTGGTCGATGAACTTACAATAATTCGTCGAACCCAGAAAGACTTAACAAAAACTGTAATTTTAACAGCAACTCTAATAATTCTAGGAAACCATTTAATCCTATAGCTGATTAGGTAATACCACCTAGAAGATATCACCTACTAGGATATAAATCTCAACCTGAATTTTTTGTTATATCCAGTTTCTCTTACCAGCAAACCAAAGGACTCAAGGTAACCTGGGTCAAGAACAATTAATTGTTTCACATTGCAGGTGAAGAGTTGTCCAGTAAATTATCAAACATGGTATCTGGACAGTGGTTGCTCCAAGAACATGATTGGAAGAAAGGACATCTTACACAACTACAAGTCCAAGCTGGGACCAAAGGTTATCTTTGGTAATTCAAAATGTGGCCAGTCTGAAGGTTTTGGAGAAGTGAAGATTGGAGCAGTCACATTCAAGAAAGTTACTTATGTCAGAGGACTCAAGCATAACCTTATCTCTATAAGCTAGTTATGTGATGAAGGTTATCAAGTACACTTTAACTCATCTTCTTGCACTATTGCTAATAAAGAAAAACAAACTGTTTTAATTGGGAATAGACAAGGTAACATATACTTAGTTGATTTTCTTTCTGCCAATTCTGATATCTGCTTACTTAATATAACTAGTAATCAGAATGATTTATGGCATAAAAGGCTAGGTCATGTAAACTTGAAAAACATTACTAGGCTATCAAAAGACAATCTTGTGAGAGGTCTACCTTCTGGTCCCTACAAGAAGGAAGGTCTCTGCAGGGCTTGTCAATTAGGCAAGAAAACTAAATCTAGTTTTAAATCTATAAATAAAAGTGATTCACCTAGGATATTGTACTTACTACACATAGATCTCTTTGGACCCATTGCTGTACAAAGCCTATGAGGGAAATCCTACACCTTAGTTATTGTAGATGACTTCTCAAGGTTCACTTGGGTGTCCTTTCTATGATCTAAGTCAGATACCTTTATGGTTCTTACAGATTTTCTCAGGACCATATAGATTGAGTTCTTTACTTATGTTGCATTGATCAGAAGTGATCATGACACAGAGTTTGAGTCTCTTCTTATGCATGAGTTCTATGAGAAGGAAGGTATAGTGCACTACTTCTCAGCTCCTAGAACTCCCCAACAAAATGGGGTAGCTGAAAGGAAAATCGGACACTAATTGAAGCTGTAGGTACATTACTTGCAGATGGTTACATGCCACTAACCTTTTGGGCAGAGGCTGTAAACACTGCAAATTATGTCCTCAATAGAAGCCTGATACATAAACTAAAGAATATGACTCCCTATGAATTACTTAAAGGGAAGAAACCTAAAATCAACTATTTTAAAGTATTTGGATGTATATGGTATATTCACAACAACAATAAAAGATACATTAAAAAGTTTGAGGATAAGGCTAAAGATGGAATGTTTCTAGGATATTCCCAAGTAAGCAAAGCCTATAGGGTTTTTAATAAATCATCACTAAAAATTGAAGAATATATTCATGTTACATTTGATGAAGTTAACATGTCTTGCAAGGAGAAAGAGATTTCTACCAAAAGCACTTTGCAGGTACCTCACTTGTGTGAGAGTTTGGATGGACTTAACCTCACCCAAGAGGTTCCAACACATCCTTCTCCACAAGTCATTGAAGAAAGTGAAGATGAAGATACTGAAGGAATTGATTTTCCCCCAACATCAAACATAATTACACAAGAGGAATTAGTTCCTAATGCCGTTGCAGAACCAACTCCACCCACTGATCTTGTCACACTAAGGGATCACCCTATATCTCAAATGATTGGAGACATATCAGCAGGTGTACAGACAAGACATCAACTCAACCAAGATTTGATGCATTCCTATTTTCTCTCTCAGGTTAAACCTCTATCCATCCATGATGTAGAGCAAGATCCCCACTGGATCATTGCAATGCAGGAGGAATTAAACCAATTTGAGAGATGTAGAGTTTGGAATTTGGTTCCAACACCCCAAAACTACCCAGTAATTGGAACCAAATGTGTTTACAGAAATAAGCTGGATGCCCAAGGAGTGATTGTGATAAATAAGGCTAGGCTTGTTGCTCAAGGATATAGGCAAGATGAAGGAATAAATTATGACCAAACATTTGCACCTGTGGCAAGGTTAGAGGCAATCAGAATATTCCTTGCCTATACAGCCTTCAAAAGATTCAAGGTCTATCAAATGGATGTGAAAAGTGCTTTTTAGAATGGAGTATTAAAGGAAGAGGTTTATGTTGAATAACCTCCAGGTTTTGTCTCTCCAACTCACCCATCTTTTGTTTTTAAATTGCATAGAGCTCTTTATGGTCTAAAGTAAGCTCCAAGAGCTTGGTATGAGACTTTAGCTAGCTTTTTGATAGAGCATAAGTTCATTAGAGGCATAGTAGATAAGAAACTTTTCACTAGACATCATAAGGACCAAAAAATGTTAGTACAAATATATGTGGATGACATCATATTTTGGTCTACGGATTCCAGATTATGCAAGAGGTTCTCTGACCTCATGCATTCCAAATTTGAAATGAGTAGCATGGGTGAGCTCTCCTACTTCCTTGGTCTCCAAGTGAAGCAGCTCCCTGATGACATCTTCATCTCCCAAGCTAAATATGTAAACGAGCTTATCAAAAAGTTTTTGATGGCTGATGCCTCAGCAAAGAAAACACCTATGGCTACCAATGCTGTAATAGACTCTGAAACACATAGGAAAGCTATTGACCAGAAATTATATAGGGGCATTATTGGGTCCCTACTATATCTTACAACTAGCAGACCTGATATCATGTTTGCCACATGCCTTTGTGCTAGGTTCCAAGTGAACCCTAAAGAATCTCATCTAATTTTCCTAAAATGAATTTTGAGATATATAAAGAGTTGTCCAAGTCTAGGCCTATGGTATCCCACTGAATCAGAATTTGAGTTAACTGGATACTCAGATGCCGATTTTGCTGGATGCAGGGTGGACAAGAAAAGTACTTCAGGAACCTGCCAGTTACTGGGTATGAGATTAGTGTCCTGGTTCTGTAAGAAACAGTCATCTGTGTCTACCTCAACTGCTGAGGCAAAATATATTACAGCTGACAGTTGTTGTTCCCAGATGCCGTGGATTCAAAATCAATTACCAGACTATGGTCTCAACTTAAATAATTCAACTCTACTATGTGATAACACAAGTGCTATTGCCATAACAAAGAATCCAGTTCATCACAGTAGGACCAAGCATATAGACATTAGGCATCATTTCATAAGAGAGTGTGTGACAAAAGCAAAATTAAACTTGTTTATATCTACACTGATTTACAAAGAGCTGACATCTTCACCAAACCTCTGGATGAAAGAAACCATCTATTCTTTATAAATAAGCTTGGAATGATTCATGAAGAAGACTTAGTTTAGTTTTTGTCTGCACTCGACGAATTTTCCAGAGTTTGTCGAATGGAGCTCGACGAACTAGGGAAAGTTCGGGAGATATTCGTCGAACGGAGGTCGACGAACTCTCTGTGAGTGAAGTTGTTTTCGTCAAATAGAGATCGACAAATCCACTTCAGAAAACGTTCATCGAACGGAGCTCGATGAAATGTCTTCAAATCTTCAGACTATGCTCGATGAATTGTTTAACTCTAAATTATTTCGTCGAACCCAGATCGAAGAATGTTTTAATTTTCGTGGAATGGAGTTTGTCGATTCATATTCTGGAAAACCCTATATCAAGGTTTTCTTTGACCTCCATCCCACACTTTCTATTCCTTTGCACTTGATTGCCATTTTCCTCTTGCAGGTACTCTCATGGCGATTCAAACAGGAACCCTTGCTACGATGAAGTTCGATACCGGTTTCGATGTCGACTTTGATTCGTTTCAGCATTCAGACCCAATTTTTCTGCATATTCTGGAACTTCTGGAAGAGCAGTACATGAAGAATCTGATGACAACAAGGATCAAATTGTCTGGAACTGAGATTAGAGAATGGGTCTACACATCTTCAACCACAAAGGAGAATACCATGACTGGATCAATTGCGGGTAATACTGTCTTTCTCTACCACCGTATTAACTGAAATTTTTGGATTGCACAATGGTGAAGAAGAACTGGAAGTTGATTCTGAAGAATATGTTCAAATTTTGAGTTTGATGGGTTATACTGGATAAAACCCTAATAAATTATTGAAGAAACACTTATCTGCAGAATTCAAGTTTCTGGCAGATATTGTTGGAAAAGTCTTTCTAGGAAAGCACAATGCACACGATTATATAACCAGGCACCAATTTATGGTTATGTGTGCAGTGGTTAACAAGAATCAAGTGGACTAGGCTCACATCATCTTTGATCTAATAAATAAAAAGAATAACAAAAAGGAAGTTTGTTTTGGAAGGATCCTGGGGATCATTTTGAAGGAAAAATCTGCTGAATCACTGGTCTCCCATTCCAAATTCATCAATGCCAGCAAAAGGCTTACCTGTGCCATGTTTGGCAGGTGGGAGAGGACAATAATAAAGCCTTCCAAGGCCTCATCCTCTGTCACAAAAGCTTCTGAGAGCACAAGGGCTATTACAGCCACTCCCCATCCTGGTGATGAGATCATTCCACCCTCACCATCTCATCCAGCACTCCAAACCCAACTACCACATACCACAGTCCTCCCACCTCAACCTCAGACTCAAAAACAACCCCAACAACAATCCCAACCATAACCACAACCATCTATTTCTGTTCTTACTCCAGCTACATCCACCTCTCCACCAATAGATCTCACAGACATCCCTTCTTCCCCTATTTAGGAATATCATCAACCCTCCCTTTCTCCAATACATACTCATATTCCTATACCTCCTCCATCTCCACATGGAACACCTCCTTAATCTCCTCATGCTTCACCAACTCCAACACCACCTTCATCTCCTCTTCAACCCCACTTGTCCTCCATACCATCCTTCACTCTACTGTCATCTCCTCCCAATACTCCTCCTCCTCCAACTGAATCCCTCTAGGATGTCCAAATGCAAGATGTTCCTCCTCCATCCTCACCAGCATCTACCATCCCCCCAAATATTTCCACCCAACCACCATCTGAAACACCAACTGTAACTCCACCACTGGATCCCTCCACCATCTCATCTGTCATTGCCCTCATCACACCCCTCCTTAAAATAATAATAGCAGAAGCCATTACACCTATTGCTACTTCCATATCTACCCTATCTTCCCAGATATCTGCCCTCACTACTGCCCCATCTTCAGTATGGGGCCTGGCTCCAGTTAACACTAAAACCTGGTAGGGGAGATGCTTGATGAAGAGGCTGCAGCAGAACCAGTAGTAGATGCAGCAGCTCCAGCAATAGCAGCAGTTTCAGTTTCAGCAGCTCCAGCTCCAGCAGATGCAGAGGCAGCAACAACAGAAGATACAGATTTTATTGATTTCATTCATTTTATTGAGACTGATATGGATATAGAAGAGTCAGCTCCAGAAGAGATAATTACTGTTGGTGATTTTATCATTAATCCCGCAGTAGATTTAGAATATTTGTTGAAATTTTTTGATACTGCATTTTTGAGCTTCCCTCCAGCAGATTATACTAAGCCATCTTTGGCTATTGTTCCATATTCTTCCCCTATCAGTCCTAAAGTTGCTAAGCAACTAAGAGACAGTTTTGTTATTCCAGAACCTGTAGTCATCCCATCCCCTCTAGAAATTATTTCTGCCCCCAGTTTTATTATAGATGACTCTCCAATGCCAGATCTTGATGCCTTGATCTTGGCTGACATTGAAGAAGAGAATAAGGCAGCTGCTGAAAGCACTGTCATATATAGCTCTCCAGCTACAGATCCAATTGTAGTTCTTTCTCCAGCTCCTTCTGCAGCTCCATCTCAAACTGAGAAACCTATTATTTCTGCAGAGGCCCTGAAAGCTTTAAATGATCTATATGATAATCCTCAGGGATCTGATGATGATGAGGATGAGGATGAGCATTCTGATGAGGATATAAAGAATAAGAAAGTGTCTAAGAAGAGGAAAGCACCTTATCCTCCTACTCCTAAACCAAATCCAACCAATGACACTCCCTACTATATCCTTCAGAAGATAACTCCATATAAAGGGATGCCAACTTGGATGTGGTTATCTAAAAATGAACAAAAAGAAAGGAAACGAAGCAGAAGATACTCACCTACTCCAACTCAGAGATACAGAAGGGACCCTCCTCCTCCTCCTCCAATAGCTGCTGGTGCTTCAGGCACAACTTCTCAAAGGACTACCCAATTTAAAACTTATCAAAGACATCAGGGTAGGACCTCATCTTCAGAAAGCAGCCATCAAAGACAGTATTCATTAGGAAAGCAGCACCAGCCTCAACAACATCAACAACATCAACAACAAAAAATAACAAAAACTTCCTAAACATCAACAAGCTGAAAGCTCCAACAGACCTCCTTCTCCTCCTATACCCTTTGAAGATCCAGAAATAGCAACAACTGCTAGGATGGCCAGGTTCCAAGAACTTGTTGGCCTTTCTATGATCAACAAAGCCATAGCTGAAGGAGAGGATCCCTCAGAATATACAACAATGTCAAAGTACAGGAAAGAAGAGCTTAAGAGGTTTGAGAAAGCTAACAAGTTTTCAATGTTGATGATTATATGAAATTGCACCCAGAAGCAGTAGTCCCCAGAGCCACATCTTTGAAGATTATAGGGGCTGTTGATATGACCATGACCAAAGTGCAAGCTTCAGATCCAAACAGAGAAATTATTTTTACTAAGCCAGGAGACAAGAGCAAGGAAGAAAAGCCAAAAGAGAGGAAGTAAAAGAAATGAGTTCTGAACTGGTTAATTTCTGTTATGTTTATAACTGCTTTCTTATTTCTGAACAAAACATATATATATATATATCTGCTGCATATGTTCATTTTTTTTCTCTGCCAAATATATGTTTTTCCTGCTTTGTTTATTTTCAGTTTAGCCTAAGTCTGTAATTAGTGACCTCACCCAAATAGGGGGAGATTGTTGGATCTCTAGTTTGATTTGGGCTACGTTCACTAAGTTAGGATCTTGTGACCCATCATGTATAGCCAGGGTCATAGTTGTGTCCTAGAGTCTAGGCCAAGTTCTTAGTTTCGACAATGCATGGACCAACCATCATTAGACTGCCAGAGACTCAAGACTTAGAGATTTTCCAAAGGCTCAGTAAAATGAGTTCGACGTTCGTCGAACTCAGGTCGATGATGGTCATGCTCAGCTCGACGATCTCAGAGATAATTCTCTGAGCTGAGCTCGACGAGCTTGATTCCTTGGTCAATGATCTTTGAACTCTACCTTCAGCATTCTAAGTCCAGACTTTATTCTCTAGACTATAGTCGACGAACTTAGTTCTCTGGTCGACGATTTCTGGGTTCTCTACTTCAACTTATTAATCCAGAAGCCTCTCAGTTTTCTAAGTCCAGAATCTACTTCAGTCGATGAATTTAAGAATCTCAGCTCGACGAACTTTGACCACTTTGGCTAGATTTATCCAGTAACAGTTAGTAGTCCGCAGCTCGACAAAACAATTTCTCAGGTCGACGATTTCTGGATACTTCAACACTTCACAACAGAAGTTTGTGTCGACACCAGAAGCAAGACTTGTGTCCACACCAACAGCAATTGTGTCGACACACAGGACTTATGTCAACACACTCCAGATTTCTGTCAACACAACAGCTATGTTGAGACAAGAAGTAATTGTGTCGACACCCAACACTTGTGTCGACACATTCCCCAGAAGTTCTGTCAACAAGTTATCAGCTCGACGAAATCAGTTCTCAGCTCGATGAAATCAGTTCCCAGTTATCAGCTCGACGAACTCCATACACAGAATTGTCAAAGTTTCTAGAGAATGCAGTTCTGTTTTAGCTCGACGATCTTGGAACTCAGCTCGATGAATAGAAGTCATCTGGTCGACTAACACATCAAATCAGCTCGACGAACTGTGAACTCAGCTCGATAATTTCTGTTATCTGTTCGATGAATCCAGACTTAGCCATTTCCTTCCTTCTGTCGCCTTCTTACTACAATAATTCCTCTGTAATTAATGCTCAAATATTCTCTGAATATAACCGTTAAAAGGAGCATTGATTATGGTCTTCTCCAGGATTATTGCTTGCCATTTTTCCATGGGACAATTGGGGAAATAATTCAATGCAGTTTATTCTCAAGGCCGTCACCATTGATTGCAGAGGATTTCAAATTTCAAAAGACAATTTTTGAAGGGAAAATAAAAGAGATTTTCCCTCTTTTCCTGAGTAGTAGAGACAGACACACAGATAAGAAATACAACCAGTCTGAATAAAGAAATTCTCTGCTCTTTTTTTCACAACTCTCAACACAGAGAAGAAGCCCTAGACCAGAAGAACATCTTCTATCTTAAGAAGAAGAACAATCCATCAAAAATCAAGAGTCTTCATTCTTCAACTCTCCAGGACACTTCAAAGGACAACATCAATTCCATCTGTCAAGAAGTTCCTAAAGATCTTTTTTGGTCAAGGCTTAAAGACTGAATGCATATCACCCTGAAGCAAAGCTCCAGAGTTTTTCCTGAAACATTCTACATCTCAGGGGGAGCTATTTGCTAACATCATATCCACTAAGTCTTCTCAGTTATATATTGAGAAAGAGAAGACACAATCATCTTTCATCCCCCCACTGTATAAAAGGTTATAACTCACTTTAAAAGTTATTCCTGGTTGCAAGTCACCTGACCAAAAGACTTGAGGTTTGGTTTTTGAGCACCTGATCAAAAGCTCATTGGTGTCAGGCACTTGATCAAAAATATGAGTGGATTCCTACCAGGGTGGTAGAAGAGTGGATGTACCCAGGTTGGGGAACCACTATAATTTCTTGTGTTGTCTGGTTGCCCTTTCTTTTATTCTTGCTGTTTTTATGCTAACTAGGTTTGCTGTGTATTTGTGATTATTTATTTATTGTGCTGCAGTTTTTATTTACAGCAAAAGCTGTAAAGTTTGTTAAAGGACTTTAGGATACTCTATTCACCCCCTCTAGAGTATTTCAGATCTAACATATCACTTTCAAACTCCCTTCAAAAGTTATTCAGGGTTGCAAGTAACCTGATCAAAAGACTTGGGATTAGTTTTTGAGCACCTGATCAAAAGCTCATTGGTGGCAGTCACCTGATCAAAAACCTGAGTGGATTTCTACCAGGGTGGTAGAAGAGTGGATGTACCCAAGTTTAGGGGAACCACTATAAAAGTTTTGTGTTGTCTGGTTGCCTTCTTTTACTTTTGTTCTTGCTGTGGCTGTGCTAGCTAGGTTGCTGTGTTTGTGATAGTTAATTTATATTTGCTGTGCCTGTGGTATATTATCTTTAGGACCAACTTTTATTTACAGCAAAAATGATTAAAAGTTTTAAGATACTCTATTCACCCCCCCTCTGGAGTATATCAGATCTAACCCTAACTTTCAATTGGTATCAGAGCAAGTTTCCTTTGGTTGTACAAGCATACCCTTGAACCAGAAGATCCTTTATTAGATCTGATTTTTATTTTATTTCTATTAGGATTATATTCACAGCATGACACAGAACAAAGACTATCCAAGCACCAGACCTCCAGTGTGCAACCTAAATAGGTTTGCCATCTGGAAAGCAAGAATAAAACTATATATGAATTCTATTGATGAGGACATCTACAACACTATTTTGACAGGTCATCCTCAAGTAACTGCCTCTACATCTACAGTAGCTTCAAGCACTAATGTAGTTACACCAGCTGAGTGGACTGAAGCTCAAAAGAAAGCCAAGGTTGCTGATGCCAAGGCCATGAACATTCTGGCCCAAACAGTGTCAGATGACATTTTCCAAAGAGTGGCTGAATGCAAATCAGTCAAGGCTATTTGGGACTCTCTCAACCAAATGGTGGCTGGCTCTGCTGATGAAAGGAAGGATAGAATATCAAATCTCATATCCCAGTATGAGAATTTCAAGAAAGATGAAGCAGAATCTATTGCGGACATGTACAATAGGCTGAGCTCAATAATCAATGAGCTGAAGACCTTGGACAAGGATATCACCCTCACTGAGGTGAATGATAAAATCCTCATGTGCTTCCCAAGATCATGTGATTCAAGGATCTGGCCAATTAAGGAGGTCAGGAGATTAAATGAGATTTCCACTGAATCTCTATTGGGAAAACTCAAGTCCTATGAGCAACTAATCAAGTCCAGAGAAGCAGCTGAACAAAAGACTCCTCCACCAGCAAGGAAAGAGCACAATCTGGCATTCAAGGCTGTTGAAGAAACTGAAGCCCCAACATTGAATGAAGAGCTAATGAGTCTTCTTGCCAAAAGATTTTACAAAATGGTAATGAAAGACTTCAGGAGAAAATCATCCAGGCAGGATGATAAGCCAAGGTATGACAAAACTCCCACTAAAGAAGTAGTTTGCTTTGGTTGAAGGAAACCTGGATATTTCATCTCAGAGTGTCCAGAGAATCAAAAGAAAGAAAGGAGAAGAGAGAAGGACTCAATAAGACAGCAAAGCTCAAGGCCTTCTTCCAGCAAATACAAAAAGAAGGCGAAGGGATTTGTAGCTGAAAGTTGGAGTGACACTGAAGATGAATCCACATCTTCAAGTTCCAGTGAAGTGAAAGAAGAGGCAAGGGTGAAAGAAGTCTGCCACATGGCCATTGATGCCTCCGGAGGTCAATCAGATGAAGAGGATGTATCTGACAATGAAGGAGCTTCAGAATCAGAAGCTGATCAGGTATTTTCATCTTTTGACTATAATTATGATAGTTTCAAAAGTGAATTTAGGACAATGTGCATTGATTTAATAAACTCTGAAAAGGAAATCAAAACACTTAGGGAAAGACTAGCTAATCAAGAAAGTCTGATTTCTGAAAACACTAAGCTAAAAGATGAACTCACTCTAGATAATGAACAAATTAAGTCTTTAAGAACAGAGCTATGTGAGGCCAAACAACTTGAGGAATCTCTCAATGGGAGAACCCTTAAGGTGATGGACATCACAAGCACAATCAATGCCAGACTGATTGGCAAGCTAGGACTGGGTGCATCATCAAGTTTCCCCCCATACTCAAGAAGAATATATTAACCACACCAATAACGTTTGTGTCTGAAAAGGGTAAAGAAAAGGTAGATAATAACATTCCCAATCAACCTAAAATCACACACAAAAACCAGAAAAATCAAAATCTGAAAACCTTAGATAAAAACAAAGTTCAGCAGATTTCGTCGAACTCAGTTCGACGAAATGTGGCCAGTTTGTCGAACTCAAGTCGACGAACTCTGAACACAAATCAATATAATAATTATTCATCTTACCGCGATCGACGAAATGTATATGGTTCATCGAGCAGAGATCGACGAACTTGGGGCACAAAAAATGAATACGTTCATTCTTTAAGCAGAGATCGACGATCTCATCCCATTTCGTCGAACTCTGATCGACGAACTCACAATATTTCGTCGAACTCAGAAAGACTTAATAAAACTCATAACTATAACAGCAATTCTAATAAATCTTGGAAACCTTTTAATCCACTAGTTGATTGGATAATTCCACATAGAAGGTATTATCCCTTAGTGTATAAATCACAACCAGAATTTTCTGTGATATCAAGCTTTTCCTATCAACAATATAAAGGACCAAAGGTAACCTGGGTCAAGAACAACTAACTGTTTTCATTGCAGGAAAAGGGTTGTCCAGCTAATAATCAGAAATGGTATCTGGACAGTGGATGCTCCAAGCATATGACTGGCAACAAGGACAATTTAATCAACTACAAGTCCAAGCTGGGACCAAAGGTTATCTTTGGTGATTCAAAGTGTGGCCAATCTGAAGGCTTTGGAGAAGTAAAGATTGGAGTTGTCACTTTCAAGAAGGTGACATATGTAAGTGGACTCAAGCATAACCTCATCTCTATAAGCCAATTATGTGATGAAGGTTATCAGGTACATTTTAACTCAACATCTTTTATTTTTTCTAATAAAGAAAAAAAATGTTTTAATTCGAAATAGACAAGGAAACATATACTTTGTTGATTTTCATTCTGCCAATTCAGATATTTGTCTGCTTAACATTGTTTGCAATCAAAATGAATTATGACATAAAAGGCTAGAACATGTAATTATGAAAAACATTGCTAGGCTATCTAAAGACAGCCATGTCAGAGGTTTATCTTCTGGTCCCTACAAGAAGGAAGGCCTTTACAGGGCTTGTCAACTAGGCAAGCACACTAAATATAGTTTTAAATTAGTTAATAAAAGTGATTCACCTAGGATTTTGTACTTGATACACATGGACCTATTTGGACCTATTACTGTACAAAGCCTAGGATGGAAATCCTATACTCTTGTCATTGTAGATGACTTCTCAAGGTTCAATTGGGTGTTCTTTCTGAGATCTAAGTCAGATACATTCAAAGTTCTTACAGATTTTCTCAGGACCATATAGATTGAGTACTCTACTCATGCTGCATTGATCAGAAGTGATCATGGTACAGAGTTTGGGTCTCTTCTTATGCATGAGTTCTGTTAGAAGGAAGGTATCCGACACTACTTCTCAGCTCCTAGAAATTCTCAACAAAATGGGGTAGCTGAATGGAAGAACAGTACCCTAATTGAAGCTGTAGGTACATTACTTGCAGATGCTTACATGCCCCTATCCTTTTGGGTAGAGGTTGTAAGCACAACAAACTATGTACTGAACAAAAGCCTAATACATAAACTTAAGAATAGGACTCCCTATGAATTGCTTAAAAGGAAGAAACCTAAAATCACCTATTTTAAAGTATTTGGTTGTATATGTTACATACATAATAATAACAAGAAATATATTAGAAAGTTTGAAGCTAAGGCTGAAGAGGGAATTTTTCTAGGATATTCCCAAGTAAGCAAAACTTTTAGGGTGTTTAATAAATCATCTTTAAAAATTGAAGAATCAATTCATCTCACTTTTGATGAGGCTAACATGTCATACAAGGAGAAAGAAATTTCTACCAATAGCACCTTGCAAGTACCTCACTTGTCTGAGAAAATGTGTGAATTAAACCTTCCACAAGAAGCTATAGCACCCTCTCCTCCACAAGTTGTTGAAGACAGTGAAGATGAATCTTTGGAAGAGGATAAACCTCATTCAACAGCAAACATAATTCCACAAGAGGAATTAATTCCTAAATACTGTTTCTGAACCAACTACACCCACTGATCTTGTCACACTAAGGGATCACCCTAAATCCCAAGTGATTGGAGACATAACAGTAGGTGTACAGACAAGGCATCAACTCAACCAAGATGTGATGCATGCCTGTTTTCTCTCTCAAGTTGAACCTCAATGCATAAAATATGCTGAGCAAGATCCTCACTAGATCATTGCAATGCAAGAGGAACTCAACCAATTTGAGAGATGTAGAGTTTGGGATTTAGTTCCAAGACCCAAAGACTACCCAGTCATTGGAACTAAATGGGTATACAAAAACAAACTAGATGCCCATGGTGTAATTTTGAGGAACAAGGCTAGGCTTGTTGCTCAAGGTTATAGGGAAGAAGAAGACATAGACTATGATCAAACCTTTTGTAACACCCCAGATTTTGAGAGAGGGTCGATTTGCATTTCTGGCCAATTTTTGGTTTCTGGCAGGGGGCACATGGCCCGGGACACGCCGCCATGTCAGGCTGGAGTCGACGTCTTAGCCGCGTAGTCGACACTTTGCGCTCGACGAAGTGTCGAGACAGGGCACACGGCCTGCGACACGGGCGTGTCGCAGGGCGTGTCGAGCCCGTATCGACACTCGGCCCGGGGTGTCGACATTTTCGCTCAACTATGTGTCGAGACATGGCACACGGCCTAGGACACGGGCGTGTCCAAGGCCGTGTTGGTCTGTCAACAAACTTCAGTCGACGATGTTCACTCGACGAGTGTCGAGTGTCGAGTGACGAGACTGGGGCACACTGCCTGTGACACGGGCATGTCACAGGGCGTGTCCCGCTTGGTCGACGATCTTTGCTCGACATTTTTCCGCGGTGTCGACACAAAGGCTGTCGACGAGTGTCGAGACTTGGCACACGACATGGGACACGGGCGTGTCCCAGGCCGTATCCCTTCTCGGGTTGTTTTCGGGGCTGTGTCGATGGAGGCACACGGCCGACCACACGGCCGTGTTAGTTGGGACACGGGCGTGTCGGGTTGAACACGGGCGTGTCGAATGCCCGTGTGCTGTTCCAGGCACATCGATTTGAGATGGCGAATGGGGGACACGACCCTGGACACGGGCGTGTGCCAGGCCGTCTTCGGCCCAGGTTTTTATTTTTCAGACGGATCGTGGCCATTCCTTCCCCTATTTTGGGATCTAATGGTTCAGGTCTGCTCTGGGGAAGTTAAGTCCGAGAATTGGGTTGGAAACCCTCATTCTTCTTGAAGCTTTTCTCTTACTAAATTCTAGAGAGAAGGAAGAGCAAGGAAGAAGGAGAAGGAGGGTTTGGGCAGTAGGAGAAGCTTCGGTGCTCCAAATCGCGAGCCGAGTCCAGATCCGTGGAGGCTATATCGTTGCGAAGGTTTTCATCCGGCTATTTTGCCATGGCAAGGAAGAGGAGTCGGAAGGTAACGACACTTCTCCTCTCGGTCTTAGGATGCATGTCTTTAGCATCATTTTTCCTTTCTAGGTTTGGGCACCAAACACTCAAATGAGAGGGGTTTTGGGTTGTCAAGGTTCAAGAGGAATCTACGGGTCGATTGAGTCCGTCCTCGGCATGATTTGCATTAGAGATCCACTCCGTTAGTGGATTAGGCATGGTGGGTGAAGCCGTAGTCACGACCGTTAGTCCGACTCGGTGATGTTGCATACGAACTTTAGGGATTCGTAGAGATTCCGTTGCGGCAAGATGTCGTTTGTGATGTGGTGATGTTTCCCCTTTTTATCGAGTGAGTACGTGTAGTCAGAACCGGACAAGGTTAGCTCCTCGTGGCGGTAGATGGTTTCCTTGGTGGACAAGGTTAGCTCCGCATGATTTGTAGATGGTTTCCTTGGTGTGAGGGAACGCTGCAGTACAAATGAGGGACTATGGTGGAATTGTCTTGGTTTGTGATGTGCCAAGGCGTGGCTATGTCTCCGTGGTCGGCTGCCTATCCCGTGACATTCACGTCATGTATGGAGAGTGTCCCGGCGAGACTAGTCCCCTTCTGTGAGACTGACGAGAATGCCAAGCATGGGGGCAAGCCCGGGCAATGAGGCCATGAGCAGGAGGGGTCCGACAAAGCTTCTTAGAATCGGTCAGTTTTGTGTTTGTTGGAATCCTGACATGAGACGTCAGAGATTGTAGGCAAGCCCGGGTCTAAGACCTTGAGCGGGTGGGACCTTTGCAAGAGTTCCATGTCGCGGCCTGTGTGTCCGTGGGGGAAATGGTGTTACCCCTTTGTTTGCGGCTTTATGCCAATGGGGAATCGATGAGTACCCATATGATGTGTTGATGTGCTAGATGCATACGAGATAGGGTGCCTTGGGTGAAACCCGGGTTGTTGCATACATGTTGCATAAGTAGGCCCTTTTTATTATATGCTCAACCCGTAGAGAACATGTATGATGTGTGTGACATCCAAGCCTGTTTCAGTAGTTGTTTTTCTTGCTTATGATTATTGCATACGAAGTGCTAACTTGTAGGTTGGAGGGGTACCCCGGGGTCCGTTAGGTGCGGCTGGGAGGAGATGTGTTGTTACACAGTTTGAGGTCAGCCTTTGCTGACCCACGTTACTAATAAATTTTACAGGGTAAGGATCGCATGCAGGAGCTAGCTCGCCGGCCAGAAAGGCCTAAGCCTCATGAAGTGCTTTTCTCTTTTGTAGCTCTACTTATATGATGTTGTATGTTTGAGATTCATGTTGTCCGGCTTGCATGCCGAGGTAGACTAGGTGTGCTATGCACTTTCTTGACTGTTGTATTATTTGAGTTTGGACACTTGTTGTAAGGCCATAAGGCCATTGTTGTTACTCTTCTTGTAGTGGATAACTTCTATTCTTGCTTTTGTTTCCGCTGTGTTGTGCAAAGTGTTTTGAGTGTGGGTAGCTATATCAACTTATAATACTAAAGCTGTGGCGTCCGTATGTTGTGGGGCCCCGGCCGGATCCATATTTTACGGTCATTACATGGGAGGTGTTACAATTTGGTATCAGAGCCAGGTTAGATTCAAGGTCAATGCGTAGAGAAGTTATCCACATAAGAGTAACGCGGGACCATGAGTGTCCTTATGTTTAAGTCTTGAGATTAGAGACTGATTCCTTGTTTCTTGTTTTCTTGAAGATTGCAAGCAATGAGGCGAGTACGTCGAGAGCAAGAGAGGAACTCTCGACGAGCAGTGCCACTGCTCCAGGTCTTTTGGGCACGGGTGTAAACCCGGCCGACTTCTGCCGCATGCTTGCAGAAGCGATGGTGGCAGCCCAAGCTGCAGCGGCAGCTCAAGTAGCAACCCATGCTACATCGGATACGGCGACGGCCGTGCCAGGAGGAGAAGTGATGAATTGTAAATATACGTATTTTTATGCACATTAATTTAGTCATTTTCATTTATTTTCGTCGTTTCTACTTATTTTTGTTCAATAAAATGCTCCTATTCTTGTAAATTTACTACTAACTTGTTTTATTTTATTTTTCAGAAAAATTTCAAAAATCTGCTAAAAATTCCAAAGTCACGCCCGTGACATATTGGTCACGCCCGTGACCAAGGCGTGACATGTCAAATTCCAGTGAAGTTACAAATTTTTGAAGTAAAAAGCTCGACATGCCTGGAGTCATGCTCGTGTCACCCGACACGGGGCGTGACAGCAGCCCGTGCCCCCTCCACTCGACGAATTCAGTTCAACGATCGTCGAACCCGAGACACGCCCAGAGTCACGCCCGTGACAGAGGGCGTGACTCAAACTCAGCACGACGATTTCAACTCGACACTTTCCGCTCGACGATTGTCGAGTGTCGACACCAACCGACATGCCCAGCATCACGCCCGTGACCTGGGGCGTGACCTTTCCACCTGGCCCGACAAGATGCTGCCGAAGATTTTTGACGCAACCCGCGCCCGGTTCTACCTCCCCGACACGCCCAGAGTCACGCCCGTGACCAGGGGCGTGACATCCTCGAACTCAGCCCGAAGTCAACTTTCCTGTCCAATCGTCGGCCGCCATCATGAATAGTAGTGACACGCCCACCCGACACGCCCGTGTCGGAGGGCGTGTACTTAGAATTTTTTGCCTATAAATTGCCCATTTCTGTAAGGTCCAAGGGTTCAGATTTTTGGGCCATTTTAATGTGTTTTTGTGGGTTGTATCCGTGGATTCCCTTGCTATGTAAGGAGATTTCTCCCCCTTTTCTTTCATGTTTGTTTTTTGCTTTAGCTTTAGCTTTGTAATAGCTTTGTAATAGTTTCATTTAATCAATAAAAATGGTAGATTTTCTCTTCTTATTTGGCTTTGGAATGAACTCTTGTGCCCACTTTTCTTCTCATTTTATTCTTAGTTTCACCTTTGTTTTTCTCTTTATGAAAAGTGTGTGTGTGTGTATGAGTGTAACATGTTTAATAGTAATGTTTTTAATTTATCTTCATGATAGGTTTTGTATTAGATTTCATTTCCAAGTTAGCTAAGATAAGTTTTCCTCTTCTTCATCATGTCCTTTTCTATCAAAAATTTTTATGCTTTCATTCTTATGTATTTATAAAAGAGTTAAAAGTGATTTTGATTTTTTTTTTACTTAGTTTTTTTGTAGGATTGTAAAACCCTTTTTGTTATTTTCATTTTCTTTTCACTTTTTAATAGCTTTTATGAAAACATAAGAATGAAAATGTTGAAATTTTAATTTTTGAAAGGCTTTAGTTTTTGATTTGTTTTGAAAACCTTTTGTTCTCTAAAAATTTTAATTTCTTCTTTTTATTTGTTTTTGGCAAAACCTAAGCATGAAAAAGTAAAAGTTTTAATTTTTAGGTAACTTTCATTTTGCTTTTAATTTGTGTCTGTGAGTGTATGAGAATAATATTTTGATGCTTTGTTCAAATTGTGTAGAGTGTGTGAGTGTAGGTGTTAAATTTTAATGCTTTCTTTTAATGCTTTGTTCAAATTATGAAGAGTGTGTGAGTGTAGGTGTTAGTTTTATTGCTTTCCTTCAATTCTTATAGAGTGTGTGTGTTTGTGTGCATTTATTTCCGCCTACTCATTAAGGGTTAAATGGCGCATCGTTTTCATTTTCAGTCCTACTCGTTTGAGTAGGACTTGTAATTTTCTTTCTTTGTTTTTCCGCCTACTCACTTGAGTTAAATGGACGGACTTTATTTCCCGCCTACTCGCTTGAGTAGGAATTGTAATTTTCTTTCTTTATTTTTTCCGCCTACTCACTTGAGTTAAATGGACGGACTTTATTTCCCGCCTACTCGTTTGAGTAGGACTTGTAATCGCATTTATTTTCTCCTACTCATTTGAGTAGGACTCGCTTTCATTTTAGTCCTACTCGTTTGAGTAGGACTTGCAATTTTAAGCTTTTATTTCCCGCCCCCACTCGTTTGAGTGGGACTCGCAATTTCAATTATGCAAATTTCTTTTATGTGTAACTTAGGTTCTGTTTAATTTATAATTTAGAGTGTGCGTGAGTTCTTGTTTAGCTAACTTTTCAGCTTTCTAAATGTTTGTTTTTTTATGTCCTCTTCTTATAATAATTTAGCGTTTAATTCCGAACTCGCGCCTCATTAAATTATAAAGCCGTCCCCATACCGATGTGTGGCTAATCGCTATTAGCCTCAGCATCGAAGAGCATTGGGACATTTAAAATGATTTGTAATAATTAAAGCTCTCTTTATTTAAGGACTTAAGGTTTACCCCGGGTTAACGACGCGTAGGACCACAAATCGATGTGTGGGCCCTATTTACGTTATACATACACTAGCTAGCCGAGAGGCCGTGCGTATGGACAGATCACCCCTGGGTAAATAGAGTTGCGTGCATACCCTCGAGAGAGGACAAGCGTAATTCTACCGGATTGGGTTCCCCACCCAATAGCGGGGTTCTTAGCGTAAAGCGGGCGTTAAGAGGAATCCTTCGTCGGACTAACGTTCGGTCGAATAGTCTTAACGTTCAGGTGAGCGATATCCTTATAGCTAGGTGAGCTCACATTTGTGGAACCTCCACGGCCAAGTTGCCTTTTATTAATTTGAAAACTAAGTCCTATAATTATTAAAAATTGTTTTAGTTTTATCTGATTCGATGCCGAGCGTTAACCCTTCATCGAATATTTTCTAAATCATTTTTTTTCGCTCCTTTGCTTTTCCGTCTTTAGTTAATTAAAAAATCCACCTTACTTTCAGTAAAATAATAGTCCTCCTGGAGGAGTAAGAATAGTCAACACGACCCCAAGAACAATACGACCTCGGTATTCCCCAATATCCAGTACTACTTGCGATAGGTGCACTTGCCTCCTGTAGCACGCCCGCGGCGATCGACTCACCGAACCAACCACAGCAAGAGTCTGTTCGCGGGCGCATCAAGTTTTTGGCGCCGTTGCCGGGGAATCTCTTTTCGAGTTGCTATTTCGAATTCCGGAGTCTATTACTTTTACTTATTTTCTATAAACCAAAAAAAAACTAAAAACTTTATTTTAAAACAAAAAAAGAAGTTTATTTTGTTTTATTTTTGTTTGGGTGTATGACCCGTGGACAACCCTCCGAGTCTAAAGATTTTGACTTCGACCCTGAGATCGAACGTTCTCTTGCGCGTATTCGATCTCAACGCCGAAATCCTTCTTTAGATCCCGAGGAATCTATCGGAGAACCCACTGTTGTACTTATGGCCGCCCCTAACCCTGCCCCGGCGGCCGAGCGTACTATGTCTTATTACGCCCGACCTAACCTGGATGATTCTGGGTCGAGTATTGTTCGCCCTGCGGTGGCGAATAATAATTTTGAAATAAAGTCGAGTGTCATTCAAATGGTCCAAAACGCCGTGCAGTTCGATGGAATGCCGGATGAGGACCCGAATGTCCACTTGTCCAATTTCTTGGAGATATGCGACACCTTCAAGATTAATAGCGTCACTGATGACGCCATTCGCTTGCGTTTATTTCCTTTTTCCCTTAAGTCCAAAGCCAAGGCGTGGTTGAATGCCCTCCCGCGAGGATGTATCACCACGTGGGCAGAGTTGACGGAACGGTTCCTAACGAAGTACTTTCCGCCCGCAAAAACTGCAAAGTGGTGGGCGGACATTTCTTCATTTGTGCAAAACGAACCTGAGTCTCTATACGAGACTTGGGAATGGTTTAAGGAATTCCTCCGCCGGTTCCCGCACCACGCACTGCCAACGTGGTTGCAAGTTCAAATTTTTTATAATGGGCTGAACTTTCAGACGCGTAAAATGATTGACGCGGCTGCCGGTGGTACGCTAAACAATAAAACCCCCGAGGCCGCCCAGGCTTTATTCGAAGAGATGGCTATGAATGCCTATCAATGGAACGTCCCGCGGGGACGCCCAAAGCCGACGGCTGGTCTTTTTGAAGTGGATGCCACTGCTCTCTTGACCCTTCAAGTTGAAAGGTTAACAAAGCAGGTGGCGGAGATGTCTGCTGCCTCCTCCACTCCGCCTTGTTTTATTCCCCCTAACGTCTGCGTGGCTGAAGAGTTCGTGGACTTCATGGGAAATTCGGGTCGTCCTCCCTTCAACCCCAACAACAACCCTTATAGTAATAACTATAATCTTGGTTGGAGGAATCACCCCAATTTCTCTTGGAGCAACCCGAATAATGCTCAGCGTCCCTCTATTTCTTATGCGCCCGGATTTCTGCCTCCTCCTCCTCCTCTTCCGAAGTCCTCCCCGATGGAGGAAAATTTTTCGTAGTATATTGCGTCCAACGAGTCAAATATCCGGAACATCACCGGATCGCTAAAAACTCTCGAACAACAGGTTGGATAGCTGGCGAGGATGATGTCCGAGCGCGCGCTCGGGGCACTACCGGGAAACACGGAGCCCAATCCGCGGGAGAACGCCAACGCTATAACCCTCCGTAGCGGAAAGGAGGTGGTCGATCCAAAACGGACCGACCCTCAGGTACATATTTCACCTCCGACCCCTCTTCCCCTTTCTTCGCTTACGCCGCCTTTACCAATTATAAAAGAAAAAATTATTTTAAACAAGGCCCTTCCATATCCGCATAAGTTAGATAACGAGCGTAAGGACGCGCAATATGAAAAATTTATTTTATTATTAAGACAAATTCACATTAATGTTCCATTTTGCGAGGCTATCTCGCAAATGCCCAAATATGCGAAATTTTTAAAAGAACTACTTTCTAATAAACGTAAATTAGAGGATATTTCGCATGTATCTCTCAACGCTGTCTGCTCGGTGGCCCTTACTAATAAATTGCCCACAAAACAAAACGACCCGGGACGGTTTTCCATCCCGTGCCTTTTTGGCGATATATTAGTAAAGTACGCCTTAGCTGATTTAGGGGCTAGCATTAATCTAATGCCATTCTCGCTCTTTTCACGTTTAGGTTTGGGTACTCCTAGTCCTACGAATATGCACATCCAATTAGCGGATCGCTCGGTTAAGTTCCATATCGGGGTTGTGGAGGACGTCCTTGTCCGAGTAGACAAGTTTACCTTCCCGGTAGACTTTGTCATCTTAGACATCGAGGAGGACGCCGAGGTACCAATAATACTCGGTCGCCCTTTTCTCGCCACCTCCCGCGCACTAATAGATGTTAGTAATGGTAGTCTTCTCCTCCGAGTAGGCGATGATCAGGTTACTTTCTCTATTAATCCCTCGATGGACAATTTGTCATCGAGCGACGATTTCTGCTATTCGTTAGATCCCTTTTTTGGAGATCGTTCTTCTCCCGTTTTCGAGTCCGTATTTTTAAACGACGATATTTATGCGCTCGAAAATTTTAAATGCGATGAGGATACTTCTTTAGACTTGCCTTTCGAACCAATTGGTAAGAAAGACATAGCCATTAAAACCTCCCTAGAAGAACCGCCCATCCTAGACCTCAAACCCTTACCCGCATCGCTCAAATACGCTTTTTTGGGAAAAGGCGATACGCTTCCCGTTATCATTTCTTCGGACTTGAGTGATTCGGAGACTTCCGATTTATTGGAAGTTTTATTTAAACATCGCCACGCAATTGCGTGGCAAATCTCTGACTTAAAGGGGATTAGCCCCACCTTTTGCACCCATAAGATTTTTCTTAACGATAATTGCCGCAAAACGATTCAGCCGCAGGGCGTCTTAACCCAAACATGAAAGACGTTGTTAAAGCTGAAATTATTAAGTTATTAGATGCGGGGATTATCTACCCTATTTCGGACAGTGCATGGGTTAGTCCCGTGCATGTCGTGCCCAAGAAGGGCGGTCTAACCGTAGTGGCAAATGAGCATAACGAGCTCGTCCCAACTCATACTGTTACGGGTTGGCGCGTGTGCATCGATTATAGGAAACTTAATGATGCCACCCGCAAGGACCATTTCCCTCTGCCATTTCTGGACCAGATTTTAGAGCGTTTATCCGGTCATCCGAATTATTATTTTCTTGATAGTTTATCGGGGTTTTTCCAAATCCCCATTTCCCCCGATGATCAAGAGAAAACAACTTTTACTTGCCCGTTTGGCACCTTCGCATATCGAAGAATGCCGTTTGGACTCTGCAATGCGCCGGCTACATTCCAAAGATGTATGTTAGCGATCTTTGGCGAGCTAGTAGAAGACATTATGGAAGTCTTTATGGATGACTTTTCTGTTTTCGGACGCTCTTTTCCCGATTGCCTTCACAATTTAGATCGTGTCCTTCAACGGTGCGAGGACACAAGCCTTGTATTAAATTGGGAAAAATGCAACTTTATGGTTCGAGGAGGTTTGGTCCTCGGCCATATGATTTTGTCTAAGGGGATAGAGGTGGATAAGGCCAAGATAGAAATTATAGAAAAACTTCCGCAACCAACAAACGTAAAATCTATTAGGAGTTTCTTAGGCCATGCGGGCTTTTATCGACGCTTCATTCAAGACTTTTCAAAAATAACAAAGCCGCTTACTCACCTCTTGGAAAAGGAATCACGTTTCATCTTTAGTAGCGAATGCGAGTCCGCCTTTAATTTAATAAAACAAAAACTTATCACTTCACCAATTTTAGTGGCCCCTAATTGGTCCCTTCCGTTCGAAATTATGTGCGACGCTAGTGATATTGCCTTAGGTGCCGTTCTTGGCCAACGCGTAGAAAAACATTTTCATCCTATTTATTACGCTAGCAAGACGCTCACTTCCGCACAAGTAAATTACACGACAACGGAAAAGGAACTCTTAGCCGTCGTTTTCGCTTTTGATAGGTTTCGCTCGTATATAACGCTATCTAAAGTTATCGTTTTTACCGATCACTCCGCGCTTAAATATTTATTAGCTAAAAATGATGCGAAGCCCCGCCTTCTTCGATGGATTCTCCTCCTACAAGAGTTTGATTTGGAGATCCGAGATAAGCGGGGAGCGGAAAATCTAGCGGCAGACCATCTCTCCCGTTTAGAAAATCTGGGTGCGGAAGCGCTCGTCGAATCTGAAATAAATGACAGATTCCCCGAGGAACGCCTTCTTGCCATTCATCATTCTTCGTCATCTTCGCCTTGGTTCGCAGATTTTGCAAATTTCTTAGTAGCGCGGGTGCTTCCAAAAGTGTTTTCAAGTCATCAAAAGAAGAAATTATTTTCTGACTTGAAAAATTTCTTTTGGGAGGACCCAGTTCTTTTTTGTATCTGTGCGGACCAAGCGGTCTGAAGATGCGTTGCGGGTGTGGAGTGCTTGCAAATTCTTAAGTACTGACACGAGGGTCCAGCCGGTGGGCATTATCAAGCCAACCGGACCGCTTGAAAGGCGCTAGAGGCGGGCTACTTTTGGCCCACTCTCTTCAAAGAAGCGCATAATTTTGTGCACGCATGCGATAGCTGTCAGCGGTCGGGTAACATCTCTCGTCGCGACGAGATGCCCCAAAACATGTTTTTAGAGTGCGAAGTCTTCGATTTGTGGGGCATAGATTTTGTTGGCCCCCTACCTCCATCTTTCAAAAATATGTATATTTTACTGGCGGTCGACTACGTATCCAGGTGTGCGGAAGCGCAAGCTCTCCCCACCAACGATGCGCGCGTCGTCGTTACATTTCTTAAAAAATTATTTTCTCGCTTCGGCACGCCTCGCGCAATTGTTAGTGATAGGGGAACACATTTCTGTAACGCTCTTATGGCTAAGACGTTAGCTAAATACGGAGTCACGCACAAGCTTGCCACCCCCTACCACCCGCAAACAAGTGGCCAAGTTGAGGTAGTAAATCGAGAGATTAAGCGAATTTTAGAAAAAACCGTTTCACTAAATAGGAAAGATTGGTCCGTTAAACTCGACGTTGCGTTGTGGGCGTATCAGACGGCATACAAAACCGCAATTGGTTGTACGCCGTTCCGGTTAGTCTACGGCAAAGCGTGTCATTTACCCGTAGAATTAGAGCATCGCGCTCTTTGGGCTTTAAAACTCTTAAACCTCGACTCCAACTTAGCCGCTCAGAATAGAAAACTGCAACTAAACGAGCTCGATGAATGGCGTGCGAATGCTTACGAGAGCAATAAATTCTATAAGGAGCGCTCTAAGTTATATCACGATCGAAAAATCAAGTCCCAAAAGTTATTTTCTCCGGGCGATCTTGTCCTTCTTTACAATTCACGTCGTAGGCTTTTTCCGGGTAAACTAAAATCTAGATGGTCCGGTCCCTTCCTAGTTGAAGAAGTTTTTCCATATGGGACCGTACTCGTCTCCCACCCGGACAAAGGTTCGTTTAAAGTAAACGGTCATCGGTTAAAGTCTTATATAGCAGGCGATCCAGTGATCGGTTTTAGCGAAACCATAACTTTCCTCCACATTATAAACCCGCCAAAATAGTCAAGCTACACGACTATAAACAAAGCGCTCCTGGGAGGCACCCATCGCTTATCTTTTTCGCTCTTTCCTTATTATCTTTGCTGCTTTTTCTAATAAACGCAGAGTTTCTGATCGGCCTCCCCCTATGCGTTTCAGGGAAGCTTCTACCCCCTCTCCTTTTTTCTTTGTATATATTGTCTTTCCTTTTGTTCCGCATACTTGCATTACAACATTGGGGACAATGTTGGACTTAAGTATGGGGGTATTTTCGTGCTTTACTTTCTGCACTTCAATTTTTCTGCATTTCAAAAATACAAAAAAAATACATATAACAACAAAACAAAAAAAAAAAAAAATAAAAAAACATCTTAAAATGAAAAATCCAATTTTTTTTTTATTTTTCTCTTTCTTTCTTTTTTCCAAAAACTCAAAAGAAAAAATTAATTAAAAAAAACAAAAAATATATTTAGTTTCACTTTGTAAATATTTTTTGTACATACTCTTTTCTCTCTCCCCCTTCCTCATTCTTGTAAAAACCTCTCTTTTTCTCCCATGATTTTGTACATAGTATGAAAATTCTCTTAAAAAATACAAAAAAAGATAATAGTTCAAAAAAAAATTCAAAAAAAATTGAGAAAAACAAAAATACAAAAAAAAAGATCATAAATGAAAAAAAAACAAAAAATGATGATGATAAAAACTATAAAAATCAAAAAAAAATGTTTTGAAACAAATAAATCAAATATTCCATCCTTAACTTTTCTGCTATCCAAAAATTCAGTTTTGAGTTTATTTATATGTGAATTCGATTAATTCTTTGTTCACTACCCGTTTGTTAATTATTGATTGAAAAATTTAAATAGTCGGGGTTAAGTTTTAAAGAATTCATTATACTTTGTTAAAAATAGCGAACTCGTTTTAGGCACTACTTCTAATTTTTCATTGATAGAAGCGCGTGTATTATGTTAGGAAATAACGTCTATAGAATTCAATTATACTTACTTTTAGCTTTCTGAAAAATTGGAACGTACAAATTATTAAGGTTGCTCTCAAAAATTTTTAGGATTAAAAATCTAGTTTTCCTTTCTCCCCTAACCTTATCATGACCTACTTGGCATGATAAAATTTTCTATCCTTAAAAGATCCTATGTCAATGGGAATAAGATTTCGTTCCGTAAACATAGGCACCCAATAATTTAAAAAGATTATATATGGAGTAAGAGGATAAAATTCATTATTCCTACAAATATACATTGGGTTAATTTTATTCTTATGAAGTTGAAAAACAAAAATCATATTAGGAAAATAAGATTTCGTTTTCCTAATAATCCAAAAGAAAAAAAAATGGAGGTTCGAGAAAAAATTACCTCACCTCAAAAATCAAAACCCTCTTCATAAACCCACTACCCCCTTAGCCAATTACACGATTCTAGAATTAATTCAAAAATCTTTTTGAGAGCATAATTAGTAAATTGTATTATTTCCAGTAGCACTCGTATAAGCTAGAGTTCTTATAATTCCAAACTATTTTCATTAATCTAACCATTACAAATGTTGTCTTCTATTTGATTGCATCAAGAAGTCTTTTGGCCAAAACTTTTGCGCTATTTAAATCATCTACATAATTTTAGGACTTAACTCTTGCACACCGTATATTTATTTTGATCTCTCTTATAATTGATTAAGCAGTAGCTAAACTTAGAGTTTTTTTCTATTCCTTATAGATTCACATCAAACTTTTGCTCTGGAATAGCAAAAGCCTAAGTATGGGGGTATTTGATGAATTATAAATATACGTATTTTTGTGCACATTAATTTTGTCATTTTCATTTATTTTCGTCGTTTCTACTTATTTTTGTTCAATAAAATGCTCCAATTCTTGTAAATTTACTAGTAACTTGTTTTATTTTATTTTTCAGAAAAATTTCAAAAATCTGCGAAAAATTCCAAATTCACGCCCGTGACATATTGGTCACGCCCGTGACCAAGGCGTGACACGTCAAATTCCAGTGAAGTTGCAAATTTCTGAAGTAAAAAGCTCGACACGCCTGGAGTCACGCTCGTGTCACCCGACACGGGGCGTGACAGCAGCCCGTGCCCCCTCCACTCGAAGAATTCAATTCAACGATCGTCGAACCCGAGACATGCCCAGAGTCACGCCCGTGATAGAGTGCGTGACTCAAACTCAGCACGACGATTTCAACTCGACACTTTCCGCTCGACGATTATCGAGTGTCGACACCAACCGACACGCCCAGCGTCATGCCCGTGACCTGGGCGTGACCTTTCCACCTGGCCCGACAAGATGCTGCCGAAGATTTTTGACGCAACCCGCGCCCGGTTCTTCCTCCCCGACACGCCCAGAGTCACGCCCGTGACCTGGGGCGTGACATCCTCGAACTCAGCCCGAAGTCAACTTTCCTGTCCAATCGTCGGCCACCATCATGAATAGTAGTGACACGCACCCCCGACACGCCCGTGTCGGAGGGCGTGTACTTAGAATTTTTTGCCTATAAATTGCCCATTTCTGTAAGGTCCAAGGGTTCAGATTTTTGGGCCATTTTAGTGTGTTTTTGTGGGCTGCATCCGTGGATTCCCTTGCTATGTAAGGAGATTTCTCCCCCTTTTCTTTCATGTTTGTTTTTGCTTTAGCTTTAGCTTTGTAATAGCTTTGTAATAGTTTCCTTTAATCAATAAAAATGGTAGATTTTCTCTTCTTATTTGGCTTTGGAATGAACTCTTGTGCCCACTTTTATTCTCATTTTATTCTTAGTTTCACCTTTGTTTTTCTCTTTATGAAAAGTGTGTGTGTGTGTGTGTATGAGTGTAACATGTTTAATAGTAATGTTTTTAATTTATCTTCATGATAGGTTTTGTATTAGATTTCATTTCCAAGTTAGCTATGATAAGTTTTCCTCTTCTTCATCATGTCCTTTTCTATCAAAAATTTTTATGCTTTCATTCTTATGTATTTATAAAAGAGTTAAAAGTGATTTTGATTTTTTTTTACTTAGTTTTTTTTGTAGGATTGTAAAACCCTTTTTGTTATTTTCATTTTCTTTTCACTTTTTAATAGCTTTTATGAAAACATAAGAATGAAAATGTTGAAATTTTAATTTTTTAAAAGCTTTAGTTTTTGATTTGTTTTGAAAACCTTTTGTTCTCTAAAAATTATAATTTCTTCTTTTTATTTGTTTTTGGCAAAACCTAAGCATGAAAAAGTAAAAGTTTTAATTTTTAGGTAACTTTCATTTTGCTTTTAATTTGTGTGTGTGAGTGTATGAGAATAATATTTTGATGCTTTGTTCAAATTGTGTAGAGTGTGTGAGTGTAGGTGTTAAATTTTAATGCTTTCTTTTAATGCTTTGTTCAAATTATGAAGAGTGTGTGAGTGTAGGTGTTAGTTTTATTGCTTTCCTTCAATTCTTATAGAGTGTGTGTGTTTGTGTGCATTTTTTTCCGCCTACTCATTAAGGGTTAAATGGCGCATCAGTTTCATTTTCAGTCCTACTCGTTTGAGTAGGACTTGTAATTTTCTTTCTTTGTTTTTCCGCCTACTCACTTGAGTTAAATGGACGGACTTTATTTCCCGCCTACTCGCTTGAGTAGGACTTGTAATTTTCTTTCTTTATTTTTTCCGCCTACTCACTTGAGTTAAATGGACAGACTTTATTTCCCGCCTACTCGTTTGAGTAGGACTTGTAATCGCATTTATTTTCTCCTACTCATTTGAGAAGGACTCGCTTTCATTTTAGTCCTACTCGTTTGAGTAGGACTTGCAATTTTAAGCTTTTATTTCCCGCCCCACTCGTTTGAGTGGGACTCGCAATTTCAATTATGCAAATTTCTTTTATGTGTAACTTAGGTTCTGTTTAATTTATAATTTAGAGTGTGCGTGAGTTCTTGTTTAGCTAACTTTTCAGCTTTCTAAATGTTTGTTCTTTTTATGTCCTCTTCTTATAATCATTTAGCGTTTAATTCCGAACTCGCGCCTCATTAAATTATAAAGTCGTCCCCATACCGATGTGTGGCTAATCGCTATTAGCCTCAGCATCGAAGAGCATTGGGACATTTAAAATGATTTGTAATAATTAAAGCTCTTTATTTTCAATTTAATTTAAGGACTTAAGGTTTACCCCGGGTTAACGACGCGTAGGACCACAAATCGATGTGTGGGCCCTATTTCCGTTATCCATACACTAGCTAGCCGAGAGGCCGTGCGTATGGATAGATCACCCCTGGGTAAATAGAGTTGCGTGCATACCCTCGAGAGAGGACAAGCGTAATTCTACCGGATTGGGTTCCTCACCCAATAACGGGGTTCTTAGCGTAAAGCGGGCGTTAAGAGGAATCCTTCGTCGGACTAACGTTCGGTCGAATAGTCTTAACGTTCAGGTGAGCGATATCCCTATAGCTAGGTGAGCTCACATTTGTGGAACCTCCACGGCCAAGTTGCCTTTTATTAATTTGAAAACTAAGTCCTATAATTATTAAAAAAAATTTTAGTCTTATCCGATTCGATGCCGAGCGTTAACCCTTCATCGAATATTTTCTAAATCATTTTTTTCGCTCCTTTGCTTTTCCGTCTTTAGTTAATTAAAAAATCCACCTTACTTTCAGTAAAATAATAGTCCTCCTGGAGGAGTAAGAATAGTCAACACGACCCCGAGAACAATACGACCTCGGTATTCCCCCGAATATCGAGTACTACTTGCGATAGGTGCACTTGCCTCCGGTAGCACGCCCGCGGCGATCGACTCACCGAACCAACCACAGTAAGCGTCAGTTCGCGGGCGCATCAAGAAGCCAGGCGAGTGGAGCCTTTGGCGGAAAGGGTAGTTGTCGGACATGGAGACCGGCACTTGAAGTACTTCCTAAGCTTCCATCCCCCGTCTTTCAAGGGAGTTGGTACGCCAATGGATGCGGAGGATTGGTGGGTTCGCATTCAAGAGCTTTCGAGGGCGGCAGAGACGCCAGAAGAAAAGAAATCTGAATATGCGGCGTTCATGTTGGAAGGAGACGCTAAGTTGTGGTGGGTGAGCCATAGCGGCAGCCAGTTCCCGGGACGCACCCTGTCGGTGGAGGAGTTTGGGGATGCTTTTCTGAAGAGGTACATTCCCGTTTCTACACGGTTGGCACTTCAGAGGCAGTTCCTACACTTAGTGCAGCGAGACAAGACGGTGGATGAGTATGTGCAGGAGTTCACCCATTTGGGTCGGTACGCGGGAATGACGATGGCAGATGATGTAGAGAGGGATAACCTCTTCTACCAGGGCTGAGGGAGAATCTGAGGCAACCCCTCATTTCTATGAAGAGGGCTAGATTTAATGAATTAGTTGAGGCTGCCAGGATATTGGAAAGTGATTTCGAGCGAACCCAACGTCGTAAGGGTTTCACTCCCAAGCAAGGGGAAGGGAAGCCTTCCCAATCCCATGAAAAGTCTGAAGGGAGTAGGTGGTAGAATAAGCCTCACACATCCAGGTCCGGCGAGAAGAGCAAGTGGACGCCTGGAGGTTCTCACTCTAGGGGACCGCCATCGTGTTACAACTGTGGTAAGGTGGGGCACATAGCTCGTGTTTGTCCCCAAGGAGGAGCGGGGCAAGAGGTAAGACAGGAGCAGACTGTGCGCTCCGGCCCCAGTGCTGCAGAGAAAGGGAAGATGGCGGAGTCGAGCGCTTCTCGGTTCCAACCGGTGCAACCAAGGGCTTACAACCTTGGACAGCAAGAAGCGATCCGCCAAACTGATGTGGTGACAGGTATGAAGAAAATTTAAGTTGAAATTTTGTGCTTCATACTTTTAGACCCTTTTTGTGTGATGTCTATGTTGTAGGATTCGTATTAGTTTCCGGATACCCCGCTAGGGTATTGATCGATACAGGAGCATCACACTCCTTTCTTGCGGAGAGCTTCATCCGGAGAATAGGAGTTGAGTCTTTCTCGGCGGACACGGAGTTGAAAGTGCGTATGCCCAATGGGTCATCCATGACCACCGGGGCCAAAGGGCGCATCTGTTGGGAGCAGGACGGAGTTGACTTCGTTTTGGTAGCAGCAATTTTAGCATTGGTTGAGTTCGATGTCATTTTGGGCATGGACTGGCTTGCAGAGCAGCGCGCCAGTATTGACTGCCTATCTAAGGTAGTGACCCTAAGGAGCAAAGGGCAGGCAGAGGTCAAATTTGAGGGCCTTTGTGGAGTGGCATGTTCCCTGATTTCGGCCATGCAGTTGATGCGGGCGGTTAACCAGTGTGGTGTAGCGCTTGTAGCGTTATTGGAGGTTCGTCTCTCCCAGCTGTATATTGAGGAAGTGCCCGTAGTGGCAGAGTTCAAGGATGTGTTTCCGGATGAACTTCCTGGAGCGCCTCCTCGGAGGGAGATCGATTTCTCGATCAAGTTAGTGCCGGAGGCTAGGCCGGTGTCACGTCCTCCGTTTAGGATGGCACCAAAGGAGTTGGCTGAACTTAAAGTACAGTTACAGGAACTGTTGGAGCAAGGGTATATCAGACCCAGTTCTTCACCGTAGAGCGCGCTGGTGTTGTTTGTAAAGAAGAAAGACGGTAGTATGCGGCTATGCATAGACTACCGAGAGTTGAATAAATTGACCGTCAAGAATAAGTATTTTATTCCTCGGATAGATGACTTGTTCGACCAGCTGGTGGGGTCGGTGGTATACTCAAAATTGGACTTGAAGTCAGGCTATTATCAGTTCCGAATTCGAGACAAGGACATCCCCAAGACTGCCTTTGGTACAAGGTATGAACACTTTGAGTTTACGGTGATGCCGTTCGGGCTGACGAACGCACCATCTGTGTTCATGGATCTTATGAATCGAGTATTTCGGGAATACTTGGATTCGTTTGTGGTTGTCTTCATTGATGACATCTTGGTGTATTCCAAATCGGAAGAGGAGCATGAGACCCACTTGAGAGTGGTCTTGCAAGTGTTGAGGGAAAATCAGTTGTATGCAAAGTTATCCAAGTACGAGTTCTGGTTAGAGAAGGTGGCATTTTTGGGCCACGTGATTAGTGGGGATGGGGTGGCTGTGGATCCAACAAAAGTGGAAGCCATCAGAGATTGGCCGGTTATGAGGACCGTGGCGGAGGTCCGAAGTTTTCTTGGACTAGCCGGGTATTATAGGAGGTTCGTGGAGAATTTTTCGCAGATAGCTCTACCCCTCACCTCACTTACTCATAAAGATCACAAGTTTGTGTGGACTCAAGAGTGCAGCCAAGCATTTGAAGCGCTGAAGGAGAGACTGATGATGGCTCTAATCCTGAGTCTACCACAAGGGACCGAGGGATTTCAGATCTTTAGTGACGCATCAGGATGCGGTTTGGGTAGCATTTTGGTGCAACATGGCAAAGTGATAGCTTTTGGGTCTAGACAGCTGAAGCCTCATGAGCGGAATTACCCCGTCCATGACTTGGAGTTGGAGGCGGTAATTTTCGCGTTGAAAATATGGCGACATTATGTTTATGGTGCAAAGGTGGAGATCTTCACGGATCATAAAATCCTGAAGTATCTTTTGGATCAAAAGTACTTGAACATGCGGCAATGCAGGTGGGTTGAGTTTCTTGGAGACTAAGAGGTGGCGATTCAGTATACGCCATGTAAAGGCAATGTGGTGGCGGATGCCTTGAGTAGAAAGTACTCGGGGCAAGGGAATTCGATCGAAGCTCATGATGAGCGATTGGTACGGGAGTGGGAGTCCCTTGGTTTGGAATGTGTTGCGAGAGGCGAGTTCAGCATGGCTCGGTTGAGCTGGATTGAAGTGCAAAACGACTTGACCGATTGCATTCGGGAAGCGACTCGGTTGGATGTGGAGTTTCAACTATTTGTGTTGGAGGCTCAAACGGGCGAGAGCAGCGCCTGTGAGATGTTTGATGGGATTCTGAGGAAGGACGGAAGGGTTTGTATACCGCAGTTCGGCAAACTCCGTGAGGAGTTGATGTTTGAGGCTCACTTCACAAAGTACTCCATTCACCCGGGCAGTACAAAGATGTACTTGGATATGAAGAAATCCTTCTGGTGGCCGGGGCTGAAGCGGGACGTAGATTTGTATGTGAATCGTTGACAAACTTGCGCCTTGGTGAAGGCCGAGGGTCAGAAGCCGGGCGGGTTCCTGAAGCTCCTTCCAATCCCTGAATGGAAATTTGATGACATCTCCATGGATTTTGTACATGGGTTTGCCTAGATCGCAGCAGGGTAATGATGCTATTTGGGTGATTGTGGACCGCTTAACCAAGGTGGCCCACTTCATCAGAAATCGGAAAGAGGACAGCGTGGAGAAGCTGGTGGAGTTGTATGTTCGCAACATTGTGCGACTGCATGGGATTCCAAAGAGTATAGTCAGCGATCGAGATGGACGGTTTACGTCCAAGGACTGGAGACTGGTTCAGAAGAGCTTGGGCACGAAGCAAAAGTTCAGTACGACGTTCCATCCTCAAACTGATGGGCAAACCGAAAGAACGAACCGTACTATGGAGGATATGCTGAGAATGTGCGTTCTTGACTTCGACAAGAAGTGGGAGGATCAACTCTTCATGGTGGAATTCACGTACAACAACAGTTTTCAAGCAAGTATAAAAATGGCGCCATACGAAGCTTTGCATGGGAAAAACGGTGTCGAACACCGATGTCTTGGGCAGAGGCGGGAGACACCAAAAATTTGGGAAAGGAGGTGGTAGTTGACGCTTGTGAGTTGGTACGGACTATACAAGAGCGTATGAAGGTGGCGCAAGACCGGCAAGCAAAGTACTTTAATGCTCGTCATCGGAAGTTGGAGTTTGCGGTAGGTGATTGGGTCTATTTGAAGATCAAACCGTTCAAAGGTGTCTCACGTATACGCCGACTCAAGAAGTTGTGTCCAAGGTTTTTGGGGCCTTCTGAAGTTGTTGAACGGGTGGGAGAAGCAGCTTATCGGTTGGCGTTGTCCGCGGAGCTGAGTGGATTGCATGAAGTCTTCCATGTCTCCGCCTTGAGGAAAGCCTTGGTGGAGGCTAGTGTGGTGATTGAGCCGGCATCGGTGCCGATAGAGGAAGACTTGAGGACGCGAGTCCTTCCAATTGCTATAGAGGATTCGGAGACTCGGCAGTTGCGGAATAAAGAGGTTAAACTCGTGAAAGTCCGATGGGACAACTGCGGTCGAGAGGAGTTCTCTTGGGAGCGAGAACAAGCCATGCTAGAAGAGTATCCAGAACTCTTCATTCCAGGTACAATTTAAGTTTTGTTCCCTTTTGCTTTGTAATTTCAGGACGAAATTCTATTAAGGGGGGGGGGGGTAAGAGTTGTAACACCCCAGATTTTGAGAGAGGGTCGATTTGCATTTCTGGGTAATTTTTGGTTTCTGGCAGGGGGCACACGGCCCGGGACACGCCCGACACGGGCGTGTCCCAGGCCGTATCAGGCTGGAGTCGATGACTTAGCCGCGTAGTCGACACTTTGCGCTCGACCAAGTGTCGAGACAGGGCACACAGCCTGCGACACGGGCGTGTCGCAGGGCATGTCGAGCCCGTGTCGACACTCGGCCCGGGGTGTTGACATTTTCGCTCGACTATGTGTCGAGACATGGCACACGGCCTAGGACACGGGCGTGTCCAAGGCCGTGTTGGTCTGTCGACGAACTTCAGTCGACAGTCCGTCGACGATGTTCACTCGACGAGTGTCGAGTGTCGAGTGTCGAGTGTCAAGACTGGGGCACACTGCCTGTGACACGGGCGTGTCACAGGGCGTGTCCCGCTTGGTCGACGGTCTTCGCTCGACGTTTTTCCGCGGTGTCGACACAAAGGCTGTCGACGAGTGTCGAGACTTGGCACACGGCTTGGGACACGGGCGTGTCCCAGGCCGTGTCCCTTCTCGGGTTGTTTTCGAGGCTATGTCGATGGAGGCACACGTCCGACCACACGGCCGTGTCAGTTGGGACACGGGCATGTCGGGTCGAACACGGGCGTGTCGAATGCCCGTGTGCTGTTCCAGGCGCGTCGATTTGAGACGGCGAATGGGGGACACGGCCCTGGACACGGGCGTGTGCCAGGCCGTGTTCGGCCCAGGTTTTTATTTTTCAGACGGATCGTGGACATTCCTTCCCCTATTTTGGGATCTGATGGTTCAGGTCTGCTCTGGGGAAGTTAAGTCCGAGAATAGGGTTGGAAACCCTCATTATTCTTGAAGCTTTTCTCTTACTAAATTCTAGAGAGAAGGAAGAGCAAGGAAGAAGGAGAAGGAGGGTTTGGGCTGTAGGAGAAGCTTCGGTGCTCCAAATCGCGAGCCGAGTCCAGATCCGTGGAGGCTAGATCGTTGCGAAGGTTTTCATCCGGCTATTTTTCCATGGCAAGGTAGAGGAGTCGGAAGGTAACGACACTTCTCCTCTCATTCTTAGGATGCATGTCTTTAGCATCATTTTTCCTTTCTAGTATTGGGCACCAAACACTCAAATGAGAGGGGTTTTGGGTCGCCAAGGTTCAAGGGGAACCTCCGGGTCGATTGAGTCCGTCCCCAGCATGATTTGCATTAGAGATCCGCTCCATTAGTGGATTAGGCATGGTGGGTGAAGCCGTAGTCGCGACCGTTAGTCCGACTCGGTGATGTTGCATACGAACTTTAGGGATTCATAGAGATTCCGTTGCGGCAAGATGCCGTTTGTGATGTGGTGATGTTTCCCCTTTTTCTCGAGTGAGTACATGTAGTCGATACCGGACAAGGTTAGCTCCTCATGGCGGTAGATGGTTTCCTTGGTGGACAAGGTTAGCTCCGCATGAGTTGTAGATGATTTCCTTGGTGCGTGGGAACGCTGCAGTACAAATGAGGGACTAGGGTGGAATTATCTTGGTTTGTGATGTGCCAAGGTGTGGCTATGTCTCCGTGGTCGGCTGGCTATCCCGTGACATTCACATCATGTGTGGAGAGTGTCCCGGTGAGACTAGTCCCCTTCTGTGAGACTGACGAGAATGCCAAGCATGGGGGAAAGCCCGGGCAATGAGGACATGAGCGGGTGGGGTCCGACAAGGCTTCTTAGAATCGGTCAGTTTTGTGTTTGTTGGAATCCTGACATGAGACATCAGAGCTTGTAGGCAAGCCCTGGTCTAAGACCTTGAGCGGGTGGGGCCTTTGTAAGAGTTCTATGTGGCGGCCTGTGTGCCAGTGGGGGAAATGGTGTTACCCCTTTGTTTGCGGCTTTATGCCAATGGGGAATCGATGAGTACCCATATGATGTGTTGATGTGCTAGATGCATACGAGATAGGGTGCCTTGGGTGAAACCCGGGTTGTTGCATATATGTTGCATAAGTAGGCCCTTTTTATTATATGCTCAACCCGTAGAGAACATGTATGATGTGTGTGACATCCAAGCCATTTCAGTAGTTGTTTTTCTTGCTTATGATTATTTCATACGAAGTGCTAACTTGCAGATTGGAGGGGTACCCCGGGGTCCATTAGGGGTGGCTGGGAGGAGATGTGTTGTTACACAGTTTGAGGTCAGCCTTTGCTGACCCACATTACTAATAAATTTTACAGGGCAAGGATCGCATGCAGGAGCTAGCTCGCCGGCCAGAAAGGCCTAAGCCTCATGAAGTGCTTTTCTCTTTTGTAGCTCTACTTATATGATGTTGTATGTTTGAGATTCATGTTGTCCGGCTTGCATGCCGAGGTAGACTAGGTGTGCTATGCACTTATCTTGATTGTTGTATTATTTGAGTTTGGACACTTGTTGTAAGGCCATAAGGCCATTGTTGTTACTCTTCTTGTAGTGGATAACTTCTACTCTTGCTTTTGTTTCCGCTGTGTTGTGCAAAGTATTTTGAGTGTGGGTAGCTATATCAACTTATAATACTAAAGCTGTGGCGTCCGTATGTTGTGGGGCCCCGGCCAGACCCATATTATACGGTCATTACAGGGGAGGTGTTACACCTTTGCACCAGTTGCAAGGTTAGAAGAAATCAGAATCTTCCTTGCCTATACTGCATACAAAAAAGTTCAAAGTTTATCAGATGGATGTAAAGAGTGCCTTCCTGAATGGAGTACTGAAAGAAGAGGTTTATGTTGAATAACCTCCAGGTTTTATCTCTCCAACCCATCCCTCATATATTTTTAAATTGCATAAAGCTCTTTATGGTCTAAAGCAAGCTCCAAGAGCTTGGTATGAGACCCTAGCAAACTTTCTGATAGAGCATAAATTCAATAGAGACATAGTAGATAAAACATTGTTCACTAGGCACCATAAGGATAAAATATTGTTAGTACAAATATATGTAGATGACATTACATTTGGTTCTACTGATTCTAAACTACGCAAGAGGTTTTCTGACCTCATGCATTCTAATGTTTGAAATGAGTAGCATGGGTGAGCTCTCCTACTTCCTTGGTCTCCAAGTGAAGCAGCTACCTGATGGCACCTTCATCTCCCAGGCTAAATATGCTAACGAGCTTCTTAAAAAGTTTGGGATGGGTGATGCCTCAGCAAAGAAAACACCTATGGCTATTAATGCTATAATAAACACTGATGAACATGGGAAACCAGTTGATCAGAAATTATATAGGGGCATTGTTGGGTCCCTACTATATCTTACAACAAATAGACCTAACATAATGTTTGCCACATGTCTTTGTGCTAGGTTCCAAGTGAACCCTAAAGAATCTCATCTAGTTTTTCTAAAAAGAATTTTGAGATATATAAATAGTTGTCCTAGTTTAGGTCTCTGGTATCCTACTGAGTCAGAATTTGATTTAACTGGATATTCAGATGCTGACTTTACTGGATGCAGGGTAGACAGGAAAAGTACCTCAGGAACTTGTCAGTTCCTTGGTATGAGATTAGTGTCTTGGTTCTGCAAGAAACAATCATTTGTGTCCACATCAAATGCTGAAGCAGAATACATTGCAGCTGGCAGTTGTTGTTCCCAGATGTTGTGGATTCAAAACCAACTCCTAGAATATGGGTTCAACTTAAATAATTCAACTCTCTTATGTGATAACACAAGTACTATATCCATAGCACAGAATCCAGTCCATCACAGTAGGACTAAGCATATAGACATTAGGTATCATTTCATTAGAGAGTGTGTAGAAAAAAACAAAATTAACTTGTCTAGATCTACACTGATTTACAAAGAGCAGATATTTTAACCAAACCCTTGGATGAAAGAAATCACTTGTTCTTTATAAATCAGCTGGGCATGATCAATGAAGAAGCTTTGATTTAACTTCTGTCTGCACTCAACGAATTTTTCAAAGTTCGTCGAATGGAGTTCGACGAACTGGGAAAAGTTCTTGAGAAATTCGTCGAACGAAGATCTACGAACTCTCTGTGAGTGAAGTTGTTTTCGTCGAACGGAGTTTGACGAATCTGCTTCAGAAAACTTTCGTCGAACGGAGCTCGACGAAATGTTTTCAAATCTTCAGACTGAGCTCGACGAATTATTTAACTACAAATTATTTCGACGATCTCAGATCGAAGAATTTTTTATTTTTCGTGGAATTGAGTTTGTCGATTCATATTCCGAAAAATCCTATATCTAGGTTTTTTCTTCGACCTCCGTCTCGCACTTTCAATTTCCTTGCACTTGATCTTCGTTTTTCTCTTGCAGGAGCACTATGGAGATTCCAGCGGGAAGTCTTGCAGCGATGAAGTTTGATTCTGGCTTCGATGTGGACATTGAATCATTTCAACACTCAGACCAAATCTTCCTAGATATTCTAAAACTGCTTGAAGAACAGCAGTTGAAAAAGTTGATGACCACCAGGATCAAGCTCGCCATTGCAGAAATCAGAGAGTGGGTATACACCTCATCTACCACAGATGAAGACACCATGACCGATACCATATCGGGTAACACTGTCTCTCTTACCGCCGCCGTTCTGAATGAAATATTTGGATTAAGCAATGGTATCAAAGAACTGGAAATTGATAATGAAGAGTTTAATGAAATGTTGACTAAAATGGGTTATTCTGGAGCAACCCCAAATAAACTACTGAAGAAACATCTCTCTGTTGAGTATAAATTTTAGTCGATATTGTGGGGAAATTACTGCTGGTCAAGCATACAACCCATGACTACATAACCAGACATCAATTCCTTGTAATGTATGCAGTGATAAATTAGAAAACAGTGAACTGGACTCAAATCATGTTTGGGCTGATTAAGAAAAAGAATACCAAAAAGGAGGCTTGTTTTGGACAGATTCTAGGAATCTTCCTTCAAGAAATTGCTGCTGAATCCCTGGTCACCCCGACCATATTCATAAATGCCTCTAAGAGGCTCACCTGTGCCCTCTTTGGCAGGTGGGAGAGGAACATCACCATGCCCTCCAATGGCTTCTTCCTCCTCCCGGCCTTCTGAAAGCACTAGGGCTGTTACAGCCGCTCCTCTAACCCTAGAAGAGGCCCCCTCCACCTCCAACATTCCCTCCCCTCCTCAAACTAAACAACAACAACCAGTTCACATTTCTACCCAGTTTCATCTCCTGCACGTTCTCCACCCCCATCCTCTCCTCAAATAAATCTCACCTCAATCCAATCAACTGAAATCCCATCTTCTCCCACTCAGGAATCCATACACCACTCTCCTTCCCAATCACCACAACCCTCCCCACCTCAATCCCCTCTTCCACCTCATTTAACCACCATAACTCCTCACACCTTTATCTCCTCCTACATATTCAATCTAGTGATTCCCCATTCATCCCCACATCATGCATCCATCCCCACAACTAAAATTCCATCTTCTGTACTTGACCACACCCACCAAGATATGTCTAGTGCATTTTCTGTTTGCTCAAACTGTGGTCACCACAATCCCTACTCCTCCACTGCTCCAGAATCTCTATATTTAAATTTCTCTGATATTGCTAAGGATCTGCTTGCTTTCATCTCTCCTACTCTTCAAAATCTTTTCACTACTGCTCTAGATCCTCTCACTACTTCCCTTAAAAATCTCTCTGCCACAGCTGCTGCTTTATCCCCTGTCCCTTCTTCTTCTGGGGGACTGGCTCCAGGACCTTTTGCAGCTAGTCAGGGGGAGATGCTTCATGATGAAGAAGCTCCAGTGCATGTAGCAACAGAAATATCAAAAATAGTAGCAGAAAAAGCAGCAGCAGCAGAAGCAGAAGCAGCAGGAGAAAAAGCAGCAGTAGAAGCAGCAGCAGTAGAACTTGATTCCTTCATGACGGATTCTTCAGAAGATGCATATCCTTCTGACATTATAGATTTAATAGAATCAGATACTGAAAGTGCAGGTTAGATCTGAAATACTCTTGAGGGGGGGGGGGTGAATAGAGTATTGTTCTCTCTACAAACTTTTTACAACTTTTGCTGTAAACCTAAGTGAACAGATTAGCAAATAAAGAAATAAGCACAACAATCTATTAAATCACAGAACACAGCCAAAACAAAAGAAAAAGGGCAACCAGACGATACAAGAAATTTATAGTGGTTCCCCAACCTGGGTACATCCACTCTTCTACCGCCCTGGTAGGAATCCACTCAGATTTTTGATCAGGTGCCTGACACCAATGAGCTTTTGTTCAGGTGCTCAAAAACCAAAACCTCAAGTCTTTTGTTAGGAGACTTGCAACCAGAAATAATTTTGAAGGCTGTACAGAGGATGGAAAAAGGGTGATGGTGTCTTCTCTTTCTCAATAACAACTGAGAAGACTAGTGGATTGATTTCAGCAGATTGCTCCCCCTGGGATCTTGAATGGATCAGGAATTCTAGAGCACTACTTCAGGGTGACAGGTCTTCAAAACTTGATTTCCTTGACCAGAGATTACTTCAGGAACTTCTTTGACAGATAAGAGATTGTTGTTCTTCTGAAGTTGTCCTGTAGGATTGAATGAAGAAGACTCTTGATAGGGATTGAATGCTATTCTTCTTCTTGATGATGTTCTCTGGCCTAGGCTGATTGCAGTAAAAAAACTTTTGATTTCTGTAAGACTGTTCTTCTGTTCGATGTCTGTCTGTGTGTCTGACTGCTTAATCCTTTCTTTTCTGACTTTTTACTGACTGAAGAACTTTCGAAATTTGAAACCTTGAGCAGTAAATGCAATCGGCCTGGGAAGGAAGCGGCAATCAATGATTTCCCTAACTGTCCCATGGAAAAATGACATGTAATAATCCATGATCAATGCTCGTTTCAACGGTAACATTCCGAGAAGATTGAGCATTAATTATTCAGGATTCATTGCCAAGAAAAGGGACGGAAAACTGGAGAAGACCTAATCTAGAATCGTCGAACGAAGAACAGGAATCGTCGAGTTGAGTTCACAGTTCGTCGAGCTGAGCTGATGAGTTCGGCGACCAGATAATAGCAATTAGTCTTCAAGGGAATCTTGTCAATTATGCTACAATATTCGTCGAACTGATAATCTTCATTGGTCAAGCTGAGATCCAAATTCGTCGAACAGATAATCATCACTGTCAACCTTTATTCGTCGAACAGAGATCCAAATTCGTCGAGCGAAGAATGATTGTGGACTTAGAATCTGAGAAGTATTTGACTGAGAAGGATTCAAATCGTAGAGAAGAAATCGTCGAGTAGAGTACTAAATTCGTCGACCTGAGAAGTTGACTTCGTCGACCTGAGAAGTTGTGAACTTGAGGTCCAAGTTCGTCGAGCTCAGAATCTTGTTCGTCGACCAAAGCCTGAAGTTGGACTTAGAAAAAATCTGGAGTTGAAGAGTCCCAATTTTCTTCGAACTGAGAACAAAGATCGTCGAGCTCAGCACAAAGAAATGTCTCAAGATCGTCGAGCTCAGAACGCCTTTCGTCGACCTGAGTTCGACGAACGTCGAACTCATTTTACTTAGTCTTGAAATCTTCTAAGTCTTGAGTCTCTGATAGTCTTGTTGATAGCTGTTCCATCTGATGTTGACTTAAGAACTTGGCCTAGACTCTAGGAAACAAATTTGACCCTGGCTATACATGTTGAGTCACATCCTAAGCTAGTGAATCTAGCCCAATTCAACTAGGGATCCAACAATCTCCCCATATTTGGGTGAGGTCACTAAGAGACTCAAAACATAAATATATAAATAAACAAAGCAAGAAAAAAGATATATCTGGCAGAGAATTACTAACACATGCAGTAGATATATATATACATAGGCTTTGTTTAAACAAATAACATAGTTTGAATGCAAATGTAGAAAGAAATTGAAACAAAATAAAGATTACTTCTTCTGCATGGACTTGTCTTCTTTAGTATTCTCTACTGGCTTTTTAAAGATAATTTCTCTATTAGGATCTAGAGCCTGTGCCTGAGTCATTGTCATGTCAGCTGCCCCAATGATCTTCATTGATGTAGCTCTGGGGACAACTGCTTCAGGATGGAGCTTCATGTAATCATCAACATTGAAGAGCTTGTTTGCTTTATCAAATCTTTTTAATTCTTCCTTCCTATACTTTGACATAGTTATAAAACCTGATATATCTTTACCTTCAGCTTTAGCTATATTAATCAGGGACAGACCAATAAGTTCCAAGAACCTGGCCATTTTAACATTGTTGGCTGTTTCAGGATCTTCAAATGGAATAGGAGGAGAGTAAGGTCTTTTAGGACTGTCAGCTTTCTATTCTTCAGAGATATGTTACTGTTGCTGATGATGTTGTTGTTGATTAAGTTGTTGTTGCTGTGAAGATTGTTGATTGCCAGAAGATTGTTGCCTCTGTTGGTAGATTCCTGAAGACTTGCTCTGATGTCTTTGATAGGTTTGCACAGGAGCAGGCTTTAAAGTTAAGTAACTGGGAGCACCAGTAGCTGGAGGTGGAGGAGGAGGTGGATCTCTTCTGTATCTATGGACTGGTGGAGGAGAGTATCTCCTACTTCTTTTCCTATCCTTTTGCTGATTCTTTGATAGCCACATCCAAGCAGGCATTCCCTTATAAGGAGTAACATTATGCAAAATGTAGTAGGGAGTGTCAGCAGTTGGATTAGGCTTAGGAGCAGGAGGAGGAGGAGCCTTCCTTTTCTTTGACAACAATTGCTTCTTCTTCTAGGTAGCTTCTTCATCAGAATCATCTTCATCTTCATTGCCAGAACCCTGAGAGTTATCATACAGAGCATCCAATGCTTTTAAAGCTTTATCATCAATGACAACCTTTTCTATAACAGAAGTAGAAGATTCAAGAACTGGAGTTTTAGCAGTAGTTGAGGACGAGACTATACAGGAATCAGAGATAATTGGGACAGAGCTTTCAGCTACTACCTTATTTTTCTCTTTAATATCAGCCAAGATCAGCTCATCCAGATCCGGCATAGGGGAATCATCCATAACAAAAACTGGTGGCGAGATATCTTCTAGAAGAACTACAGAGGTTGGAGCAACGACAGGAATAACAAAACTGTCACAGAGTTGCTTAGCAACTGCTGGACTTATTGGAGATGTGTAGGGAATAATAGCCAACTGTGGCTTAATAAAGTCTGCTAGAAGAGACTGCATATGTACAGTATCAAAAGCTTGCAGTAAACCTTGTAAGTTAACTGTGGGATTGAGGGTAAAATCACCAACAGTTTCAGCAATGTCCATATCAGAATTAATAAAATCAATTAAATCAACTAAATCTGTATCTGTACAATCTGGATATACTTTTGTGGGGATTGGAGAATCTGATGTATCTGCTAGAGCTGTAGTATCTGAAGCTTGTGCTTCTACTTCATCATCAGGCATCTCCCCCTGCCTGGTTTCACTGGGCACTGAGGCCAGACCCTGGACTGAGGAGGGGGCAGCAGTAAGGGAAGAAATTTGGACAGATAAAGATTGAATGGAGGAAACAAGAGGTGTAATGGCCTCTGCTAAAAGGGATTTTAGAAGGGGGGTAATGATGGTGAGGATGGAGGATATGGTAGTGGGTTCAAATGAGGAAGAGGGAGAGGATGTTGCATTTGGTGTGGAGGAGGGAGCAACTAGTGATGGAATGGAGGGTGGAACATCATGTATGTGAGGAGTGGATGGTGATGAGTGTTGGGTACATTGGAAAATGTGTACCAGATTTGAAGAAGCCTCACCCTACTCAATGATATGCATCAACGTGTATTTGATGTGCTTTGAGTTTATATGTGCAGGTTAAGTAATTGCAGGAAATGCAGAAAAGTTTCTAAGTCCATGTGTCGACACATAGAGATGCAGTGTCGACACTTATGAAGGCTTGTGTCGACTTCTAGAGAAGCTGTGTCGACACTTAGAGTATTTGTGTCGACACCAGGAAAGGTAGAGTCGACACTAGAAGAAAATTGTTGACACATACAGGCAGTGTCGACACACTGTGAAGAATTATCAACATAATCTGTGTCGACACTTAGAGAGGCAGTTTCGACACCCAGAGAAGCTTAGTCGACATCAAATGTGTCGACACCAGGAGGCTGTGTCGACATTCAGCAAGCTTCAACAAAGTTAAAGTAAAAGAAGTACTTGTGTCGACACAAAGGAGATGTGTCGACACTCAGCAAGTTTCAACACAAGAAGGCATGTGTCGGCACAAAGGAGATGTGTCGACACTCAGCAAGTATCAACAACAAAAGAAGTTGTGTCGACACAAAGGAGATGTGTCGACACACAACAGAATTCAACTAAGTTTTAAAGAAGAAGTACTCATGTCGACACACAGAATCAGTGTCGACACATTCAACAGAAGGTTTGTGTCGACACACAGAATCAGTGTGGACACATTCTGAAGAATCAGTGTCGAGAAGCTGTTACAACAACACAAGGAGTTGTGTCGACACCACCAAGGCTAGTGTCGACACTTAGTCCACTTGTGTCAACACTTGGTCTATTTGTGTCGACACATAATGAAGATCAGTCTCGACACTTTCAGACAGAGACAGTATTTTCAAGAAGTGACTGGATGACTTGACAGCTGCCACTTCAGCCGGTCTACTGCAACTGTCAGAGCTGTCAGAAGTTCGTTAGAAACCGGTTCAGCTGGTTACCTTGGAGGAAGACTATATAAAGGCCTTTCTCCTACAACAGAAGGAGATCTAATAATCATTAATCAATCAGAAGATTAAAACTTAAGAAGGTCAAGACAGATCCAGAGAAAACTGTAAATCAGTATTTTGAAGAAAATTCAGATTTAGTTGGAGAGAGAGAACTCCAGTAATTGAAGACAAGAAAGAGACTTGTTAATCAAATCTCTTAAGAAGCAGGTTCTGAACCAGACTGCAAAGTAGGATTCATATTTAATTCTCCATCCTAAGAGGGAAGTTGTCAGCCGGTCTACTTCAAGAAGATCAACTTTGCTGAGTTCAGACTCAAGAAGCTGTGAAGAAAGCAAAGACAAAGTTGATCTCAGGAATCAGTGCTATCAAGAACTGATCAAGAAGGTTGCCCTCTACATTCTCTCAAACTGAGTGGTGATCTAAAAACTTAGTATTGTCGTTTTGTAGGATCCTAAGGGATCTGAGTTGTAAGCCTAAATTTATAAAGGCTGACGTAGGGCTTTTGAGCCTGAGTGTAGGAGAATCAATTCTCTGAGTGTAGGCCTTGATTGAAGGCTGAGGTAGGGCTATTTAGCCTGAGTGTAGGTCTTGTTGAAGACTGAGTGGTAGGGCTCTGTGCCTGAGTTGTAGCAGTGGGGTCACTCTGAGTTGTAGGAACCTGTTTGGGGTTCTGAGCTGTAAGATCTGAGGATCTGAGGAGAAGTACAGAAGTTAGGCCGAATCTAGTACACTACTAGATAGGCGAAGGGGGAAAGTGGATGTACCCAGACCTTGGGGAACCACTATAAACACTGTGTGCACTCTGTGAATGCTTGATTCTGTGGTTGTTGTGTTGTGATAGCTCTAGAATTTGCATTTGCAGCTTAAAGTACAAAACAGTCTGTCTGCCTTAAAGTAAAAAGAAAAAATACACCTATTCACCCCCCCCTCTAGGTGGTTAGGCACTATTTCTCTCAAGTGGTATCAAAACGAGGTTGCACAAAAAGGGACTTAACAGTCTGAGTAAGATCCTGTAGGCAGTTTTAGATCAAACAAGAACCAAGAAAATGGGTTCTAGTGAGAATCACAAAGCACTGGGGTCCATGAAATTGCCAATATGTAGAAAAGAGATATTTGGCATATGAAAAGAGAGGGTTAGACTCTTTATGAAATCTTCTGACCCAAGGATATATATTACAGTCAAGGAAGGCCCATATATACCAATGAAGGTATCCATTCTGGATGCAAATTAGAAAACTCCCAAGGACTTCTCTGAAATGACTAAAGATGAAATCATTCTGGCCACTATGGACAAGAGAGCTCAGAATATAATTGTTAGTGTCATTGATGATGCAACATTTCAGAACTTAATTCATTGTAAAACCTCTAAAAAAATGTGAGACACATTAATAGTCTATATGGAGGGCTCAAAGGAAGTAAGACAAGATAGGAAGTCCTTATTAAATCAGGAATATGAAAGCTTCAGAAAAGGGAAGTCTAATAGCATTACAGAATGTTACAAGAAGTTCTATAGGATTGTTAATGAGTTGATGTCTATGGAAGAGACTTCAGTAACTATGAGCTGAATGACAAGTTCTTAAGATCCCTGACTAAGGACTGGGACACCAAGATTTGTGCCATTAGGAAAGTGGCCAAACTAGCTGATATACCTCCTCCAACTTTATTTGGAAAACTGCTATCTTATGAGATGAAGTTAATGGCTAGAAAGGAGGAAGAGAAGAATACTAGAGTGGAACACAAGGAAAACACTGTGGCCTTTAAGACTGAAGCCACTAAGAAGTATAGAAGCAAGTCTCCATCTCCACCTCAAATAATTGCTGAGGCTGTCACAGATAATTCAGATAGCAAGAATTCAGATAGCAGTGAAAGTGATGAAGACTTTGCTGCTTTTACTAGGCATTTTAAAAAATTTCTGAAGAAGAAGCAGTTGAGGTCTAAGCCTTCCACTTCTCAGCCAAAAGATGGCTACTATCAGAAAAAAAAGTCATCAAGGAATGACAGAAGCAGGTCTAAGCCAAGAAAAGCTACATCTTCAAAAATTGTGTGTTATTGCTGCAATAGACAGGGACATGTAGTGGCTGACTGTCCTAAAAAGAGGACGGATTCAGTTAACAAAAAGAAGACTCAGGTTAAGAGAAAAAGGAAAAGTCCTTTGTTGCTAAGAAAGACAAGTGTCGACATATCAGTCATCTTCAGAAACAGAATCAGAAGCAGAAGCCTACATTGGATTATTTGCTGAAGAGGAAGAAGATGAGTTCATGCAGCTAATGAACTCAATTTATGAGCATGAAGATCATCAGTGCAAGGGACTGATGGCTTTATCTGAAGGAGACAAGAACCAGGATCAGCCTGGAACAAGTAAGGTACAAAGTTATTCTTCAAGTTTAATTTATAGTACTGAGTCAGAATCAGATACATCTGCATCAAGTGATGTGGGTGGTTCTGAATCTGAAATAGATATTCATCAGTTAATTGATGAATATGGGGACTTGTTGTAGGCCTTGAAGAAAAGCAAAACCTTGGCCAAAACTCAGGCAAAGGAGATTGCTAGTCTTAAATTGGCTGCTTCTGATTCAGACATGTTGTTAGATCAGAAACTGAATGAAATAGCCAGACTGAAAAACATTACTGTTATTCAGATGGGTACTATTACATTTAGGAATGATCAAATTAGAAATACGGAGGTTAGACTTTCTAAATATAAAGAGATAGTAGCAAGTTTTTCTAAACCTAAATCTGTTTTACCCTTGATAGATGAGTTTGTACCTCAAAAGGGCAAGGCTGGATAAGGGTTTAAAAAACCTGCCTGGACTGCTAGGTCCAAATCTAAGGGCAAAGCTCCAACAGAAAACATAAAGCCTGCTGTAGATACTTCAGCAAGGGTAGTACCTAAACAAAGGTACAACATGTTTGAGTGCTGGTGTTGTGGCAAGATAGGTCACTTTGCCTTAGATTGTTGGCACAATTCAAGTGTTAAGGAGAGTAGCAAACTGCCTGCTAGAAGAGCTACAGGTAGTTTTGTTAAAAGTCAGACTAACTTGCACCAAGGACCCAAGAGTTATTTGGCTTCTAAGGTTAAGTAATCTGTTTTGCAGGTGAGTCCAAGTGGACATGCCCTTATATGGTACTTGGACAGTGGATGTTCCAAGCACATGACTGGAATTAGGGGGTTGCTGAAGGACTATACACCTATCAAAGATGGCCCTAAAGTAATCTTTGGTGGTTCAGAAAAAGGAATCATCAAGTGATTTGGTAACATTTCTAGTAATCAGATTACAATTACTCAAGTGGCTTATGTAAAGGGTTTGAAACACAACCTCATTAGTATAAGTCAGTTGAGTGATTTAGGATATGACATCTCATTTGTCAAGAATGGTTGTCATATCAAAACGTCAAGTGATCAAAAGATCATTTTGACAGGTTATAGAAAGAGAAATGTTTATTGTCTTGACTTTGTATATGAGAACAATGTTTCTCATATTTGCCTTGTAGCTGATGAGAGAGTCTCACATTGTGTTAAATTGCACAAGAGGCTGGCTTATCTTAACTATAAGACAATTGACCAACTCTTTAGCAAAGAGTTAGTGAGTTATGGTCCTCAAGTTAAGTGTATAAAGGATGGGATATGCTCAGCTTGTCAAAAAGGCAAGCAGACCAAATCCACCTTTCATAGCCTTGAGAACAAGGATTCTGTGAGGTGTCTATACCTCTTGTATATGGATCTTTTTAGTCCTATGCCAGTTCACAGTCTAGGTAGGAAGGTCTACACATTTGTGGTAGTAGATGACTATTTAAGATATTCCTGCGTGTTCTTCCTAAGACAAAAATCTGAAACCCCAAGTTTCTTATATAGTTTTGTTAAACAAATTCAGAATGAATTGGATAGTACAGTGGTCAAAATCAGAAGTGACCATGGTACTGAATTTCAGTCTGAAAGTATGATAAAACTGTATGAAGAATTTGAGATTTTTCAGGAATTTTCCTCACCAAGAACACCTCAGCAAAATGGTATTGCTGAAAGGAAGAATAGAACATTGATAGAGGCTGATAGAACCCTATTGAGTGACACTTCTCTCCCAGAATATTTCTGGGCTGAGGCAGTAAACACTGCATGTCATGTAATCAATAGGGCTACTATCACCAAGTGCCACAAAAAGACTCCCTATGAGATTGTGAAGGGCAGAAAACCAAATTTATCCTATTTCAGGATCTTTGGTTGCAAGTGATATATACTTAACAATGGCAAATCTTATCTAACCAAGTTTGCTGCTAAATCCCAAGAGGGGATCTTTGTTAGGTACAACAACAATAGTAAGGCTTATAGGGTCTACAACTTGGTTACTCAAGTTGTAGAAGAGTCTGTACATGTAGTCTTTGATGAAACAAGACTCATTAACTGTGAATTGTCAAGTAGTGTTTGTAGCTCTACAGGTGTAACTGAGAGGATGGATAAGCTTACCATTACAGAAGGTTCTACTGCAACTCAGCAAGTGAAAAATGGTGGCTGCTGTCCAGGGGGAGTACAAGACTCTCTAGATGCAGAAGAAGACCAAGAGGTGCAGCTAAATGAAGAGGCTGGAGGTATACAATCTGAAGACAGACTACCTCCAGCAAATAGACACTTAAAGGATCATCCAGCCAATCAAATAATTGGTGATCACAGACAAGGAGTGCAAACCAGAAGCAGGAATCTGAGTACAGTCCTTTACTCCAGTTTACTATCACAAGTAGAACCAAAGAAATTTGAAGAAGCAGTTCTAGACTCTCATTGGATTGATGATATGCAAGAGGAGCTGAATCAGTTTAAAAGATGCAAGGTCTGGGAGCTAGTTCCTAAACCAAAAGATCAGAACATCATTGGAACTAAGTGGATCTTTAGGAACAAGTTGGATGAGAATGGAATCATTATAAAGAATAAAGCTAGACTTGTTGCAAAAGGATATAGGCAGGAAGAAGGTATTGATTTTGATCAAACCTTTGCTCTAGTAGCAAGACTGGAAGCAATAAGGATGTTCCTTGCCTATGCAACATATCAAGGGTTCAAGGTATATCAAATGGATGTAAAGTCAACTTTCCTGAATGGAAATATAAAGGAAGAAGTCTATGTAGAGCAGCCATCAGGTTTTGTTGATTCTCTCAAACCTGATTATGTATATAGACTTAGTAAGGCTTTGTATAGGTTAAAACAAGCCCCAAGGGCTTGGTATGAAACCCTGTCTAGTTTCCTCATTGAGAACAAATTCTCAAGGGGGAAAATAGACAAGACTCTATTCCTTAGGGAATCTAAAGGCAAGATTATCATAGTCCAAATATATGTAGATGACATAATATTTGGGTCTACAGAAAGTAGTGTTTGCAGAAAGTTTGCAAAACTTATGCAAGGAATATTTGAAATGAGCAGTATGTGGGAACTTAAGTTCTTCTTGGGTCTCCAAGTAAGATAGACTGAAGATGGCTTGTCCATATGCCAGTTTAAGTTCACCCTAAAGTTGATAAAGAAGTATGGTATGGAATCATCCACTACCATGAAAACTCCTATGTGGTTAAGCATATCTCTAAGCAAAGATGATGCAGGGAAACCTGTACATGAAACCTTGTATAGAGGGATAGTTGGCTCCCTACTGTATTTGACTGCTAGTAGACCAGATATCATGTATGCTACATGTGTCTGTGCTAGGTACCAAGCATGCCCTAAAGAATCTCATCTGACTGCAGTCAAAAGGATTTTGAGATATCTTAAGGGCACATCTTATCTAGGCCTTTGGTACCCTAGGAATGGAGATTTTGTACCGACAGGTTATTCAGATGCAGATTTTGCAGGCTGCAAGGAAGATAGGAAGAGTACTATAGGAACCTATCAATTTCTAGGTGGAAGACTGGTGTCTTGGAGCAGTAAGAAGCAGACCAGTGTGGCCATCTCCACAGCTGAGTCAGAATATGATGTTGCAGGAAGCTGCTGTGCACAACTTTTATGGATTCAACATCAGCTAAAAGACTATGGTATTCTAGTAAGTAGAACACCTTTACTTTGTGATTCTACAAGTGCAATTTCTATAGCTAATAATCCTGTCTCACATAATAAGACTAAGCACATAGAAAGTAGATACCATTTTCTTAGAGAACATGTAGAAAAAGAGGACATTTCCCTAGAATATGTTAAAACAGATAATCAGATTGCTGATATGTTTACTAAGACCCTAGATGAAACCAAATTCAATAATTTTGAAATTGAATTAGGAATGTTGAACTTAGAATAGGTTCACAAAATTGGCTAAGTAAAATGGTGTCGACACATGAAGTTGTCTGTGTCGACACATAGAAGTGGTGTCGACATTCCAGAGAAATGGTGTCGACACATCTAGGAAGTCTATGTCGACACTTAAACGAAATAGTGTCGACACATGCAGAGTAGGTGTCGACACATCCAGGGTGGTGTCGATACTTAGATTTAACACTAATTTCATCGAGTAGAGTTTCTACTAATCGTCGAGGTAAGATGTATAAGTGTCGACACATATATTATGTCGACTATATTTGTGTCGACACATAGTTGTCGAGACATTAGAAGTAAGTGTCGACACTTTTCAACAGTGTCGACACATTTCAAGTATTTCGACGCGCCTTTTCACCTTCGAATTTATAAAGGTATAAATAAGTCATCTTGTTTGTCGACACGCTCTCCATAGTTTCGAGACCAAACTTGTGTGTCGACATCTCTCTTCTCTAAATTCAAAATTTCTCCAAACCCTAATGGCGCCCAAGCTAGAAGAGAACATCAATGAAGGTTATGAGCTCGTGCGACATGCCTTTGACGACGCGTAACCCGAAATTCAAGGTGTTGTAACCCTAGTTGCAGATACTGGGTTAGAATATCTAGTTTTAGAGCCAATCAAGATTTGGAAGAAGGAGGTCCTCGAATTCTTTAGTGCAGCTACCCTTGATGCAACTGGACTCAAGATTAAGTCCACAGTCCATGGGGTAAAAGTAAAAATCACCCAGAAAAATCTAAGAAAAGTTCTACATCTACCTAAAACTAAAGAAGAGGAAGATGTACCTGCATCAAGGATAAGGCGAGGCACTGCAATGGTGTGGATTAGATTCACACATGAAGATTGGCTCAGTTTTTAATAGGAAAGGCATGAACATGCAAGGCAAGTTCTTGTCTGAAGTGGTAGGCAAGGTGATTCTGAGCAAGCTAGGTGGGCATGATAGGATATCAGCTCACATGTTCTGCTTAATGACAAGAATCATTTTTAAACTAAAAACTGATTGGTCAGCAGTGATGTTTGATAAGATAAAGGAAAGTCTCAAGAAGCCCAATCTGGGTAGGATTATGAGTTTGTTCTTGGTTGGAACTATTCCAGAAGTGATGAACCAAGCTGCAGGTTCTAAGATAAACCATATGAGGAGAATGGATGTAAGGATTATCTCAAGGTGGGATAGGGTGTTGACAAAGGACATGCCTACTCCAGAAAAGGAAGTTCCTCAACAGAAGAAGAAGAAGAAAGCCATTGTGTCTCCTGAATCATCAAGTAGCTCAGAGGGGCAAGTAGTTTTCAGTTCTAATGAGGATGAAGCTGATAAGGATGCAACTGATGTTACTGGAAGGTCACCAGTAAGGACTGAAGATGCCCATAGGCAGGGGTATCTACCATCTGCAAGCCCTATTCACCTGGATCCACTCCAGGGGGAGCCTCTATATGTGGAAGAGTCAACTCACTTGGATAGTGAACTGGCTACTCAAATAATCCTAGAGGTAATCACTGAAGTTAATCAATCAATTTTTAATATTGAGAATGAAGTATTGACTGAATCATTACTTGATGTTGAACAGCAAACTCAGATACATAGTCAACCACAAGATGTTGTCATGGAAGACACATCAGTTGCAGATAATGCTCCTGAGATAAGAGACTCTCCAGTCCATACTCAACAGGAGTTTACTCTAGAAGAGTTATTCCCTGATTTATTACAGACTGATTTTCAGGGAGAGAGAGCAGCTTTTGAGGGGGAGCGGGTAGATCTTGAGGGGGAGCATGTTAGGTCTCAGGAGGAGACTGCAAGAAATGAAACTGAGGAGAAAAGGAATGCTGAGGAGCTACAAAGAGCAGAGAAAGAATTGACACCTACTCCATATGATAGAGTAGACATTGCCAGTACTTCTGCTTCTGAGGATGAAGAGGCTGCTAGAGCCAAGAAAAGAAAGCTACATGTCTTCAAGAAAAGAAGCCAGAGTTACGAGAAAGCATTGCAAACTGTGGCTCCACAACAAGCTCCAACTGCTGATTATAGTTCTTTGTTGGTGGCTTTGCAGATCAAGATGGGTGAGCAAAGGAAGGCTCTAGAAAAGTATATGGATGAAGGACATAAATCACTTCAATTTGATCTGGCCTCAAGACATAAAATCTATAAGATTTGAAGTGAATCAAAATAAGAAAGAAATGGCTGACTGTTTTCATAAAGGAGGTAATTCAGTGGTATATCTGGCCACTCATCAAGAGCAGATAAAGACACACGTTAATGATATAGCAGTAAAGCAGGGCTATGTCTTAGAAAATCAAATAAGAATGAATGAAAACTTGACTGAATCACATAATGTGATTGTCACAGAAATGAAAAATATAGCTACTGCACAGACTGTAGTAAGTGCTACTGCCAAAGAGGCATTTGATAAGCAATTACAAGAAAGCCTAACTGCTGTTAAAACTGCCATTGAAGATTCTCAAAAGTCTATTACTGCACAGCTCCAAAAGTTAAAACCTTTTTATAAAGATGGTGTTAACTATCTGAATGCTCAGATCAGATTTCAGAAGGATGATCTTAGGGATCATATAGAATGAGAAATCATAAAGGGGGAGAGGGTATTAGTCAAAGCAGGCTCTGACCATGCTAAAGCAGGCTCTGACCATGCTAAATGGATTTCAAACAGCATCAGAGCTACCCTTGGATATCTACCTTTGTGTGATGATGATAATGTTGCTGAATCTGGCATACATCCTGCTATTTTTGGAGGTGAGCAAGCTGAAGTGGCTCAAGTGATCTATCCTCCAGTAGATTTTGAGATGATACATCAGGAGGTACAATCCATGTATAGCCCTCCTGAGGTTAATAAGAATATTATTATTGAGAAAGTAGTACAGCCTGTGCCTGAGGAGGTTTTGAAAGAGCAAGAAGCTCAATTATCCAAGAAGAGGTTCAGAGAACAGGCAGAGTTAAGGCCTGATTTTGAACAGTGGAGCCCAACTTCTAGAAATATTATTCTGACTGCTTGGAAGGCTGCAAAGGATAATTTCCTAGAGAGGGGTAAATGGTACTCTGACCAAGAATGGAGAAAACATGAAGTCAGGCTAGAGGCTATTGTTCAGTACAGAAGAAAGGCTAAACTAGGGAAGCTACCTCCTAATGCACAGGAGCCTAGCAAGTATTTCCCTAAGCCTTATCATTATTTTGAGAGACAAAAGATAAGGGCTGAAGAACAGAAGAAGAAAGATCTTAAGGGAAAGAAGCCTGCTGATGACACTAATGCTCCAGTTCAAGCCAAGATTCAATCTGGAAAGGGCATTGTCATCAAGGAGCCAGAGCAGCCATAGAATAGAATTTTCTTAAGTTTACAACTTTGTAATCATTTGCATTAAAATCCATGTAAACTTTTGATTAATGAAACTATTGGAAGTTGTAACAAAACTATGTTTAATGTTCAATCTATTACATTGTTATTCTGAGAAGATTGTTTTTACATGTTTTGTTTAGTATTTACCCTGTCATATAATACTGTTATACATCATATTGAGTATTTATTATGAATGGTGTATATCATTGACTAAGGGTTATGACTTCTCCAAATAGGGGGAGATTGTTGGGTACATTGGAAAATGTGTAGCAGATTTCAAGAAGTCTCACCCTACTCAATGATATACATCAAGGTGTATTTGATGTGCTTTGAGTTTATATGTGCAGGTTAAGTAATTACAGGAAATGCAGAAAAGTTTCTAAGTCCATGTGTCGACACCTAGAGATGCAGTGTCGACACTTATGAAGGCTTGTGTCGACACCTAGAGAAGCTGTGTCGACACTTGGAGTATTTGTGTCGACAACAGGAAAGGCAGAGTCGACACCAAAATAAAAGTGTCAACACATACAGGCAGTGTCGACACACTGTGAAGAATTATCAACATAATCTGTGTCGACACCCAGAGAAGCTTAGTCGACATCAAATGTGTCGACATCAGGAGGCTGTGTCGACACTCAGCAAGGTTTAACAAAGTTAAAGTAAAAGAAGTACTTGTGTCGACACAAAGGAGATGTGTCGACACTCAGCAAGTTTCAACACAAAAAGGAATGTGTCGACACAAAGGAGATGTGTTGACACTCAGCAAGTATCAACAAAAAAGAAGTTGTGTCGACACAAAGGAGATGTGTCGACACACAGCAAAATTCAACTAAGTTTTAAAGAAGAAGTACTTGTGTCGACACACAGAATCAGTGTCGACACATTCAACAGAAGGCTTGTGTCGACACACAAAATCAGTGTCGATACATTCTGAAGAAGCACTGTCGAGAAGCTGTTACAATAACACAAGGAGTTGTGTCGACACCACCAAGGCTAGTGTCGACACTTAGTCCACTTGTGTCGAAACTTGGTCTATTTGTGTCGACACATAATGAAGATCAGTCTCGACACTTTCAGACAGAGATAGTATTTTCAAGAAGTGACTGGATGACTTGACAGCTGCCACTTCAGCCGGTCTACTGCAACTGTCAGAGCTGTCAGAAGTTCGTTAGAAACTGGTTCAGCCGGTTACCTTGGAGGAACACTATATAAAGGCCTTTCTCCTACAACAGAAGGTGATCTAATAATCATTAATCAATCAGAAGATTAAAACTTAAGAAGATCAAGACAGATCCAGAGAAAACTGTAAATCAGTATTTTGAAGAAACTTTAGATTTACTTGGAGAGAGAGAACTCCAGTAATTGAAGACAAGAAAGAGACTTGTTAATCAAATCTCTTAAGAAGCAGGTTCTGAACCAGACTGCAAAGTAGGATCCAGATTTAATTCTCCATTGTAAGAAGGAAGTTGCCAGCCGGTCTACTTCAAGAAGATCAACTTTACTAAGTTCAGACTCAAGAAGCCTTGAAGAAAGCAAAGACAAAGTTGATCTCAGGAATCAGTGCTATCAAGAACTGATCAAGAAGGTTGCCCTCTACATTCTCTCAAACTGAGTGGTGATCTAAAAACTTAGTATTATCTTTTTGTAGGATCCTAAGGGATCTTAGTTGTAAGCCTAAATTTATAAAGGCTGAGGTAGGGCTTTTGAGCCTAAGTGTAGGAGAATCAATTCTCTGAGTGTAGGCCTTGATTAAAGGCTGAGGTAGGGCTGTTTAGCCTGAGTGTAGGTCTTGTTGAAGACTGAGTGGTAGGGCTTTGTGCCTGAGTTGTAGGAGTGGGGTCACTCTGAGTTGTAGGAACCTGTTTGGGGTTCTGAGCTGTAAGATCTGAGGATCTGAGGAGAAGTGCAGAAGTTAGGCCGAATCTAGTACACTACTAGATAGGCGAAGGGGGAAAGTGGATGTACCCAGACCTTGGGGAACCACTATAAACACTGTGTGCACTCTGTGAATGCTTGTTTCTGTGGTTGCTGTGTTGTGATAGCTGTAGAATTCGCATTTGCTACTTAAAGTACAAAACAGTTTGTCTGCCTTAAGTAAAAAGAAAAAATACACCTATTCACCCACCCTATAGGTAGTTAGGCACAATTGCTTTCAATGAGGATGGAAAGGTGACATCTGACATTGCAGTGTCTGAGGGTAGGGTGTAAGATGGAATGGAGGATAAATGAGGGGGAAGTGGGGACTCTGGAGGTGTAGGAATAGATGTGTCATGAGGTGAAGCAGGGTGTGTTGGAATGTTAGTGATGTCAACTGGTGGAGATGAAGGTGGAGTAGGCACAGAAGTATGCTTTGATGATGGAAGGGGTGCTGGAAGAGATGGTGGAGTGGGATGAATCTCCTCAGCAGGTGTAGGAGTGGCTTTAACAGCCCTGGTGCCTTCAGAAGCTGGGGTGGAAGAGGTAGAAGCCTTTGTGGGCTTGGTGATTGTCCTCTCCCACCTGCCAAATAAGGCACATGTCAGCCTTTTACTGGTATTAATGAATATGGTCGGGGAGATCAGGGATTCAGCAGCCTTTTCCTTTAGGAAGAACCCAAGGATCCTTCCAAAACAAACTTCCTTCTTGGAATTCTTCTTCTTAATCAAATCAAACAGCAATTGTGCCCAGTAAATTTGCTTCTTATTGACAATGGCACACATGACCAGAAATTATTGTCTGGTGATGTAGTCGTGTGTTGTATGTTTCCCGAGTAGTACTTTACCAACCAAATCAGCTAAGAATTTATAAGGGGCAGACAGATGTTAAAGTGTACCTGATAACCTTCATCACATAATTGGCTTATGGATATTAGGTTATGTTTGAGTCCTCTTACATATGTTACTCTCTTGAAGGTAACTGCTCCAATCTTTACTGCTCCATATCCTTCAGACTGGCCACTATTTGAATCACCAAAGATCACCTTTGCTCCTAGCTTGGACTTGTAATTGGATAGATTGTCCTTGCTGCCTGTCATATTTTTGGAGCAACCACTGTCCAAGTACCAGGTCTGACTCACCCTTGGACAGCTCTTCGCCTATAATGAAAAACAAAATTAATTGTTCTTGACCCAGGTTACCTTGGGTCCTTTATTTGGTTGAAAAGAAAAGCTGGATATAACCAACAAAGTAGGTTAAGATTTATAACCTAAGGGGTGATATCTCCTAGGTGGAATAACCCAATCAGCTACTGGATTGAATGGTTTATTAGCTGGCTTAGAATTTCTGTAAGAGAAATGATTTATGTTTGGTACTTCTGGGTTCGACGAATTCTTGTAAGTTCGTCGACCAGAGTTCGACGAATAGGGCTGAGATTGTCGATCTCTGCTCAGAGAAAGACAATAGTCATTTTCTGCGCCCCATGTTCGTCGACCTCTGCTTGATGAACCATACAAAGTTCGCCGATCGCAGTTAGATGAATTGTTATAACTGAAGTTTGCGTTCAGCGTTCGTCAATCTGGGTTCGACGAACTGGCCACATTTCGTCGATCTGAGTTCGACGAATGCTGCTGAACCTTGTTTTTATTAGCTATTTTCTGATTTTTATTGCTCTTGTCTATGAGTATCTTCTCTTTTCCCTTGGCAGAAACAAATTTAATGGGTGTGGTAAGAATATTTTTCTTAATTATGGGGGGCAAACCTGATGATGCACCCAAGCCCAACTTGCCATTTAATCTGGCATTTACTGTGCTTGTTATGTCCATCAGCTTGAGACTTCTTCCATTGAGAGATTGCTCAAGTTGTTTGGCCTCACATAAATCAGATTTTAATTTAATTATCTGCATATATGCTAAAGTTAGTTGATCTTTTAGTTTAAGATTTTCTGAGTTGACGAATTCAAGATTTCCTAGTATTTCTCTAAGGGTTTTTATTTCTTTCTCTGAGTTAATTAAATCTAAACACATAGTTTTGAATTCAATTTTAAAGGAATCAGAATTAAAATTAAAACTTGAAAGAACCTGATCTGCCTCTGACTCTGAGGCTGCCTCATCTTCAGATTCACTTTCTGATCCTGAGTTGTTCCTAGAGGCATCAATTTCCATAAGGCAAACCTCCTTGGATCTTGCTTCTTCCTCTTCTTCACTTGAGCTGGAGGAGGATGATTCTTCTTCTGTATCACTCTCTGTTTCAGCAACAAAGCCCTTGTCTCTCTTTTTGTACTTGTTGGAGGAGGGTATGCTGCTTTGTTTTCTCCTAGAGTCCTTTTCTCTGCTCTTCTCCTTCTTCTGGTTTTCTGAACATTCTGAGATGTAATGTCCAGGCTTTCTGCATCCAAAGCACACAACCTCCTTGGTTGCTGTCTTGTCAAATCTGGGCTTATCATCCTGCCTGGATGATTTTCTTCTGAAATCCTTTCTAGCCATCTTATAAAATATTTTGGCAAAGAGGCTCATTAGTTCTTCATTTGATGTTGAGGTCTCACTTTCCTCAGATGCTTTGAAAGCTATATTGTGATCCTTTCTCACTGGAGTTGTTGCTTTCTGTTCAGCTGTTTCTCTTGACTTGATCAACTCCTCATAAGATTTTAATTTGCCTAGCAGAGATTCAGTTGATATCTCATTTAGGCTTCTGTATTCTTTGATAGGCCAGATTCTTGAGTCCCAAGAGCTAGGGAAGCACATCAAGATTTTGTCATTCACCTCTGTAAGGGTGATATCTTTATCCAAGGTTTTAAGCTCATTGATGATTGAGCTCAACCTATTGTACATTTCAGCAACTGATTCTGCCTCATCCTTCTTAAAGTTCTCATACAGGGATATGAGGTTTGATCTCTTGTCTTTCCTTTCATCTGCTGAACCAGCTACCATTTGGATTGAGGGAATCCCTAATGGCCTTGGCTGAGGTGCACTCAGCCACCTTCTGAAATATGTCATCTGACATAGTCTGAGCCAAGATGTTCATTGCTTTTGCATCTGCAATTTTGGTTTTCTTGTAAGCATCATTATTCTCTGGAGGAGGTACTGCAGTCATGTTGGTAGAGGTGCTTGTAGAAGCTGCAGGTGCTGGAAGTACTCCTGTCAAGATGGAATAAAAAATATCTTCATCAATAGAATTCATGTATAGTTTGATTCTTGCCTTCCAGATGGCAAACCTGTTAAGATTGCATACTGGAGGTCTGATGCTTGCATAATCTTTGTTTTGATCCATTTCTGTGAAGAAATAAATCTAATAACAAAAACAAAACAATCAGATCTAACAAGAGGGATCTTTATGGTTCAGGTGTTAGCCTGTACAACCAATTAACCTCTCAAGGTGTGGTAGATTAACCAACCTCGATTTGATACCAATTGAAAGTGCAGGTTAGATCTGAAATACTCTAGAGGGGGGGGGGGAATAGAGTATTGTGCTCTCTACAAACTTTTTACAACTTTTGCTGTAATTCTATGTGAACAGATTAGTAAATAAAGAAATAAACACAGCAACCTAGTAAATCACATAACACAACCAAAATAAAAGAAAAAGGGCAACCAGATGACACAAGATATTTATAGTGGTTCCTGAAAGTGCAGCTAGATCTGATATACTCTAGAGGGGGTGAATAGAGTATATGGTGCTTGAAAACTTTTTACAACAATTGTTGTAATCTGAGTGAGCAGGGAAGCAATTATTAAATCTAATCACAGAACTAATCACAAAACAATCACAGAACAATCACGGCCAGAAACAAAAGATAAAGACAAGCAATCCAGATGACACAAGGAGCTATAGTGGTTCCCCTAAACTTGGGTACATCCACTCTTCTACCACCCTAGGTAGGAATCCACTGCAGGATGAGTTGATCAGGTGTCCTGGGCACCAATGAGCTTTTGATAAGGTGCTCAAAAAACAAATCAGATTTTTTGATCAGGTGTCTTGCCACCAATGAGCTTTTGACAAGGTGCTCAAAAACCAAACTCAAACTTTTGAAGGGAGTTTGAGAAACCCTTTACAGAGATGGGGATGAGAGATTTATGGAAGTCTTCTCTTTCTCAAAGCCGCTGAGAAGACTATGTGGATTTGATTGTGTCAAAGCTCCCCCTGAGTCCTTGAGATGTTCAGGAAAAGAAGCTTTGTTGTAGGGTGATAGGCCTTCAGAAGTTGATCTCCAGCAAATGATGATTTCAGCAACAGCTGAAATATTAGGTGTCTGGAGTCTTTGAAAGATGTTGGCCTTGAACACTTGAATCACAAGAGATCAGAAGATTTCAGAAAGTTTGATCTCCTTGGATGTGTGTTCTTGAGAGAATTCTTTGAGACAGAGAATATTTTTGTTCTTCTTCTTCTTGTCTGTGTTCTGAGTGCTCAGTGATGTCTGAGAGAGATTCAAAAATCTTTTATTTTATTCTCTGGTACTGAATAGAAAAACATCCTCTGTCAAGAATATCCGTTGGCCTGCATTAATTGCATCCTTAATTACAAATGTCTTCTGGAGGAAAGTCCAAAAAAACATTCCTTGATAATCCCTTGAAACTTGGTCCAGAAATAAATGAAAACGGCTAGAAAATCTTCTGAATTAATTGCTGAATAACTCCTTAACTGATCTGAATTTGAATCTTGAAAAATCCTTTAACTCATCAGAAAACGTCGAACTGAGCTCAGCGATATGGACTTGTTCAGCAATAAAATATCGTCGATCTGAGCTCAAAGATCGTCGAACTGAGCTCAGAGATAGAGATCCAATACTGAGTCAAGATCGTCGAACTGAGCTCGAAGATCGTCGAATGGAGTTCGACGATTTGTTGAAGTTGAGCTCAGCGATCGTCGAATGGAGTTCGACGATCTGTCGAAGTTGAGATAGACGATCGTCGATTGGAGTTCGACGAATCATCGTGCTGAGCTCGACGATATGACTTAGTCTCAAACTGAAAAATTCTTGGTCTTGAGGGCAGCTTCCAAACCTAGACTTTTAACCATTAGACTCAATTCTAATTGACCTTTAGATCTATACAGGAGGTCAAAAACTGGTTTCCTAGAGACATAGTGATCCTGACCCAAATTAGTAATAGGGTGTTCCAACAATCTCCCCCTATTTGGGTTAGGATTACTATTTACAGAATTTAGAAAAATTAAATAACAACATACAAGCAACAATACAGAAAAGCAAAAAGCTGGACATAGCAGAACCACAGATATATATCATCCCAGATAATAATCAGAAATCAGAGTGATTGTCACCTTACATAGACATTTCTTCTCCTTACTCTTAATGAGTTTGATTTCTCTATTGGTGTTGAGAGCTTCCTTCTTTGATCTTATATCATATGCTGCACCTAAAGAGGTTTGCTGTCTGGGCCTTGGAACCACAGCTTCAGGATGCAGCTCCATGTATCTATCAGAATCGAAGAATTTGCTTGAACCATATCTTTCCAACTCTTTCTTTCTCTGTTCAGATAATGTAATGATGTTGGAGGAGTCTTTGCCTTGCTCTCTAGCTTTCTTAATCTGGTCCAGTGCAGCAAGCTCTTTCATCCTTGCAGTCCAAGTAGTTGGATTATTTTCAGGATCTTCAAATGGCACTGGTGGCTCATATCTATTTGATGGATTATCCTGAGGAGGCCTAGATAAAACTACTTCCTTCAGTTTATAGGGAAAAGGACCAGAGGTTGTGTCAGATGAGATTTGTCCTTCCCTGGAGTAGGGATGTTGCCTTGAATATCCTTTAGAATAAACCTGAAATTCTCTTTGATTTCCTCTGTAGTTTCCTCTTCTGGATTGAGAACCGCTGGACTGGCTTCCCCTATGATAGGATCTAGCATGAGGCTGATAGGGGGTTTGGCTTCTAGCAGAGGGTTGAGCAGCTGAACTTCCACCTGCACCTGCATCAGGAGGAGGTGGTGGAGGAGGATGAGGATGTTGAAATTGGGAAGATCCTTTTTCATATTTCCTCTTTTTCTTCATGGCTTTGAGTTGATTCTTTGAATACTGCATCCAGTGCTCAGTTATGGGGCAATCATGAAGAATATAATATGGAATGTCATTGTTGTCCTTGACCTTGGCTGGAGGTACTCTCTTCATGACTTTGCTCCTTGCCTTTCTCTTTCTGGCAATGATAGCAGAAGAATCATCAGAATCTTTCTTGAACTCATCACTTTCAGAACTTTGTTCATCATAAAGAGCATCAATCTTTTTCATCAAATCTTTCTTGAGCTGAGTTGAAGCAGATGAAGCAGCAGAGGTTGGAGCAACAACAGATACAACACTTGTAGCAATTGTAGTTGAAACAGAAGCAGAGGTTGAAGCAGCAGTAGATATAGAACTAGTAACAGAAGTTGAAGCAGCAGCAACAGCAGCAGATACTGAAGTTGTGGCAGTAGTAATAACAATAGCTGGGGCAGCAACAGTTTATCTTACAGAAACAGCAATATCAGCAGCAGGAGAAATGTCATCAGCAAACACAGAAGGCTCAACATCATGTGCCTCTGTCATAAGGATATCAGCAGAAACTGGAATAACAGTAGCAGTAGCACTGACAGCACTAATAGCAACAGATACAACAACACTATCTTCAGTAGGAGGGACTGCAGCATCAGAAACATCAACACTGCTTTCAACAGGAGTAGCAGCAGCATATACTGAGTTAACAAAGGAAGTTATGATGCTGGGGTCATAGCAAGATAAGGGCACAAGGGCCTTGGAGAGATCCTCTGGGGGCTGGATAGCAACTCTCTCTAGAAAACAAGCTTTCTCTGGCAGACAACTGAAATACATTGAATCAAACTCTGAGAGCAAGGACCTGATGTCCACTGAAAAGACTGCAACAGGAGGTGGAACTGGATCTTGAAGAACAGCAGCAGCAGCAACAACAAAAGCTGAAGAAACAGCAGACACATCAAGCAAGCTCACTTAATAGGGCATCTCCCCCTGCCTAGATTCAGACAAAGCTGGATCAAGGCACACTGCTGAAGGGGCTCCCTGAGGGAATAAGGAGGAGAGCCTGGCAGAAAGAGCTACCAATGACTGGAGTAATGGAGCCAAGGAGGTCTCCAAGTGAAGAGATAGCCTGGGGGCTAGCAATTCATATATCCTGTCAGCAAGGGCTGGAAGATCTACTTGCTCAGTAGTGACTGGAGCAGAGTTAGAGGATGGAGGTGGAGCTATTGGTGATGGTAGAGGAGAGCTGGTGTATTGGGGAAGAGATGGTTGAGGTGTGGGTAAAGTGGTAATGGAGGACAGGGGGATTGAGATAGATGGTGTGAAGGTGGGTTGATCAATGATCTCTTGCAGAAGGTCTTGGTAAGATGTTGATGATGAGGGTAGCTCAGGAGGAGATGAGGGTGAGTCATCCATGAAGGAATCATCAATAAGGTTGAAGGATGGAATGGGGGGGTGATGTGACAATATCTGGTTGAGGGTAGGAGTATAATGGATGGAATTGTTCTTCTGTGACAGTTGGAATTGGAGATGATGTTGATGTTGGAGAAGGGTTAGAGATGATGATGGTGGATGGAATTGGAAGAGATGGAATTGGAGGAGGAGGAGAGGCAGCAGCAGGCAGGTCAGCTGCAGGGGCAGAGACCTGAGGGGAAGTGACCATGGCAGTCCTGGAGCCTGAAGGTGTGCTGGAAGAGGGAATGCTAGGCTTGATGATCTGCCTGTCCCATTTACCAAACAAGGCACAGGACAGTCTCTTGGAAGCATTTATGTGTATCCCAGAAGATACTAGCAATGCAGGGCATCTGTTCTGCAGAAAAATTCCTAAAATCCTTCCAAAATTTACAAAACTCTTATTAATTTTCTTTTTGATTAGGTCAAAGAAGACCTCTCCCCAGTTCAAATTTTTCTTGTCCACTATAGCTCCCATTAAGCAGATCTGATACCTGGAAATAGTATCATGGGCAGAGTGCTTAGCCAACAGGACTTTCCCAACTACATCAGCCAGGAATCTATAATCCACAGACAGATTCTTCTTCAATAGCTTGCTAGGGTTAGCCTCAGAATGACCCATTCTTGCAAGCAAGTCAGCATATTCTTCTCCAGATAAATCAGCAAAATCTCCACCAGTACTTAACTCAAAAACTTCTGTTAGAATTGCTTGGGTCAAGGGTACCTGTGTGCCAGAGATTGATCCAACAATTGTGTTTTGATCCTGATTGTGGGCAGTGTAGACCCACTCCTTAATTTCATCAGCAGCAAGCTTAATCCTGGTGGTCATGATTGTAGCAAGTTTCTGCTCTTTGAACAACTCCAAGATGTCCTGGAAAACCTGATCTGTCGTGCTGAAGGGCTTCATGTCAATGTCAAAGCCGGCATCAAATTTCATGGCGGCGAGAATAGCAATAGAAACGGCCATAGTTACCTGCAAAGAATCAACAAACAAAACGACAAAGTGCAGAAATGTTTGGAGGGAAAGAAAGTGTTTGCAGAGAAATAGAAAGTGCAAAAGGAGAATGACGGCGAAAAATGAATTTTATATTAGGGTTCGACGCAGAAATGGAAAGATCGTTGAACTCAGTTCGACGATCGGGGCTTTTAAAGGAATCTGAAGAGTCTTCAATATCGTCGATCTCCGTTCGACGATATTGGAGAGCGTCGAGCTCTTTTCGACGATCGTTCAGAGAACAAAATCGTCGAGCGCCGTTCGACGATCGCTGACCGGAAGAGATAGTTCATACTATCTGAGAAACGTTGAACTCAGGTCGACGATTTCAGAAATCGTCGATCTCCGTTCGACGATCTGGGGGAAAATCGTCGAACGCAGTTCAGAGACCAGAAAAACTCTAGACACTAAGGAAAAATCAACATATTTGCCTAGTCTTGGTCAATTTTTAAACTTTTAAAATCTTGGATATTATTTAAGACTTCCTCCATCTAACATTCCTAACTTATTTAGGAAGAAGGTGTGTTTCTTTTCATCAAAGGGCTTGGTGAAAATATCTCCCCTTTGTAAGTCAGTTGGGATATATTGCAGTTCAATTTTATTCTTTTCAACATTATCCCTTAAGAAGTGATGCGTAATCTCTATGTGTTTTGTTCTACTATGGAGGACTGGATTTTGAGCTATAGAAATAGCACTGGTGTTATTACAAAAGATTTTAGACTTCTCTAAGTTGTAGCCATAGTCTAGGAGTTAGTTTTGAATCCACAAGATTTGTGAACAACAACTGCCTGCAGCCATATATTCAGCTTCAGCAGTTGAAGTTGACACAGAAGTTTGTTTCTTACAAAACGAAGAGACAAGTCTGTCACCAAGGAACTGACAAGTTCCACTGGTGCTTTTCCTATCAATTCTGCATCCAGCATAATCAGCATCAGAAAATCCAGTTAAATCAAATGCTGAATCTTTTGGATACCAGAGACCTAGATTTGGACAACTCTTAACATACCTGGGAATCCTCTTTACTAATGTTAGGTGTGACTCTCTAGGGCTTATTTGGAACCTAGCACATATACATGTAGCAAACATTATATCTGGTCTACTAGCTGTAAGGTACAGTAAACAGCCAATCATTGCTCTATATGTTGTCTGATCAACAGGTTTCCCATGTTCATCAGCATCCAATACAATATTAGTAGGCATAGGTGTTTTCATACAAGATGCTTCAGACATGCCAAATTTCTTAACCAATTCATTTGCATACTTGGTTTGAGAAATAAAGATGCCTTCAGCATGCTGTTTGACTTGCAATCCAAGGAAGAAGGATAGCTCACCCATTCTACTCATTTCAAATTTAGAATGCATTAGGTTGGAAAACCTTCTGCACAATTTTGAGTCAGTAGAACCAAAAATAATATCATCTACATAAATCTGTACTAGTAGGGTATGGGACTTATGAGTTTTAATGAAAAGAGTTTGGTCTACTCTACCCCTTATAAATCCATTTTCCAAAAGAAAGCATGCTAGGGTCTCATACCATGCTCTAGGAGCTTGCTTGAGATCATATAATGCTTTGTTCAACTTAAGAACATAATCAGGATAAGTTGTAGAGATAAAACCTGGAGGTTGTCTGACATATACTTCTTCTTTGATGTCTCCATTTAGAAATGCACTTTTGACATCCATCTGATATACCTTGAATCCTTTATGTGCTGCATAAGCCAAAAATATTCTGATGGCTTTCAATCTTGCAACTGGTGCAAAGGTCTGGTCATAGTCTATTCCTTCTTCTTGAGAATATCCTTGAGCAACTAGCCTTGCCTTGTTCCTTACAATTACTCCTTGATCATCCAGTTTGTTTCTGAACACCCACTTTGTTCCAATAATGGAGTGATCCTTAGGCTTTGGCACTAGTTCCCACACTTTGTTCCTTTCAAATTGATGCAACTCTTCTTGCATTGCAAAGATCCAGTGTGGATCTTGCTCTGCATCTTGAATGGACTGAGGTTCAATTTGAGATAGGAAGCAGGTGTGCAATAGGTTTTGGTTGACCTGATTTCTGGTTTGCACACCAGCTGAGATGTCTCCAATTATTTGTGAAATTGGATGATCTCTTGATGTTATTAAATCAACAGGGGGTGTTGATTGTTCACCAACCTGTGTTGTTGTTTCCTCTTGTGGTACAACAACTGGCTCTTCAGGTTGTTCTTCAATATGTTGAATACTTTCTTCATCTTCACTGCTTTCATCCTTTTGAGTGACCTGTAACTTGTTCAAGTCTTCAACAAGACAATGTTCCTGCAAAGGTTCTATGGTAGAAGAGATCTTCTCCTTGAAAGACATGTTAGATTCATCAAATGATATATGAACAGATTCCTCAATTTTTAGAGATGATTTATTATAAACCCTATAATCCTTGCTGATCATGGAGTATCCCAGAAACACTCCTTCATCAGCTTTAGCTTGAAATTTTGCTAAATATTTCTTGTCATTATTATGTATGTAGCAAATACAACCAAAAACTCTAAAATAATCAACTTTAGGTTTCTTCCCTTTGAGTAATTTATAGGGAGTCTTTTCCTTTAGTTTATGTATCAAACTTCTATTCAGCACATAGTTGGAGGTGTTCAATGCCTCTGCCCAAAAGGATAGAGGAAGGTGAGCATCTGACAACAATGTAGTGGCAGATTCAATAAGGCTTCTATTTTTCCTTTCAGCTACCCCATTTTGTTGAGGAGTTCTAGGAGCTGAGAAAGTATGCCTGATCCCTTCACTCTGACAGAACTCTTGTATAAGAAGAGAATCAAACTCTATCCCATGATCACTTCTGATCAGGGCAATGTGAGTATTGAACTCAATCTGTATACATTTGAGAAACTCTGTCAAACACTTAAAGTTATCAGACTTCTTCCTCAGAAAGAACACCCAAGTGAATTTAGAGAAGTCATCTACAACTACTAAAGTGTAAGATTTCCCTCCTAGGTTTTGTACTGTGATGGGTCCAAAAAGATCCATGTGTAACAGATACAATATCCTAGGTGAATCACTCTTATTAAGTGACTTAAAACTATTTTTAGTTTGCTTGCCTAATTGACAAGCCCTGTAGAGTCCTTCCTTCTTGTAGGGGCCAGAAGGTAGTCCTCTAACAAGGTTGTCCTTGGATAGCCTAGCAATAGTTCTAAGGTTTAGGTGTCCTAGTCTCTTATGCCATAAAATATTTGGTCCACAAACAGAATTGAACAGACAAATATCTATATCTGTTGAAAGAAAATCTACTAGATAGATGTCACCTTTCCTTTTACCTGTCAACACAGTTGTGTTGTCCTCTGACTTGATTTTGCATAATGCTTTGCTGAAGGTCACCTGGTAGCCTTCATCATACAACTGACTGATGCTTATTAAGTTGTGCTTCAGTCCTTCCACATAAGCTACCCTCTTGAATGTTACTGATCCAATATGGACTGCACCATATCCTTTGGTTTGTCCAAAGTTTGAATCACCAAAGATAACTTTGGGTCCAAGCTTGGCTCTAAAGGATGTGAGGTTGTCCTTATTTCCTGTCATGTGCTTAGAGCACCCACTATCCAAGTACAATTGCTGGTTAGATGTTGGATAGGTCTTCACCTGCACATAAGATAATTCATTTGTTTTTGACCCAGTTTACCTTGGGCCTAGGTTGATAACCTTTAAACTCTGAAATAAAAGACATCCCAGGTTGACTCTTATAACCTTCAGGATGATATCTCCTTGGAGGTATAATCCATTCAGTATAAGGGTTAAAGATTTGGGATGAAGGACCCCTATTATTGGATTTTGATTTGCCCTTGAAAGAATTTCCAGAGCTCTGACCTCTGTTCGACGATCATGGAGCTGCGTTCGACGATCTTGGTTCAGATCGTCGAGCTCCGTTCGACGGTCGACTATGGCAGAGTTCAGGAACTTGAGATCGTCGACCTGAGTTCGACGATTTTGCCTGAGATCGTCGATCTGCGTTAGGCGATCGTCGATCTCCGTTCGACGATTTCTGCTGGGACTTAGTTTTCTTGGGCAGATCAGAATTTTTCCTAGCTACCTCTACAACTCCCTTTCCTTTATCAGAAATGAACTTGATTGGAGTTGTTAGAACTATGAGTTGGCTGTATGAAGCACCCAAGGCCAGTGTACTATTAAATCTGGAGTTCACTGTGCTTGTGATATCCATCAGCTTGATACTTCTCCCATTAAGGGATTCTTCAAGTTTCTTGGCCTTAGATAGCTCACCTTTCAGTGAAGCTATCTGCTCCCTACATCACTCCAACTCCTGAGAGAGTTTGAGGTTTTTTGACTTTAAGGTATTATGTTCAGATAAATGATTTCTGAGAGAGATAATTTCTTTCTCAGATTTTAGCAGGTCTAAACATAATGCTTTAAACTCAGATTTAAAGTCCTCTGAATTAAAATCAAATGAACTGATTACCTGATCTTCTTCAAGTTGAGTCTCTGAATCTAACTCTGACTCTTCTTCATCTGAATTATGTTGTGAGGCATTGATTGCCATCATGCAGAACTCCTTCTCTTCTGCATCATCTTCATCATCACTAGAGCTGGATGAGGCTTCTGACTCCTCTTCAGTCTCACTCCAGGATTCAGCAACAAACCCCTTTATTGTGTGTTTGTTTTTGCTTGAGGTGGGTTTGCCATTGCCATTCCTCTTGTAGTCTTTCTCCTTTCTTCTTTCTTTCTTGTCCCTTCTGTCCTTATTTTTGTTTTCTGGACAGTCAGGAACAATGTGCCCTGGTTTCCTGCAACCAAAGCAAACAATTTCCTTATTATTAATTGACTTATCATACCTTGGCTTATCATGCTCCTTGTATGATCTTCTTCTGAAGTCCTTTCTGGCCATCTTGTAAAATCTTTTGGCCAACAGACTGAGCAGTTCATCATTGCCTGTGACTTTGTCTTCAGGCTGATCTTCAGTTGCCTTGAAGGCTATTGTCTTCTCTTTTCTTGTGGCTGGTGAGGCAGCCTTCTGTTCTTCTTCTCTATTCTTAATGAGTAGCTCATAAGATTTGAGCTAACCCAATAGAGCTTCAGTGGTGATCTCATTCAAACTTCTGGCATCCTTGATTGGCCAGATTCTTGAATCCCAAGTGCTAGGGAAGCACATTAGAATTTTGTCATTAAGTTCAGTTAGTGAGATCTCTTTATCCAAGGTCCTGAGTTCACTGACTATTAGAATGAGCCTGTTGTACATATCTCCAACTGACTCAGCTTCTCCCTTCTTGAAATTCTCATATTGAGATATGAGGTGTGATCTCCTGTCCTTTCTCTCATCAGCTGAGCCTGAGACTATTTCAGAGAGTTTATCCCAGATTTACTTTGCTGAATTGCATTCAGCCACCTTTTGAAAGATGTCAACAGACATGGTCTGGGCTAAGATGTTCATAGCCTTGGCATCAGCTACCTTCCATTTCTTGATGTCAACATCTGTTCCTGATTGAGGTGGAACAGCATTTGTACTTGAGTTCTCTGGAGGTCTTGGACAAACTGTCAAAACAGAGTTAAAAATATACTCGTCAATAGAATTCATGTATAATCTGATCCTTGCTTTCCAAAGTGCAAACTTGGATAGATTGCACACTGGAGGTCTGGTGCTAGCATAATCTTTGTTTTGGGCCATGATTTGTGAAAACAAAATCTAATACTAAACTCAAAAGAAAACAGATCTAACTAGGAATCTTTGGGTTCAGGTGTTAGCCTGTGCAACCACCAAGGTGTGGTATGTTTAACCAACCTCGCTTTGATACCAATTGAAAGTGCAGCTAGATCTGATATACTATAGAGGGGGGTGAAATGAGTATATGGTGCTTGAAAACTTTTTACAACAATTGTTGTAATTTTAGTGAGCAGGGAAGCAATTATTAAATCTAATCACAGAACTAATCACAAAACAATCACAGCCAGAAACAAAAGATAAAAACAAGTAATGCAGATGACACAAGGAGCTATAATGGTTCCCCTAAACTTGGGTACATCCACTCTTCTACCACCCTAGGTAGGAATCCACTGCGGGATGATGTAAACGAAGCTTCGCATTCCTTTATTTAGGAATTATATTACGCGTCGCAGTACCACCTTCGATGGTAAGAGACAAATTGGATGCGTTATGGTCCAATGGTGCTCTATGCACGCGGGTAGAATCTGTTGCGCTTAGGTGTGGTCAGGGAGTCAAGACTTTGACTTACAAGTGTCGTTACTACAGCTAGGGGAGCTCGACGTGTTATTTGGTATGGACTAGCTCTCGGAGCAGCAAGCATACATTGATCGAAAGCGCAAGGAAGTCAAGTGGGGACCAGGTCGTGAGACGACTTTTACGGGCTTGAAAAGGAGTCGAGCAAGACGTTGATGTCTGCTCTTCAGGTGGTGAAGGCAGTTTGTGCTGGTGCAGAGCTGTTCCTTACACTATTGGAGGTTGCAAAGTCGAAGCCTACGTTGGATAGTATTTCAGTGGTAGCTCAGCACCCTGATGTGTTCCCCGCCGATTTTCCTGGAGCCCCGCCTCAACGGGAGATAGATTTCACTATTGAGCTAGTGTCAGGTGCAAAGCCTGTGTCACGCTCTCCGTATCGGCTAGCACCTAAGGAAATGGCGGATCTGAAGGTACAACTTCAAGAGTTGTTGGAGCAAGGGTATGTGCGTCCAAGTTCTACGCCTTGGAGCGCACCGGTCCTCTTTGTTAAAAAGAAGGATGGGAGCTTGAGACTCTGTATTGATTATCGGGAGTTAAACAAACTAACAAAAAAGAACAAGTACCCGATCCCAAGGATTGATGATCTCTTCGATCAGTTAGTCGGGTCATCGGTGTACTCTAAGTTGGATCTCAAGTCCGGGTACTATCAACTGCGAATAAGGGAGAGTGATATCCCTAAGACAACATTCAGTACAAGGTACAGGCATTACGAGTTTACGGCCATGCCGTTTGGGCTGACCAATGCGCCGTCTGTATTCATGGATTTGATGAACAGGACGTTCAGGGAGTACTTGGGCCATTTTGTGATCGTCTTCATCGATGATATTTTGGTGTACTCGCAGAGTGAGAAAGATCACTTCAGGCATCTTCATTTGGTTTTGGAGACGCTAAGGAGGAATCAATTGTACGCCAAGTTCTCGAAGTGCGAGTTTTGGTTGTCCTCAGTGGCGTTCCTCGGTCATATAGTGAGTGGGGAAGGTATTGCAGTGGATCCGGTGAAGATTGTTGCGATACGGGAGTGACCTGAGCTTTCTATGGTAGTGGAAGTCCGGAGCTTTCTGGGGCTTGCCGGCTATTATAGGCGCTTCGTAGAGAACTTCTCGCGAATAGCGTTACCTCTCACTACTTTGACGAGGAAGGAGTAGAAGTTCGTTTGGACGCCGGAGTGCGCGCGATCTTTTGAGGAGTTGAAATGTCGGTTGACCACGGCGCCTGTGCTGAGTTCGCCGAGTGGGGCCAAAGGTTATGAGATTTATAGCGATGCTTCGGGCAGTGGTTTGGGTTGTGTGCTGTTACAGCATGGAAGCGTTATAACATATGGCTCGAGACAGCTGAAGTTGCACGAGATGAAGTATCCGGTCCATGACTTGGAGTTAGCGGCCGTGATTTTTGCCTTGAAGCTGTGGAGGCATTATTTGTACGGTGTGAAGATTGATATCTACACCGATCACAAGAGCCTGAAGTATTTGATTGATTAGAAAGATCTGAATATGCGGCAGCGTAGATGGATGGAGTTCCTGGGGGACTATACATTCAAGATCCACTACGTGCCTGGTAAAGGTAATGCAGTTGCGGACGCGTTGAGTCGTCGGGCCCCAGCTCAAGCCAATTGGTTGTCGGTTCATGACGAGCGATTGGTTCGAGAGTTGGAGGCGTTGGAGATTGTTTGTGTTGATAAGCAGTCAAGTGCTGAAGCACTCTTGAATTGGACTGAAGTTCAATATGACCTGACTGATCGGATTCGGCAGGCTTTGGATTTGGATGGCCACATGAAGCAACTCATGATAGAGGCTCTGGATGGGTCAAACTCCCAATATGAAGTTGTGAATGGATTACTTTGGAAAGACGGTCGTCTTTGCGTATCAAGCGTGGGCAGTTTGCAGGTAGATTTGTTGTACGAGACGCACCATACCAAGTACTCGATTCACCCGGGGAGCACAAAGATGTACCGCGACGTTAAGAAACTATTTTGGTGGCCGGGTTTGAAGAAGGATGTGGCGCTCTACGTGGCGAAGTGCCAAACTTGTGCCTTGGTGAAGGTGGAGTGCCAAAAGCTGGGAGGATTTTTGAAATCCTTGCCTATTCCGGAGTGGAAATTCGACGACATTACGATGGACTTTGTGGACGGGTTGCCAAGGTCGAAAAAGGGGAACGACGTCATCTGGGTGGTCGTAGATCGGCTAACGAAGGTGTTGCATTTCATTTCGCATAGGAAGGATGATCCGGTGGAGAAGTTGACAAAGTTATATGTGGATAACATAGTGCGGCTCCACGGTGTGCCCCGCAGCATCGTGAGTGACCGAGATGGGCGGTTCATGTCCAATGATTGGAGGCTTGTGCAGCAAATGTTGGGAACAAAGCTGAGTTTTAGCACAGCCTTCCATCCGCAGACGGATGGGCAGACCGAGAGGGTCAATAGATCTATGGAAGACATGCTCCGCATGTGTGTCTTGGACTTTGGAAAGCAATGAGAAGACCATCTTTATTTGGTGGAATTTGCGTACAACAATAGCTACCAGGCGAGTATTCAAATGGCGCCCTTCGAGGCCCTTTATGGTAGAAGATGTCGCACGCCGTTGTCCTAGTTGGAAACGGGTGAGTCAAAGTTGTACAAGCGTCAAGAGGTGGATGATGCTACTTCATTGGTGCGAACCATTCGGGAGAGGTTGCTAATCGCTCAGGACCGTCAGGCGAAGTGCTATAATGCCAAGCACAAGAACATGTAGTTCGCTGTGGGCGTTTGGGTGTACTTGAAGATCAAGCCGTTCAAGGGTGTCTCGCGGGTGCGGCGATTGAAAAAACTAAGCCCGAGGTACCTTGGGTCGTTTGAGGTTCTGGAGCGGGTTGGTAAAGAAGCCTATCGGTTGAAGTTATTAGTGGAGCTTAGTGGTCTACATGATGTATTCCATATATCGGTGCTACGGAAGGCGGTGCAAGAGCCTACGCAAGTGATCGCGGTCGATCGAGTGCCGATTGCTAGTGGGTTGACGACAAAGGTCAAGCCCGTGCGTATTGAAGACTCGGAAGTCAAGCGGCTACGCAATAAAGAGATCAGGATGGTCAACCTCCGATGGGACAATTGCGGTCGAGAGGAGCTTTCTTGGGAGCGAGAGCAGACTATGCTTGACGAGTACCCGGAGTTGTTCCGCTCAGGTACAAATTTTAATTTTGTACTTATCTTTCTTTTATGAAATTTCGTGGACGAAATTCTTTTAAAAGGGAGAGAGCTGTAACGCCCTGAAACTCAAAAGAGCGACGGGTGGCGTTTCTGTACCAAATTTGGAATTTGGCAGGGGCACACGGCCTGGGACACGGGCGTGTCCCAGGGCGTGTCGAGCTGGTTCGACGATTTGGTCGTGTGTTCAACGATTTTGGGTTCGACGATCGTCGAGCAGCAAACACGGCTCTGGACACGGGCGTGTCCCAGGGCGTGTCGAGAGGGGTTCGACGATTTAGTTCAAAGATCTGGCAAATCGATCAGGCAGAAATCTGGGTTCGACGATCGTCGAGCAGCGCTCGACGATCTGGTCACAATGCTGCGATTGACGATCTGTCGATATTCTGCGTTCGACGATCGGGTCGTGAGTTCGACGATCGGGCCAGCAATCTCCGTTCAACGATCGGGCCGTGCGTTCGACGATTTGGCCAGAGTTTTCCGTTCGACGATCTGGCAGCGGTCGACGATCTTGGTTCGACGATCGTCGAGCGCGGAGCGATTGTGGCGTGCTTGACTCGGTCGACGCGGAATGCCGACACAGGGGTTTTTGGCAGGAGTTGACTAAATGTTCCGACACTGTTTTGACGCGGACGTGTCCTGCTCCTACTGGTGTACTGTGCGGTGCTTAGCCCCATTTATCCAGGTCAGGCCTGGATCGTATCCGTGCATCCCTTTTTGTGGGATCCGACGGCTGTGGTTATCCCGAAAGGGTTATACCCGAGAGAAGTGTTTCAAAACCATTATTATCTGTCGTGGTTCTCTGTCTAAATCCTAGAGAGAGGGGAGAGCAAAGGAGGAAGAAGAAGCTTAGATCCGGTCTTTGGAGGAGCTTCGGAGCTCCAAATCGCGAGCCGACTACAGATCTACGAAGGCAAGGAGATTGCGGTGCTTTTCATCCGCTTAGATTTCCATGGCGCCAAGGAAGAACACTAGGGTAACGATTCTCTACTTGAGCATGTGAAGCTCTCCTTCTTTTGCATAGGAAGCCCGCTCTCGCGAGTTTGCGCTGAGTTGGAGGCGTTCCTTCGGGTAGATATATAAAGTCCCCGTTGTGTAGAGTCCGTAATCGAGAACGGATATAGGCACGATGTGTGAAGCCTATCCGGACATGTTGGTCTGGATCGGTGATGTTGCATTGCATAATGGCCTGAGAAGACTCCGTGCGAATGTTTATTTTCGGGTTTTTCTACGTGGTAGATTGCAACAGCGAGCCTTGGGGATTAACCCAAAGGTGCACCCGGAAAAATAGGCAGATGCGTGATTCTGCCAAACATGTGGGCCTGGGAGCCAACTTGAACATAACTAGGTTATGTGTTGTGTGTAAACGATTTGGGACTCGGGAAAGTTTGACACGCACATATGTTTTTAAATTAACGTTGCGGTGTGAGCAACGGGTCAGGCGGAACCGTACCCGCTCTATGTCATTCAGTTAAAGAGACCTAAAGTTACTTGACACTTACCGTTGGCATAGATTGAGGGTCTTATGCAGTGGCCAGAAAGACCAAATGCTCACGAGAGATTGTCGTCCCGGGGACGGTGGTGAGTCGGCAGACTTAGACCGTGTTCGCCGAGAATGTGCCCTGAGAGCACGGGGCGTGTGGTCGTGCGTGCCAACGCCTGTGATGCAATGTATTTATTTACTGCTTGGTTGTACTAATAAAATGCAGGGAAGGAGCATCGCCGCCCCGAGTTTGGGGGCGGGATCGTTATAATTTGGTCAGCATTGCTGACCGTTGCTTTTGTTTGCCACCATGCGGTGGATTGTACTTGCAGGTGCTGCTGGACCAAGCGGTCAATAGCGGGCTAAATCCCAAATTGCGAAGCCGGCCCTCGAAGGCCTAAATTGGAGTGTTTTACTTGCTTTTGTTCATGTATGACTGGCCTGCGTGCCATGGTATGGAAAACATGTAATATGAGTAAACCATTTGTAAAGCCTTAAGGTCAGTACTTGTGTATGTACTTCATTCCTTTTTGGCTTGTTAGTGGACATTCATGGTTGTTGTTGGATTCTTTTAATTGCAACTATTTAAACTGCTTCCGCTAGAATGCTCTGTGTAGGACGTTGTGATTGGTTGGATGGTTTCCATTGAGTAACCACCCGGTCTGTCTATGGTATATGGCGTCGGGCCTCGGTCGGACCTACTGTTATATGCTATGCGACGGATAGGGGGTGTTACAAAGGGTGACTTTAAAGTAAATGGACATAGACTGAATCTTTATTTTTCTAATGATCCTGTGTCTCCTACAAAGGAGGATCTTATTTTCGACTCTTGAATATTTATATTCATGGGGACTTTTATTTTATTTTGGACTTCTTAATAATTATGAAACTTTTATTCAAACTCTCTTTTATATTGTTATATAAAGAACAATTTTGGGAGCTTGCCCAAGTATTTTCTGCTTTAATTTTTATTTTGCTCTTCCTCTTGGTCGCTCAAGTACAAGTTCGTGATTGCCGCTCCAACGTTGCTGATATCAAGATGGGTCAAATCAAACCTGCTGATCATCAAGTGCACTAAAAAGCAAGCATGGGGGAGCGCCATCCGCCTTCATCTCACAAACCCGGGGAAGTCCTGTTATTTTTACTGCATTTTTTTAAGCATTTTCTGCTCCTTCTCGTTCTTGTTTCTCCTTCATTAAGGACAATGAAAATTTTAAGCATGGGAGAGGGTTTAGTTTCTTTCTTTTTTTCTTTCTTCTTTCCTTTAAAACAAAAATGCTTCCAAATAAAATTCAAAATTTTAGTATAGTCTTTTGGAGCCTTTTAGTAGTATTGTTTTTTATTTAACTTCATCAAAAATTCAAAAACATTATAAAATACAAAACCAAAAAAAAATTACAATACAAAATCCAAAAAATTATTAAAATCTATTTGAAAAACAAAATCAAAAATTATTTTTATCTTTATTTTTATGTTTCTTCTAGTGATGTGTAGGTCCGTGCGGTTTTGTAGTTCTAAGTAGATTTCTTTGAAACAATTTTTTAAATTTATCATTCTTACATAGCTTAGTTTTACTAATTTCTTGTTCTTAAATATAGGTTTGTTTTTGTTAAAGTTTCAGTTAAAACCATTTCGGTTTGTTTTTGTTCGGTTTTTATATGGTATCAGAGGACTCGATCTACTCCTCCTGATTGTGTGCCTTCCCTGTCCGCGCGGCTTGTCTCGCCAGTTTGCTCCTGTCCGCACGGCCTCTTCCTCTCCTTGTCATTGCCCTCTGTGTGCGCGACCTTTTTGTTTCCTTTTCTCCGTCGCCGCCTCAGGTCACCACGACCTGTTTTGTCGCTGCTCCTGTTCGAGCGGCCTGTCCTCTAGCCGTTTGACTTCTTCCCCTATGCTTGAATCTGCGGTTTGGTCGTGACTTTTCTGGCCGCTGGTTTCTACCCTCGAGACCGCTGCAGCTTTTCTTCTTCCTATCCGTGCGGGTTGTTTCCTAACCGCCCGGCTTCCCTTTTCCTGCTCCTATGGCTCTTTCTGATGCTTCTACTGCCACCACCCCTATCACCAATCCGGCTCCGACTCTTCCTCCTACTCCTTCCGGGAACCTTGGCACCGTTTCCAAGCTTGTCGGCTCCAACTACCCGGATTGGAGCGTCTCTTTCACTTTTCTACTCCGCTCACAACGCAAACGCCACCATCTAGTTGATGACCCACCTCCTATCACTTCACCTCTCTTTGATGACTGGGATGCGAGTGACGCGCTTGTGCGTACTTGGCTCGCTAACAGCTTTTTCGATGAGTGCTTCCCGTCATCCATCATGATGAGACGATCAAGGCTGCTTGGCTTCATCTTGCCGCTCTGTACTCCAAGGGGGCTCAGACGTCCCGCATCTATACGTTGTATGTGGACCTCTTTGCCCGTCCTACCTTGTCTCCTGCTGCTGCCTACCAACATGTTCAGTATCTTGGGGCTGAGATTCTTCAAAATCGCCCCTTTTCTGTGGATTTGGATCAACAACACAAGCACTTCCAGGAGCTTCTGGTTGTGTGTCATCTGTTCCGGCTTCATGATACTTATGACATGATCCGCCAGCAAATTCTGGGTGAGGCGAATTCTCCTACCTTAGATGCCACCGCTGCCCGCATCTCTGCTGTCACCTCTCTCCTTCAGCACCCACTTCTGCCCGCTCCTCCTCCACCGGACAACTATTCTCATCACACTCAGCGGAGTGGCTCTGGTAGCCGTAGTCACCAGTCCGGCGGCCGTGCTTCTTCCCGCTACCTTTGATCTCACTGTGCCAGCACCGGACAAACTTCCGAACGTTGCTGGACAAGCATACCCATCTTCGCCCCTCCGGTGACTCTTCCAAGCCGTCTGCCTCGGTTATCACATACTCAGGTATTGCCCACATGGTGACACAAGGTAAATGGCTCATCGACTCTGGTGCAACCAATCACATGACGGGCAATCCTCAGTGCTTCTCTTTACTCGAACAACATGATTGGCTGCCCCCGGTCCTCGTGGTGGATGGTTCTCCCTCCCCGGTTCATGGGACGGGAGTGGTTCATGTTACTCCGTCACTACGACTAGCAGACACTCTCTATGTGCCCAAGTTTCCGTGCAATCTATTGTTTGTTACCTCTTTATGCAAGCAGCTTCAGTGTTTTGTGACATTTACTCCGACTTCTTGTTCTTTTCAGGATCCGAGCTCCCACCGGATGATTGCTACTGGGACTGAGAGCGGCGGCCTCTACTTCCTCGACAACGTTTCCGCATTGTCCGCCTTCTCCTCTGCTTATACGGATCTTCTCCAGTGGCACCTCCGCCTCGGTAATCCTCCACCACGACTTCTACATCAGCTTCTGCCCCACCTACCTCCCTCTAGTACTCCTCTCCAATGCGACGCTTGTCAACTAGGCAAGCATCATCGTTCCTCTTGCCCACCGAAGCAAGGTCGGGGCTTTACTCGTCCTTTTGATCATGTCCAATCCGATGTCTGGGGACCTGCTCCTACCCTCACCATTGTCCGGGATAGTTCTTATTTTGTAACTTTTATAGATGATTTTTCTCGATGTACTTGGGTGTATCTCCTACGAGATCGCTCTAAACTTTTAGATGTATGGATCTCTTTTTATCAGTTAATTAAGACTCAGTTTAATGTTTGTATTAAAACCTTTCGCTCCGACATTGCTAAAGAGTATCTGAGTAATGCTTTTACATCCTTTTGTGTGCAACATGGCATTATTCATCAGACTAGCTGTGTTTATACGTCCCAACAAAATGGGGTGGCGGAACGCAAAAACCGTCACCTCCTTGATGTGGCTCGCACATTGATGACCCAGATGCATGTCCCTCGCTCTTATTGGGGCTATTCTGTTCTCCTTGCCTGCTACCTCATCAATCGCATTCCATCCACCGTTCTCCACGGGAAAACCCCATTCTCCATTCTGTATCCAGGCAAGGAGCCTTTTCCTCTACCTCTCTGAATCTTTGGATGCACTGCATTTGTGCATGCCCCATCTGCCACCCGTGATAAGCTATCCCCTCGCTCCACCAAATGTGTCTTTCTGGGGTACTCCACCACTCAGAAAGGCTACTGTTGCTTTAACCCTGTTCTTCATCAACAGTTCGTCTCTATTGACGTTACCTTCTTCTAGAATGCCTCCTACTTCTCGGCTGAATCCTCCTCTCTATCCCCTGCTTCCTCTCCTCTTCCCCCAGCTTCTGATTCTCCTGCTATTCCCTTTGTTCCCTCGTCTCCTACCGAGATATCCACCCCTCCGCCATATCCGCCCCCTCCTCTCGCTCCGCCTCTCTCTCCCACTTCTCCATCACCGTCTCCCTCGTCTCCGCCGTCGTCGCTCTCTTCTCCCGGGCCAGCTCTCTCTGCCACGGACGCTCCGGATACCGAGGGAGCCGCCGACCTGGATCTCCCTGTGGCTCTTCGCAAAGGGGTGCGGACATGTACCCTACACCCCCTTGCTGTTGTTGTTTCATATGATTGTCTTACCCCTTCTCGCAGGGCCTTTGCGCTGGCTATCTCTGCCACTGCCACACCTCGTTCCTATCAGGAGGCCCTCGATATTCCCCATTGGAAGCTGGCAATGGAAGTGGAAATGGCGACCCTCACGAAGCGGGGTACCTGGACTCTTATTCCTCCTCCCATCGGTACTGATGTTGTTGGCTGTCGCTGGGTCTTTGTGGTCAAATTTGGCCCCGACGGCATGGTGGACCGTTATAAAGCTCGTCTTGTTGCTAAGGGCTTTACTCAGATATATGGCGTTGATTACTTCAACACTTTCTCTCTCGTGGCTCGTCTCAGCACCATCTGGGTCCTTCTCTCTGTGGCGGTCAATCGAGAGTGGCCGATTTCACAACTGGATGTCAAGAATGCCTTCCTTTATGGTGACCTTCAGGAGGCTGTCTATATGGAGCAACCTCCTGGGTATGTTGCTCATGGTGAGACCCGAGTATGCCGGTTAAAGAAGGCAATCTATGGCCTCAAGCAGAGCCCTCGAGCTTGGTTTGACAAGTTTAGCGGCATCGTGGTGGCCGTTGGTTTTGTGCGCAGCTCTGCCGATCACTCGCTATTTATTCGCAAAACCTCCTCGGGCCTGGTGGTTCTTGTTGTGTACGTCGATGATATTCTTCTCACTAGCGATGATCAGGAAGGGGTAGCCTTGACAAAGCGGCATCTTCGTCAACATCTGGTCACGAAATATATGGGCTCTCCGGAGTACTTTTTGGGGATTTAAATCTCTCGGAAGCCCAACTCCTTAGTCCTCTCCCAGCGTAAGTATGCTCTAGATCTTTTAAAAGAAGCAGGATTGACTGGAGGCAAACCTGTCTGATGCCCCATGGCTATTGGAGAAGACAAAACCTGGATGGATGATTCGCCCCTTCTTTCATATACTACGCGATACAGGCGTCTAGTTGGTAAGCTCATATATCTCACAGTGACCAGGCCCAACATTTCCTATGCTGTGGGAAAGGTGAGTCAATTCATGCAAGCTCCTAAGGAGTGCCATCTACAGTCCGCCTTGAGGATCTTGGAGTATGTCAAAGCAACGCCTGGGAAAGGATTACTCTTTCAGAAGAATGGTCACCTGAGGGTTGAAGCATACTCAGATGCGAGTTACGCTGATGACAAAGGGGATCGCAAATCTACCTCTGGTTTCTGCACCTTTGTTGGGGGAAATCTGGTAAGCTAGAAGAGCAAGAAGCAGTCTGTTGTTTCCAAGTCCAGTGCTGAAGCAGAGTATCGGAGTATGGCATCGACCACTTGTGTGTTAAAATGACTACGGGCTCTCATGCTGGATTTAGGAGAGGTCTACCACCATCCTCTACCTATGTTTTGTGACAACAAGGCTGTCATATACATCTCCAAAAATCCAGTCTTTCATGAAAGAACCAAGCATATTGAGGTCGACTGTCATTTCATTCATGAAGAGATTTTGAAAGAACAAATTTGCACTCCCTTCGTCACTTCTGATAAAGAGCTAGCTGGCATCTTCACCAAGTCAGTATCTACCTCTTTTCTTCATATTTGTGACAAGCTGGGCATGATCGATATATATGCTCCAGCTTAAGGGGGAGTGTTGGAGTTAGTGACCGGGCGGTCTGGCGGTCTGGCTTGGCGGGTTGATGACCGCACGGTTTGGCGGTTATCCTTCAGCGGTTTGGTTGCTGTGTGTTATTGTCTGAGGTCCAAGCGGTCTAGCGGGTTATCTCTGGTGACTTGGAGAGCGGGCGATCTAGCGGTCTCCCATGGCGATCTCTCTCTTTGGTAGTAGCTGAGCGGTTAGCCCTTCTGCCTAACCGCACGGCTTGTGTGGTTTGTGTCTGTATAGTCCGCTTGTGTCATGTAAATTTTTAGTCCCACATCTCTTATTTGTATTCTCTCTTCTCTCCTCCATTCTATATAATGGAGGTCATACCTTTGTAATAGATACCTTTTTAGGATAATAAAGTTTCAGTTAAAACCATTTCGGTTTGTTTTTGTTCGGTTTTTACAATCACCAAGCCATCCAAGGCTCCCTCCTCTTCCTCCAGACATTCTGAGAGTACAAAGGCTGCTCCAGCCACTCCCCACCCTGCTGAAGATGCTCCACCTCCACCTCCTCCAGCCTCCCGAATTCATCTCCCTTCACAAGATCACAACACAGTCCCTGCTCCTCCACCTCCATCATCTCCAGTACATCATCCACAAAATCATATTCACTCTCATACACCAACTCCATCACACCATGGTACACCAACTCCATCATACCATGGTACACCAACTCCATCATACCATGGTACACAAACTCCATCACACCATGGTACACCAACTCCACCACACCCTGGTACCCCACCCTCATCTCCTATACCAACACATCTAGCCAACATACCCCTTTCCAACCTCCTCTCACCCCCTTCTTTTGACTGATTGTCATCCCCTCTTCATACTCCATCACCTGCAGGTGAGACAATGCCAGACTCTCTACCTTCCCCTCCACCATCATCTTCCATCCATACTTTTGTATCCACTCAGACACCTTCTGAGTTCATGCCATTGGACTCTCCTTTCATTCCATCTCTTCTGGCAATGCTTACTCCCCTCATCAAAAACCTCATAGAAGAGACTATTTCACCTTTTGCTTCTTCAATCTCCTCCCTTGCTCCTCAAATCTCTGTCGTCTCTATCCCTCCTTATTCAGTCAGGGGCCTGGCTCTAGTGACTACTGAAACCAGGCAGGGGCAGATACTCCATGAAGAAGTAGCTCCAGTCCCAGTAGAAGAAGCAAAAGCAGCAGCAGCAGAAGTAGAGCAGTAGCAGAAGTAGTAGCAATAACAGAAGCAGCAATAGCAGTAGAAGCAACATCAGTAGTAGAAGCAGCAGCAGTAGCAGAAGCAGCAGTAGAAGCAGAAGCAGCTGATGATTTGATTGATTTGATTAATTTTATTGAATCTGATATGGATTTGGATGAGACAGTCATAGATGAAGTAAACGCTGTTGGTGATTACATTATAAATCCCACAGTAAACATTTTGAATTTGTTAGATACCTTTATAACAGTTCATTTGAACACTCTTCTAGAATACAGCATAAAGTCATCCATGGCTATAGTTCCCTACACCTCTCCAACAAGCCCCAAAGTTGTCATGCAACTCAAGGCAAGTTTTGCTAATACAGAGGCTCCTATTATTCCATCTCCACCAAGAGCTGATTCTTTCATTGATTCATCCCCTCCCAGAGCCATCTCTCCTCCAACATTCATTATGGATGATAGTCCCATGCCTGATCTAGATGAGTTGATCATGGCAGATATTGAAGAAGAAAGTAAATCAGTTGTTGAAAGAACTGATGTATATAGTTCTCCAGATCTAGCTCTTCCTCCTACTCCTCCTCAGGCTGAAAAATTGTTGATATCTGCATAAGCCTTAAAAGAAATTAATGCCTTATATGATAATCGTCAGGGATCTTCAGATGATGAAGATGAGGAAGATGATTCTTCTAATGATGAGCCAAAGTCCAAAAAGAAAATCTCTAAGAAAAGGAAAGCCCCTCTAGCAGCTGCTCCAAAACCAAACCCAACTCATGATACTACATACTATATTCTTCAGAATATCACTCCCTACAAGGACATGCCAGCTTGGATGTGGCTGTCCAATAATTAGCAGAAGGACAGGAAGAAAAGCAGAAAGTATTCTCCTCCTCCACAGAGATACAGGATAGATACTCCTCCTCCACCTGCTGCTGGTGCTTCAGGCACTTCCTCTCAGAGACCTACCCAATATCAAACTTATCAAAGACAGTAGGGTAGATCCTCTTCTTACTCTGAAAGCAGCCAGCACAAGTACTGCTCAGGCAAGCAACATCAATAACAATAGCAACATCTACATCAAGCTCATGAATCTCAAAAAGCTGACAGTCCAAAAAGACCTGAATCTCCTCATATTCCTTTTGAGGATCCTGAAATAGATACCACAGCTACAATGGATAGGTTTCAAGAACTGGTTGGACTATCTATGATAAATAAGGCAAAAGCTGAAGAAAAGTATGCCTCACAATACTCAACACTGTCCAAGTATAGGAAAGAGGAACTAAACAGGTTTGCAAAAGCTAATAAATTCTTTAATATAGATTATTATTTGAAATTATAACCAGAAGTTGTTGTGCCAAGGGCTACATCTCTAAACATTATTGGAGCTGCTGATATGACCATGACAAAGAGTCAAGCAGCTGTTCGAAATAGGGAAATCAAGTTCATTCAGCTTGGTGATAGAGCTAAGGAGGATAAGCAAAATGAGTCAAAGAAGAAAATGAGTTTAAACTGTTTAGACTTTATGTATGTCTTAAAAACTATTTATTTACATTCTGTTACAAAGCTACAATGTATAAATATCTGCTGCATGTTTTGAATTTTCCTGCCAGATATATTTCCCTGCTTTGTGATTGTTTTTATTTGTGTTTGTTTTAGTGACCTCACCCAAAAAGGGGAGATTGTTGGATCCCTAGTTTGAATTGGGCTAGCTTCACTAATTAGGATGTTTGACCCACCTCGTATATTCAGGGTCATGTCTTTGTGTCTTAGAGTTTAGGCTAAGTCCTTAGAAACAACCACACATGGACCAACCAACAGAAGACTGTAGAAGACTCCAAACTTAGAGAAAAATCAAGGTTCAGGAAAGTGAGTTCGACGTTCGTCGAACTCAGCTCGACGAAAGTGGTGCTCCGGTCGATGAACTCAGAGTAAATTCTCTGAGTTGAGCTCGACAATATTCTAACTCAGGTTGACAATTTTTGGAAGCTCAACTTCAACACATTAAGTCCAGAATCCTTTCTCTGAACTCAGGTCGACGAATTTGCATTATCAGCTTGATGAACTTAGAGCGCAGAATTGGCAAGTTTTATCAGAAAGTATTTAGTTGATCTCAGGTTGACGAACCTAGTTCTCAGCTCAACGAACATGGATTCCCAGGTTGACAAACAAGATTTCTCAGCTCGACGAACTTTGGACTCAGGTTGACGAAATCGGTTCTTTCCTCGACAAATTCTCTGCAAATCCGGACTTGGATTTTTCCTTCCTTTGTCCTTATTCTATTGCAGTAATTCCTGAATAATCAATGCTTAATATTCTCTGAATATAAATGTTAGACGCATCATTGATTATGGTATTCATCAGGATTATTGCTTGCCGCTTTTCAATAGGACAGTTGGGGAAATCCATTAATGCAGATATTCTATCTAGCCGTATTACATTCTCCAAGCTATCAGCAATCAATGCAGACAATTCAAAAATTCAAAGGAGAAATTTGACTGATCATATAAAAGAGATTTTCTCTCTTTTCAACACACAAAGAATCCAGAACAGAAATAAAAGACTAGGCACACAGAGAAGATCAACAACAATAACATTCTAATCATTCTCTATATGTAAAATAATCTGGTTTTCACCTTGACATTGCTGAAAAAGAAGAAGAATATTCATTCCAGATTAAGAGTCTTCTTCAACTTTCACTCTAGGATTCTTCAAGGACAACAAACTTCTATCTGTCAAGAAGTTCCTGGATCTGTTCAAATTAAGGCTGAAGATAGAAGCCAACACCCTGAAGCAAAGCTCTAATCTTCCTGAACAACTCAATATCTTAGGGGGAGCTTTGACAACATCAAGATCCACTTGTCTTCTCAGTTGTTTTGAGAAAGAGAAGACTCCATAAATCTCTCACCCACTCACTGTACAAAGGGCTTTTTAACTCCTTTCAAAAGTTATTCCATTGGTGCAAGTCACCTGATCAAAAGAGCTGACGTGGTTTTTGAGCACCTGATCAAAAGCTCATTGATGGCAGTCACCTGATCAAAACCTGTAGTGGATTCCTATCAGGGTGGTAGAGGAGTGGATGTACCCAGGTTGGGGAACCACTATAAAGTTCTTGTGTCGTCTGGTTGCCCTTTTTCTTTTTGCTCTTGTTGTGTCTGTGATAGATTAGTTTAATTATGCTATGGCTGTGTTAGATTAAGATATATTAGGTTGCAGCTTTGCTAACTGTGTATATTAGTTGCTTTAATATAATAATTTTATAAAGAACAAATAGTTTTCAGATACTCTATCCCCCCCCTCTAGAGTATATCAGGTCTAACCCTCACTTTCAAGTTTACAGGTAGGTTCCTTCGTAAAATGCATTATCATGGGTTTTCTTGAATATTTTTATATATAACTTTCTAAGCTTGAAATTGCATGAGATTTAGTCAGTTATGATGTAAGACCATAACAAAGCTCTAGAATTTTTAGTATGAATTTTTAGATCAATATTTGGAGTACTTCATTCACAACCCATCAAGTTGCTCTTTCTATTTAGAAATTTCTTATGATTTAACCTCTTTCTGGAAACTCATGAAATTTTGTCAGAGGACCTTTTATGACATTGTAAAGCTCTGTAAATTTTTGTGTAATTTTTGCAAGTTTGTTTACAGTGGTTCCTTCACAAGGTTCTTGTTTCTACGTAAAATTTACTGATTTTATTTTGGTGCCTAACTAGCTTTGAAAATTATGATGTTTGTTCAGAGGTCCTTTCTATTCACCCTTAAGATTTAGTAATTTTTCATAATTTTCTGAAGAAGTATTTTAGTACTTCCTTCTTTACCCATAATTATTAGATTTATTTTGGATTAATTAATTAAAGGCAAAAACCTTTATGAAAAATTATGAAACTTGGTATTCTTTGAATTGTTGGCATTATATGGAGTTCATAATTTTTGGGTGGTCATAACTCATGTAAATCTAGTACATCATGTTCAAAATTACCTATGGCCTTGAATTGGGAAAAATTAAATGAATGCCAATTGAATTAGAAAAATAACATTTTTCTGGAATTAGTCTAATCTTGTCTCTATAGACCCCCTGTAATTTTCTTATTACATTCGGATGAATATTTATGGGGGTCTCCATTCCTGCATGTCATTTAGCTCATTAGGTCTACACATAGCAAATCAACAATATTAGGGTGTCTTGAGAACTTTGGGTATGGGGTAAAGGGGTATGTGGTATACTTAACCTGTAGAGTATAAGTGAGGTCATCAATGTGGGTCAGGTTGTGAGAGCCTGGTGGGCTAGGTTAAGGTCGTACCTGGGAGCGACGAGTGATCGTTTTTGCCTAGTGAGAGAGTCCAACTATACTTCAGATTAGTTCAACAGTCAAAGGCACTAGGGTTAGATTAAGTAAACTTATGATGGGGTTTAATTTGGATAGATACCAATAATAATAAGTACCATATGAAAGGGAGCTTTGGGCTTTAGCCATAGTAGTTCCTAGTGCCCTTGAGAGCCCCTCATAGGGAATGTCATGGACAGTCCAAGGTTAATGTAAACTGTAAGAGTGAAATTGATTACAAGAGTGATTAGCATTTACAGAAACTCCACTTACACTCACCTCTAGTTTCAGGGTTGATAATTCAGCTTGGTCAATCGAGCGGTATGCTCGGTGGTTTTAGTTGTGGGCAGGTTAGCCCGGCGAGCCGACGAATCGGTAGGTTGTTTGACGGATAGGTTAGTCCAAGGAACCTATGGCTCAGAAGTTTACGTTTGCATGTGCATAACATAAGGTGGTCGGTCTTTGTTACTTTACAGTCATTCATGCCGACGTGGGTACGATGACTCGGTGAGTGTGGTTCACACGTAGCCAAGGAAAGACTGCTGGATTTGCCAGCATGGTATGCAGAGGCTCTGTGATGTGTTTTTCACGTTGAGTCATACAAGGGTCTAGGTTGGGTGGCGTGAATGCCGGCCTAGTAGTAGGGTGGCCCGACCCACTGCCTCTGTTTGCTACAGTAAGAGGAACCTGAGAGTTTAACTAAATCTAAAATGGGGGAACTAGCGGTCTATGTACATAGAGTCGTCTTCGTGAGTTGCACTTGTGTGAACATAGCATTTCATCCGCATAACATTTCACTACACTCATATTTGCATAAAACATGACACACCATCCTATATCCTAGTATGGGATAGCTTATATGATGGGAGACTTGCAAAAGACCCCTTAACTTATAAGTTTGTATGGGAATTCATATAAGATAAGGTTATTCTTCATTATACTTTGCTTTCTTACTTTCTTTCTTTACTTTCTTACATTAGTATTATCATATTACTGTTGTACACCTTTATATTTCTGTTATACCACTACTAGTTTAGGTACTCTGTCATCTTCTTGACACTTCCCCACCTCAATATCTTCCCTAACATCCTTCCTATAGAGTGACTAGGAGTCGCGGGGGGAGGAGGGGATGATATTTGGCTTAGTATTTTGACTAACGGTCGGTGGACCTTTATTTTTTAGGGGCTCTGGATGGGAGACAGGAAGCAGTCGGAGAGACAGCACCAGCAGGGCATGGTGCACATGGAGGTGGGTCAGTCTAGCTCAGGATCACCCGCTTCTGGCTCTGTGAGTGATTAGTTTTGTTAGCTTCTGCGAGTGACCTTGTAGTGAGAATTCTGATGTACTGGGCATAAGCCCGTTTACCTTTTTGTTCGTCTTTTCGATACTCTTTTATTCTGGGACATGCTGTGATTCATACTATATATTTATATGTGGTATGATTTGTGGACTCGGAATTTACTTTCTTTTTTTATAAGCTTCCGCATCTTTGGTGATTCTGTGTGTCGAAAGGGTTGGCGTTTCGTGCTGTCGACCTTCCGAGCGAAGGTGTCACCGCGAAACGGCAATTCTGGGCGTAAGACCTGGTATCATAGTAAAAAAGGGGGGTCTTACAAACTGGTATCAGAGCCCACCTAAATTTGAAGAAAAAGAAGACCACAAACCCTGGGCCACCTCGCGTGAGCTTAGTTTGGGGACAAACTAGCAGCGGAAGCAACGGTGTGCCCATTAAGGGAAACCACATGCAAAAGCCCCATCTTCTTTCTTCCTATCCCTTATTGTCTAACAATTGATATTCTCCTTTGTAGCCTGTGACGAACCCTACTCCCTAGTAGGGGGAATTTCAGGATCAGAATGGGATTCCACCCCCGCCAAATCCTACTCTATAACAGCAGACAGAGATAGGACAGACTTTGACGGCTATTCTGGTGGCCTTCAGGGCTCAGCAGGCTCCGGCTCCTCAGCCAAATCCCAGGGCAAACTAGCTGAGCGTCTTCTAGGTGCTTTCTCCCCCATCCTATCTCGGGACGGAGACTACAGTTCGTATGGAGGTGTGGCTGGACATCATTTACGAGATATTGGTCGGTATTAGATGCCTGACAAAGGAGGCTATGAATTTTACAGTGCCATGTCTGGAGTCGCATGCGAAGAGGTGGTGGAAGTCGCTGCTAGACACCACCTTTGCTGGAGTGGATAGTGCGGACATTTCCTGGGAGGAGATCAGGTCATCCCTACTGGAGCATTTTGTGCCTCAGTCAGCGAGAGATGATTTGGAGGACATGTTCCTGTAGTTGAGGCAGAGAAGCAGGACAATTTTGGAGTACTTTCGGGAGTTTACTCATTTAGCCCACATTGCAGATTCATACCAGCTGGACGATGCGGGATACACGAAGATGTTATACAAGGGCCTTCATGACGACATAAGGCATACCCTAAACTTAGTCTCTGATGGGAGTTTGGCCAGGATCTTGAAGATGTCCAAGAAGCTGGAGGTAGGCCATCTTACTGTTCGAGGCCAAAAGAGATCGGGCAATGATGTTGTGATCGGCAGTAGGAGAGACCAGCCGAGAGGTGGATGTTAGATCACTAGTAAGATTTGGGATAGGTTCACTAAGTTAGGATCATATGACCCACAATGTATAACCAGGGTCATGGTTGTGTCGTAGAGTCTAGGCCAAGTCCTCACTAGCAACATCACATGGACCAGTCATCATTAGACTACCAAAGACTCAAAGACTTAGAGATTTTCTAGAGACCAAGTATAATGATTTCGACGTTCGTCGAACCCAGGTCGATGATTATCATGCTCAGCTCGACGATCTCAGAGAAAATTCTCTGAGCTGAGCTCGACGAACTTGGTGCTCAGGTCAACGAACTTTGGACACTACACTTCAACACTTCAGAAAGGCTGTGTCGATACACAGAGAAATTATGTCGAAACACAGAATAACTATCGACATAAATTATGTCGACACCAGAAGTCAGTTGTGTCGACATACAGGACTTTTGTCGACACACTCAAGATCAACACCAGAAGTCAGCTGTGTCGACACACAGGACTTGTGTCGACACACTCAAGATCGATACCTGAAGCCAACTGTGTCGACACACAGGACTTGTGTCGACACACTCAAGACAGCTCGACGAACTTCATTCTTAGGTCGACGATCTTTGGACTCAACCTTCATTATTCCAGGTTTAGTTGTTCTCTAGACTCAGGTCGACGAACTTAGTTCTCTTGTCAACGATTTTTGGATCCTTTACTTCAACTAGAAGCTTCTCAATTTTTCTAAGTCCAGAATCATCTCCAGTCAACGAACTCAGGATTCTCAGCTTGACGAACTTTGACCACTTTGGCTAGAGTTATCCAGCAATAATTAGTGGTCCTCAGCTCGATGAAATCAAATTCTTAGTTGACGAAGCCAGTTATCAACTCGACGAACTTCAGACACAGAAAAGGCAAAGTTTTGAAGCATACAGTTCTGTTATCAGATCGACGATCCTGGAACTCAGCTCGACGAACAGAAGTTATCTGATCGACGAACACAATAACTCAGCTCGACGAACTGTGGACTCAGCTCGACGACTTCTGTCATTTGTTCGACGATTCCAGACTTAGTATTTCTTTCCTTTGTACTCATTCTATGGCAATAAATTCAGAATGATTAATGATAAAATATTCTCTGAATATTACAGTTGGATGGTGCATTAATCACGGCTTTCATCAGAATTATTGTTTTCCATTTTTCCAAGGGGCGGTTGAGGAAATAAATCAATGCAGTTTATTCTCTAGGCCGTCAGCATTAATTGCAGCAGAGGAATTCAAATTTCGAGAGACAAATTCCTTTAGAAAATATAAAAGAGATTTTTCTCTTTTCCTGAACATACACAAGAACACAGCATACATAGAGACATACAGACACATAGAGAATCACAGTCAGTCTGTCTTCAAGAGTCTCTCTGCTCCATCATTCTCTCACAGCTTTCTGATACAGAAAAGAAGCCCTAGGCCAGAGGCAGATCAGCTATTGAAGAAGAAGAACAATAAATCTAAATCAAGAGTCTTCTTTCTTCATCACTCCAGGAAACTTCAAAGGACAACAACTACTCCATCTGTCAAGAAGTTCCTACAGATTTCTCTGATAAAGGCTTTACGACTGAAGGCCTATCACCCTGCAGCAAAGCTCCAGATTCAAGAAAGTGACATATGTCAGAGGACTGAAGCATAACCTCATCTCCAAAAGTCAGTTATGTGATGAAGATTATCAAGTACATTTTAGTTCTTCTTCATGTATTATATATAATAAAGAAAACCAAACAGTTTTAATTGGGAATAGACAAGGCAATATATATTTAGTTCATTTTTTATCTGCCAATTCTGATATCTGTTTACTAAATATAACTAGTCATCAGAATGAGTAATGACATAAAAGGCTAGGTCATGTAAACATGAAAAACATTGTTAGGTTATCAAAAGACAACCTTGTTAGAGGTCTACCTTCTGGTCCCTACAAGAAAGAAGGCCTTTGCAGGGCTTGTCAATTAGGCAAGCAAAATAAATCTAGTTTTAAATCAATAAATAAAAGTGGTTCACCTACGATTTTGTATCTGCTACATATGGAACTCTTTGGACCCATTGCTGTACAAAGCCTAGGAGGGAAATCCTACACCTTAGTCATTGTGGATGACTTCTCCAGGTTCACTTGGGTATCCTTTCTGAGATCTAAGTTAGATACATTCAAGGTTCTTACAGATTTTCTCAGGACCATACAGATTGAGTTCTCTACTCATGTTGCATTGATCAGAAGTGATCATGTCACAGAGTTTGAGTCTCTTCTTATGCATGTGTTCTGTGAGAAGGAAGGTATCAGGCATTGCTTCTCAGCTCCTAGAACTCCTCAACAAAATGGGGTAGTTGAAAGGAAAAATAGGACACTCATTGAAGCTGCAGGTACATTGCTTGCAGATACTTACATGCAACTAACCTTTTGGGAAGAGGCTGTAAACAATACAAATTATGTCCTGAATAGAAGCGTGATACATAAACTGAAGAATATGACTCCTTATGAATTACTTAAAGGGAAGAAACCTAAAATCAACTATTTTAAAGTATTTGGATGTATTTTTTATATTCACAACAACAACAAAAGATACATTAGAAAGTTTGAGGCTAAGGCTTAAGAGGGAATTTTTTTAGGATATTCCCAAGTAAGCAAAGCCTATAGGGTTTTTAATAAATCATCATTAAAAATTGAAGAGTCCATTCATGTTTCTTTTGATGAAACTAACATGTCTTGCAAAGAGAAAGAGATTTCTACCAATAGCCCTTTGCAGGTACCTCACTTGTGTGAGAGATTGGATGAACTAAACCTTACCCAAAAGGTTCCAACGCATTCTTCTCCACAAGTTAATGAAGAGAGTGAGGATGAAAGCATTGAAGGAACTGAACTTCCTCCAACATCAAACACAATTCCACAAGAGGAATTAATCCAAGATGATGTTGCACAACCAACTCTACTGACTGATTTAGTCACACTTAGGGATCACACCAGATCTCAAGTGATTGGAGACATATCAGTAGGTGTATAGACAATGCATCAACTAAATCAAGATGTGATGCATGCATGTTTTCTCTCTCAGGTTGAACCTCTATCCATCCATGATGCTGAGCAAGATCCTCACTGGATCATTGCAATGCAGGAGGAATTAAATCAATTTGAGAGATGTAGAGATTGTGATTTGGTTCCAAGACCTCAAGACTATCCAGCCATTGGAACCAAATGGGTATACAGCAACAAACTGGAGACCCAAAGAGTGATTGTGAGGAACAAGACTAGGCTTATTGCTCAAGGTTATAGGCAAGAGGAAGGGATTGACTATGACCAAACATTTGCACCAGTTGCAAGGTTGGACGCCATCAGAATTTTTCTAGCCTATGCAGCATACAAAAAATTCAAGGAATATTAGATGGATGTAAAGAGTGCATTCCTCAATAGAGTACTTAAAGAAGAGATTTATGTTGAACAACCTCCAGGTTTTGTCTCTCCAACTCACCCTTATCATGTTTTCAATTTGCATAAAGCTCTTTATGGTCTCAAGCAAGCTCCAAGATCTTGGTATAAAACTCTACCTAGCTTTTTGATAGAGCATAAATTCATTAGAGGCATTGTAGATAGAACACATTTCACTAGACATCATAAGGATCAAATACTGTTAGTATAAATATATGTGGATGACATTATATTTGGGTCTACTGATTCCAAATTATGCAAGAGGTTCTCTGACATCATGCATTCAAAATTTGAAATGAGTAACATGGGTGAGCTCTCCTACTTCCTTGGTCTCCAAGTGAAGCAGTTGCCTGATGGCATCTTCATATCTAAAGCTAAGTATGCTAAAGAGCTTATAACGAAGTTTGGGATGGCTGATGCTTCAGCAAAGAAAACACCTATGGCTACTAATGTTGTGATTGACTCTGATGCACATGGGAAACCTATGGATCAGAAATTATATAGGGCCATTGTTGGGTCCCTACTATATCTTACAACAAGCAGGTCTGATATTATGTTTGCCACATGCCTTTGTGCTAGGTTCCAAGTGAACCCAAAAGAATCTCATCTAATTTTCTTAAAAATGATTTTGAGATATATAAAGAGTTGTCCTAGTCTAGGCCTATGGTATCCAGCTGAGTCAGAGTTTGATTTAACTAGATTTTCAGATGCTGACTCTGCTGGATTCAGGATTGATAAGAAAAGCACCTCAGGGACTTGTCAGTTCCTTGGTATGAGGTTGGTATCCTAGTTTTGTAAGAAACAGTCATCGTTGTCTACCTCAATTGCTGAGGCTGAGTATATTGCAGCTGGCAGCTGTTATTCCCAGATGTTGTGGATTCAAAATCAATTACTAGACTATGGTCTCAACTTTAATAATTCAACTCTCTTTTGCGATAACACAAGTGTTATAGCAATAGCACAAAATCTCGTCCATCATAGTAGGACTAAGCATATAGACATTAGGCATCATTCATTAGAGAGTGTGTAGAAAAAAACAAAATTAATCTTATATATATCTACACTGATTTACAAAGAGCTGATATATTCACCAAACCTCTGGATGAGAGAAATCATCTATTCTATATAAATCAGCTTGGAATGATCAATGGAGAAGATTTAGTTTAAGTTCTATCAGCTCTCGACGAATTTTCCAGAGTTCGTCAAACAGAGTTCGACAAACTGAGGAAAGTTTGAGAGAATTTCGTTGAACGAAGATCGATGAACTCTCTGTGAGTGAAGTTGTTTTCGTCGAACGCAGATCGACGAATCCACTTCAGAAAACTTTCGTGAAACGAATCTCGACGAAATGTCTTCAACTCTTCCAGCTGAGCTCGACGAATTATTTCACTACCAATTATTTCGTCGATCTTAGGTCGAAGAACTTCTTATTTTTCGTGGAATGGAGTTTGTCGATTCATATTCCATAAAATCTTATAACTATGTTTTCTTCGACCTCCGTCCCGTGCTTTCTGTTCCCTTTGCACTTGATTGCTGTTTTTCTCTCTTGCAGGTGATTTCATGGCGATTCAAGTAGGAGCCCTTGTCATAATGAAGTTTAACACTGGATTTGACGTCGACTTTGATTCTTTTCAACAATCAGATCCTATTTTTCTACATATTCTGGAACTTATGGAAGAACAACAATTGAAAAATCTGATGACTAATAGAATCAAACTGTCTACAATTGAAATTAGAGAATGGGTTTACACGTCATCTACATTAGAGGAGAACACCATGACAGGAACAATTGCGGGTAATTTTGTGTATTTATCTCCCTCCGTACTTACTGAACTTTTTGGATTTGTTAATGGAGAAGAAAAATTAGACATTGATTCTGAAGAATATGATAAGATGTTAAGTTTGATGGGTAATACTGGAGATAACCCCAATAAGCTGTTGAAGAAACATCTATCTATAGAATTTAAGTTCTTGGCAGATATTTTTGGGAAAGTTTTGTTGGGCAAGCATACTGCCCATGATTTCATAACCAGACATCAGTTTCTAGTTATGTGTGTAGTGGTTAATCAGAAGAAACTAGATTGGGCTCAGATCATCTTTGATCTGATAAAGAAAACGAACAACAAAAAGGACGTTTGCTTTGGAAGGATCCTAGGGATCTTCCTGAAGGCGAAGGCTGCTGAATCCCTGATCTCACCGACCATATTCATAAATTCCAATAAAAGGCTCACCTGTGCCTTATTTGGAAGTTGGGAGAGGACTATGGTTAAGCCCTCCAAGGCTTCAACCTCGTCCACATCAGCTTATGAAAGCATCGGGGTTGTAAGAGCCACTCCCCACCCTACTGAAGAGATCATCCCCACACCTCCATCCCTTCCAGCAACTCAACAGCCACAACAACTCCCAACAACAACTTCCACCACATCAACAACCAACACCCTCTGTTCATATTTCTACTATAGTTCCATCTTCTACCACCTCTCCACCCCTAGATCTTACCAACATCCCCTCATCTCCTATTCAGGAATACCATCAACCCACTCCACCTCAATCACCTCAATCCCCCAATGATTTACCAGCTCCAACACCACCCTCATCTCCTCTTCCACCCCACTTATCCTCCATACCATCCTTCAATCTCCTGACATCTCATCCCAATTCTCCTCCTCCTCCACATCCATCCACTCAGGATGTCCCCATGACAGATGTCACTCCGCCACCATCTCCAACATCTACCATCCCTCAAAATGTCTCCAACCAACATTCTAATGAACCATCTGCTACTCCACCTCTGGATCCCTTCACCATCTCCTATATGATTACTCTCATCACTCCTCTACTCAAATCTCTTATAACAGAGGCCATTTCACCTCTTGCTACTTCTATCTCCACCCTTTCTGCTCAACTCTCTGCCTTCACTGCTGCCCCCTCTTCATTCAGGGGTCTGACTCCAGTTCACACTGAAACCAGGCAGGGGGAGATGCTTAATGAATAATCTGAAGCAGCTCCAGCTGTAAGACCCCCTTTTTTTTTCTTTTTCGACACCGGGGTCTTAGGCCCAGAACCGCCGTTTTGCGGTGACTCCTTCACGCCCTGAAGGGTCATCACCACAAAGCGCCGATTCTGCCGGCCAATTCGATCACAGAAAAGTAGCAGAATAATGAAGGAAACAGAAACTGCAGTCCACAGAGAATCACATGACACAATAAATATAACTCCACGAAGGGAGTGTCCACAGCAAATAACATCAGAGTAGCAAAACGGGCTTATGCCCGGTACATCAAATCCTCACTACAAGATCTCTCATGCAGAAACAAAAGTAGAAAACTGCTCAGGGTCGAGACTCACGGTCCCGGCTGTGTGAACTCCGGAGCTAGACTGCCCCACCTCCAAGCGCACCGGTCTCTAGGGCTGCTCCTCCATGCTGGTCTCCGCGATCCCCTAAATGTTGCGGTTCGAAAACCGTTAGTCTAAAAGACTAAGTCCTATCATCCCCCACTCCTTCCCCCACGGCTCCTAGGCACCGAGCGGAGAGGAAGAAAGGGGAGGACTTGAAGGTGGAGAATATCAAAAGCAGATGGCAGCGGTCCTAATCTAGCAAGTTCTATAGCATATAAGGACAATAAGCTGTAATATGAAATGTAACCTTCGCTTATGTGAAGAACACATAAGCCAAGGGGTCTTTTGCAAGGCTCCCATCGTATAAAAAGTCCCATACCGATTTATACGTTGGGGTGTCAGCGGTCAAACAGCAGTAACTAAACATATCAAAATTAACCTTAATTTATAAACTTGCCCACACAAGCTTATAGACTAAGGGGTCGTGTAGCAGGTCCTAAAGTATAAGCGTCCCATTCCACTTATACTTTAGGTGTCAAGGTTTAAGGTAACGATTATGCTATGACATGCAAGTGGGTATGATGGACATGCAAGTGCAACACACACACCCGACTCTGTGCACACGGACCTTTAGTTCCCCCTTTCTGGAGCCGTAACCTCCCAGGATACCTCCGTAGTGGCAGACGGAAGCGGTGGGTTGGGCCTCGCCCACCTCTAAACCAGTAAAGCACTACCGGTCAGACCTATCGTACGCCTCAACGCTTGGTGCACGAAGCGGACTCCTGCGTACTCTTGCCGGCTGGCGCACCGGACTTCTGTTGGCGAAGTGCTAACCACACTTGCCGAGTCAACGTATTGGTGTCGATGCATCGACCCTCCAATACCGAAGACCCACCACCTTAATTTTCTTTCCTTTTATACACATGCAAATTAGCGTAATCAAGAACCGAGCCGAAGCTCCCCGGACCAACACGTCCGTCTCAAGCAATCGAGCCGAAGCTCCCCGGACTCAAGGTCCGCCTTTTAACCATCCGAGCTGAAGCTCCTATCCAACCTCTGGTGCCATCAGTGTTGTGGAATGTGCAACCCTAATTACTAAGTTACTCTTTTCAGCTTGTTAAACAGTTTACGTTAACCCAGGACTGCCCCCGGTATTCCCTGTGAAGGGCTCTCAAGGGGCACTAGGAACTATGTTGGGATTACGCCCAGCGTTCCCTTTCGCAAGGTACTTATTTTATTATTGGTTGATTCCCTTACCCCTTTATTTTCTCATATTTCGATATGCTAATCCTAGGGTATTTTTACTCCAACTCTCCTTGGGTAGGACGATCTTTCGTCGGACCCGAACGCCGATAACCCTAGACAGAACCATACCTTACTCACCCATCTTCCAAGACGCACCTAGATCTATTTATCCTTCCAGCAGCCCAATCAAGACTCATCAAATGTGCCCTAATTCATGTCCCAACTGATTTTCTGCAGTTTTACTAAATGCAGGCCACTTAAGCTATATGACCCGTAGAAAGGGAAGTATGTCATATGTTCATCCGATGCTCATGTAAAAATTATTAGAAGTTCATATGGGCATATGCAGACTGAATCCACAATTTCCTAATTTTTATGATTTAAATACTAATTTATTTATTTATTTTAAAAACCAAAAGTTCCAAGGTTGAACAGGAAGTACAAGATTTAAGCAATATAAAGCTCTACTAAAATTATGATAAATGTAAGATGGGTAATCATCTAAAAATCCAGAAGTTCCAAATTTTTCTAGCAAGATTTTAGCCCTTAAATTGTATTTTCAATTTATTCCAAATAATTCATAAAAAAGGGATGTACAATGAAAATACTTCCAACAATTCAGAGAAAATTCCAGGATGATGGTAAGGGCCTATGGAACCTCTATGTAAACTTTCATAATTTTATTGAAAGAATTATTGCCCAAACTAATTAATTAACCTATTCTCAAAAATATGGCCTTGTAAAGAAAGTTCTGAAAACAGACCTCTAAAAATTATAAATAAATTCATACAAGTATCTTGGGGCCTTAATACCTCAAAACCTAAGTGTCATGATTTTTAATCAGATATATCAACCATAATGAATTTTGCTTACCAAAGCCCATTTCTGAAATTAATGAAGGAAGTACCAAATACAGTTAATTGTAAATTGTGATAAAATTCAGAGGTGATCAACTAGAACTATAATAACCTCTGACCAAGTTTCATCATGTTTTAAAGCACATAACATCCTTAATAAAATTAAACATCATTTTGGGCCTTTTGGTAATTAACAAATGAAGTACTACCAATTTTAATCAAAATTCCTCAAGTAATTATCATAGATCCAAACACCCTAATCCCCTCACTAGCCAAATTTGGTTAAGTTTCAAGGTGTTTAGCTAACCTAAACCTACACTACAAGTTTTAGGACCTAAGCTAGGGTTAGGGTTTTGGGGGCCCAACCATTTTCACAATTTGCTAATATTTTTACCAGAGGGTTTTATATATCCTAGGAACCTCCTTGCAAAATTTGGAGTTCACCCAAAGTGTTTAGGACTCATACCCTTCACAAGCCCAAAAGGTCCCTCCTTAGGGTTTGACCTAGGAACTTAGGGCAAATCGATTCCTCCCTACCCCATATTCCATGGGGAGGTGATAAGTGCTATAACAAACCAGTGGCCCAAATTTCAGCCTCTGTTGAGGTGATTTGGTCACTCAAAACCAAAAGTGCAACTTTTGACCAAAATGCCCTTTTTAAGGTATAGCTAGGGTTGGGTCAAAACCTATTCAAAACACATCCAACTTAAATGAAATGTTATACAGATACCTAAAATGAACCCAGGGACCACTCACCAAAATTTGGGAGGGTTTGGAGGTATTTAGGGCACCTATTTAATTTATCTAATAATTATTAAATATTTACAAAAACTATAGAAATATTTTCTCCAAAAATTCCCATTTTTGGGCAGGCCCTAGGTATGTCTAAGATAGACGCTCTGCCAAAATTTCAGCTAATTTGGGCTAGGGGTGAAGAGTGGGCACTCAATTTAGTAACTGCCTAGCCCTAAGGGTATGTCCCACCAAAATGGGTGCCCTGGTCAAACCAGAAGCCTAAATGGATTCAAACCAATTTTAGAATACAGTAGACAGGAAGGGCTACAATTCATGTGTTGATCCTTTTCCCATACAGAGCCTCTAACTATTTTTAAAAATTTAAAACATTAAATGCCTAAAGTGTGACAAAAATGCATTATTATGAATTAATTCCTATAGTTTGAAATCGGGCCCGCACGCATCTTGAAGCAAAAGGGACGGGATTCCTTCATCTTCTTCCTTGAGCCGATGGCCAGGATTCACCCCGCCTGGAGCCACTTCCAAGCGCCACTGCCGGCGATCCAGCCCCTTCCCCGGCCGGCCACCGCCACCAACACCTCCGTTGAGGTGGTGGCTATCGTCAGGCGGTGGCTCCGCCGCCGGAGAGGCATTTTCCGGCGGATAAAGCACGATATTTTCTTGCCGAAACTAGGAAAAATCTCGGATTGAATCGGGCTCAATTGAGCCCGAAACTCAAGCCTAATGATTCCTAGGATCTACCCGCGGGTTAAGGAGAGGAGGAGGACCTTCCTGGCGGCCTGGATGCGAGAGGAGCGGCGGGATGCCATTGACGATGGTGGCGGCGCTCGGCTTCTGCAACTGCACAGTGGAATGGCTCGTCTCCTCCAGGTAAACGCTCTAAAATGATCCCCTCGGCTCCCTGAAGGTGTTTAAATGGCAAATGGGGGAGAGGGGAGGCTGGTTCTTCAATGGCCATTAACACCATTAATGGTGTGGCTCGGGTTGTGTGGAGGGGGGCTGAACCCACCCCTTGGTGGCCGGGAAACGGCTGGAATCAACTCCTCTCTCCTAGAGGAGTTGATTGCAGCCATAATGGGTGGCTGTTAGTCTCCCTTGGCCGGCCTCTCACTTCCCCCTTCTTCTTCCTTATTTTTCTCTCTCCTCCATTATCATGGAGAGGAGCTCCTTTCTCTCTCCTAGTCACCCCTGGTTGACTAGTCAGCCTTACAAACTAAATGCAGCCCACTGGATTATGATGGTCATGGGAATGGGTTTAGCCTAAGGGAGAAGTTTCTTGGGCTTGGGTTAGCCCCTTTTTGGGCTAAGTTTGACTTGACCCAAATGAGAGTTGACTTGGTCAATTTGACCATCTAGGTTGACCCCATTGTGTCCTGGGTGACCCATTGGCTTCCCTTAGGGTCTAGGTAGGGTTATGAAGGGTTACCCTGTACCTTGGAGGTCACATACCCTTAGTAAGGGTACTTTGACCAGGTTAGGGTTTGAGTTGACTTGGGTCAACCTGGCCTCTAGGGCTGACCCCTATGTGTCCTTAGTGACCATTTGACTTCACTTTAGGGTTAGGAGGGCATAGGAGGGGTCCTTTAGGTTAGGAGTAGGTCAGTTGGCCCTAAGTAGGCTAGTTTGACCCCTTTTTGGGCTAGGGTTGACCTTAGTCAACTAGGCCTCTTGGGTTGACCCTAAAGGGTCCTTTTGGCTCCAATGGGTCTCCCAAGTATTAGGGGTGTTGTGGTAGGGTCTTGGGGTTAAGGTGAAGCCCCATTGTCATTCTAAACCATTGTTCAAAATTCTACTATTTGCAGACCATGGTGATCCTCACCTTGGCCTCCTATCTCTTGGCCCATTTCTGGCTTCCTAGGGTTTGTCATGACCTAGTCATGGCCAAACCACTCTTAGGGATCTAGTTGGAAATGGGATGTTACAAATCCCAATAAACAAAACAAAGATTTCGTCCCCGAAATCAAGGTTGGGCCTACGGGTCTTACTACCGAAGGAAAGAGTCTTGTAACATCCCATTATGACGCCTTGTTTGTTAAATTAGATTTTTACGGGAAAACATAGATCTAAGACCCTTTCGCCCAATCGGCAAACCAAAATCCCAATAAACAAGGATAAGCCCCCAATAAACAAAAGATAAGCCTTTATATGCCTAGAGCAGCCCTTAGTATACTTAAAGCAGGAAAAATAAATTAACATCTTGAGGGGTCTGAGAGGTATACCTGACTGAATAGCTCGGGGTATCTTTGTCGCATAAGGTCCTGTGGCTCCCAGGTATGCTCCTCCTGGCCGTGGTTCCTCCACAGGACCTTGACTAGTGGGACCTTCTTGCGTCGCAAGACCCGCACTCCTCGGTCGTCGATCCTCACAGGCTCCAAACGAACCGACCGGTCTGAAGCTACCGGCCCTTCGGTGGTCAAAATCTGCTGCTCCGGGCGTAGCAGAGCCCTCCTCAAAGAAGAAATGTGGAAGACATCGTGCAGCGCTTCCAGCTCTGGTGGTAACTCCAGCCGGTAGGCTAGGGGTCCGATCCGCTCCAGGATCCTATAAGGGCCCATGTACCTAGGGCTGAGCTTCTTCCTCCGACCACGCACCCGCGAGACTCCATGCATGGGCCGGATCTTCAGAAACACCCGGTCCCCCACCTGGAACTCCACCTGCCGATGCCGGGCGTCATAATACTTAGCCTGTCTACTCTGTGCCTCGAGCATCCTGTCCCTGATCAGCCTCACCTGTGCCTCGGTGTCTTCAACAAACTCTGACCCCAACACTTTCGGATCTTCGTTCTGCACCCAAGAAAGCGGGGTCCGGCATCTCCTCCCGTACAAGGCTTCGTAAGGCGCCATCCTGATGCTGGACTGGTGGCTGTTGTTATAGGAGAACTCGACAAGGGGTAAGAGTTTCTCCCACGGTTCCCCGCGGTCTAAGATGCATAGCCTCAAAAGTTCCTCCAGCGTCCGGTTGGTGCGTTCTGTCTGCCCGTCTATCTGGGGGTGGAATGCAGTGCTGAAGGTCAACCGCGTGCCTAAGTAAGCTTGCACGGATCTCCACTCCCTGGAGGTGAACCGGCCATCCCGATCCGACACTATCGTCCTGGGCACGCCATGATAACGAATGAATTGTTCCACAAACTTCCGCACCAGTACTCCTACTGAATCATCCTTCCTGATCGGTATAAATCGAGCCACCTTGGTCAACCGATCAACGATTACCCAAATCGAGTCATTCCCTGTCCGAGACCGGGGAAGCCCATGTATGAAGTCCATGGCTATGTCATCAAACTTCCACTCCGGCACCGGGAGTGGCTGCAATAGTCCTGCGGGGTTCCTGCACTCCGCCTTCACTAGCTGACATGCCTCACAATGGGTCACGAAGTGTGAGACATCCCTCTTCATGCCCGGCCAGTACATCGTCTTCTTCAAATCAGCCGTCATCTTTGTGATCCCCGGGTGTACAGAATACCGGCTGCAGTGCGCCTCCGTCATAATATCCTCCCGGATCTAGCGTCCCTCCGGTATATACACCCGTCCTCTGAAGCACACCAGGTCGTCCCTCAGTGTGTAGTCTCCTGCAGTGCCTGCCTCCAGAGCTCGGAAGATGGGTTCCAACTTGGCATCCTGCCTCTGTCCCTCTCTGACCCGGTCTCTGATGTCATCGGTAATGCCTATCGCGGCCAAGTACTCCTCATAGAGCTCAGGATCATCAGACGATAGCAGAGTAATGTGCATGTCCTCTAGTCTCTGCAGCAGCTCCATAGACATCAACTGAGGCTCTGCTCCTGCTGTGGCAGCTCTCCTACTCAGTGCATCCGCTACCACGTTCGCCTTTCCCGGGTGGTAATGCATCTCATACTGATAGTCAGAAAGGAACTCCACCCACCGCCTCTGCCTGATGTTTAGTTCCTTCTGCGTGTCCACGTACTTAAGGTTCTTATGATCGTAGTATATATCACAGTGGACTCCATAAAGGTAGTGTCGCCATATCTTCAGTGCGAATACAACTGCTCCCATCTCCAGGTCATGCACTGGATAGTTCTTCTCATGGGTCTTCAGCTGGCGGGAGGCATAAGCTATGACGTGTCCGTTCTGCATCAGTACTGCTCCCATCCCCTGATATGATGCGTCAATGTAGACTTGAAATCCCTCCCTCCCCGAGGGGAGAGTAAGAATGGGAGCCGAGGTCAGCCGATCCTTCAGCTCCTGGAAGGCTGTCTGGCACTGCGGGGTCCACACGAACGGTACCTCCTTCTTCGTCAAGGATGTGAGCGGGAGGGCGATTCGAGAGAATCCCTCCACGAACTTCCGGTAGTAACCGGCAAGTCCTAGAAAACTCCGTACATCAGTGGCTGTTTTCAGCTGCGGCCACTCCGAAATAGCTCGAATCTTTGCCGGATCCACTGCCAGCCCGGCTCCGCTGATAATGTGGCCTAAGAAAGCCACCTCCTTCAGCCAGAACTGACACTTACTGAACTTCGCATAAAGGCGATGCTCCCGCAGTCTTTCCAAGGTCAGTGCCAGATGTCGTGTGTGCTCCTCCTCCGTCTTAGAATAGATAAGGATGTCGTCTATGAACACTATGACGAACACATCCAAATAGGCCTCGAAGACCCGGTTCATGAGGCTCATAAACACCAACGGAGCATTTGTGAGCCCGAAGGGCATCACGATGAACTCATACAATCCATATCGGCTACTAAAGGCTGTCTTCGGAATATCCTCCTCCTGGATCCGCAGCTGGTAGTAGCCTGATCTCAAGTCCAGCTTCGAAAAATAATGGGCTCCCTCCAGCTGATCGAACAACTCGTCTATCCTGGGGAGCGGATAGGTATTTCGGACGGTCAGCCTGTTTAGTGCTCGATAGTCGATGCACAGGCGTAAAGTGTCGTCCTTCTTCTTCACGAATAGGACAGGAGCTCCCCATGATGAGGAGCTCGGCCTAACAAATCCTGCTTCCACCAGCTCCTGCAACTGTGTCCGAAATTGCGCCAACTCCTTTGCGGCCATTCGATAAGGGGCCTTGGATACCGGCTTAGCCCCTGGTACCAACTGAATCTGGAAGTGCTTCTCCCTATACGGAGGTAGTCCTGGCAGCTTATCCGGAAAAATATCGGCGTAGTCACGAACCACCGGAATGTTAGCAATCAGGTCCTTCTCCTCAGTCATCTCGAATAATACTTGATATATCTCGTCCCCTTGCATATGAGCCTTAACGGCCTGAATAGATGAAAGCAGGTGACGGGAGACCGGTGTAGTACCTTCGAACATCGCATAAGTATCGTCGTGGCTCAGCACGACCCTCCTTGCCGGGCAATCAATCTGGGCATGGTTCCAGACAAGCCATGTCATGCCCAAGACGAGGTCGAAGTCCGGCATCCTCAGGATCGTTGCCGGGGCCTCGAGTGTGAACCCGTCTATGGTAACCTCCAGGAGGCACTTTTCTGTGGACTGGATCTCCATCCCATTGGGGAGGCGCACCCTCCTGGGTAGTCTCGTATAACATCGAATCTGATCCAGGTCCTTAACGAAATCCTCCGACACAAAGTTGTGCGATGCCCCCGTGTCGAACAGGGTATGGGCAGGTTTGCCGCACACCATCACCATTCCTAAATCAGTTTGAAAGAAACTCTGGTGTAAGGTTTTCTAACCTAGGTCGTTTAGTAGTTCTATTAACACTTAATATGAGTAATGAATGAATCCAAAATTAAGATTACTCTCATACCTGCAATAACCCTGTCCGGGTTCCGGGGCTGTGCTGAGTCCAAAGCGTAAATCTGCTCCCCATTCTGCCTGCGGTCGCCTCCCTGGTAACCACGTCCTCGGCCGCGTCCTCGGCCTCCGAAATGCTGGGCCGGTGGGCTACCCCGTGGTGCTGGAGGTGGTGCCCCCCTCATAGGGCAGTCTCTCCGGAGATGTCCCACCTGGTGGCAATGGAAGCACTCTGGCGGGGGATACGCCATACCCCGGGGTCTCTGCATCTCCTGGATCCGGAGAGGTTGAGGGGCCAAAACCACCTGCTCTCTCGGCTCCTGCCTCAACTCCTGATGAGGCTGCTCCTCTGCCCTCCTTCCATCTGGTATGGTGCCTCGCCGCTGATCATTGCGGGCCCTCCGGCCCTGGTCCTCCGCTTGCCGTTTCCGGGCCCGAGTGGTGTGCCAGTCGGCCTCAATCCTCTTCGCCATCTCCAAAATCCGGGAGATGGGCCCGTCAGAGACAAAAAGCAAGGCCTCCCTCAATTCCTCTTTGAGGCCCTTATAAAATCTCTTGACGTAACCTGCTTCGTCCAGCTGATAGGAGCCCGCATATCGGGCCAAATGATCGAACTCTCGGTGGTACTCCACCACCGTCCTGGTGCCCTGCCTCAGCTGCAAGAACCGCTCCTCCAACTCGTCCCTTGCCGACTGAGGAACAAAGTGTTCCAGCAGCGTGGCCCTGAATTCTTCCCAAGTGATTTCTGCAATCTCCCTATCAGCAAAGGTCGTGTCCAACAGCGTCTTCCACCACCGCTTAGCATGTGACTCCAAGCAAGATACCACTAGGGCCACCCTCTCCTCCCAAGGGCATCGTATCCCGGTCAACATCTCGTACATAACATCCAGCCACTCCTCTGTCCGTACTGCCGACTCTGTCCCTAAGTATGATGGGGGAGAGAGTCCTCGGAAGGTGCTCATCCAGTTGGCCCCTGGGTTTGGCTGCTGGGCTGGAGCTTGCTGAGCCCGGAAGGCCTCAAGGATAGCTGTAAGGGTCTGCCCCATGTCTGACTAGAGGAAAGGTGTGGGGACCATGCGAGGTGGTGCAATGTCTGGAGTCTGCTGAGCTCCACCTTGTGGGATGGGCTGAGCTGGGGGCTGCAAAACGAACTACATTAGTAGGTAATCGACTCAATGCCCAATGGAAGTGGACAATTTACATGTGATTCCCCCCATATGGGCACACCACTGCTTCCGCTGCTTAGTAGCGGATGCACTGAGTTGGAGATTACGCCCAGCGTTCCCTTTCGCACCTAGATAATAAAATAAAGGGCTCTCTCCCCCATCATAGGATGCACTGAGTTGGACATATGCGCTGAGCTGGGGGCTGCAAAACGAACTACATTAGTGGTAAATAGATCTAGGTGCGTCTTGAAGGGCTCTCAAGGGGCACTAGGAACTATGTTGGGATTACGCCCAGCGTTCCCTTTCGCAGGTACTTATTTTATTATTGGTTGATTCCCTTACCCCTTTATTTTCTCATATTTCGATATGCTAATCCTAGGGTATTTTTACTCCAACTCTCCTTGTGTAGGACGATCTTTCGTCGGACCCGAACGCCGATAACCCTAGACAGAACCATACCTTACTCACCCATCTTCCAAGACGCACCTAGATCTATTTATCCTTCCAGCAGCCCAATCAAGACTCATCAAATGTGCCCTAATTCATGTCCCAACTGATTTTCTGCAGTTTTACTAAATGCAGGCCACTTAAGCTATAGGACCCGTAGAAAGGGAAGTATGTCATATGTTCATCCGATGCTCATGTAAAAATTATTAGAAGTTCATATGGCATATGCAGACTGAATCCACAATTTCCTAATTTTTATGATTTAAATACTAATTTATTTATTTTTTTAAAAACCAAAAGTTCCAAGGTTGAACAGGAAGTACAAGATTTAAGCAATATAAAGCTCTACTAAAATTATGATAAATGTAAGATGGGTATCATCTAAAAATCCAGAAGTTCCAAATTTTTCCAGCAAGATTTTAGCCCTTAAAATTGTATTTTCAATATATTCCAAATAATTCATAAAAAATGGATGTACAATGAAAATACTTCCAACAATTCAGAGAAAATTCCAGGATGATGGTAAGGGCCTATGGAACCTCTATGTAAACTTTCATAATTTTATTGAAAGAATTATTGCCCAAACTAATTAATTAACCTATTCTCAAAAATATGGCCTTGTAAAGAAAGTTCTGAAAACAGACCTCTAAAAATTATAAATAAATTCATACAAGTATCTTGGTGCCTAAATACCTCAAAACCTAAGTGTCATGATTTTTAATCAGATATATCAACCATAATGAATTTTTCTTACCAAAGCCCATTTCTGAAATTAATGAAGGAAGTACCAAATACAGTTAATTTTAAATTGTGATAAAATTCAGAGCTGATCAACTAGAACTATAATAACCTCTGACCAAGTTTCATCATGTTTTAAAGCACATAACATCCTTAATAAAATTAAACATCATTTTGGGCCTTTGGTAATTAACAAATGAAGTACTACCAATTTTAATCAAAATTCCTCAAGTAAATTATCAGAGATCCAAAACACCCTAATCCCCTCACTACCCAAATTTGGTTAAGTTTCAAGGTGTTTAGCTAACCTAAACCTACACTACAAGTTTTAGGACCTAAGCTAGGGTTAGGGTTTTGGGGGCCCAACCATTTTCACAATTTGCTAATATTTTACCAGAGGGTTTTATATATCCTAGGAACCTCCTTGCAAAATTTGGAGTTCACCCAAAGTGTTTAGGACTCATACCCTTCACAAGCCCAAAAGGTCCCTCCTTAGGGTTTGACCTAGGAACTTAGGGCAAATCTATTCCTCCCTACCCCATATTCCATGGGGAGGTGATAAGTGCTATAACAAACCAGTGGCCCAAATTTCAGCCTCTGTTGAGGTGATTTGGTCACTCAAAACCAAAAGTGCAACTTTTGACCAAAATGCCCTTTTTAAGGTATAGCTAGGGTTGGGTCAAAACCTATTCAAAACACATCCAACTTAAATGAAATTTTATACAGATACCTAAAATGAACCCAGGGACCACTCACCAAAATTTGGGAGGGTTTGGAGGTGTTTAGGGCACCTATTTAATTTATCTAATAATTATTAAATATTAACAAAAACTATAGAAATATTTTCTCCAAAAATTCCCATTTTTGGGCAGGCCCTAGGTATGTCTAAGATAGACTCTCTGCCAAAACCTTACACTAGGTCCTTCTCCTCAGTCATCTCGAATAATACTTGATATATCTCGTCCCCTTGCATATGAGCCTTAACGGCCTGAATAGATGAAAGCAGGTGACGGGAGACCGGTGTAGTACCTTCGAACGTCGCATAAGTATCGCCGTGGCTCAGCACGACCCTCCTTGCCGGGCAATCAATCTGGGCATGGTTCCAGACAAGCCATGTCATGCCCAAGACGAGGTCGAAGTCCGGCATCCTCAGGATCGTTGCCGGGGCCTCGAGTGTGAACCCGTCTATGGTAACCTCCAGGAGGCACTTTTCTGTGGACTGGATCTCCATCCCATTGGGGAGGCGCACCCTCCTGGGTAGTCCCGTATAACATCGAATCTGATCCAGGTCCTTGACGAAATCCTCCGACACAAAGTTGTGCAATGCCCCCGTGTCGAACAGGGTATGGGCAGGTTTGCCGCACACCATCACCATTCCTAAATCAGTTTGAAAGAAACTCTGGTGTAAGGTTTTCTAACCTAGGTCGTTTAGTAGTTCTATTAACACTTAATATGAGTAATGAATGAATCCAAATTAAGATTACTCTCATACCTGCAATAACCCTGTCCGGGTTCCGGGGCTGTGCTGAGTCCAAAGCGTAAATCTGCTCCCCATTCTGCCTGCGGTCGCCTCCCTGGTAACCACGTCCTCGGCCGCGTCCTCGGCCTCCGAAATGCTGGGCCGGTGGGCCACCCCGTGGTGCTGGAGGTGGTGCCCCCCTCATAGGGCAGTCTCTCCGGAGATGTCCCACCTGGTGACAATGGAAGCACTCTGGCGGGGGATACGCCATACCCGGGTCTCTGCATCTCCTGGATCCGGAGAGGTTGAGGGGCCAAACCACCTGCTCTCTCGGCTCCTGCCTCAACTCCTGACGAGGCTGCTCCTCTGCCCTCCTTCCATCTGGTATGGTGCCTCGCCGCTGATCATTGCGGGCCCTCCGGCCCTGGTCCTCCGCTTACCGTTTCCGGCCCCGAGTGGTGTGCCAGTCGGCCTCAATCCTCTTCGCCATCTCCAAAATCCGGGAGATGGGCCCGTCAGAGACAAAAAGCAAGGCCTCCCTCAACTCCTCTTTGAGGCCCTTATAAAATCTCTTGACGTAACCTGCTTCGTCCAGCTGATAGGAGCCCGCATATCAGGCCAAATGATCGAACTCTCGGTGGTACTCCACCACCGTCCTGGTGCCCTGCCTCAGCTGCAAGAACCGCTCCTCCAACTTGTCCCTGGCCGACTGAGGAACAAAGTGTTCCAGCAGCGTGGCCCTGAATTCTTCCCAAGTGATTTCTGCAATCTCCCTATCAGCAAAGGTTGTGTCCAACAGCGTCTTCCACCACCGCTTAGCATGTGACTCCAAGCAAGATACCACTAGGGCCACCCTCTCCTCCCAAGGGCATCGTATCCCGGTCAACATCTCGTACATAACATCCAGCCACTCCTCTGTCCGTACTGCCGACTCTGTCCCTAAGTATGATGGGGGAGAGAGTCCTCGGAAGGTGCTCATCCAGTTGGCCCCTGGGTTTGGCTGCTGGGCTGGAGCTTGCTGAGCCCGGAAGGCCTCAAGGATAGCTGTAAGGGTCTGCCCCATGTCTGACTGGAGGAAAGGTGTGGGGACCATGGGAGGTGGTGCAATGTCTGGAGTCTGCTGAGCTCCACCTTGTGGGGTGGGCTGAGCTGGGGGCTGCAAAACGAACTACATTAGTAGGTAATCGACTCAATGCCCAATGGAAGTGGACAATTTACATGTGATTCCCCCCATATGGGCACACCACTGCTTCCGCTGCTTAGTAGCGGATGCACTGAGTTGGAGATTACGCCCAGCGTTCCCTTTCGCACCTAGATAATAAAATAAAGGGCTCTCTCCCCCATCATAGGATGCACTGAGTTGGACATATGCGCTGAGCTGGGGGCTGCAAAACGAACTACATTAGTGGTAAATAGATCTAGGTGCGTCTTGAAGGGCTCTCAAGGGGCACTAGGAACTATGTTGGGATTACGCCCAGCGTTCCCTTTCGCAAGGTACTTATTTTATTATTGGTTGATTCCCTTACCCCTTTATTTTCTCATATTTCGATATGCTAATCCTAGGGTATTTTTACTCCAACTCTCCTTGGGTAGGACGATCTTTCGTCGGACCCGAACGCCGATAACCCTAGACAGAACCATACCTTACTCACCCATCTTCCAAGACGCACCTAGATCTATTTATCCTTCCAGCAGCCCAATCAAGACTCATCAAATGTGCCCTAATTCATGTCCCAACTGATTTTCTGCAGTTTTACTAAATGCAGGCCACTTAAGCTATATGACCCGTAGAAAGGGAAGTATGTCATATGTTCATCCGATGCTCATGTAAAAATTATTAGAAGTTCATATGGGCATATGCAGACTGAATCCACAATTTCCTAATTTTTATGATTTAAATACTAATTTATTTATTTATTTTAAAAACCAAAAGTTCCAAGGTTGAACAGGAAGTACAAGATTTAGGCAATATAAAGCTCTACTAAAATTATGATAAATGTAAGATGGTTAATCATCTAAAAATCCAGAAGTTCCAAATTTTGCCAGCAAGATTTTAGCCCTTAAATTGTATTTTTAATTTATTCCAAATAATTCATAAAAAAGGGATGTACAATGAAAATACTTCCAACAATTCAGAGAAAATTCCAGGATGATGGTAAGGACCTATGGAACCTCTATGTAAACTTTCATAATTTTATTGAAAGAATTATTGCCCAAACTAATTAATTAACCTATTCTCAAAAATATGGCCTTGTAAAGAAAGTTCTGAAAACAGACCTCTAAAAATTATAAATAAATTCATACAAGTATCTTGGGGCCTAAATACCTCAAAACCTAAGTGTCATGATTTTTAATCAGATATATCAATCATAATGAATTTTTCTTACCAAAGCCCATTTCTGAAATTAATGAAGGAAGTACCAAATATAATTAATTGTAAATTGTGATAAAATTCAGAGGTGATCAAATAGAACTATAATAACCTCTGACCAAGTTTCATCATGTTTTAAATCACATAACATCCTTAATAAAATTAAACATCATTTTGGGCCTTTTGGTAATTAACAAATGAAGTACTACAAATTTTAATCAAAATTCCACAAGTAAATTATCAGAGATCCAAAACACCCTAATCCCATCACTACCCAAATTTGGTTAAGTTTCAAGGTGTTTAGCTAACCTAAACCTACACTACAAGTTTTAGGACCTAAGCTAGGGTTAGGGTTTTGGGGGCCCAACCATTTTCACAATTTGCTAATATTTTTACCAGAGGGTTTTATATATCCTAGGAACCTCCTTGCAAAATTTGGAGTTCACCCAAAGTGTTTAGGACTCTTACCCTTCACAAGCCCAAAAGGTCCTTCCTTAGGGTTTGACCTAGGAACTTAGGGCAAATCTATTCCTCCCTACCCCATATTCCATGGGGAGGTGATAAGTGCTATAACAAACCAGTGGCCCAAATGTCAGCCTCTGTTGAGGTGATTTGGTCACTCAAAACCAAAAGTGCAACTTTTGACCAAAATGCCCTTTTTAAGGTATAGCTAGGGTTGGGTCAAAACCTATTCAAAACACATCCAACTTAAATGAAATTTTATACAGATACCTATAATGAACCCAGGGACCACGCACCAAAATTTGGGAGGGTTTGGAGGTGTTTAGGGCACCTATTTAATTTATCTAATAATTATTAAATATTTACAAAAACTATAGAAATATTTTCTCCAAAAATTCCCATTTTTGGGCAGGCCCTAGGTATGTCTAAGATAGACTCTCTGCCAAATGTTCAGCTAATTTGGGCTAGGGGTGAAGAGTGGGCACTCAATTTAGTAACTGCCTAGCCCTAAGGGTATGTCCCACCAAAATGGGTGCCCTGGTCAAACCAGAAGCCTAAATGGGTTCAAACCAATTTTAGAATAAAGTAGACAGGAAGGGCTACAATTCATGTGTTGATCAATTTCCCATACAGAGCCTCTAACCTTTTTAAAAATTTAAAACATTAAATGCCTAAAGTGTGACAAAAATGCATTATTATGAATTAATTCCTATAGTTTGAAATCGGGCCCGCACGCATCTTGAAGCAAAAGGGACGGGATCCCTTCATCTTCTTCCTTGAGCCGACGGCCAGGATTCACCCCGCCTGGAGCCACTTCCAAGCGCCACTGCCGGCGATCCAGCCCCTTCCCCGGCCGGCCACCGCCACCAACACCTCCGTTGAGGTGGTGGCTATCGTCAGGCGGCGGCTCCGCCGCCGGAGAGTTGTTTTCCGGCGGATAAAGCAAGAGATTTTCTTGCCGAAACCAGGAAAAATCCCGGATTGAATCGGGCTCAATTGAGCCCGAAACTCAAGCCTAATGATTCCTAGGATCTACCCGCGGGTTAAGGAGAGGAGGAGGACCTTCCTGGCGGCCTGGATGCGAGAGGAGCGGCGGGATGCCATTGACGACGGCGGCGGCGCTCGACTTCTGCAACTGCACAGTGGAATGGCTCGTCTCCTCCAGGTAAACGCTCTAAAATGATCCCCTCGGCTCCCTGAAGGTGTTTAAATGGCAAATGGGGGAGAGGGGAGGCTGGTTCTTCAATGGCCATTAACACCATTAATGGTGTGGCTCGGGTTGTGTGGAGGGGGGCTGAACCCACCCCTTGGTGGCCGGGAAACGGCTGGAATCAACTCCTCTCTCCTAGAGGAGTTGATTGCAGCCATAATGGGTGGCTGTTAGTCTCCCTTGGCCGGCCTCTCACTTCCCCCTTCTTCTTCCTTGTTTTTCTCTCTCCTCCATTATCATGGAGAGGAGCTCCTTTCTCTCTCCTAGTCACCCCCGGTTGACTAGTCAGCCTTACAAACTAAATGCAGCCCACTGGATTATGATGGTCATGGGAATGGGTTTAGCCTAAGGGAGAAGTGGCTTGGGCTTGGGTTAGCCCCTTTTTGGGCTAAGTTTGACTTGACCCAAATGAGAGTTGACTTGGTCAATTTGACCATCTAGGTTGACCCCATTGTGTCCTGGGTGACCCATTGGCTTCCCTTAGGGTCTAGGTAGGGTTATGAAGGGTTACCCTGTACCTTGGAGGTCACATACCCTTAGTAAGGGTACTTTGACCAGGTTAGGGTTTGAGTTGACTTGGGTCAACCTGGCCTCTAGGGCTGACCCCTATGTGTCCTTAGTGACCATTTGACTTCACTTTAGGGTTAGGAGGTCATAGGAGGGGTCCTTTAGGTTAGGAGTAGGTCAGTTGGCCCTAAGTAGGCTAGTTTGACCCCTTTTTGGGCTAGGGTTGACCTTGGTCAACTGGGCCTCTTGAGTTGACCCTAAAGGGTCCTTTTGGCTCCAATGGGTCTCCCAAGTATTAGGGGTGTTGTGGTAGGGTCTTGGGGTTAAGGTGAAGCCCCATTGTCATTCTAAACCATTGTTCAAAATTCTACTATTTGCAGACCATGGTGATCCTCACCTTGGCCTCCTATCTCTTGGCCCATTTCTGGCTTCCTAGGGTTTGTCATGACCTAGTCATGGCCAAACCACTCTTAGGGGTCTAGTTGGAAATGGGATGTTACACCAGCAGTAGCTCTAGTCTCAGTTTCTCCAGCTCCAGCAATAATAGATACAGAGGCAGTAATAGCAGATACAAAATTTATACCAGATGATACAGATTTCATTGATTTGATTTATTTCATTGAGACTGACATGGACTTTGATGAGTGAGTTACTGAAGAAATATTTACTGAAGAAATTCTTTCTGTTGGTGATTTCATGTTAAATCCCACAGTAGACTTAGTTCAATTGCTGAAAGTATTTGATACTACATTTTTGAAAGTTATTACAGCAGTATATACTAAGCCATCCTTGGCTATTGTTCCATCTACTTCCCTAATCTCTCCAAATGTTGTCAAGCAACTCAGGGATATATTTGCTGTTTCAAAGCCAGTAGTCATACCATCTCCAGAAGAAGTCATCACTGCTCTAACTTTTGTAATGGATGACTCTCCCATGCCAGCTCTGGATGACTTGATCCTGGCTGATATTGAATAAGAAGAAAAGGCAGCTAATCAAAGCACTTTCAGAATCAGTTCACTAGCTTCTCATGTGGCTTCTCCTCCAGCTCTTGTTGAAGTTCCTGCTCAAGCTCTATCTCTACCTCCAGCTCCTGAAAAGCCTATTATTTCTGTTGAGGCTCTCCAAGCTCTAAATGACTTATATGATAACCCTCAGGGAACTGATAATGATGATGAGGATGAGGTTGATGATTCTGATGATGAGCCCAAGAGGAAGCCAGTTTCCAAGAAAAGAAAAGCTCCTCCTCCTGCTCCAAAGGCAAATCCAAATAATGACACTCCCTATTATATTCTCCAAAAGATAATTCCATACAAAGGGATGCCTTCTTGGATGTGGTTATCCAAAAATCAGCAAAAGGAGTGGAAGAAAAGAAGAAGGTACTCTCCTCCTCCAGTTCAAAGATTCAGAAAAGATCCACCACCTCCAGCTGATGGTGCTTCAAGCACATCTTCTCAAAGATCTACCCCACTTCAAACATATCAAAGACACCAAGGGAGATCATATGGAAGCATCCAACACAGACATTATTCTTCAGGAAAGCAACATCATCAACAACATCAACAATTCACTGAACATCAACCAGCTTAATGTTCTAAAAGACCATCTTCTCCTTCTGTTCCTTTTGAAGATCCTGAAACAGCTACTACTGCTAGAATGGCCAGGTTCCAGGAACTAGTAGACCTTTTTATGATTAACAAAGTCAAAGCTGAAGGAAAGGATCCTTCTGAATATTCAACAATGTCAAAGTACAGGAAAGAAGAGCTCAAGAGGTTTGATAAAGCAAAAAAGTTTTCAATGTTGATGACTACATGAAGTTGCACCCAGAAGTAGTTGTCCCCAGAGCCACGTCTTTGAAGATTATAGGGGCTGCCGATATGACCATGACAAAAGTGCAAGCTTCAGATCCCAAAAGTGAGATTGTGTTTCCAAAGACTGGAGAGAAGAGCAAGCAAGAAATGTCAAAGGAAAAGAAACAGAATAAGTAAATTTTGAACTCTTTTGTTTTCTACAATTATCTATAACTGCTCTATATTCTGAACAAAGCTTATATATATATATATATCTGCTGCATGTGTTATTGATCTCTGCCATTTATATATTTTTTCTGCTTTGTTTATTTTCAGTTTGATTGGAGTCTGTAATTAGTGACCTCACCCAAATAGGGGGAGATTGGTGTATCCCTGGTAAGATTTGGGCTAGGTTCATTAAGTTCGGATCATATGACCCACAAAGTATAGACAGGGTCATGGTTGTGTCCTAGAGTCTAGGCTAAGTTCTCAGTAGCAACATCACATGGACCAGCCATCATCAGACTGCTAGAGACTCAAAGAATTAGATATTTTTCAGAGACCAAGTAAAATGAATTCGACGTTCGTCGAACCCCTATGGACAATTGTCATGCTCAGCTCGACGATCTCCGAGAAAATTCTCTGAGCTGAGCTCGACGAACTTGGTGCTCAGGACGATGAACTTTGCACACTACACTTCAACACTTCAGAAAGGATGTGTCGACACAAAGAGGAATTGTGTCGACACACAGAGGAATTGTGTCGACACACAGAATAACTGTCGATGCCAATTATGTCGACAGCAGAAGTCAGCTGTGTCGACATACAGGACTTGTGTCGACACACTCAAGATCAACACCAGAAGTCAGCTATGTCGAAACACAAGACTTATCTCGATACACTCAAGATCAACACCTGAAGCCAACTGTGTCAACACACATGACTTGTGTCGACACACTCAAGTCAGCTTGACGAACTTCATTCTCAGGTCAACGATCTTTGGACTCAACCATCAGTATTCCAAGTTTAGTTATTCTCTAGACTAAGGTCGACGAACTTAGTTCTCTGGTCGACGATTTCTGGATCCTTTACTTCAACCAGAAGCTTCACAATTTTTCTAAGTCCAGAATCATCTCCAGTCGACAAACTCAGGATTCTCAGCTTGACGAACTTTGACAACTTTGGCTAGAGTTATCCGGCAACAATTAGTGGTCCTCAGATCGACAAAATCAAATTCTTAGTCGACGAAGCCAGTTATCAGCTCGACGAACTTCAGACACAGAAAAGGCAAAGTTTCTGAAGCATACAGTTCTGTTATCAGATCGACGATCTTGGAACTCAGCTCGACAAACAGAAGTTATCTGATCGACGAACACAGCAACTCAGCTAGACGAACTGTGGACTCAGCTCGACGATTTCTGTCATCTGTTCGACGATTCCAGACTTAGTATTTCTTTCCTCTGTTCTCATTCCATGCCAATAAATTCTGAATGATTAATGATAAAATATTTTCTGAATATTACCGTTGGACGGTGCATTGATCACGACTTTCATCAGAATTATTGCTTTCCATTTTTCCAATGGACAGTTGAGGAAATAAATTAATGCAATTTATTCTCTAGGCCGTCAGCATTGATTGCAGCAGAGGAATTCAAATTTTGAAAGACAAATTCCTTCAGAAAACATAAAAGAGATTTTTCTCATTTCCTGAACATACACAAGAACACAGTATACACAGAGACACACAGACACATAGAGAATCACAATCAGTCTATCTTCAAGAGTCTCTCTGCTCCATTATTCTTTCACAGCTTTCTGATATAGAAATGAAGCCCTAGGCCAGAGGCAGATCAGCTATTGAAGAAGAAGAACAATCAATCTAAATCAAGAGTCTTCTTTCTTCATCACTCCAGGAAACTTCAAAGGACAACAACTACTCCATCTATCAAGAAGTTCCTGCAGATTTCTCTGATAAAGGCTTAAAGACTGAAGGCTTTTCACCATGCAGCAAAGCTCCAGATTTCCCTGAACTATTCTACATATCAGGGGGAGCTACTTGCTAATATCATATCGACTTGTCTTCTCTCTGATTGTTGACAGAGAAGACACCATCACCTCTCACCCCTCTCTTTATAAAGGGTTGTCATCTCCCTTCAAAAGTGATTCTTGGTTACAAGTCACCTGACCAAAAGACTTGAGATTTGGTTTTTGAGCACCTGATCAAAAGCTCATTGGTGTCAGGCACCTGATCAAAAATCTGAGTGGATTCCTACCAGGGTGGTAGAAGAGTGGATGTACCCAGGTTGGGGAACTACTATAAATTTCTTGTGTCGTCTGGTTGCTATTTCTTTTGTTTTTTGTTATGGCTGTGATTGTTAGTTAGTTGTTGCTGTGTTTTATCTTTTAATCTATTTCTTACAGCACTACGACTTGTCTGCGATAGCTAGAAAATTTTATAAGCTTTAAATACTCTTTTCACACCCCCCCCCTGCTCTAGAGTATTCCTGATCTAACAGCTCACTTTCAGTGTAGTTATTGGGGAAAAATAAATGGGGATCAGCCCCATTAGGAGGGCAGGCAGGAGCAGAGGGCCCCGGTGGTGTTGGCTCCTCAGCCACTATAGATGAGGGAGATGCCGAGGTTAGTGGAGTAGCCACCGATATGTTATCGTTTCAATCAGCCGGGGCACATTCGTAGGAACTGCCCTATGAGAGGAGCACCATTACCAGCACTCTAGGAGGCCCCACCTACTCGGTAAGTTGGTGGGCAGGGACATGGCCGGGGTCATGGATTTCAGGGGAGAGAGCGTAGGCAGGATAGGGGCAGGTTTATGCCTTGGATCTGGCACAGCCTCGGGACCCGGAGAGAGTAATAGCAGAAGTAGTGTTGGTGTATGGCAAGCTCGCCCTCACTCTCTTCGACACGGGGGCATCGCATAATTTCTTCTTAGAGGACTTTATTGAGAAGTTGGAGGGTTTTAGATTTTACGAGGGAGTTACTAGGAGGGTGCGTCTCCCCAATGGGATGGTGGTTTGATCTACTGCGAGTTGCATCCTGAGGGTGACCATCGATGGGTTGACCCTCAAAGCCCCGACAACGACTCTGCGCTTGGTGGACTTCGATCTCATTCTGGGTATGGCATGGCTCGCCCAGAACCATGCTCAGATTAACTTCCCGGCGAGGATGGTTGTACTCAGATGTGAAGATCTCTATACGATGTTTGAAGGTACTGTTCCTGTTTCCCGCCTCTTTCTCTCTTCTATTCAGGTCGTCAAGGCCCACCTGTAGGGAGACGAGGTTTACCAGGTGTTGTTTGAGATGGCTTGTAACAACCCCATCCATTTACATAGTATATACTAGAAGGTCCAGCCGGGACCCCATAGCATATACCACAAAACAGGCAGTGAAGTTACGGTATGATACCAGAGTAGCGCAGCGCACCCTAACACATTGCATTATAGCGGAAGCCTAAACACGAAACTTGAACTCCACACATGAATGTCCAACATCTAAAAGCTCCTCATTAGATATAACATAAGAATGTTTTTCAAATACAAACAGTTTGCCTTATGGCCTTACTGGGCTTCCACAATAGTGGCCTCAACATTGGCGCGCAGGTCGGCCACGTATAAATAAAACACAACATTTATAAGTTTAGACTTCGAGGGCTAGCAGCAGCAACAACAAATGCAGCAGGGACTTCAGCCCTTATGCGTCCCGCTCGGCTCTCCAACACCTGCACAGGGACAGCCCACCCAACGGTCAAAAACAGAAGCAACGGTCAGCATTCAGCTGACCAAATTATAACGACCCCACCCCTTTTCCTAGGGCGGTGGTATTCCTTCCCTGCATGCATAGCATTTCACAAGAATCTATATTTCATCCAATGTGCTCTCACGCACATACATTTCTTCACAACCGTCAACCACCCGGCCCGACGATCCGTACACTCAGGGCACATTATTGGTGTACCGGCAAACCAGTTGCCAACCACCGTATCAGGGTCACAACCCAACGGTAAAATATTGAGCATTTCACTCCATGGCGTGCAGCCTAAGTTCTAGTCGTAATGTATCGGGATTGGCTCGTAGCCCCCCATTGTGTCATTGCACACAGGACTACGACTGTCGTTATACACTCCAACAGACCGCACCTTCTGGTCTCGTGTAGGACGGACATAACGCATGTCAGATCATCCACCCCCCAATTTCACAAATCGCTTTGCCATCACCGAGCACAGCGTACTCGCGGCTATATAAAGACGCGGGTCGGTTTCACCGAACCTGTTTGGCATTCAAGCCTGGGTGCTTTCCTGGGCGCAACAGTACTTACTCTTACACCTATTTCATCTCACACATCAGCGGGTCTTTCCTGGGCACACCAGTAATTCCTGCTACTCTCTTCACAGTATGACCCCACAATTATCACAAATGTCAAGGGTATTTCCATGGCTTACCACGCCAGTACTTCCTGCTACTTCCTTTCACAGGTCCACCCATGAACATCAAGCATTATAATGGGTGTTTCCTGGACCTCCAATCCAGTACTTCCCGCTACTTGCTTTCACAGGTACAACCCAATAGCACATACATCACAAGCATCACAGGGGTATTTTCCTGGACTACCACTCCAGTACTTCCTGCTACTGCCTTTCACAGGGTTAACCCATCGACTCCTAAATGACACGTTTATCACGGAGTCTTCTCCAATGCGTCTGCAACATCACCAATCCAGACCAACCTATCCAGATGGGCTTCACACAATATACCTATTATGTACTCCATTTTTGGATCTATATGCCAAATGCTTGGGGATTCCATGAATCAACCCAAAAGACTCCCATAATCAGCCACCCTCTCGTGGGGGAATCATATGCATATGCCAAAAAGGAAGCCTTCACATGACTAGGAAGAAAGGTCATTACCCTTGAAGACCGCTTCGGTTCCATGAGCTCCTAACTGGCTAGAAAGAACCGCAAAAGCTTGTAAAGATGGCCTCGGATCTCTTGTCGGAATCTCTTAGCACCACCGATGACCAGCTCCACTTCCTCCTCCTCCTTCCTCTCACTTTCTCTCTTTAAATTGTAGGAAGATGAAGGCAATAATAAAATGAGACTTTCCTTCTAAAGTCTCGTCCTTAAGGAAGCAGGGAGTCAGCTCAACCATTAGATCCCAACAGAAGGAACGGACAACCATGATTTTGCCACAAAATCTCAATTTTTGCATAACACGGCCTGTGACACGCCCGTGTCCCAGGCCGTGTAGCTCAAGCGGTGCTTAACCTACTTATCCAATCCAGTGACACGCCCATTGACATGCCCATATCACAGGCCATGTCACCTAACACGCCTATAGACACGCCCGTGTTTGCGGCCGTATTCTTCAGGCTGCACAACATCGAAATCAAACAGAGAGTCACAGGTCCTGTGACACGCCCGTATCCCAGGCCGTGTGCCCATACAAGACACTAGATATGCCCCATCTCAACTTTGTTGGGCTGAGTTGTCGACCGCAAGGACACGCCCTGTGACACGCCCATGTCACAGGCCGTGTACTCTGCACTCGAAAATCGTTGACCGAAGTTTTGTTGACCACTCGTTGACTGCTCACCCAAGAAGGACACGCCCTGGGACACGCCCGTGTCCCAGGCCGTGTCACCCAAATTTTGACAAATTCTGGGCTTTGGGGTGTTACAACCCTCCCCTCCTTACAAACATTTTGTCCCCAAAATTTGCAGAAAGGATCTCAAACAGTAGGATTTCATTGCACAAATGTTTATTACAACGTGATATACACTGCATAATAGTTACACAAAGAGCTCGGGAAACTCAGCTCGCATGGTCTGCTCTCGCTCCCATGTGAGTTCTTCACAGCCACAATTGTCCCATCGGACTTTGACCATCCCGATCGTCTTGTTCCGCAACTATTTCTCGGCACGATCTTCGATCTGAATGGCCCTAACCCTCGTTGTTATCCCATACTCCACTAGCACACGATCATTTGAAATCACTTGAGCTAGATTTTTAACGGCTTTTTGCAGCACCGATATGTGAAACACATGATGCAATCCACCCAAGTCTGCCGACAGAGCTAACCGATAAGCATCTTCCCCGATTCGCTCGACCAATTCAAATGGACCCAGATATCTTGGACTCAACTTCTTCAGATGTCGAATCCTGGATACACCTTTGAAGGGCTTGATCTTTAAGTATACCCAGTAGCCTACCGCGAACTCCACGTTCCGGTGCTTGGCATTGTAGTATTTCGCTTGTCGATCCTAGGCTATGAGTAGCCTCACTCGAATAGTACATATGGTCGAGTTTGCTTCATCGACTTCATTACGATTATAAACTCTAGCTTCGCCAGCTTCCACCCAAGCCAAAGGAGTACGACATTTCCGTCCATACAGAGCTTCATACGGTGCCATACCGATGCTCGCTTGGTAGCTGTCATTATAGGCAAACTCCACCATATAGAGATGATCTTTCCATCACTTTCCAAAGTCTAGGGTGCACATCCGGAGCATATCCTCCATCGTCATGTTGGTCTGTTCAATTTGGCAATCAGTTTAGGGATGAAAGGCCGTACTGAATGTCAACTTCGTGCCCAACAGTAGATGAACTAGACTCCAGTCGTTCGATGTGAATCTCCCATCTCTATCCCTTACGATGCTCCGAGGAACACCGTGTAGCCGCACAATCTGCTCAACATACAATTTTGCCAAACATTCCACTGAATTATCCCATCTGTTCGGCAGGAAGTGTGCCACTTTCGTTAGCCGGTCGACAATCACCCAAATTGAGTCATTTCTACGCTGAGATCTCGGCAACTTGTGCACGAAATCCATGGAAATATCGTCGAACTTCCATTCCGGAATCGGTTACGAATTCAAATAACTGCCGGGCTTATGGAATTCTACCTTCACCATAGCACAGGTTTGGCATTTGGCCACATAATGAGCAACATCTTTCTTCACCCCTTGCCACCAGAACAGCTTTTTCATATCCCTGAACATCTTTGTGCTCCCTGGGTCGATTGAGTACTTCGTATAATGCGCTTCGTACATCAGTTCTTCCCTTGATTTACCCAAATTCGGGACGCAAAAACGGCCCTCCTTCCGCAGAAGATTGTCATCCCAGGAGAACTTGCCCTCTGGCCCATCTTTAGCATAGCGTAGGAGATCTTCATCTAGCCCCGTTGCTCATCAAATCCGGTCTGCAAGGTCACACTACACCTCCGTCCAGTTCAAATAGGCATTGGCGGTGGAATTCTTGTCAACACAAGAAATCTCCAATTCTTCTAGCTCCTGGATAAGACGTTCATCATGCCTCTGCAACCAACTCGCCCTTGCCGGAGCTCTCCGACTCAAGGCATCCGCGACTACATTTCCCTTTCCGGGCGTATAGTGAATCTCAAAGGTGTAGTCCCCAAGGAACTCCAACCACCTTCATTGTCGCAAATTCAAGTCCTTCTGCTCCAATAGGTACTTGAGGCTCTTGTGATCTGTATAGATCTCCACCTTCACGCCATAAAGATAGTGTCGCCACAGCTTTAGTGCAAAGATCACCGCTGCCAACTCTAAGTCGTGGATGGGATAGTTTCGCTCGTGCACCTTTAGCTGGCCCGAGCCATAAGCAATCACCTTCCCATTTTGCCGAAGAACGCAACCTAAGCCGCTCCCCGAGGGATCACTATATATTACAAATCCATCGGTACCACATGGCGATGACAACATAGGCGTCGTGGTCAAACGAACCTTTAGCTCTTCAAAAGCTCGCGCACACTCTGGAGACCAAACGAACTTCTGATCTTTTCTCGTCAGTGTGGTTAGCGGCAAAGCGATCCGCGAGAAATTTGCAACAAATCTTCGATAGCAGCCCGCTATCCAAGGAAACACCTGACCTCGGCCACTAAAGACAACACTGGCCACTCCTGTATGGCCCTTATCTTTGCCGGATCCACTACTATGCCCGCTCCACTCACCACATGGCCCAAAAAAGCCATCGACGATAGCCAAAACTCGCACTTCAAGAACTTGGCATAGAGCTGATTCTGCCTCAAGGTATTCAACACCAACAGCAAGTGGTTTTCATGCTAGGCTTTTGATCGAGAGTGGACCAAAATATCATCAATGAACAGTATCACGAACAGATCCAGGTACTCTCAGAATATTCGGTGCATGAAGTCCATAAACACCGAGGGCGCATTGCACAGCCCAAACGACATTACTGTGTACTCATAATGCCCGTACCGTATTCCAAATGCGGTCTTGGGAATATCTCCTTCCCGTATCCATAACTGGTAATAACCAGACTTCAAATCCAACTTGGAGTAGACGGTCGATCCCACTAGATGATCGAACAACTCATCAATCCGCAGAATCGGATATTTGTTCTTCTCTGTCATCTTGTTTAGTTCACGGTAATCAATACATAACCGTAAACCGTCGTCTTTCTTTTTTACAAAAGCACAGGGGCGCTCCAAGGTGACATGCTTGGGAGAATATAACCTTGATCTAGCAATTCTGCAGTTGGACTTTCAACTCGGCTATCTCCTTTAGCGCGACGCGATATGGAGAGCGGGCCATAGGTTTTGCACCTGGCACCAACTCGATCGTGAAGTCAATCTTACGCTGCGGTGGTAACCCAGGGAGATCCTTGGGAAACACATCTGCAAACTCCGATACAATCGGAACATCGCACACACTAGACTTAGGCTCCACATCCTGAATTAGTGTGAAGTATAACTGCACGCCCTTCTGAACAGCTTTGACAACTTGGAGTGCAGACATCAATGTCCCACCAACTCCTCGCATACCCGCGAACCTCGTTTCCTACTCGGTATTCTGGCCCAACGTGATCTCTTTGGACTTGCAATTAATCAAGGCATGCTGCTCCGTGAGCCAATCCATACTAAATATCATGTCGAATTCCGATATCGGCAATACAGATGCAGTTTAGCAGAAATCCCGACTTCCTATTTACACTGCCACATCGTAAGCTTGATCCGCAAGCATCATACAACCATTCGGTAACACCACTCTTACGATATCTGTCTTTACACGACTAGGTATCCCAAGCCATGCTATGAACGCTTTAGACAGAAAAGAATGCGACGCACACCTATAAAACAGTGCTCGCGCAAGCGTGTTCCGAATCATTACAAATCATGTGCCAATCATGTCACACACACAAGCCGCATACACATAGGCAATAAACAAAGCATGCAAGCAATACAATACTCAATAACTTAACTCGTACCTGTGACGACGTCACTCTGCTTAATGGCCTTTTGCAGGCCAAGATTGTAGACCCGGGGCTGCGCCTAAGATGTAGAGGATTCCACCACTGCCTTTCCCTTCTCAGCATATGACGCTTCCGCCTTTTTTCACTCTTTGGCGGCACCCGACACTCACGAGCTATATGCCCCACCTGTCTACAATTAAAGCATGTACGAGTATCCGGCCTTGAGGTGGCCCCCGACGTTGCTCCCATGGCAACCAAAGGAGGAGTTTGTCCAGCCATCTTGGACTTCTTACCCCATCTCTTCTTATAAAATGACTTCGCCAGTCGGGGCATCTTAAACTCCGGTTGTGTCATATCCAAGGCCCTCGTCCCTTGCACCCTCTTGATGACTTTTTCCAGCGCACACGCAGTGTCGAACAATGCCTGGAAGCCTTGGTTCACCGAACTAGAAAGCAGGAACCTCAACTCGTCTCGCAGACCTTCGTAGTACTTATTTGTCTTCCTCTGCTCATCAGCAAAAATAGAACCCGCACACCGCTCCAAGCATGTAAACTCATGCAGGTAAGCTTCAACTCTGCCTTCACCCTCCATTAGCCTTTGGAATTCACTCTCCATGGCAATACACTGTGCCGCCGGGAGGTGCTTTGCCAGGAAGAGTCTATAGAATTCCTCCATCGACACTTGTGTTAACGGTCTCTCTGTCAAGTGATGTAGCTCCATCTCATCCCTCCATAAACGCGCCTCTCCTTCCAACAAGAAGGTGGCTAAGGTGACCTTCTAATGTTCCTCCGATCCAATCACCATCATTATCCGCTTGATGCGCGACAACCAATCTTCAGCCTGCGCAGGAGATCCCACTCCCAAGAATGTAGGTGGATGAAAGCTCATAAATTGCTTCAACTGCTTCTCAGCTGCTCGAGGTTCTACAGCCGCAATAGGTTCTGGCCTCGCCGCCACCTGTTCTGGCCTCACTACCGGCTGTGCCTGCCCAATCGGCTGGGCTTGTATCATGGCGAACAAAGCCTCATCAACTAATCGCATAGTTTCCGCGGATGGTGGGGTTATAGGCACCTCGGCTGGTGTCGTACTTTCATCAGAATGCTGGGGCTCCGACTGCCCATCTCCACTCTGTGTCACCTATAGGTGATCAAGACACACACATTAGCGACCGTACACAAGCAATAACAATAAGGTAGGAACACGCAGGTTCCTCAAACATATGTATTTGCATTCCTACAGTGGACATTTAGGAGTTCAATCGTGTTAGCTTGGTTCGCACAAACACGTGCTCGCCACCCCACAAAGGAAGTCGACCATGACTTCTAAAGGGAAAGACCAAGATAGCTGATACCAAAAATGTAACAACCCCATCCGTTTACATGGTATATACTAGAAGTTCTAGCCGGGGCCCCACAGCATATACCACAAAACAGTCGGTGAAGTTAAGGTATGATACCATAGTAGCGCAGCGCACACCCTAACACACTGCATTCTAGCGAAAGCCTAAACACTAAACTTGAACTCCACAACTGAATGTCCAACATCTAAAAGATCCTCATTAGATATAACGTGGGAATGTTTTACAAATACAAACAGTTGGCCATATGGCCTTACAGGGCTTTCACAATAGTGGCCTCAACATTGGCGCGCAGGCCGACCACGTATAAATAAAACACAACATTTATAAGTTTAGCCTTCGAGGCATAGCAGTAGCAGCAGCAAATGCAGCAGGGACTTCAGCCCTTATGCATCCCGCTTGGCTCTCCAACACGTGCACAGGGACAGCCCACACAACGCTGGAAAATAGAGGCAACGGTCAGTATTCACCGGACCAAATTATAACGACCCCACCCCTTTTCCCGGGGCGGTGGTATTCCTTCCCTGCAAGCATGGCGTTTCACAAGCATATATATTTCATCCAATGTGCTCTCACGCACATACATTCCATCACAACCGTCAGCCACATGGCCCGACGATCCGTGCACTCAAGGCACATTCTTGGTGTACCGGCGAACCAGCTGCCCACCACAGTATCAGTGTCACAACCCAACGGTAAAGCATTGAGCATTTCACTCCATGGCGTGCAGCCGGAGTTCTAGTCGTAATGCACCGGGATTGGCTCAGAGCCCCCCATTATGTCATGGCGCGCAGGACTATGACTCTCGTTTTGCGCTCCAACAGACTGCACCTTCTGGCCTCGCGTCGGACGGACATAACGCAGGTCGGATCATCCACCCCCCCCCCCCCCCCCCCCGTTGCTCAAATCTCCTTGCCATCACTGAGCACGGCGTACTCGTGGATATATAAAGGAGCAGGTCAGTTTCATCGAACCTGTTTAGCATTCAAGCCTGGGTGCTTTCTGGGCGCACCAGTACTTACTCTTACACCCATTTCATCTCACACATCAACGTGTCTTTCCTGGGCACACCAGTACTTCCTGCTACTCTCTTCACAGGTATGACCCCACAATTATCACAAATGTCACGGGTATTTCCATGGCTTACCACGCCAGTACTTCCTGCTACTTACTTTTACAGGTCCACCCATGAACATCAAGCATTACAATGGGTATTTCCTGGACCTCCAATCCAGTACTTCCTACTACTTCCTTTCGCAGGTACAACCCAATAGCACAGGCATCACAAGCATCACAAGGGTATTTTCCTGGACTACCACTCTTGTACTTCCTACTACTGCCTTTTAAAGGGTTAACCCATCGACTCCTAAGACATGTTTATCACGGAGTCTTCTACGGTGCGTATGCAACATCACCAATCTAGACTAACCTGTCCGGATGGGCTTCACACAACATGCCTATTCTGTACTGCATTTCCGGATCTATATGCCAAATGCTTGGGGATTCCATGAATCAACCGAAAAGACTCCCATAATCAGCCACCCTATTGTGGGGCAATCATATGCATATGCCAAAAAGGAAGCCTTCGCATGGCTATGAAGAAAGGTCGTTACCCTTTAAGACTGCTTCAGTGCCGTGAGCTCCTAACTAGCTAGAAAGAACCGTAATAGCTTGTAAATATGGCCTCGAATTTCTTGTCAGAATCTCGCAGCACCATCAGTGAACAACTCCACTTCCTCCTCCATCTTCCTCTCCCTTTCTCTCTCTAACTTGTACAAAGATGAAGGCAATAATAAAATGAGACTGTCCTTCTCAAGTCTCGACCTTAAGGAAGCAGGGAGGGAGCTCAACCATTGGATCCCAGCTGAAGGAACGGACGGATACGATTTTGCCACAAAATCTCAATTTTTGCCTAACACGGCCTGTGACAGGCCCGTGTCCCAGGCCGTGTACCTCAAGCGGTGATCAACCGACTTATCCAATCCAGTGATACACCCATGTGACATGCCCGTGTCACGGGCCGTGTCACCTGACACGCCTACAGACACACCCATGTCTGTGGCCGTGTTCTTCAGGGTGCATAACATCGAAATCAACCCGAGAGTCACACGGCCTAAGACATGCCCATGTCCCAGGCCGTGTGCCCATACACTGTACTAGACACGCCCAAGCTCAACTTCGTCGAGCTGAGTTCATCGACCGCAAGGACACGCCCTATGACACGTCGTGTCACAGGCCGTGTACTCTGCACTCGATAATCGTCGACCAAAGTTTTATCGACCACTCATCGACTGCTCACTCGCGAAGGACACGCCCGTGTCCCAGGTCGTGTTGTAACGCCCCGAAACTCAAAGGAGCAAAAGGGGGACGTTTTGGGCCAGTTTTGGGTTCTGGCTGCAGGCACATGGCCTGGGACACGGGCGTGTCCCAGGGCGTGTCAAGCGTGTGTCGACACTTAGCCGCGAAGTCGTCGAGATTTACTCGACGATTCGTTGAGACATATCACACGGCCTGCGACACGGGCGTGTCGCAGGGCGTGTCGACCCGTGTCGACACTTAGCCGCGGAGTCATCGAGATTTACTCGACGATTCACCGAGACTGGGCACACGGCCCGCGGCACGGGCGTGTCGCAGGGCGTGTCGACCCGTGTCGACGATCGTCCCAGGGAGTCGTCGAGATTCGCTCGACGATCGTCGAGACAAGGCACACGGCTTAGGACACGGGCGTGTCCAAGGTCGTGTCATCAGTTCAACGATCTTCGCTCGACGAAATGTAGACACCGTGTACACGGCCTGGGGTCCAAGTGTGTCAAAGTGACACGGGTAAGGACACGGGCGTGTCCTAGAACCCGTGTAGTGCTCGGGTTGAAAATGGGGTAAAATCATGGGGTACACGGCCGGCCACACGGCCGTGTGAGGTGGAATACGGGCGTGTCAGCTCGAACACGGGCGTGTTCGATACCCGTGTGAGGTTCCAGGCGATTCTATTTCGACGGCGAATGCGGCACACGACCCTGGACACGGGCGTGTGCCAAGCCGTGTTCGGTCCAGATTGGGCATTTCAGCCCCGAATCGAAGCCGTTCATTTCTTTAACTGGAGATCCAATGGCTGGGGGTTGTTCCTGAGAGGATATACCCGTGAGTGGACTTGGAAAACCCTCACTTTTCATACCTTATCATCTTTCTAAATTCTTGGAGAGAGAGAAGAGCCAAGGTAGGAAGAAGGAGCTAGATCCGCCATTGGAGGAGCTTCAGAGCTCCGAATCACAAGCCGACTCCGGATCCACGGAGGCAACGCTAGTGCGGTGGTTTTCATCCGATTACTTTTCAATGGCGCCAAAGAGGAACGCAAGGGTAACGATCCTCATCTTGAGCACGAATAGCTCTCTTTTCTAGCATAGGAAGCCCGCTCTCGCGAGTTTGCAGAGAGTTGGAGGCGTTCCTTCGGGTAGATATGTTAAGTCCCCGTTGTTTAGAGTCTGTATGCGAGAATGGACATAGACATGATGTGTGAAACCTACCCGGACATGTTAGTCTGATCGGTGATGTTGCATTGCATACGGACGGAGAAGACTCCGTGCTATTGGTTGTTTTTCGGGTTTTCTACGCGGTAGATTGCAGCAGGGAGCCTTGGGGACTAACCCAAAGGTGCACCCGGAAAACTGGGTGGATACGAGATCTTGCCAACTTGGTGGCCTAAGAGCCAACTTGAACATAACCGAGTTATGTGACTTGCGATAGAATGGGACTCGGTGGAAGTTTGACCCGCGCAAATGGCTTAAATTGCCGTTGCGATGTGAGCACGGGTTAGATGGAACCGTACCCGCTCTATGTCGTTCGGTTAAAGAGACCTAAGGTTACGTGGCACTTGCCGTTGGCATAGATGTGAGTCTTCGGCGGTCTATGGCTTAAATTGACGTGACCCATGCCAAGAAGACAAATTGCTCATCGGTTTGGCCGTCTAAGTGGCGGTGGTGAGTCTGGAATGTTAATGGCTTTAATTGACGTGACATCGACTGGTTCACCGAGAATGTGCCCTGAGTGCACGGGGCGTATGGCCGTACGAGCCAACGTCTGTGATGATATGGCTATTGATATACATTGCTCGCTTATGCTAATGAAATGCAGGGAAGGAGCATTGCCGCCCCGAGTTGGGGGCGGGATCGTTATAATTTGGTCAACATTGCTGACCGTTGCCTTGTTTTTCCACCGTGCGGTGGTTTGTTGCTTGCAGGTGCAGCTGGACCAAATGGTCAATAGCGGGCTAAAGCCCTTTTTGCGAAGCCGGCCCTCGAAGGCCCAAATGGAAGTGTTTACTGTTTTATTCATGTATGACCGGCCTGCGTGCCGTGGTTTGTAAAACATGTAATATTCAAGTGAAACATTTTGTAAGGCCTTAAGGCTTGTTTTGGGTATTTGTACAACATTCCTATTCTGTTCTAGTGGACATTCATGCTCTAATGCTGGGTTCTTTCTTGCAACTTTTATAAACTGCTTCCGCTAGAATGCTCTGTGTAGGACGTTGACATTGGTTGGATGGTTTCCATAAGTAACCACCCGGTCTGTCTGTGGCATACGGCGTCGGGCCCCGGCCGAACCTACTGCTATATGCTATGTGACAGATAGGGGGCGTTACAATTTGGTATCATACTACTGGTTTTGGTCGGGCTTAAGGGAATTCATGGCTGAATTCTTTTTAAGGGGTGGTGAGCACATTGTGTGCGTCATCGTAATAACAGTAAAAAGAACCCATGAATGTCCACTTAGGAATGAAAATACTCGTGTTTGAGGAACCTGCGTGTTCCTATAATTGCTGTTCGCAATTTTATTTGGTCGCTTAACGGTGTTTTGTACCACTATAGGTGACCGGAAGCGGTGCTGGACAGCCAGAATGTCCGGTTTCCGAGGAGCATAGTGCACCCGGTGAGGTGTCTGAGCCTCCTCCTTCGTATGAAACTGTTAGAAGGATCGTAGAAGCGGTGTTCGCTGTGACGGGTGCACAGCTTGGAGGAAATGTACAACCCTGCGCCCCTGTTGTGGCTTCAACGCCGGTGGGCGCGATGCAGCAGATGACCTTTGGTAGACCATTGGGGCAGCAGCTGAATATGCATTTAGTGCAGGGAGCGCACACAGTTGAGGAATATTTGCAAGCATTTCTTATGATAAGCCGCTACCCATGCTTCGAGGTGGATAATGAGCAAGCTACAGTCGATAGGTTTTATAGTGGCCTGCGTGCCGAGTTACGAGTTCTACTGCTAGGACCAAAGTTATTGGGATTCCGAGCCTTGGTGGAATCAGCTAGATCTTTGGAGGCAGATTTGAGGAAGACCCTCCCGATGCCAGCGACCATGGTATCGAACTATACAAACCCCATAAGAGCTGCATCCGGCAGAATGCTGGAGAAAGGGGCTATGAAATCGACTAGTAAAGCTACTTACACTTGTTATACTTGTGGAAAGAAAGGGCACTTTGCCCGAGACTATTGGAATGGTACTCGGAAGGGTAAGAAAGCTATGTCAGGAGCAGTCAAGGATGTTAGTGCAAAGGAAATGACATTCAAAGTGCCGAACACCTCAAAGTCTATATATCAAAAATGGTATTAGAAGCATAGGAATTCGGGTCCAGCTCCTTCTGGTGCTTCTGGGGCGACTACGGGTCATACCACAGGCACATGTTTCAACTGTGGCGAGCCGGGGCATTATGCTCGTGAGTGCCTAAAGCCCTGGAGGAAGTACGCCGTCGTGATGACAGGTATGGTTTAAAGATAGTTTTGCCTTAAACACTTGTCGCCCTAGTGCATGGTAGCTTAGAACTATTTGTGCTAAGCTTTGTTGCGACTTTACTTTATCTGCGAGAGCACCGTTCGTTTAGGGAGCTTCGCATTCCTTTATTAGGAATTATATTGTGCGTCGGAGTACCTCCTTTGATGGTAAAAGACAAATTGGATGCGTTATAGTCCAATGGTGCTCATTGTGCGCGGGTAGACGTTGTTGCGCTTAGCTTTGGATTGGGAATCAGGAGTTCGATTTGCAAGCGTCGTTACTGCCGTTGGTGAAGTTCGACGTTATATTTGGTATGGACTGGCACTCGGAGCAGCAAGCCAATATAGATGCGGTAGCAAGGAAGTCAATCTGGGTGCAAGTCATGAAACGACTTTTACGGGCTTAAAAGGGTCGAGCAAGACATTGATGTCTGCTCTTCAGGTGGTGAAGGCGGTTCGTGCGGGTGCAGAACTATTCTTTACACTTGTGGAGGTTGCAAAGCCGAAGCCCGTGTTGGATTGTATTTCAGTGGTATCGGAATACCCTGATGTGTTCCCCGCGGATCTTCCTGGAGCCCCGCCTCAGCGGGAGATAGATTTTACGATCGAGCTAGTGCTAGGTGCAAAGCCTGTGTCACGATCTCCATATTGGCTAGCGCCTAAGGAAATGGCGGAGCTGAAAGTTCAACTGCAAGAGTTGTTGGAGCAAGGGTATGTGCGCCCGAGTTCTTCGCCTTGGAGCGCACCGGTCCTCTTTGTTAAGAAGAAGGACGGAAGCTTGAGGCTATGTATTGATTATCGAGAGTTAAACAAGCTGACGGAGAAGAACAAGTACCCGATCCCCCGGATTGATGATCTCTTTGATCAGTTAGTCGGGTCGACGGTGTACTCGAAGTTGGATCTCAAGGCTGGGTACTATCAGCTGCGAATAAGGGAGAGTGATATCCCGAAGACAGCGTTTAGTACGAGATACGGGCATTATGAGTTTACGGTCATGCCGTTTGGGCTGACTAATGCGCCGTCAGTATTCGTGGACTTGATGAACAGGACGTTCAGGGAGTACTTGGACCATTTCGTGATCGTCTTCATCGACGATATTTTGGTGTACTCGCAAAGTGAGGAAGATCACTTCAAGCATCTTCATTTGGTGTTGGAGACGCTAAGGAGAAATCAGTTGTATGCCAAGTTCTCGAAGTGTGAGTTTGGCTATCCTCAGTGGCGTTCCTCGGTCATATAGTGAGTGGAGAGGGTATTGCTGTGGATCCGGCGAAGATTGTTGAGATACGGGAGTGGCCTGAGCTTGCTACGGTAGCAGAAGTCCGGAGCTTTTTGGGGCTTGCCGGCTATTATAGGCGCTTCGTAGAGAACTTCTCGCGGATAGCGTTACCTCTCACTACTTTGACGAGGAAGGAGCATAAGTTCGTTTGGACGCCGGAGTGCGCGCGAGCTTTCGAGGAGTTGTAATGTCGGTTGACCACGGTGCCAGTGCTGACTTCGCCGAGTGGGACCGAAGGCTATGAGATTTAATAGCGATGCTTCGGGCAGCGGGTTGGGTTGCGTGCTACTGCAACACGAAAGTGTAATAGCGTATGGCGTGAGACGGCCAAAAGTGCACGAGAGGAACTATCCGGTCCATGACTTGTTGTTAGTGGCCGTGAGTATTAGACTTGAAGCTGTGGAGGCATAATTTTGAACGGTGTGAAAATGGGTCTCTATGCTCGTCACAAGAGCGTGAATATTTGTTTGGTTAGAAGGATCTAAATTTGCGACAGCGTAGATGGATGGCGTTCTTGGGAGACTATACATTCAAGATCCACTACGCGCCTGATAAAGGGAATGCGGTTGCTGACGCGGTGAGTCGCCAAGCCCCAGCTCAAGCCAATTGGCTATCGGTGCATGATGAGCGGTTGGTGCGAGAGTTGGAGGCGTTGGAGATTGTTTGTGTGGACAAGCAATCAAGTGCTGAAGCAGTTCTGAATTGGCCCGAAGTCTAATTTGAACTGGCTGATCGTATTCGACAGGATTAGGATATGGATGCTCATATGAAGCAATTCGTGGTAGAGGCTCTGGATGGGTCAAAATTCCCAATTCGTTGTGGAGGACGGATTGCGTTGGAAAGACGGTCGTCCGTGCGACCCAAGTGTGGGTAATTTGTGGATGGAATTGTTGTACGAGGCATACCATACCAAGTACTCGATTCACCCGGGGAGCACGAAGATGTACCGTGATGTAAAGAAACTGTTTTGGTGGCCGGGTTTGAAAAAGCGTGTGGCGCTATACGTAGTGAAGTGCCAAACTTGCGCCTTGGTGAAGGCAGAGTGCCAAAAGCCGGGAGGATTTCTTAAGTCCTTGCCTATTCCGGAGTGGAAATTTGACGACATCTCTATGGACTTTGTGCACGGTTTGCCAAGGTCGCAAAAAGGGAAACGACGCCATTTGGGTGGTTGTCAATCGATTAACGAAGGTGTCGCATTTTATTCCGCATCGGAAGGATGATCCGGTGGAGACGTTGGCAAAGCTTTATGTGGATAACGTAGTACGGCTTCATGGTGTGCCCCGCAGCATCGTGACAGACCGAGATGGCCGGTTCACGTCAAATGATTGGAGGCTTGTGCAGCAAATGTTGGGAACAAAGCTGAAATTCAGCACAGCCTTCCACCCGCAAACGGATGGGCAGACCAAGAGGGTCAATAGAACCATGGAAGACATGCTCCGCATGTGTGTCTTAGATTTCAGAAAGCAATGGGAAGACCACCTTTATTTGGTGGAGTTCGCATACAACAACAGCTACCAAGCGAGTATTCAAATGGCGCCCTTCGAGGCCCTATATGGTAGAAGATGTCGCACGCCGTTGTTTTGGTTAGAAACGGGTGAGTCAAAGTTATATAAGCGATCGGAAGTGGATGATGCTACTTCTTTGGTGAGAACCATTCGGGAGAGGTTGCTTATCGCTCAGGACCGGCAAGCAAAGTACTATAATGCCAAGCACAGGAACGTGGAGTTCGCTGTGGGCGATTATGTATACTTAAAGATCAAGCCGTTCAAGGGTGTCTCGCGGGTGCGGCGATTGAAAAAGCTAAGCCCAAGATACCTTGGACCGTTTTAGGTTCTGGAGCGAGTTGGTGAAGCGGCCTATGGGTTGAAGCTTTCAGTGGAGCTTAGTGGTTTACATGATGTAGTCCACATTTGGGTGCTTCGGAAGGCGGTGCAAGAGCCTACGCAAGTGATCGCGGTCGATCAAGTGCCGGTGGATAGTGGGCTAACGACAAAGGTCAAGCTCGTGCGGATCGAGGACTCGGAGGTCAAGCGGATACGCAATAAAGAGATCAGGATGGTCAAGGTCTGGTGGGACAATTGCGGTCGTGAGGAGCTCTCTTGGGAGCGAGAGCAGACTATGCTTGACGAGTATTCGGAGTTGTTCCGCTCAGGTACAAAATTTTGATTTTGTAAATGTCTTTTCGTTATGTAATTTCGTGGGCGAAATTCTTTTAAGAGGGGGAGAGTTGTAACGCCCCGAAACTCAAAGGAGCAAAAGGGGGACGTTTTGGGCCAGTTTTGGGTTCTGGCTGCAGGCACACGGCCTGGGACACGGCGTGTCCCAGGAGCGTGTCAAGCGTGTGTCGACACTTAGCCGCGAAGTCGTCGAGATTTACTCGACGATTCGTTGAGACATAGCACACGGCCTGCGACACGGGCGTGTCGCAGGGCGTGTCGACCCGTGTCGACACTTAGCTGCGGAGTCGTCGAGATTTACTCGACGATTCGCCGAGACTGGGCACACGGCCCGCGACACGGGCGTGTCGCAGGGCGTGTTGACCCGTGTCGACGGATCGTCCCAAGGAGTCGTCGAGATTCGCCCGACGATCATCGAGACAAGGCACACGGCCTAGGACACGGGCGTGGCCAAGGCCGTGTCATCAGGTCAACGATCTTCGCTCGACGAAATGTCGAGACCGTGTACACGGCCTGGGGTCCAGGCGTGTCAAAGTGACACGGGTAAGGACACGGGCGTGTCCTAGAACCCGTGCAGTGCTCGGGTTGAAAATGGGGTAAAATCATGGGGTACACGGCCGGCCACACGGCCGTGTGAGGTGGAACACGGGCGTGTCAGCTCGAACACGGGCGTGTTCGATACCCGTGTGAGGTTCCAGGCAATTTGATTTCGACGGCGAATGCGGCACACGGCCCTGGACACGGGCGTGTGCCAGGCCGTGTTCGGTCCAGATTGGGCATTTCAGCCCCGAATCGAAGCTGTTCATTTCTTTAACTGGAGATCCAACGGCTGGGGGTTGTTCCTGAGAGGATATACCCGTGAGTGTACTTGGAAAACCCTCACTTTTCATACCTTATCATCTTTCTAAATCCTTGGAGAGAGAGAAGAGCCAAGGGAGGAAGAAGGAGCTAGATCCGCCATTGGAGGAGCTTCAGAGCTCCGAATCGCAAGCCGACTCCAGATCCACGGAGGCAACGCTAGTGCGGTGGTTTTCATCCAATTACATTTCAATGGCGCCAAAGAGGAATGCAAGGGTAACGATCCTCATCTTGAGCACGAATAGCTCTCTTTTCTAGCATAGGAAGCCCGCTCTCGCGAGTTTGCGGAGAGTTGGAGGCGTTTCTTCGGGTAGATATGTGAAGTCCCCGTTGTTTAGAGTCCGTATGCGAGAACGGACATAGGCATGATGTGTGAAGCCTACCCGGACATGTTAGTCTGGATCGGTGATGTTGCATTGCATAAGGCCAGAGAAGACTCCGTGCTATTGGTTGTTTTTCGGGTTTTCAACGCGGTAGATTGCAGCAGGGAGCCTTGGGGACTAACCCAAAGGTGCACCCGAAAAACTGGGCGGATACGAGATCTTGCCTACTTGGTGGCCTGAGAGCCAACTTGAACATAACCGAGTTATGTGACTTGCAATAGAATGGGACTCGGTGGAAGTTTGACCGGCGCAAATGGCTTAAATTGCCGTTGCGATGTGAGCACGGGTTAGATGGAACCGTACCCGCTCTATGTCGTTCGGTTAAAGAGACCTAAGGTTACGTGGCACTTGCCGTTGGCATAGATGTGAGTCTTCGGCGGTCAATGGCTTAAATTGACGTGACCCATGCCAAGAAGACAAATTGCTCATAGGTTTGGCCGTCTAAGTGGCAGTGGTGAGTCCGGAATGTTAATGGCTTTAATTGACGTGACATCGACCGGTTCACCGAGAATGTGCCCTGAGTGCACGGGGCGTATGGCCGTACGAGCCAATGTCTGTGATGATAGGGATATTGATATACATTGCTCTCTTATGCTAATGAAATGCAGGGAAGGAGCATCGCCGCCCCGAGTTGGGGGCGGGATCGTTATAATTTGGTCAGCATTGCTGACCGTTGCCTTGTTTTTCCACCGTGCGGTGGTTTGTTGCTTGCAGGTGCAGCTGGACCAAACGGTCAATAGCGAGCTAAAGCCCTTTTTGCGAAGCCGGCCCTCGAAGGCCCAAATGGAAGTGTTTACTGTTTTATTCATGTATGACCGGCCTGCGTGCCGTGGTTTGTAAAACATGTAATATTCAAGTGAAACATTTTGTAAGGCCTTAAGGCTTGTTTTGGGTATTTGTACAACATTCCTATTCTGTTCTAGTGGACATTCATGCTCTAATGTTGGGTTCTTTCTTGCAACTTTTATAAATTGCTTCTGCTAGAATGCTCTGTGTAGGACGTTGAGATTGGTTGGATGGTTTCCATAAGAAACCACCCGGTCTGTCTGTGGCATACGGCGTCGGGCCCCGGCCGGACCTACTGCTATATGCTATGTGACGGATAGGGGGCGTTACACGTGTCACCTAAATTTTGCCAAATTCTGTGCTTTAGGGTGTTACATGGCTGAGGTCAAGGGCTCCATTGTTGATATTCCAGTGGTTTGAGACTTTGCAGACGTATTCCCAGACAAGCTGTCAGGGTTACCACCGCATCGAGAGCAGGATTTCTAGATTTAGCTCATGCCGGGGGCTAAGCCCGTATCGAGAGCACCCTACCGTATCGCGCCGAAGGAGCTGGTACAGTTTCAGAGCCAGTTATAGGAGCTAGTAAAAGAATGATTTGTCAGGCCGAGCTCCTCGCCTTGGGGAGCTCCAGTTTTATTCGTGAAGAAGAAGGACGGCATTCTCCACTTATGCATTGATTATAGAGCCCTAAACAGGCTCACGGTTCGAAACAAATATCCCCTGTCCAGGATTGATGAGCTGTTTGACCAATTGGAGGGAGCTCATTAGTTTTTGAAGTTAGATCTACGATCAGGATATTACCCACTATGTATTCAGGAGGAGGACATTCTAAAGACAGCCTTTAGAAGTAGATATTGGCTATTTGAGTTCACAGTGATGCCCTTCATCCTCACGAAAGCCCCGTCCGCATTAATGAGTCTGATGAACCGGGTATTCGAGGCTTACCTTGACATTTTTGTCATAGTTTTTATAGACGACATCCTCATCTATTCGAGGTCTGAGGAGGAGCATGCTTGCCACCTGGCACTGACCTTGGAGAAGCTAGGGGAGCACAGGTTGTGCGTGAAGTTCAACAAGTGCAAGTTATGGCTGAAGGAGGTGGCCTTTCTGTGTAATATTATCAGTGGAGCAGGTTTGGCAATAGATCCGGTGAAGGTTCAGGCAGTTTGAGATTGGCCACCTCTGAAGACAGCCACCGATGTGAGGAGTTTTCTAGGACTTGCCGGCTTTTACCAAAAGTTCGTAGAGGGGTTCTCCCGGATTGATCTCCCGCTCACATCTATGACGAAGAAGGAGACCCCATTCATTTGGATGCCATGGTGCAAGGATTCTTTCCAGGAACTGAAGGGCCATCTCATCTCACCTCCTATTCTTGCCCTTCCGTCCGAGAGGGAGGGATTTTAGGTATACACCAATGCATCATACCAGGGGATGGGTGCCATCCTAATGTAGAATGGGCACATGATCGCTTATTCTTTCAGACAGTTGAAGAAGCACGAGCTAAACTATCTGGTGCATGACTAAGAGATGGGAGCAGTGATTTTCGCTCTGAAAATCTGAAGACACTGCCTCTAAGGGGTTCATTTTGATATCTTTTCAGATCACAAGAACCTGAAGTTTGTGGACACTCGGAAGGAGCTGAATATCCGACAGAGGCACTGGGTAGAGTTCCTATCAGACTATCAGTATACCATGTATTACCATCCCGGCAAGGCGAATGTGGCGGCAGATGCCCTAAGCCGGAGAGCCGCCACGTCAGGGGCAGAGCCCCAGTTGTTGGCTTTTGAGCTGGTGCATATGTTGGAGGAGATGCAGATATCCTTGTTATTCGAGGATGATCTAGATTTGTACAGGGAGTACCTCGTGTCGATGTGTAACACCCCCTATCCGTCGCATAGCATATAGCAGTAGGTCCGGCCGGGGCCCGACGCCATATACCACAGACAGACCGGGTGGTTACGTATGGAAACCATCCAACCAATCTCAACGTCCTACACAGAGCATTCTAGCGGAAGCAATTTATTAAAGTTGCAAAACAAGAACCCAGCACAAGCATGAATGTCCACTAGCAAGATAATAGGAATGTTATTACAAAATACTCAAAAGTCGGCCTTAAGGCCTTACAAAATGTTTCACTTGTCTTTTACATGATTTCCAAACCTCGGCACGCAGGCCGGCCATACATGAACAAAACATAAAACATTTCCACTTGGGCCTTCGAGGGCCAGCTTCGCACAAAGGGCTTTAGCCCGCTATTGACCGCTTGGTCCAGCTGCACCTGCAAGCAAACAAACCACCGCACGGTGGCAAACAAGGCAACGGTCAGCAATGCTGACCAAATTATAACGATCCCGCCCCCAATTCGGGGCGGCGATGCTCCTTTCCTGCATTTCATTAGCATAAGCGAGCAATTAAAACCATAGCCATTTCATCACAGACGTTGGCTCGCACGGCCACACGTCCCGTGCACTCAGGGCACATTCTCGGTGAACCGGTCGATGTTACGTCAATTAAAGCCATTAACATTCCGGACTCACCACCGCCACTTAGACGGCCATTCCTATGAGCAATTCGTCCTCATGGTATTGGTCACGTCAATTTAAGCCATTGACCACCGAAGACCCCCATCTATGCCAACGGCGAGTGCCATGTACCTTTAGGTCTCTCTAACCCGAACGACATAAAGCGGGTACGGCTCCATCTAACCCGTGTTCACATCGCAACGACAATTTAAGCCATTTGCGCGGGTCAAACTTTCACCGATTCCCATTCTACCGAAAGACACATAACCCCGTTATGTTCATGTTGGCACTCAGGCCACCAAGTTGGCAAGACCTCGTGTCCGCCCAGTTTTCCGGGTGCACCTTTGGGTTAGTCCCCAAGGCTCCCTGCTGCAATCTACCGTGTAGAAAAACCCGAAAACACCAAATAGCACGGAGTCTTCTCCGGCCTTATGCAATGCAACATCACCGATCCGAACTACATGTCCGGGTAGGCTTCAACCAAAATGCCTATGTCCGTTCTCGCATACGGACTCTAAACAACGGGGACTTCACATATCTACCCGAAGGAACGCCTCCAACTCTCCGCAAACTCGCGAGAGCGGGCTTCCTATGCAAAGAAAAGAGCGACTCATGCTCAAGATGAGGATCGTTACCCTTGCGGTCCTCTTTGGCGCCATCGTAAAGTAATCGGATGGAAATCACCGCACTTGCGTTGCCTCCGTGGATCCGGAGTCGGCTTGCGATTCGGAGCTCTGAAGCTCCTCCAATGGCGGATCTAGTTCCTCTTCTTCTTGCCTTAGCTTTTCTTTCTCCAAGGGTTTGGAGAGATAACAAGTGGAAAAAGTGAGGGTTTTCTAAGTCAAAACCCGGGTATATCCCTTCAGGAACAACCCCCAGCCATTGGATCCTCAGTCAAAGAAATGAACGACTTCGATTCGGGACTGAAATGCCCAATCTGGGCCGAACACGGCCTGGCACACGCCCGTGTCCAGGGCCGTGTGCTTCATTCGCCGTCAAAATCGAATCACCTGGAACCACACACGGGTCTCGAACACGCCCGTGTTCGAGCTGACACGCCCGTGTTCCACCTGACACGGCCGTGTAGCTGGCCGTGTACCCCATGATTTTCTCCCGTTTTCAACCCGAGCACTGCACGGGTTCTAGGACACGCCCGTGTCCTTGCCCGTGTCACCTTGACACTCCTGGGCTCCAGGCCGTGTACAAGGTCTTAGCACTTCGTGGCTAAGTGTCGACACGGGTCGACACGCCCTGCGACACGCCCGTGTCGCAGGCCGTGTGCCATGTCTTGACACACTGTCGACACCAAAGTGTCGACTTCGCGGGACGAGTGTCGACACGGGTTGACACGCCCTGCGACACGCCCGTGTCGCAGGCTGTGTGCCGTGTCTTGACACAACATCGAAGCACTGTGTCGACTTCACGGCTAAGTGTCAACACGGGTCGACACGCCCTGCGACACGCCCGTGTCGCAGGCCGTGTGCCCAGTCTCGACACAATGTCGAGACCAAAGTGTCGACTTCACGCCTTAGTGTCGACACAGGCTTGACACGCCCTGGGACACGCCCGTGTCCCAGGCCGTGTGCCTGCAGCCAGAACTCAAACTGACCCAAATTATTCCCCTCTGCTCCTTTGAGTTTCGGGGCGTTACAACTCTACCCCTCTTAAAAGAATTTCGCCCACGAAATTACATAAAGGGAAAAACATGTACAAACTTAAATTTGTACCTGAGCGGAACAACTCCGGATATTCGTCAAGCATCGTCTGCTCTCGCTCCCAAGAGAGCTCCTCACGACTGCAATTGTCCCACCGGACTTTGACCATCCTGATCTCTTTATTGCGTAGCCGCTTGACCTCCGAGTCCTCAATCCTCACGGGCTTGACTTTTGTCGTTAGCCCACTATCCACCGGCACTTGATTGGCCGCGATTACTTGCGTAGGCTCTTGCACCGCCTTCTGAAGCACCGAAATATGGAATACATCATGTAAACCACTTAGCTCCACTGAAAGCTTCAGTCGATAGGCCGCTTCTCCTACTCGCTCCAAAACCTCGAACGGTCCAAGGTACCTCGGGCTTAGCTTTTTCAATCGCCGCACCCGCGAGACACCCTTGAACGGCTTGATCTTCAAGTATACATAATCGCCCACAGCGAACTCCACAGTCCTGTGCTTGGCATTATAGTACTTTGCTTGTCGGTCCTGAGCGATGAGCAACCTCTCCCGAATGGTTCTCACCAACGAAGTAGCATCCTCCACTTCCGATCGCTTATACAACTTCGACTCGCCCGTTTCTAACCAAGACAACGGCGTGCGACATCGTCTACCATAAAGGGCCTCGAAAGGCGCCATCTGAATACTTGCTTGGTAGCTATTGTTGTATGCGAACTCCACCAAATAAAGGTGGTCCTCCCATTGCTTTCCAAAGTCCAAGAGACACATGCGAAGCATGTCTTCCATGGTTCTATTGACCCTCTCGGTCTGCCCATCCGTTTGCGGATGGAAGGCTGTGCTAAACTTCAGCTTTGTTCCCAACATTTGCTGCACCAGCCTCCAATCATTGGACGTGAACCGTCCATCTCGGTCACTCACGATGCTGCGGGGCACACCATGAAGCCGCACTATATTATCCACATAAAGCTTCGCCAGCTTCTCCACCGGATCATCCTTCCTATGCGGAATAAAATGCGACACCTTTGTTAATCGATCGACCACCACCCAAATGGCGTCGTTCCCCTTTTGCGACCTTGGCAAACCATGCACAAAGTCCATAGAGATGTCGTCGAATTTCCACTCCGGAATAGGCAAGGACTTAAGAAATCCTCCCGGCTTTTGGCACTCCGCCTTTACCAAGGCGCAGGTTTGACACTTCGCTACATATAGCGCCACATCCTTTTTCAAACCCGGCCACCAAAACAGTTTCTTGACGTCGCGGTACATCTTCGTGCTCCCCGGGTGAATCGAGTACTTGGTATGATGCGCCTCGTACAACAATTCCACCCGTAAATCGCCCACGCTTGGGACGCACAAACGACCGTCTTTCCACAGCAATCCGTCCTCCACAACGAATTGGGAATTTGACCCATCCAGAGCCTCTATCATGAATCTGCTTCATATTAGCATCCATAACCAAAGCCTGCCGAATCCGATCAGCCAGGTCATATTGGACTTCAGTCCAATTCAGCACTGCTTCAGCACTAGATTGTCTATCCACACAAACAATCTCCAACGCCTCCAGCTCCTACACCAACCGCTCATCATGCACTGATAGCCAATTCGCTTGAGCTGGGGCTCGGCGACTCAACGCGTCCGCAACCGCATTCCCTTTGCCAGGCACGTAGTGGATCTTAAAAGTATAGTCCCCCAGGAACTCCATCCACCTATGCTGCCGCATATTCAGATCTTTCTGATCAATCAGGTACTTTAGGCTCTTGTGATCGGTGTAGATATCAATCTTCACACCGTACAAATAGTGTCTCCACAGCTTCAAGGCAAAAATCACGGCCGCTAACTCCAAGTCATGGACCGGATAATTCCTCTCGTGCACTTTTAGCTGTCTCGAGCCATAAGCTATCACGCTTCCGTGCTGCAGTAGCACACAACCCAAACCGCTGCCTGAAGCATCGCTATATATCTCATAGCCTTCGGTTCCAACCGGCGAACTCAGCACAGGCGCCGTGGTCAACCGACACTTCAATTCCTCAAAAGCTCGCGCGCACTCCGGCGTCCAAACGAACTTATGCTCCTTCCTCGTCAAAGTAGTGAGAGGTAGCGCTATCCGCGAGAAGTTCTCTACGAAGCGCCTATAATAACCGACAAGCCCCAAAAAGCTCCGGACTTCTGCTACCGTAGCAAGCTCAGGCCACTCCCGTATCGCAACAATCTTCGCCGGATCCACCGCAATACCCTCTCCACTCACTATATGCCCAAGGAACGCCTACTGAGGATAGCCAAAACTCGCACTTCGAGAACTTGGCATACAACTGGTTTCTCCTGAGTGTCTCCAACACCAAATGGAGATGCTTGAAGTGATCCTCCTCACTTTGCGAGTACACCAAAATATCGTCGATGAAGACGATCACGAAATGGTCTAGGTACTCCCTGAACGTTCTGTTCATCAAATCCATGAACACTGACGGCGCATTTGTCAGCCCAAACGGCATGACCGTAAACTCATAATGCCCGTATCTCGTACTAAACGCTGTCTTCGGGATATCACTCTCCCTTATCCGCAGCTGATAGTACCCAGACTTGAGATCTAACTTCGAGTACACCGTCGACCCGACTAACTGATCAAAGAGATCATCAATCCGGGGGATCGGATACTTGTTCTTCTCAGTCAGCTTATTTAGCTCCCGATAATCAATACACAACCTCAAGCTTCCGTCCTTCTTCTTAACAAAGAGGACCGGTGCGCTCCAAGGCGAAGAACTCGGGCGCACATACCCTTGCTCCAACAACTCTTGCAGTTGAACTTTCAGCTCCGCCATTTCCTTAGGCGCTAGCCGATACGGAGATCGTGACACAGGCTTTGCACCTGGCACTAGCTCGATCGTAAAATCGATCTCCCGCTGAGGCGGGGCTCCAGGAAGATCTGCGGGGAACACATCAGGGTATTCCGATACCACTGAAATACAATCCATCGCGGGCTTCGGCTTTGCAACCTCCACTAGTGTAAAGAACAGTTCTGCTCCAGCACGAACCGCCTTCACCACCTGAAGAGCAGACATCAACGTCTTGCTCGACCCCTTTAAGCCCGTAAACGTCGTCTCACGACTTGCTCCCAGCTTTACTTCCTTGCTACCGCAATCTATATGGGCCTGCTGCTCCGAGAGCCAGTCCATTCCAAATATGACGTCGAACTCCACCAACGGAAGTAAGGACGCCCGCAGGTCAAACTCCTGCTCTCCAATACGAACTTTAACTTCGCAGATCCTAACCGCTCGCATCGAACACCCATTGGGCAACAACACATCCAACTTGTCCTTCGCCATCGAAGAAGGGACTCCGATGCGTGATATAAATCCTTCGGACAAGAAGGAGTGCGAAGCTCCCGTATCGAAGAGTGCTCGTGCGGGATTTTCACAAATCAATACGAATCCTAAACAAGCAGTGGTAAGGTAACACATACATAACAAGCATATAAAGGAATTGACTTGCTATAAATTAAACCGTACCTGTCACCACGTCAGCTTGTTTAATGGCCTCCTGTTGGCCAAGATTATAGACCCTTGGTTGGGCCGGAGCATAGTGGGATGCGGTCGACTCCACCGCCTTTCCCTTCTCTTCGTAGGTAGCTCCTGGCCTCCTCTCGGACTTAGGACGTCCGCTCCAACAATCACGGGCGAAATGCCCCGTCTTGCCACAAGTAAAGCACGCGCCCGGGGTCCGACTCGTAGTCGCCCCAGAAGCACCAGAAGGAGCTGGACCCGAAGTCCTATGCTTCTTGAAAGCTCTCCGATAGCCAGACTTCGAAGTAGTCGGCACTTTAAACTCAGATTTCTTTTCAACCAAGCCTTTCTTCGCTTGCACACTCTTCATGTCCTTCTCCAAGGACCGGGCAGTATTGACCAAGGTTAAGAAACCCTGCGTCATTGGCCCCGACAGTAACAATCTTAGCTCATCCCTCAAGCCTTCATAAAAACGATTAGTCTTGCGCTCCTCATCCATGATGGTAGAGCTAGCATAACGACTCAACCGCGTAAACTCGTGGAGATATTCATCCACGTTCCTCTCACCCTGCACCAACTTCAGGAATTCATTCTCCATCGAGATCCTCTGAGTAGAAGGGAGGTATCTTGCCAAGAACAATCCCGAGAACTCTTCCATCGGAACGTCTATCAGTTGTCTACCTCGCAGATGATGCAGCTCCAAACCTTCCCACCACATCCTTGCTTCACCGTCCAACAGGAACGTAGCAATGGTGGTCATCTGCCACTCCTCCGTCTCTGTCGCTGTCATGACTCTCTTCACCCTAGAGAGCCAGTCTTCAGCCTGCGATGGGTTTCCCAACCCCGAGAATAACGGAGGGTTAAAGCTCATTACATGCTTCAACTGCCTCTCAGTCGCCCTCCTTGGCACTATTGGTTCTACAACCACTTGCTCCATCCTCCTCGGCTCCGCCTCTTGAAGAGGTACTTGCTCCAACACAGGAGCTGGCTGCTGCGCTTGCCTCCCAGGCTGCGCATTTATCACGGCTAACACCGCTTCAGCCACCAATCTTATATTTTCAGCCGACAAAGGTGTTGCGGGAGCAACTTCTGGTGCACTACTTGCCTCAGAACCTCGGCGTTCTGACGGCCCAACACCACTTCTGGTCACCTATAGTGGGACAAAACACCGTTAAGCGACCAAATAACATTGCAAACAGCAATGATAGGAACACGCAGGTTCCTCAAACACGAGTATTTTCATTCCTAAGTGGACATTCATGGGTTCTTTTTACTGTTATTACGATGACGCACACAATGTGCTCACCACCCCTTAAAAAGAATTCGCCCACGAATTCACTTTAAGCACGACCAAAACCAGTAGTCTGATACCAAATTGTAACACCCCCTATCCGTCGCATAGCATATAGCAGTAGGTCCGGCCGGGGCCCGACGCCATATACCACAGACAGACCGGGTGGTTACGTATGGAAACCATCCAACTAATCTCAACGTCCTACACAGAGCATTCTAGCGGAAGCAATTTATTAAAGTTGCAAAACAAGAACCCAGCACAAGCATGAATGTCCACTAGCAAGATAATAGGAATGTTATTACAAAATACTCAAAAGTCGGCCTTAAGGCCTTACAAAATGTTTCACTTGTCTTTTACATGATTTCCAAACCTCGGCACGCAGGCCGACCATACATGAACAAAACATAAAACATTTCCACTTGGGCCTTCGAGGGCCAGCTTCGCACAAAGGGCTTTAGCCCGCTATTGACCGCTTGGTCCAGCTGCACCTGCAAGCAAACAAACCACCGCACGGTGGCAAACAAGGCAACGGTCAGCAATGCTGACCAAATTATAACGATCCCGCCCCCAATTCGGGGCGGCGATGCTCCTTTCCTGCATTTCATTAGCATAAGCGAGCAATTAAAACCATAGCCATTTCATCACAGACGTTGGCTCGCACGGCCACACGTCCCGTGCACTCAGGGCACATTCTCGGTGAACCGGTCGATGTTACGTCAATTAAAGCCATTAACATTCCGGACTCACCACCGCCACTTAGACGGCCATTCCTATGAGCAATTCGTCTCATGGTATTGGTCACGTCAATTTAAGCCATTGACCACCGAAGACCCCCATCTATGCCAACGGCGAGTGCCATGTACCTATAGGTCTCTCTAACCCGAACGACATAAAGCGGGTACGGCTCCATCTAACCCGTGCTCACATCGCAACGGCAATTTAAGCCATTTGCGCGGGTCAAACTTTCACCGATTCCCATTCTACCGAAAGACACATAACCCCGTTATGTTCATGTTGGCACTCAGGCCACCAAGTTGGCAAGACCTCGTGTCCGCCCAGTTTTCCGGGTGCACCTTTGGGTTAGTCCCCAAGGCTCCCTGCTGCAATCTACCGTGTAGAAAAACCCGAAAAACACCAAATAGCACGGAGTCTTCTCCGGCCTTATGCAATGCAACATCACCGATCCGAACTACATGTCCGGGTAGGCTTCAACCAAAATGCCTATGTCCGTTCTCGCATACGGACTCTAAACAACGGGGACTTCACATATCTACCCGAAGGAACGCCTCCAACTCTCCGCAAACTCGCGAGAGCGGGCTTCCTATGCAAAGAAAAGAGCGACTCATGCTCAAGATGAGGATCGTTACCCTTGCGGTCCTCTTTGGCGCCATCGTAAAGTAATCGGATGGAAATCACCGCACTTGCGTTGCCTCCGTGGATCCGGAGTCGGCTTGCGATTCGGAGCTCTGAAGCTCCTCCAATGGCGGATCTAGTTCCTCTTCTTCTTGCCTTAGCTTTTCTTTCTCCAAGGGTTTGGAGAGATAACAAGTGGAAAAAGTGAGGGTTTTCTAAGTCAAAACCCGGGTATATCCCTTCAGGAACAACCCCCAGCCATTGGATCCTCAGTCAAAGAAATGAACGGCTTCGATTCGGGACTGAAATGCCCAATCTGGGCCGAACACGGCCTGGCACACGCCCGTGTCCAGGGCCGTGTGCTTCATTCGCCGTCAAAATCGAATCACCTGGAACCACACACGGGTCTCGAACACGCCCGTGTTCGAGCTGACACGCCCGTGTTCCACCTGACACGGCCGTGTAGCTGGCCGTGTACCCCATGATTTTCTCCCGTTTTCAACCCGAGCACTGCACGGGTTCTAGGACACGCCCGTGTCCTTGCCCGTGTCACCTTGACACGCCTGGGCTCCAGGCCGTGTACAAGGTCTCAGCACTTCGTGGCTAAGTGTCGACACGGGTCGACACGCCCTGCGACACGCCCGTGTCGCAGGCCGTGTGCCATGTCTTGACACACTGTCGACACCAAAGTGTCGACTTCGCGGGACGAGTGTCGACACGGGTTGACACGCCCTGCGACACGCCCGTGTCGCAGGCCGTGTGCCGTGTCTCGACACAACATCGAAGCACTGTGTCGACTTCACGGCTAAGTATCGACACGGGTCGACACGCCCTGCGACACGCCCGTGTCGCAGGCCGTGTGCCCAGTCTCGACACAATGTCGAGACCAAAGTGTCGACTTCACGCCTTAGTGTCGACACAGGCTTGACATGCCCTGGGACACGCCCGTGTCCCAGGCCGTGTGCCTGCAGCCAGAACTCAAACTGGCCCAAATTATTCCCCTCTGGTCCTTTGAGTTTCGGGGCGTTACACGATGAGTACCACATATGACATCCGAGATCGCATCAGGGATGGGAAGAGGCTGGATGCGAGGATGAAGCCCATTTTCAGAGCCTTGGAGGAAGGCATGGCTAATGATTATTCACTGATATATGGACTGCTTTGTTTTAGGGGTAGAGTTTATATACCGGTAAGAGGCCGGATTCGGGAGGACATCATGGTAGAGGCTCACTATAGTAGATACTCCGTGCACCCAGGTATCATGAAGATGGCAGCAAATCTGAAGAAGACTATGTTTTGGTCGGGCGTGAAGAAGTACATCATATATTTTGTGACACATTATGAGGCTTGCCAGCTAGTGAAGACGGAGTGTAGGAGTTCGGCTAGGTTACTACAACCACTCCCAGTGCCGGAGTGGAAGTTTGAGGATATAGCCATGGACTTCATACACGGGCTACCTCAGTCGCATGTAGAGAACAATTCGATTTGGGTCATCGTTGACAGGCTGACAAAGGTGGTCAGGTTTATCCCAGTTAGGAAGGACGCTCCGGTAGTTGATCTGGCGTGGAAGTTTGCGGAGCATTTTGTGCGCTATCATGGAGTGCCCAAGACGATTGTGTCGGATCAGGACGGGCGTTTCACGTCCAAGGAGTGGAGGTCAGTTCAGGCTTACCTGGGCTCTCTGTTGACATTTAGCATAGCCTTCCACCCTCAGACAGATGGACAGACAGAGCGCACCAACTGGACTATGGAGGATCTTCTGTGCTTATGCATTCTGGATTGTGGGGAGGTTGGGAGATACTTTTTCCACTGATCGAGTACTCCTACAATAACAACCATCAGGCTAGTATATGCATGACCCCTTATGAGACTCTGTATGAATGGAGGTGTCGGACCCCTCTATCTTGTGTCCAGGACGTGGACCCCATGGCTCTTGGCTCAGAGTTTGCGGAGGACACTGATGCTCTGGTGAGGCTGATTCGGGATAGGATGTTGGAGGCTCAGAGCAGGCAGGCCAAGTACTATGATGTGCGACATCGGTAGGTGGAGTTCCAAGTAGGATACCAGGTATTCTTGAAGATTCGGCCAGTGCATGGAGTTTCTCGGATTCGAAGGCGAAAGAAGCTCATTCCAAGATATATGGGGCCCTGCAGGATCCTAGAGCTGATCTGTCCCTTCTCCTAAAGGCTAGAGCATCCGCCAGAGTTAGCAGGACTGCATGACGTCTTCCACGTTTCTTCCCTTCGGAGAGCTTTTTTACGACATGAAGAGTTGATTTTTGCTACGGATGGCCATGTGGCATCGGAACAGTCAATCAACATGGAGCCGGTCAGGATTGACGATACAGCGGTACAGACCTTGCGTCACAAGAAGGTTTTGCTGGTCAAGGTCTTGTGGAGGAATCATGAACAAGAGGAGCACACGTGGGAGCCTCAGGACTTCATAAGGCAAAGGTACCCACAGCTTTTCACGTCAGGTAATCTCGTTAAACTCTCGGGATGTCACATTTTTGTTCTTATATATACTTGAAATCCCGTAGGCCTAACTTGAATTTTAAGGACGAAATTTTTATTTTTGTGTATTGAGATTTGTAACATCCCTCAGAATTCTAGACCCCTAGAATGGTTTTGTCATGACAAGGTCATGACAAAACTCTGGGAAGCGCTAAAGGTTCTAGTAACACCCAATGTAACACCCTAAAAGTACATGCACCGTCGAGCAGAGCTGGACGGAAATCGTCGAGCAGAGCTGGACGGAAATCGTCGAGCAGAGCTGGACGGAAATCGTCGAGCAGAGCTGGACGGAAATCGTCGAGCAGAGCTCGACGGAAATCGTCGAGCAGAGCTCGACGGAAATCGTCGAGCAGAGCTCGACGGAAATCATCGTGCAGAGCTCGACGGAAATCGTCGAGCAGAGCTCGACGGAAATTGAAATCATCGAGCAGAGCTTGACGGAAATCGTCGAGCAGAGCTCGACGGAAATCGTCGACCAGTGCTCGACGAAAGCCTCAAGCAGAGCTCGATAAAAGCCTCGAGCAAAGCTGAGCAGAGTTAGATGAATAAAGGAGATTATTCTGGCGGAGTTCGACCAATGAGATAAATTCGTCGGACTAAACTTTTAATATTAGTGTTTTGGAGGAGAGAGAAAAGTCTTCTTGCCCTTTAATGGAGGAGAGATAAATTGGGAGGAGAGCATTCACGGCCTAGGTAGACCAAGGGTCTCCTTCTCCATTTCCAAAGCTTTGATCCTATTACCCATCTAGTGACGAGAATGCCATGGGTCGTTTTGGTGGCTATTCAATGGCCGGAACAGTTAAACCACACAAGGCTGAAACCTCTTAATTAGTCATTAATGGTGCCATGAAAAAAGATCCTTCCCTCCCCATTCTAACTCTTTATAAAGACTCCCCAGACCTAGAGGAGTCGTTTACACTCTTCCCTCAACAAAATCGAGTCCTTCCACGGTATTGTTGCAGAACTCTGGCGACTCCTCCAGCGTAAATGGCGACCCGACAATTGGTACGGATGCACTCCACCCATGTTGGGTACATTGGTTAAATGTACCTGATTTGAAGAAGCCTCACCCAACTCAATGATATACATCAAAATGTATTTGATGTGTTTTTGAGTTACTTGTGCAGGTTAAGTATTTGTAGGACTGAAGCAAAATTTCTAAGTCCATGTGTCGACACCCAGAGGGAAAGTGTCGACACTTAAGAAGACTTGTGTCGACACCCAGACAAGCAGTGTCGACACTTGGAGTCATTGTGTCGACACCTGGGATGCAGAGTCGACACCAGACAGAAAGTGTCGACACAAGGAGCTGTGTCGACACTCAATGAAGAAAAGTGCAGACAGAAAGTGTCGACACTTAACAGCAGTGTCGACACCCAGTGAAGCTGTGTCTACACCAGAAAGTGTCGACACTTGGAGCTGTGTCGACACTCAGCAAAAGTCAGCAGAGACTAAGTATAAGTGTCGACACTCAGAACAATGTGTCGACACTCAACAGAAGAGTCAGCACTTGAAGAAAGTGTCGACACCAAGAACAAAGTGTCGACACTCAACAGAAGAGTCAACACATGAAGTAAGTGTCGACACCTAGAACAATGTGTCGACACTCAGCTGAAGACTCAACACTTGAAGAAAGTGTCGACACATGGAGCTGTGTCGACACTTAGTAAAGAACAGCAAGATCATCAAATTATTCTAAGTACAAGTGTCGACACTAAGGGAATGTGTCGACACTCAGCTGAAGTCTCAACAAAAGAATCAAGTGTCGACACAAGGAGCTGTGTCGACACTCAGCAAGTATCAACATAGAAGACTATGTGTCGACACCAAGAAGCAGTGTCGACACTTAACAGATTCAACACATGAAGATGTGTCGACACAAAGGAGATGTGTCGACACTTAGAAGAATTCAGCAAAGGATAGAAGATCAAGTACTTGTGTCGACACTCAATTTTAGTGTCGACACCTGAAGAAGAATCTGTGTCGAGACATAGTATCTACAACACAAGGAGTTGTGTCGACACCTTGTAGACTTGTGTCGACACTTACACAACTTGTGTCGACACTTGGTCTATAAGTGTCGACACTTAAAGACAGAAAGTCTCGACACTTTCAGACAGTTAGAGAACTTTCAAGAATTGAATGGATGACTTGACAGCTGCCATTCCAGCCGGTCTACAGCACCTGTCAGAGATGTCAGAATTCAGTTATGGACCAGACCAGCCGGTTACCATGAAGAAGGCCTATAAATAGGCTCATACAGTTTACAGAAACTGTTATTCAGATTGTTGTTGAACAAGTTATTAAAGTGGTTCACAGAGTTATTGATCAAGTATCAAATCAAGAAGATCTAGCTGTCCAAGTGCAGATCTAAGAAGTTGGAGAGAGAGGGCTCCATCCAAGAAATCAGTCGTTGGAACTAGGCTGAGAAGAAGGGTTCAGATTTATTCTAGATCTTAAGAAGCAAAGATCAAGGATCAACTGCAGGAGGATTCATTCTTATTCAGTTCTACTTTCAAGAAGCTTTGAAGAAAGCTAAGTCAGATTGAATCCAGCTGAGTTCTTCAAGAACTCATCAAGAAACTCTCAACTCCCCTCTCTTATTTCTGAGTTGTTGAGTTATCATTTCTATAATCATTTTTATCTTGTACGATCCTTTGGATCTGAGTGAATTGTAAGCCTATAATTATAAAGGCTGAGGGTAGGGCTTGATAGCCTGAGTGTAGGAGATTGAAATCTCTGAGTGTAGGACTTGTTGGCTGAGTGTAGGCCTTGTTGGCTGAGTGTAGGCCTTTGTGGCTGAGTGTAGGCTTTGAGGAAAAGCTGAGTTGTAAGGCTTTGGGCCTGAGGTGTAGGAACCAGTTTGGGTTCTGAGATAGTGGAGAAGTTTGGCCGAATCTAGTACACTACTAGATAGGCGAAGGGGGAAAGTGGATGTACCCAAAGCTTGGGGAACCACTATAAAACTCTGTGTCTGCTGTGCTGTGATTGTGAGTTGCTGTGTATGCTTTGTGATTGCTGTGCAAAAGTAGTTAGAATTCTGTGATATAACTGATTGCTGCCATTAAAGTTTAAAAAGGATTAGGTCACCTATTCACCCCCCCCTCTAGGTGTTTAGGTACTATTTCTTTCAAGTGGTATCAGAGCCAGGTTCCTCAAAAAAGACTAACAGTCTGAGGAGATCCTGATTGGCAGATTCAGTGTAAGGCAAATTACAGATTCAAGAAAATCAAGAACCATGGGTTCCTCTGAAAATCACAAGGAATTGGGTTCCATGAAATTGCCCATATGCAGGAAAGAGATCTTTGGGATCTGGAAGGAAAGGGTAAGGCTGTTTATGGAGGCCTCCGACCCTAGAATCTACATCACAGTAAAGGAAGGGCCTTATGTGCCCATGAAGATATCAGTTCTAGATGCAAATCAGAGAACCCCAAAGGATTTCTCTTAGATGACTAAGGATGAGATTGTCCTAGCCACCATGGACAAAAGGGCACAAAACATTATAGTGAGTGTCATAGATGATGCAACATTTCAGAATCTTATACACTGTAAGACAGCCAAAGAGATGTGGGATAATCTTATTGTGTATATGGAGGGTTTTGAAGAAGTTAGACAAGATATAAAATCCTTGCTAAATCAGGAGTATGAAAGTTTTAGACAAGGAAAGGGTGATAGCATAACTGAGTGCTATAAGAAGTTCTACAGGAATAGTGAATGAACTCATGTCTTATGGAAGAGAGTTCAGTAACTATGAACTAAATGACAAGTTCCTAAGATCTCTAACTAAAGATTGGAACACAAAGATTTGTGCCATTAGAGAAATGGCTAAGTTGGGAGAAATTCCTCCTCCTACACGGTTTGACAAATTGTTGTCATATGAAATGCAATTGACAGTGAGGAAAGAGGAGGAGAAGTCAACAAGAACTGAACACAAGGAAAGAACTGTAGCCTTCAAGACAGAAGCCTCCAGAAAGTGCAGGAATAAGTCATCAACTCCACCTCCAAAGGTAGTTGAATCAGAGTCAGATGAGTCAGTCAGCACAAAATCTGAAAGCAGTGAAAGTGATGAAGACTTTGCTGCCTTCACTAGACACTTTCAGAAATTCTTGAAGAAGAAACAGTGGAGGTCAATACCATGTTATTGCAGATTGTCCTGAAAAGAGAAAAGAGTCTAAATCTATCAAGGTAACTGTTTCTAAAATAGTGTGCTATTGCTGCAATAGACAAGGCCATGTTATTGCAGATTGTCCTGAAAAGAGAAAAGAGTCTAGTGACAGGAAAAAGACTCATTTTAAAGGCAAGAAAGAGAAGTCTTTTGTAGCCAAGAAAGAGAAGACTCTATCAGATATCTCTTCAGAAACTGAGTCTGAAGTTGAGGCATACATAGGGATGTTTGCTGAAGAAGAAGAAGAAGAATTCATGCAGATAATGGAGTCTATTTATGAACAAGAAGACAGTCAATGCCAAGGGCTAATGGCTTTGACAGAGAATGACAAAATCCTGGAGCAGCCAGGACCCAGTAAGGTACAAAGTTCAACTCTAAGTTCAGTTTCTTGTTCTAGTACAGAATCAGATTCATCTTCATCAAGTGATGGAAGTGTATCTGAGTCAGAGGATGATATTCATCAGCTTATAGATGAATATAAAGTGCTGTTGCAAGCTTACAAGAAAAGCAAAACCCTAGCCAAAAGTCAGGCAATGGAAATTGCTGATCTAAAAGCTGCTGTAACAGATTTTGAGAAGCAATTTGATCAAAAGCTTAATGAGATAGCCAGGCTGAAACACATAACAGTGATTCAGATGTGGACTATTACCTTTAAGAATGATCAAATCAAGAGTCTGGAGATCAATCTTCAGAAAGAGAGAGAGCTTGTTGCTAGGTTTCTAAACCTAAATCAGTGCTACCTTTAATTGATAAATTTGTTCATCATAAAGGCAAGGCTGGACTGGGTTTTATTAGACCTGCAAGGACTGAGCAGTCCAAGCCCAAGTCCAAGGGCAAAGCCCCAACATTCAACAAGTCTGCTGTAGATAAGACAGCAAAGACTGTACCTAAGCAAAGGTACAATAAGTTTGAATGCTGGTGCTGTGGCAAAGTTGGCCATTTTGCAGTGGACTGTTGGCACAATGCTAGTGCCAAAGTGAGTACCAAACTACCTGTTGGAAAGCCAGTAGGCAGCTTTGTCAGATTGCAAACTAACAAGTACCAAGGACCCAAGAATTCTTTGGATTCTAAGGTTCATTAATCTGTTTTGCAGGTGAGTCCAAGTGGCCATACCCCAACATGGTACTTGGACAGTGGATGTTCCAGACATATGACTGGAACTAGAGGATTACTAAAGGACTACATACCAATAAAAGATGGTCCAAAAGTCACCTTTGGTGGTTCTGAAAAAGGAATCATCAAAGGATTTGGTAATATTTCTAGCAACTTGGTTACCATTACTCAAGTGGCTTATGTTAAAGGGTTGAAACACAACCTAATAAGTATAAGTCAATTAAGTGATGTAGGGTATGACATCTCATTTGTTAAAAATGGTTGTCATATCAAGAGGTCAAGTGATCAAGAGATAATTTTGACAGGTTATAGGAAGAGGAATGTCTACTGCCTAGACATTATGGTTAAGAACAATGGTTCTCCAGTTTGTCTTGTAGCTGATGAGACAGTCACTCATTGTGTCAAATGGCACAAGAGGCTAGCCCATCTTAACTACAAGACTATTAGCAAACTCTTTAGCAAAGAGTTAGTGAGGAATGGTCCTCAAGTTAAGTGTGTTAAAGATGGTATTTGCTCTGCTTGTCAAAAAGGCAAGCAGACTAAATCCACCTTTAGAAGCATAGAAAACAAAGATGTTGTGAGGTGTTTATACCTCTTGCACTTGGATCTCTTAGGTCCAATGCCAGTTCACAGCTTAGGTAGGAAGGTCTATACCCTTGTAGTTGTAGATGACTACTCAAGGTTTTCCTGGGTGTTCTTCTTAAGACAGAAATCTGAAATACCTAGTGTCTTCCATAGCTTTGTCAAGCAAATTCAGAATGAACTAGACAGTACAGTGGTCAAGATTAGAAGTGACCATGGTACTGAGTTTCAGTCTGATAGCATGACAAAACTTTGTGAAGACTTTGGGATATTTCAAGAATTCTCTTCACCTAGAACACCTCAGCAAAATGGCATTGCTGAGAGGAAGAATAGGACCTTGATAGAGGCTGGTAGGACCCTACTAAGTGATACATCACTGCTGAGTATTTCTGGGCTGAAGCAGTTAACACTGCATGCCATGTTATAAATAGGGCTACCATCACTAAAGGCCTCAATAAGACCCCCTATGAAGTTGTGAAAGGAAGGAAACCAAACCTATCCTACTTCAGGATCTTTGGTTGCAAATGCTTCATACTTAACAATGGGAAGTCTTACTTGACTAAGTTTGCTGCCAAGTCCCAAGAGGGAATTTTTGTTGGGTACAGCAATAATAGTAAGGCTTATAGAGTCTACAACTTGTCTACACAAGTTGTAGAAGTATCTGTGCATGTAGTTTTGATGAGACTAAACTTATTAACAATGAGTTGTCTAGTACTGTATGCAGCCCCACAGGTTTAACAAAGAAAATGGACAAGCTTACTATAGAAGAAGTACCTGCTGCAAGACAACAAGTAGAGGAGAGTAGTTGTTGTCTAGGGGGAGAACTACATGTGCCAATTACTGATGAAGTACAAGGAATACAGCATGATGGAGATGCTGAAGAGGTTCAACCAGAAGTTGGGATGCCTCCAGCCAATAAGCATCTTAGAGATCATCCAGTAGAGCAGATTATTGGAGATCCAAGACAAGGAGTACAAACCAGGAGCAGATACATGAATGCAGCAATCTACTCCAGTTTTCTATCTCAAGTTGAACCTAAGAAGTTTGAAGAAGCCATTCTAGATCCACAATGGACTGAAGCAATGCAAGAAGAGCTTAATCAGTTCAAGAGGTGCAAGGTATGGGAACTTGTTCCTAAACCTAAAGACCACAATATAATAGGAACCAAGTGGATCTACAGGAATAAGATGGATGAACAAGGGGTCATCATTAAGAATAAAGCAAGATTGGTTGCTAAAGGATATAAGCAAGAAGAAGGTATTGACTTTGATCAAACCTTTGCTCCAGTAGCCAGACTGGAAGCCATAAGGATGTTCTTGGCCTATGCAACCTATCAAGGATTCAAAGTTTACCAAATGGATGTCAAGTCAGCATTCCTGAATGGTAATCTTAAGGAAGAAGTCTAAGTGGAACAGCCTTCAGGTTTTGTTGATCCAACTCTACCACATCATGTCTATAGACTTAGGAAAGCATTATATGGGTTAAAGCAAGCCCCTAGGGCTTGGTATGAAACCCTATCTAGTTTCCTCATTGAGAACAAGTTCTCAAGGGCGAAAATAGATAAGACTCTATTCCTTAGGGAATCTAGAGGCAAAGTTATACTAGTCCAAATATATGTAGATGACATTATATTTGGGTCTACTGAAAGCAGCCTTTGCAAAAAGTTTGCAAAACTGATGCAAGGTCAATTTGAGATGAGTAGTATGAGAGAGCTGAAGTTTTTCTTGGGTCTCCAAGTTAAACAGACTGAAAATGGTTTATCCATATGTCAGTCCAAGTTCACCCTAGAACTCATAAGGAAATATGGTATGGATTCATCCAGTACCATGAAGAGTCCTATGGGGTCAAGTATGTCTCTTAGCAAGGATGATGCAGGGAAACCTGTAGATGAAACCTTGTATAGAGGGATAGTTGGCTCCCTATTATACTTGACTGCTAGTAGACCTGACATCATGTATGCTACATGTGTTTGTGCAAGGTATCAAGCCTGCCGTAAAGAGTCTCATTTGACAGCAGTCAAAAGAATATTGAGATATCTAAAGGGCACTCCCTATCTAGGCCTCTGGTACCCTAGGAATGGAGATTTTGATCTAACAGGTTATTCAGATGCAGACTTTGCAGGATGCAAAGATAGAAAAAGCACTACTGGAACCTGTCAATTCCTAGGTGGGAGACTAATTTCATGGAGTAGCAAAAAGCAAACCAGTGTGGCTATTTCCACTGCAGAGTCAGAGTATGTGGATGCAGGAAGTTGTTGTGCTCAACTTCTGTGGATACAACATCAGCTAGAGGACTATGGATTTCAGGTAAGTAGAACTCCACTCTTCTCTGATTCTACAAGTGCTATTTCAATAGCTAATAATCCTGTATCCCATAGTAGAACTAAACATATTGAAATTAATTATCATTTTCTTAGGGAGCATGTAGAAAGAGAAGATATTTTACTTGAATATGTTAAAACTGATAATCAAGTAGCTGATATGTTTACTAAGCCCCTAGAAGAAGCTAAGTTCAATAGATTCAAAATTGAACTAGGTATGATAAACTTAGAGTAAGTTTACAGAATTGAAATTGTCTAAGTAAAAAGGTGTCGACACATAGACAAGTCTATGTCGACACATCCAGGAAGTTGGTGTCGACACTTCAGAATGTTAGTGTCGACACATGCCAAGTAGGTGTCGACACATCCAGAGTGGTGTCGACACTTAACTTTTACTCAGAATTTTCTAAGTAAAGTCTCGACTATGTGTCGAGTTATGTTGTGTCGACACATAAACAAGTGTCGACACATAAACAAGTGTCGACACATAAAATCTGTTGACTAAACTTGTGTCGACACATATGTGTCGAGACATTATAAGTCAGTGTCGACACTTATTGCCAGTGTCGACACATTTTAAGTTAGCTGTCCCGCCTGTTCATCTTCAAAATTAGAAAGGTATAAATAGGGTTTTGTCTTTGTTTGTCGACACGCTTTCAAAGTTTCGAGACCAAAACTATTGTGTCGACACCTCTCTTCTCTCAAGACAAATTCTACAAACCCTAATGGCGCCTAAGCTAGAGGAGAACGTCAACGATGGATATGAGCTGGTGCGCGGCGCTTTCACGGATGCTGATCAAGAAATCCAGGCGGTCGTAACCCTAGTCACAGATTCCGGGTTAGAATATTTAGTTTCTGAATCTACAAAGATATGGAAGAAAGAGGTACTCGAATTCCTCATTGGAGCCAAGGTGGATGAATCTGGATACAAAATCAAATCCAGAGTTCATGGAGCAAGGGTTAAGGTATCCCCTAAAAGTCTGAGGAAGATTCTCCAGCTACCAAGAAATCAAGAAGAAGATGAAGTTACTGTTACAAAGACCAGGGAAGCTCTAACCTGGTGTGGCCTTGATCCTAAAATGAAAATTGGTTCTGTTTTCAATAGGAAAGGCATGAACAATCAAGGAAAATTCCTCTCTGAGATTGTTGGAAAGGTACTACTAAGCAAGTCAGGAGGGCATGACAGAGTGTCTGCCTCTATGTTTGATATAATGACAAGGATTATCTTCTCTCTTAAAACTGACTGGTCAATGATAGTTTATGAGAAGATTAAGGAAGGTCTGAAGAAGCCCAACCTGGGCAGAATTATAAGTCTATACCTAGCTGGTGCCATACCAGAGGTAATGCAACAAGCTGCAGGAAGCAAGATAAATCATATGAGAAGGATGGATTTGAGGATCTTTTCTAGATGGGACAGGGTGTTGTCAAAGGAGATGCCAACCCCTGAGAAGAGAGTTACTGAGAAGGAGATTCCTCCAAAGAAGAAAAGGAAGACTGCTCCTGTGGCTCAAGAGTCCACTAGCAGTTCTGAAAGTGAAGAGCAAGTTGTCTTCACTCCAGATGAGCAAGAGGAAGAGCCTGCAGTGAAGACTCCTGCTCCTCAAGAGGTTGCTGAGATCCAGGGGGAGCTACCTCAAGGTAGCCCCATCCACAAGGATCAAAGCCAGGGGGAGCCTCCAGTTGTAGATAAACCAACTACACTGGAAAGTGAACAATCCACCACCATCATACTAGAGGTAATCACTGAACTAAACACTTTGAATTTTCCTATGGAAGATACTGATTTGTCTGATGATCATCAGCAAATCCAGCTGGATAGCCAAGTCTCAGATGCTGCCAAAGAAGACACATCTACAGTTGTTCAAGTGGTTCCTGATTCAGTGGTTGAAGAACCTAGAATTTCTCCAGCTCCATCACCACAAGAATACACAATGGAGGATTTATTTTTAAATCTAGACCAACAAGATTTTGACATGGACAAGGATGCTGCTGAAAGAGATAATGCTGCTGCTGAGGGGGAGCAAATGCACATTATGGAAGAGCCTGTAAGGCAGGAAACTGAGAAGGCACCTGAAGTGCAGAAAGAGAAGCCTCCTAGCCCCAAGGAGAGGGTTGACATAGCCAGCTCCTCAGAATCTGAAGATGAGGAAGCTACTAGGGCTAAGCAAAAGAAACTCTATGTATTCAAAAGAAGAAGCCAAAGCTATAAGAAGGCTTTATAATCTATTGCACCACAGCCTATAGTTCAGCAAACTCCAACTGTTGATTATAGTGCTTTAATGGTGGCAATGCAGATTAAACTGGATGAACATAGACAAGTAATTGAGAAGTATGTAGATGAAGGGCAGAAATCCTTACAGTTTGATCTAGCCCAGGACATCAAGTCTATAAGGTTTGAAATGAACCTTAACAAGAAGGAGATGACAGAATGCTTCCACAAGGGTGGAAATGCAGTGGTGTACTTGGCAACACACCAGGAAAAGATCAAAGCAACGGGTAGATGACATAGCATTGAAGCAAGGGTATGTTCTTGAAAATCAACTAAGGATGAATGACAATTTAACTGCTTCACATAATGCTATTGTCACTGAGTTAAAGAACAAGGCTGCTGAACCTTCTACTTCCAATGCTACTATTAAAGCTGAATTTGACAAAGCCTTTCAAGAAGAAATTTCTGCTGTTAAGACTGCTATCCAAGCCTCCCAGAAAGCCATATCTGACCAACTTCAAAAGCTCAAACCATTCTTTAAAGATGGAATCCGATACTTGGATAGTCAAATCAGATTTCAGAAGGATGATGTCAGAGATCATATGGCTAGAGAAGTCATAAAGGGGGAGAGAGTGTTAGTCAAGGCAAACTCTGACCAAGCTAAGTGGATATCAAATTCCTTCAGAGCTACACTTGGATATCCTCCTCTGTGTGATGACAATGATGTTGCTGAATCTGGAATTAACCCTGCCTATCTTGGAGGTGAGCAACCAGAAGTAGCTCAGGTCATTTATCCACCTCCAGATTTTGAAATGATTCATGCTGAGGTACAGACCATGTATAGCCCAACTGAAGGGAAGTCTAATGTTATTCTGGAGAAAGTGGTTCAGCCTATGTCTGAAACTATGCAAGCAGCTCTTCAGAAAGAAGAAGAAGCTCTACAAAAAGACGAAGAGACAAGGTTGTCTAAGAAGAGGTTTAGGGAACAAGCAGAACAAAGGCCAGACTTTGAACAGTGGAGCCCTACCTCTAGGAATATTATATTAACTGCCTGGAAAGCTGCCAAGGATAACATTCAAGACAGGAACAAATGGTTCTCTGAAGCTGAATGGAGAAAACATGAAACCAGACAGGAGGCCATAGTTCAACACAGAAGGAAGGCAAAGATGGGAAAGCTACCTCCTACTGCTCTGGAGCCTAGCAAGTACTTTCCAAAGCCATACCATTATTTTGAAAGACAGAAGATCAAAGCTGAAGAGCTTAAGAAGAAAGATCTGAAAGGCAAGAAGCCTGCTGATGCTGAAACTGCTGATGCTGCTGTCCAAGCTAAAGTTCAAGCTGGCAAAGGCATAGTAATTAAGGAGCCAGAACAAATATAGATTTAGAATTTTCTTGAAGTTTATTTTGTAATCTTTTGGATGTAAAACATTTAGTGAACTTCTGAAAGTATATGAGACAGATATTAGAACAATATATGATTAATATATTTCATGTGTGTTCTGTGAATGTGTCTATGTCTATTTCTTATTTGTTCTGTGTTGATGTATGTGTATACATGTGTAATTGATACATGTTATGTTTACCCTGCTGTACATTATCCTGCTTTACATCATTTTGTAATTTTAATTATGAATGGTGTATATCATTGACTAAGGGTTATGACTTCTCCAAATAGGGGGAGATTGTTGGGTACATTAGTTAAATGTACCTGATTTGAAGAAGCCTCACCCAACTCAATGATATACATCAAAATGTATTTGATGTGTTTTTGAGTTACTTGTGCAGGTTAAGTATTTGCAGGACTGAAGCAAAATTTCTAAGTCCATGTGTCGACACCCAGAGGGAAAGTGTTGACACTTAAGAAAACTTGTGTCGACACCCAGACAAGCAGTGTCGACACTTGGAGTCATTGTGTCGACACCTGGGATGCAGAGTGGACACCAGACAGAAAGTATCGACACAAGGAGCTGTGTCGACACTCAATGAAGAAAAGTGCAGACAGAAAGTGTCGACACTTAACAGCAGTGTCGACACCCAGTGAAGCTGTGTCTACACCAGAAAGTGTCAACACTTGGAGCTGTGTCGACACTCAGCAAAAGTCAGCAGAGACTAAGTATAAGTGTCGACACTCAGAACAATGTATCGACACTCAACAGAAGAGTCAGCACTTGAAGAAAGTGTCGACACCAAGAACAAAGTGTCGACACTCAACAGAAGAGTCAACACATGAAGTAAGTGTCGACACCTAGAACAATGCGTCGACACTCAGCTGAAGACTCAACACTTGAAGATAGTGTCGACATATGGAGCTGTGTCGACACTTAGTAAAGAATAGCAAGATCATCAAATTATTCTAAGTATAAGTGTCGACACTAAGGGAATGTGTCGACACTCAGCTGAAGTCTCAACAAAAGAATCAAGTGTCGACACAAGGAGCTGTGTCGACACTCAGCAAGTATCAACATAGAAGACTATGTGTCGACACCAAGAAGCAGTGTCGACACTTAACAGATTCAACACATGAAGATGTGTCGACACAAAGGAGATGTGTCGACACTTAGAAGAATTCAGCAAAAGATAGAAGATCAAGTACTTATGTCGACACTCAATTTTAGTGTCGACACATGAAGAAGAATCTGTGTCGAGACATAGTATCTACAACACAAGGAGTTGTGTCGACACCTTGTAGACTTGTGTCGACACTTACACAACTTGTGTCGACACTTGGTCTATAAGTGTCGACACTTAAAGACAGAAAGTCTCGACACTTTGAGACAGTTAGAGAACTTTCAAGAATTGACTGGATGACTTGACAGCTGTCGTTCCAGCCAGTCTACAGCACCTGTCAGAGATATCAGAATTCAGTTATGGACCGGACCTGCCAGTTACCATGAAGAAGGCCTATAAATAGGCTCATATAGTTTACAGAAACTGTTGTTCAGATTGTTGTTGAACAAGTTATTAAAGTGGTTCACAGAGTTATTGATCAAGTATCAAATCAAGAAGATCTAGCTGTCCAAGTGCAGATCTAAGAAGTTGGAGAGAGAGGGCTCCATCCAAAAAATCAGCCGTTGGAACTAGGCTGAGAAGAATAGTTCAGATTTATTCTGGATCTTAAGAAGCAGAGATCAAGGATCAACTACAGGAGGATTCATTCTTATTCAGTTCTACTTTCAAGAAGCTTTGAAGAAAGCTAAGTCAGATTGAATCCAGCTGAGTTCTTCAAGAACTCATCAAGAAACTCTCAACTCCCCTCTCTTGTTTCTGAGTTGTTGAGTTATCATTTCTATAATCATTTTTATCTTGTAGGATCCTTTGGATCTGAGTGAATTGTAAGCCTGTAATTATAAAGGCTGAGGGTAGGGCTTGAGAGCCTGAGTGTAGGAGATTGAAATCTCTGAGTGTAGGCCTTGTTGGCTGAGTGTAGGCCTTGTTGGCTGAGTGTAGGCCTTTGTGGCTGAGTGTAGGCTTTGAGGAAAAGCTGAGTTGTAAGGCTTTGGGCCTGAGGTGTAGGAACCAGTTTGGGTTCTGAGATAGTGGAGAAGTTTGGCCGAATCTAGTACACTGCTAGATAGGCGAAGGGGGAAAGTGGATGTACCCAAAGCTTGGGGAACCACTATAAAACTCTGTGTCTGCTGTGCTGTGATTGTGAGTTGTTGTGTATGCTTTGTGATTGCTGTGCAAAAGTAGTTAGAATTCTGTGATATAACTGATTGCTGTCATTAAAGTTTAAAAAGGATTAGGTCACCTATTCACCCCCCTCTAGGTGTTTAGGTACTATTTCTTTCAACCCAGAAGGTTGATATCTCCCCCTCTCCCTCCGTGCTAGGATCCTAGATCAAATAGGAGAGATATCGGGCTCAATCGAGCCCAATCAGGTGATCTCTTTCCCAAAATTTTTGTGTTTTTCTTACCCCTCGAGTTCGCTGGAAACAACCTCTTCGGCGGCCGGGGAGATGGCCGGTTGGCCGGCAGTAGCAATTGGAAAGGGCTCCAGGATGGGGCAATCTCAGTCATAGGCTGGAGGTGGAAGATGACCAGTTGCCGCACGATTTGCGCCAAGATCTGTGCCGCGGCTGATTTAAACTTAGGATTATATGAATCCTTTTATTCGATTTTCTGTCACATTTATTTCAGTTAATGTTTCTATTTATTAAAAATATTTAGAAGCTTCTACAGAAAATGTGGTCAACACCAAAGTTGCAGCCCTTGAGGTCTAATATAACTTAAAATTTGTTTTAACCAATTTGGCTTAGTGGTCTAACTTCAGCACCCAAAATGGTGCAGTCTATACTTAGGGGTAGTCATAAATTAAAATAGGTGCCCCCACTTAACCAGATGTCCAAATGACTTGAAATTTGTGAAGTAAGCCAATCTTATCTATACCGAGGATATATCCAAAAATGAGAATTTTTGGAAAAAACTTTTCTATAGTTTTGGTAAAAATTTAATAATCATTTTATAGTTTACTTAAGGGGCCTAATGACATCAGCAACCACAAAAATATTGGTGAATGGTCTTAGGGGTCACCATGAGTCACTGGTTAAAATCTCAACCCATTTGAGCATGATTTGATTTGGTTTTAGAAGTGACTAAAGTTTGGGCCCTTAAGGGTGAGTATAGGGTTTAGGATTCTTAGGGCATGGAGGGGCCAATCCTCACCCAAATGTGTTGGGGAACTGGCCAGAGTCCCAAGGTCATTAGGGTCACCCCCTCTTAGAGTTTGGGATGGGTTAGGGTCGTCGAGCCCCAGTGCCCTAGTTCAAGTCTTGGTTTGAGCTTGTTTGGGTTTGTAGAGGACTTAGGGTGTTTAGTCCTTGTTTCGAATTGGGATTTACCCCATGGGTTTCTAGGGTGGCGTAATGACCTAGGGATGATGAAGGTGGTAATTTGACTATTGCACCCCTCTTGAAATAACTTTATGCTTAATTAGGCCCTAATACTCTATGGAATAATTTAAGGGGTCCTATGACCTTAGATTTCCATTGGATCATGGTAGGAGTTGTTTTTGTTGTCATATTAATCTCTAGAATATTTTTCATGTTGTTGGGATGAGTTTACAAGTAGGTTCCTTCGTAAAATGCACTATCATGGGTTTTTTTGAAGAATTTTTATATATGGCTTACTGATCTTGAAATTGCATGAGATTTAGTCAGTTATGATGTAAGACCAAAATAAAGCTCTAGAAGTTTTAGTATGAATTTTTAGATCAATATTTGGAGTACTCCATTCACAACCCATCAAGTTGCTCTTTATATTTAGAAATTCCTTATGATTTAACCTCTTTCTAGAAACTCATGAAATTTAGTCAGAGCACCTTCTATGACATTATAAAGATCTATAATTTTTGGAGAATTTTTGGAAGTATGTTTACAGTGGTTGCTTCACAAGGTGCTTGTTTCTATATAAAATTAATTGATTTTATTTTGGTATCTAACTAGCTTGGAAAATTATGAACTTTGGTCAGAGGTCCTTTCTTATCACCCTTAAGATTTAGTAATTTTTCCATAATTTTCTGAAGAAGTATTTTAGTACTTCCTTCTTTACCCATAATTATTAGATTTATTGAGGATTAATTAATTAAAGGCTAAAACAGTTATGAAAAATTATGAAACTTGGTATTCTTTGACTTGTTGGCATCATATGGATTCCACAATTTTTTGGTGGTAATAACTCATGTAAATCAATTACATCATGTTCAAAATCACCTATGGCCTTGATTTGGGAAAACTTAAATGAATGCCAATTAAATTAGAAAAATTAGAATTTTCTGGAGTTAGTCTAATCTTGTCTCTATAGACCCCCGGTAATTTTCTTAGGACATTTGGATGAATATTTATGGGGGTCACCATTCTTGCATGTCATTTAGCTCACTAGGTCTGCACATAGCAAATCAGCAATATCAGGGAATCTTGAGAACTTTGGGAATGGGGTAAAGGGGTATGTGGTGTAACGCCCCGAAACTCAAAGGAGCGAAGGGGGACATTTTGGGCCAGTTTTGGGTTCTGGCTGCAGGCACACGGCCTAGGACACGGGCGTGTCCCAGGGCGTGTCAAGCCTGTGTCGACACTAAGACGGGAAGTCGACACTTTGGTCTCGACATTGTGTCGAGACTGGGCACACGGCCTGCGACACGGGCGTGTCGCAGGGCGTGTTGACCCGTGTCGACACTTAGCCCGTGAAGTCGACACTCTGCGTTCAACGAAGTGTCGAGACATGGTACACGGCCTGCGACATGGGCGTGTCGCAGGGCGTGTCAACCCGTGTTGACACTCGTCCCGGAAAGTCGACACTTTGGTCACGACATTGTGTCGAGACAAGGCACACGGCCTAGGACACGGGCGTGTCCAAGGCCGTGTCAGTAGGTCGACGATCTTTCCTCGACGAAGTGTCGAGTGTCGAGACCGTGTACACGGCCTGGGGTCCAGGCGTGTTGAGGTGACACGGGTACGGACACGGGTGTGTCCTAGAACCCGTGCAGTGCTCGGGTTGTTTTCGGGGAAAAATGATGGGGGTACACGGCCGGCCACACGACCGTGTCAGGTGGAACACGGGCGTGTCAGCTCGAACACGGGCGTGTTCGATACCCGTGTGAGGTTCCAGGCGAGCCAATTTTGACGGCGAATGAGGCACACGGCCCTGGACATGGGCGTGTGCCAGGCCATGTTCGGTCCAGATTGTGCATTTCAGTCCCAAATCAAAGCCGTTCGTTTCCTTATTTTGAGATCCAACGGCTGGGGGTTGTTCCTGAAGGGATATACCCGGGATTGGACTTAGAAACCCCTACTTTTCATGAGTGGTTAGCTTTCTAAAACCTTAGAGAAAGTAGAGAGCCAAGGGAGGAAGAAGGAGCTAGATCCCGCCATTGGAGGAGCTTCGAAGCTCCAAATCGCGAGCCGACTCCGGATCCACGGAGGCAAATCTAGTGCAGTGCTTTTCATCCGATTACTTTTCAATGGCGCCAAAGAGGAACGCTAGGGTAACGATCCTCATCTTGAGCATGAGTAGCTCTCTTTCTTTGCATAGGAAGCCCGCTCTCGCGAGTTTGCGGAGAGTTGGAGGCGTTCCTTCGGGTAGATATGTGAAGTCCCCGTTGTTTAGAGTCCGTAAGCGAGAACGGACATAGGCATGATGTGTGAAGCCTACCCGGACATGTTGGTCTGGATCAGTGATGTTGCATTGCATAATGCTGGAGAAGACTCCGTGCTATTGGTTGTTTTTCGGGTTTTCTACGCGGTAGATTGCAGCAGGGAGCCTTGGGGACTAACCCAAAGGTGCACCCGAAAAACTGGGTGGATGCGAGATCTTGCCAACTTGGTGGCTTGAGAGCCAACTTGAACATAACCGGGTTATGTGACTTGTGATGGAAATGGGACTCGGTGGAAGTTTGACCCGCGCAAATGGCTTAAATTGTCGTTGCGATGTGAGCACGGGTTAGATGGAACCGTACCCGTTCTATGTCGTTCGGTTAAAGAGACCTAAAGGCACGTGGCACTTGCCGTTGGCATAGATTAGGGTCTTCGGCGGTCAATGGCTTAAATTGTCGTGACCCAGGCCAGGAAGACAAATTGCTCATAGGTTTGGCCGTCAAAGTGGCGGTGGTGAGTGCGGAATGTCTATGGCTTTAATTGACGTGACATTGACCAGTTCATCGAGAATGTGCCCTGAGAGCACGGGGCGTGTGGCCGTGCGAGCCAACGTCTGTGATGAAATGGCAAAATATATATATATTGCTCGCTTATGCTAATTAAATGCAGGGAAGGAGCATCGCCGCCCCGAGTTGGGGGCGGGATCGTTATAATTTGGTCAGCATTGCTGTCCGTTGCCTTGTTGTGCCACCGTGCGGTGGTTTGTTGCTTGCAGGTGCAGCTGGACCAAGCAGTCAATAGCGGGCTAAATCCCCTCTTGCGAAGCCGGCCCTCGAAGGCCCAAATGGAAGTGTTTACAGCATTATTCATGTGTGACCGGCCTGCGTGCCGTGGTTTGTAAAACATGTACTTTAAAGTGAAACATTTTGTAAGGCCTTAAGGCTTATTTTGGATATTTTGTATAACATTCCTATTTTGTATTAGTGGACATTCGTGCTTAAATGCTGGGTTCTTTGTTATAACGTTTTTTAAACTGCTTCCGCTAGAAAGCTCTGTGTAGGACGTTGAGATTGGTTGGATGATTTCCATAAGTAACCACCCGGTCTGTCTGTGGCATACGGCGTCGGGCCCCGGCCGGACCTACTGCTATATGCTATGTGACGGATAGGGGGTGTTACAATTTGGTATCACACTACTGGTTTTGGTCGGGCTTAAAGTGAATTCGTGGGCGAATTCTTTTTAAGGGGTGGTGAGCACATTGCGTGCGTCATCGTTATAACAGTAAAAGAACCCATGAATGTCCACTTAGGAATGAAACTACTCGTGTTTGAGGAACCTGCGTGTTCTTATAATTGTTGTTTGCAATTTATTTGGTCTCTTACTGGTGTTTTGTACCACTATAGGTGACCAGAAGTGGTGTTGGGCCGTCAGAACGCCGAGTTTCTGAGGCTAGTAGTGCACCGGATGTTGCTCCTGCAACACCTCTGTCGGCTGAGAATATTCGATTGGTGGCTGAAGCGGTGTTGGCCGTGATAAATGCGCAGCCTGCAAGGCAAACGCAGAAGCCCGCTCCTGTGATGGAGCAGGTACCTCTTCAAGAGGCTGAGCCGAGGAGAGTGGAGCAAGTGGTTGTGGAACCGGTGGTGCCAAGGAGGGCAACTGAGAGGCAGCTTAAGCATGTAATGAGCTTTAACCCTCCGTTATTCTCGGTGTTGGGAACCCCATCTCAGGCTGAAGACTGGCTCTCCAGGGTGAAGAGAGTCATGACAGCGACGGAGACGGAGGAGTGGCAAATGACCACCATCGCTACGTTCCTTCTGGACGGTGAAGCGAGGATGTGGTGGGAAGGATTGGAGCTGCATCATTTGAGAGGTAGACAACTTATAGACGTTCCGATGGAAGAGTTCTCAGGATTGTTCTTAGCAAGATACCTCCCTTCTACTCAGAGGATTTCGATGGAGAACGAATTTCTGAAGTTGGTTCAGGGTGAGAAGAGCGTGGATGAATATCTCCATGAGTTCACTCATTTAAGTCGATATGCTAGCTCCACCATCATGGATGAGGAGCGCAAGACTAATAGCTTCTACGAAGGCTTGAGAGATGAGTTGAGATTACTACTCTCGGGGCCGATGACGCAGGGTTTCTTAACCTTGGTCAATACTGCCCGGTCCTTGGAGATGGACATGAAGAATGTGCAAGCAAAGAAAGGCTTGGGTGATAGAAAATCTGAATTTAAAGTGCCGACTACTTCAAAGTCCGGCTATCGGAGGGCTTTCAAGAAGCATAGGACTTCGGGTCCAGCTCCTTCTGGTGCTTCTGTGGCAACTACGAGTCGGACCCCGGGCGCGTGTTTTACTTGTGGAAAGACGGGGCACTTTGCCCGTGACTGTTGGAGCGGACGCCCTAAGTCCTAGAGAAAGCCGGGAGCTACTTATGAGGAGAAGGGAAAGGCGGTGGAGTCGACCGCATCCCATTATGCTCCGGCCCAACCAAGGGTCTACAATCTTGGCCAACAGGAGGCCATCAAACAGGCTGATGTGGTGACATGTACGGTTTAATTTATAGCAAGTCGATTTCTTTAAATACATGTTATGCACATGTTATCTTACCACTGCTTGTTTCGGATTTGTATTGATTTGTGAAAATCCGGCACGAGCACTCTTCGATACGGGAGCTTCACACTCCTTCTTGTCCGAAGGATTTATATCACGCATCGGAGTCCCTTCTTCGATGGCAAAGGATAAGTTGGATGTGTTATTGCCCAATGGGTGTTCGATGCGAGCGGATAGGATCTGCGATGTTAAGATTCGTATTGGGGAGCAGGAGTTCGACCTGCGGGCGTCTTTACTTCCGTTGGTGGAGTTCGACGTCATATTTGGCATGGACTGGCTCTCGGAGCAGCAGGCCCATATAGATTGCGGTAGCAAGGAAGTCAAGCTGGGAGCAAGTCGTGAAATGACTTTTACGGGCTTAAATGGGTTGAGCAAGACGTTGATGTCTACTCTTCAGGTGGTGAAGCCGGTTCGTGCCGGTGCAGAACTGTTCTTTACACTAGTGGAGGTTGCAAAGCCGAAGCCCGCGTTGGATTGTATTTCAGTGGTATCGGAATACCCTGATGTGTTCCCCGCAGATCTTCCTAGAGCCCCGCCTCAGCGGGAGATAGATTTTACGATCGAGCTAGTGCTAGGTGCAAAGCCTGTGTCACGATCTCTTTATCGGCTAGCGCCTAAGGAAATGGCAGAGCTGAAAGTTCAACTGCAAGAGTTGTTGGAGCAAGGGTATGTGCGCCAGAGTTCTTCTCCTTTGAGCACACCGGTCCTCTTTGTTAAGAAGAAGGACGGAAGCTTGAGGCTATGTATTGATTATCGGGAGCTCAACAAGCTGACTGAGAAGAACAAGTACCCGATCCCCCGGATTGATGATCTTTTTGATCAGTTAGTCGGGTCAACGGTGTACTCGAAGTTGGATCTCAAGGCTGGGTACTATCAGCTGCGAATAAGGGAGAGTGATTTCCCGAAGACAGCGTTTAGTACGAGATACGGGCATTATGAGTTTACGGTCATGCCGTTTGGGCTGATTAATGCGCCGTCAGTGTTCATGGCTTTGATGAACAGGACATTCAGGGAGTACTTGGATCATTTCGTGATCGTCTTCATTGACGATATTTTGGTGTACTCGCAAAGTGAGGAAGATCACTTCAAGCATCTTCATTTGGTGTTGGAGACGCTAAGAAGAAATCAATTGTATGCCAAGTTCTCGAAGTGCGAGTTTTGGCTATCCTCAGTGGCATTCCTCGGGCATATAGTGAGTGGAGAGGGTATTGCTGTGGATCCGGCGAAGATTGTTGCGATACGGGAGTGGCCTGAGCTTGCTACTGTAGCGGAAGTCCGGAGTTTTCTGGGGCTTGCCGGCTATTATAGGCGCTTCGTAGAGAACTTCTCGCGGATAGCATTACCTCTCACTACTTTGACGAGGAAGGAGCATACGTTCGTTTGGACGCCGGAGTGCTCGCGAGCTTTTGAGGAGTTGAAGTGTCGGTTGACCACGACGCCTGTTCTGAGTTCGCCATGTGGGACCGAAGGCTATGAGATTTATAGTGATGCTTCGGGCAGCGGTTTGGGTTGCGTGCTACTGCAACACGGAAGTGTAATAGCTTATGGCTCGAGACAGCTAAAAGTGCATGAAAGGAACTATCCGGTCCATGACTTGGAGTTAGCGGCCGTGATTTTTGCCTTGAAGCTGTGGAGACACTACTTGTACGGTGTGAAGATTGATATCTACACCGATCACAAGAGCCTAAAGTATCTTATTGATTAGAAAGATCTGAATATGCGGCAGCGTAGATGGATGGAGTTCCTGGGGGACTATACATTCAAGATCCACTACGTGCCTGGCAAAGGGAATGCGGTTGCGGACGCGCTGAGTCGCCGAGCCCCAGCTCAAGCCAATTGGCTATCAGTGCATGATGAGCGGTTGGTGCGAGAGTTGGAGGCGTTGGAGATTGTTTGTGTGGACAAGCAATCAAGTGTTAAAGCAGTTCTGAATTGGACTGAAGTCCAATATGACCTGGCTGATCGTATTCGGCAGGCTTTGGATATGGATGCTCATATGAAGCAGTTCATGGTAGAGGCTCTGGATGGGTCAAATTCCCAATTCATCGTGGAGGACGGATTGCTTTGGAAAGACGGTCGTCTGTGCGTCCCAAGTGTGGGCAATTTACGGGTGGAGTTGTTATACGAGGCACAACAACTTACGCCTTGGTAAAGGCGGAGTGCCAAAAGCCGGGATGATTTCTTAAGTCCTTGCCTATTCCGGAGTGGAAATTTGACGACATCTCTATGGACTTTGTGCACGGTTTGCCAAGGTCGCAAAAGGGGAATGACGCCATTTGGGTGGTTGTTGATCGATTAACGAAGGTGTCGCATTTTATTCCGCATACGAAGGATGATCCAGTGGAGAAGTTGGACAAAACTTTATGTGGATAACATAGTACAGCTTCATGGTGTGCCCCGCAGCATCGTGAGTGACCGAGATGGGCGGTTCACGTCCAACGATTGGAGGCTTGTGCAGCAAATGTTGGGAACAAAGTTGAAATTCAGCACAGCTTTCCATCCGCAAACGGATGGGCAGACCGAGAGGGTCAATAGAACCATGGAAGACATGCTCCGCATGTGTGTCTTGGATTTCGGAAAGCAATGGGAAGACCACCTTTATTTGGTGGAGTTCGCATACAACAATAGCTACCAAGCGAGTATTCAGATGGCGCCTTTCGAGACCCTATATGTTAGAAAATGTTGCACGCCGTTGTCTTGGTTAGAAACGGGTGAGTCGAAGTTGTATAAGCGATCAGAAGTGGAGGATGCTACTTCTTTGGTGAGAACCATTCGGGAGAGGTTGCTTACCGCTCAGGACCGGCAAGCAAAGTACTATAATGTCAAGCACAGGAACGTGGAGTTCGCTGTGGGCGATTATGTATACTTAAAGATCAAGCCGTTCAAGGGTGTCTCGCGGGTGCGGCGGTTGAAAAAGCTAAGCCCGAGATACCTTGCACCGTTTGAGGTTCTGGAGCGAGTTGGTGAAGCGGCCTATCGGTTGAAGCTTTCAGTGGAGCTTAGTGGATTGCATGATGTATTCCATATTTCGGTGCTTCGGAAGGCGGTGCAAGAGCCTACGCAAGTGATCGCGGTTGATCAAGTGTCGGTGGATGGTGGGCTAACGACAAAGGTCAAGCCCGTGCGGATCGAGGACTCGGAGGTCAAGCGACTACGCAATAAAGAGATCAGGATGGTCAAGGTCCGGTGGGACAATTGCGGTCGTGAGGAGCTCTCTTGGGAGCGAGAGCAGACTATGCTTGACGAATATCCGGAGTTGTTCCGCTCAGGTACAAATTTTGATTTTGTACATGTCTTTCCTTTATATAATTTCGTGGACGAAATTCTTTTAAGAGGGGGAGAGTTGTAACGCCCAGAAACTCAAAGGAGCGAAGGGGGACGTTTTGGGCCAGTTTTGGGTTCTAGCTGCAGGCACACGGCCTGGGACACGGGCGTATCCCAGGGCGTGTCAAGCCTGTGTCGACACTAAGACGGGAAGTCGACACTTTGGTCTCGACATTGTGTCGAGACTGGGCACACGGCCTGCGACACGGGCGTGTCGCAGGGCGTGTCGACCCGTGTCGACACTTAGCCCGCGAAGTCGACACTCTGCGTTCGATGAAGTGTCGAGACATGGTACACGGCCTGCGACAAGGGCGTGTCGCAGGGCGTGTCAACCCATGTCGACACTCGTCCCGGGAAGTAGACACTTTGGTCTCGACATTATGTCGAGACAAGGCACACGGCCTAGGACACGGGCGTGTCCAAGGCCGTGTCAGTAGGTCAACGATCTTCGCTCGACGAAGTGTCGAGTGTCGAGAACGTGTACACGGCCTGGGGTCCAGGCGTGTTGAGGTGACACGGGTACGGACACGGGCGTGTCCTAGAACCCGTGTATTGCTCGGGTTGTTTTCGGGGAAAAATGATGGGGGTACACGGCCGACCACACGGCCGTGTCAGGTGGAACACGGGCGTGTCAGCTCGAACACGGGCGTGTTCGATACCCGTGTGAGGTTCCAGGCGAGTCATTTTTGACGGCGAATGAGGCACACGGCCCTGGATACGGGCGTGTGCCAGGCCGTGTTCGGTCCAGATTGGGCATTTCAGTCCCGAATCAAAGCCGTTCGTTTCCTTATTTTGAGATCCAACGGCTGGGGGTTGTTCCTGAAGGGATATACCCGGGATTGGACTTAGAAACCCTCACTTTTCATGAGTGGTTAGCTTTCTAAAACCTTAGAGAAAGTAGAGAGCCAAGGGAGGAAGAAGGAGCTATATCCCGCCATTAGAGGAGCTTCGAAGCTCCAAATCGCGAGCCGACTCCGGATCCACGGAGGCAAAGCTAGTGCGGTGCTTTTCATCCGATTACTTTTCAATGGCGCCAAAGAGGAACGCTAGGGTAACGATCCTCATCTTGAGCATGAGTATCTCTCTTTCTTTGCATAGGAAGCCTGCTCTCGCGATTTTGCGGAGAGTTGGAGGCGTTCCTTCGGGTAGATATGTGAAGTCCCCGTTGTTTAGAGTCCGTAAGAGAGAACAGACATAGGCAAGATGTGTGAAGCCTACCCGGACATGTTGGTCTGGATCGGTGATGTTGCATTGCATAATGCCGGAGAAGACTACGTGCTATTGGTTGTTTTTTGGGTTTTCTACGCGGTAGATTGCAACAGGGAGCCTTGGGGACTAACCAAAAGGTGCACCTGGAAAACTGGGCGTATGCGAGATCTTGCCAACTTGGTGGCTTGAGAGGCAACTTGAACATAACCGGGTTATGTGACTTGTGATGGAAATGGGACTCGGTGGAAGTTTGACCCGCGCAAATGTCTTAAATTGTCGTTGCGATGTGAGCACGGGTTAGATGGAACCGTACCCGTTCTATGTCGTTCGGTTAAAGAGACCTAAAGGCACGTGGCACTTACCGTTGGCATAGATTAGGGTCTTCGGCGGTCAATGACTTAAATTGTCGTGACCCAGGCCAGGAAGACAAATTGCTCATAGGTTTGGCCGTCAAAGTGGCGGTGGTGAGTCCGGAATGTCTATGGCTTTAATTGACGTGACATCGACCGGTTCACCGAGAATGTTCCCTGAGAGCACGGGGCGTGTGGCCGTGCAAGCCAACGTCTGTGATGAAATGGAAAATATATATATATTGCTCGCTTATGCTAATCAAATGCAGGGAAGTAGCATCGCCGCCCCGAGTTGGGGGCGGGATCATTATAATTTGGTCAGCATTGCTGACCGTTGCCTTGTTGTGCCACCGTGCGGTGGTTTGTTGCTTGCAGGTGCAGCTGGACCAAGTGGTCAATAGCGGGCTAAAGCCCCTTTTGCGAAGCCGGCCCTCGAAGGCCCAAATGGAAGTGTTTACTGCTTTATTCATGTGTGACCGGCATGCGTGTCGTGGTTTGTAAAACATGTACTTTAAAGTGAAACATTTTGTAAGGCCTTAAGGCTTATTTTGGGTATTTTGTATAACATTCCTATTTTGTATTAGTGGACATTCGTGCTTAAATGCTGGGTTCTTTGTTACAACTTTTTTTAAACTGCTTCCGCTAGAATGCTCTGTGTAGGACGTTGTGATTGGTTCGATGATTTCCATAAGTAAACACCCGGTCTGTCTGTGGCATACGACGTCGGGCCCCGGCCGGACCTACTGCTATATGATATGTGACGGATAGGGGGTGTTACATGTGGCATACTTAACCTATAGAGTATGACTGATGTCATCAATGTGGGTCAGGTTATGAGAGCCTGGTGGGCTAGGTTAAGGTCGTACTTGGGAGCGACGAGTGATCGTTTTTCCCTAGTGAGAGAGTCCAACTACACTTTGGAATAGTTCAAGAGTCAATGTCACTAGGGTTAGATTAACTAAACTTACGATGGGGTTTAATTTGGCTAGATACCAATAATAATAAGTACCTTACGAAAGGGAGCTTTGGGATTCAGCCATCATAGTTCCTAGTGCCCTCGAGAGCCCATCACAGGGAATGTCATGGGCAGTCCAAGGTTAACATAAATGTTGGGTACATTGATTAAATGTACCTGATTTGAAGAAGCCTCACCCAACTCAATGATATACATCAAAATGTATTTGATGTGTTTTTGAGTTACTTGTGCAGGCTAAGTATTTGCAGGACTGAAGCAAAAATTTCTAAGTTCATGTGTCGATACCTAGAGGGAAAGTGTCGACACTTAAGAAGACTTGTGTCGACACCCAGACAAGCAGTGTCGACACTTGGAGTCATTGTGTCGACACCTGGGATGCAGAGTCGACACCAGACACAAAGTGTCGACACAAGGAGCTATGTCGTCACTCAATGAAGAAAGTACAGTAAAGCAGTGTCGACACTTAACAGCAGTGTCGACACCCAGTGAAGCTGTGTCTACACCAGAAAGTGTCGACACTTGGAGCTGTGTCGACACTCAGCAAAAGTCAGCAGAGACTAAGTATAAGTGTCGACACCCAGAACAATGTGTCGACACTCAACAGAAGAGTCAGCACTTGAAGTAAGTGTCGACACCAAGAACAATGTGTCGACACTCAGCTGAAGACTCAACACTTGAAGAAAGTGTCGACACATGGAGCTGTGTCGACACTTAGCAAAGAACAGCAAGATCGACAAAATATTCTAAGTACAAGTGTCGACACTAAGGGAATGTGTCGACACTCAGCTGAAGTCTCAACAGAAGAATCAAGTGTCGACACAAGGAGCTGTGTCGACACTCAGCAAGTATCAACATAGAAGACTATGTGTCGACACCAAGAAGTAGTGTCGACACTTAACAGATTCAACACAAGAAGTTGTGTCGACACAAAGGAGATGTGTCGACACTTAGAAGAATTCAGCAAAAGATAGAAGATCAAGTACTTGTGTCGACACTCAATTTCAGTGTCGACACATGCAGAAGAAACTGTGTCGAGACATAGAATCTACAACACAATGAGTTGTGTTGACACCTTGTAGACTTGTGTCGACACTTACACAACTTGTGTTGACACTTGGTCTATAAGTGTCGACACTTAAAGACAGAAAGTCTCGACACTTTCAGACAGTTAGAGAACTTTCAAGAACTGACTGGATGACTTGACAGCTGCCATTCCAGCCGGTCTACAGCACCTGTCAGAGATGTCAGAAAACAGTTATGAACTGGACCAACCAGTTACCATGAAGAAGGCCTATAAATAGGCTCATACAGTTTACAGAAACTGTTGTTCAAGTTGTAGTTGTAGTTGTTCAAGTAATTGAAGTAATTCAACAAGTGGTTCATAGAGTTATTGATCAAGTATCAAGACAAGAAGATCTTGCAGTCCAAGTGCAGATCTAAGAAGTTGGAGAGAGAGGGCTCCATCCAAGAAATCAGCCATTGGAACTAGGCTGAGAAGAAGGATTCAGATTCATTCTGGATCTTAAGAAGCAGAGGTCAAGGATCAACTACAGAAGGAATCAGTCTTATTCAGTTCTACTTTCAAGAAGCTTTGAAGAAAGCTAAGTCAGATTGAATCCAGCTGAGTTCTTCCAAGAACTCATCAAGAAACTCACAACTCCCCTCTCTTGTCTTTGGGTTGTTGAGTTAATATTTGTAAAATCATTTTTATCTTGTAGGATCCTTTGGATCTGAGTGATTGTAAGCCTATATTTATAAAGGCTGAGTGTAGGGCTTGGGAGCCTGAGTGTAGGAGATTGGAATCTCTGAGTGTAGGCCTTTTGTGGCTGAGTGTAGGCCTTGTTGGCTGAGTGTAGGCTTTGTGGAAAAGCTGAGTTGTAAGGCTTTGGGCCTGAGGTGTAGGAACCAGTTTGGGTTCTGAGACAGTGGAGAAGTTTGGCCGAATCTAGTACACTGCTAGATAGGCGAAGGGGGAAAGTGGATGTACCCAAAGCTTGGGGAACCACTATAAAACTCTGTGTCTGCTGTGCTGTGATTGTGATTTGCTGTGTATGCTGTATGATTGCTGTGCAAAAGTAGAGTAGATTCTGTGATATAACTGTTTGTTGTCATTAAAGTGTAAAAAGGATTAGGTCACCTATTCACCCCCCCCCCCTCTAGGTGTTTATGTACTATATCGTTCAAGTGGTATCAAAGCGAGGTTACTCAAAAAGGACTAACAGTCTGAGGAGATCCTGATTGGCAGATTCAGTCTAGGTCAAATTACAGATTCAAGAAAATCAAGAACCATGGGTTCCTCTGAAAATCACAAGAAATTGGGTTCCATGAAATTGCCCATATGCAGGAAAGAGATCTTTGGGATCTGGAAGGAAAGGGTAAGGCTGTTTATTGAAGCCTCAGACCCTAGGATCTACATCACAGTAAAAGAGGGGCCATATGTGCCCTTGAAGATATCTGTTCTAGATGCAAATCAGAGAACCCCAAAGTATTTCTCTGAAATGACTAAGGATGAGATTGTCCTAGCCACCATGGACAAAAGGGCACAAAACATTATAGTGAGTGCCATAGATGATGCAACTTTTCAGAATCTAATACACTGTAAGACAGCCAAAGAGATGTGGGACACTCTTATTGTGTATATGGAAGGTTCTGAAGAAGTTATGCAAGATAGAAAATCCTTGCTAAATCAAGAGTATGAGAGTTTTAGACAAGGAAAGGGTGATAGCATAACTGAGTGCTCTAAGAAGTTCTACAGAATAGTGAATGAACTCATGTCTTATGGAAGAGAGTTCAGCAATTATGAACTAAATGAAAAGTTCCTAAGGTCCCTAACTAAAGATTGGGACACAAAGATTTGTGCCATTAGAGAAATGGCTAAGTTGGGAGAAATTCCTCCACCTACACTGTTTGGCAAGTTATTGTCTTATGAAATGCAGTTGACAGTGAGAAAAGAGGAGGAGAAATCAACAAGAACTGAACACATGGAAAGAACTGTAGCCTTCAAGACAGAAGCCTCCAGAAAGTGCAGGAATAAGTCACCAACTCCACCTCCAAAGGTAGTTGAATCAGAGTCAGATGAGTCAGTCAGCACAAAGTCTGAAAGCAGTGAAAGTGATGAAGACTTTGCTGCCTTCACTAGACACTTTCAGAAATTCTTGAAGAAGAAACAGTGGAGGTCAAGGCCTTCTACTTCACAGGGAAAAGAAGACCTATATCAGAATAAAAAGGCCTCAAAGAAGGATAGGAAGAGGACTAAGTCTAGCAAGGCAACTGGATCAAAAATAGTGTGCTATTGCTGCAATAGACAAGGTCATGTTATTGCAGATTGTCCTGAAAAGAGAAAGGAGTCTAGTGACAGGAAAAAGACTCATTTCAAAGGCAAGAAAGAGAAGTCTTTTGTTGCCAAGAAGGAGAAGACTCTATCAGATATCTCTTCTTCAGAAACTGAGTCTAATGCTGAGGCATACATAGGGTTGTTTGCTGAAGAAGAAGAAGAAGAATTCATGCAGATCATGGAGTCTATTTATGAACAAGAAGACAGTCAATGTCAAGGGCTAATGTCTTTGACAGAGCATGACAAAATCCTGGAGCAGCCAGGACCCAGTAAGGTACAAAGTTCAACTTTAAGTTCAGTTTCTTGTTTTAGTACAGAATCAGATTCATCATCATCTAGTGATGAGAGTGTATCTGAGTCTGAGGAAGATATTCATCAGCTTATAGATGAATATAAAGTACTGTTGTAAGCTTATAAGAAAAGCAAGTCCCTAGCCAAAAGTCAGGCAAAGGAAATTGCTGATCTTAAAGCTGCTGTAACAGATTCTGAGAAGCTATTTGATCAAAAGCTTAATGAGATAGCAAGGCTGAAACACATAACAGTGATTCAGATGGGGACTATCACCTTTAAGAATGATCAAATCAAGAGTCTGGAGATCAATCTTCAGAAAGAGAGAGAGCTTGTTGCTAGGTTTTCTAAACCTAAGTCAGTGCTACCTTTAATTGATGAATTTGTTCATCATAAAGGCAAGGCTGGACTGGGTTTTATTAAACCTGCAAGGACTGAGCAGTCCAAGTCCAAGTCCAAGGGCAAAGCCCCAACATTCAACAAGTCAGCTGTAGATAAGACAACAAAGACAGTACCTATGCAAAGGTACAATAAATTTGAATGTTGGTGCTGTGGCAAAGCTGGCCATTTTGCAATGGACTGTTGGCACAATGTTAGTGCCAAAGTGAGTAGCAAATTACCTGTTGGAAAGCCAGTAGGTAGTTTTGTCAAGTTGCAAACTAACAAGTACCATGGACCCAAGAATTCTTTGGGTTCTAAGGTTCATTAATCTGTTTTGCAGGTGAGTCCAAGTGGCCATACCCCAACATGGTACTTGGACAGTGGATGTTCCAGACATATGACTGGAACAAGAGGATTACTAAAGGACTACATTCCAATAAAAGATGGTCCAAAAGTCACCTTTGGTGGTTCTGAAAAAGGAATCATCAAAGGGTTTGGTAACATTTCTAGCAACTTGGTTACCATTACTCAAGTGGCTTATGTTAAAGGGTTGAAACACAACCTAATAAGTATAAGTCAATTAAGTGATGTAGGGTATGACATTTCATTTGTTAAAAATGGTTGTCATATCAAGAGATCAAGTGATCAAGAGATCATTTTGACTGGTTATAGGAAAAGAAATGTCTATTGCTTAGACATTATGGTTGAGAACAGTGGTTCTCCAGTGTGTCTTGTAGCTGATGAGACAATCTCTCATTGTGTCAAATGGCATAAGAGGCTTGCCCATCTTAACTACAAGACTATTGGCAAACTCTTTAGCAAAGAGTTAGTGAGGAATGGTCCTCAAGTTAAGTGTGTTAAAGATGGTATTTGCTCAGCTTGTCAAAAGGGCAAGCAGACTAAATCCACCTTTAGAAGCATAGAAAACAAAGATGCTGTGAGGTGTTTATACCTCTTGCATTTGGATCTCTTTGATCCAATGACAGTTCACAGCTTAGGTAGGAAGGTCTATACACTTGTAGTTGAAGATGACTACTCAAGGTTTTCCTGGGTGTTCTTCTTAAGAAAGAAATCTGAAACACCTAGTGTCTTCCATAGCTTTATCAAGCAAATTCAGAATGAACTAAATAGTACAGTGGTTAAGATTAGAAGTGACCATGGTACTGAATTTCAGTCTGATAGCATGACAAAACTATGTGAAGACTTTGGGATATTACAAGAGTTTTCTTCACCTAGAACACCTTAGCAAAATGACATTGCTGAGGGGAATAATAGGACCTTGATAGAGGCTGGTAGGACCCTATTAAGTGATACATCACTACCAGAGTATTTCTGGGCTGAAGCAGTTAACACTGCATGCCATGTTATAAATAGGGCTACCATCACTAAAGGGCTCAACAAGACCCCCTATGAAGTTGTGAAAGGCAGGAAACCAAACCTATCCTACTTCAGGATCTTTGGTTGCAAATGCTTCATACTTAACAATGGGAAGTCTTACTTAACTAAGTTTGCTGCCAAGTCCCAAGAGGGAATTTTTGTTGGGTACAACAATAATAGTAAGGCTTATAGAGTCTACAACTTGTCTATACAAGTTGTAGAAGAATCTGTGCATGTAGTTTTTGATGAGACTAAACTTATTAACAATGAGTTGTCTAGTAGTGTATGCAGCCCCACAGGTTTAACAAAGAAGATGGACAAGCTTACTATAGAATAAGTACCTGCTGCAAGACAGCAAGTAGAGGACAGTAGCTGTTGTCCAGGGGGAGAACTACATGTGCCAAATGCAGAAGAAGTACAAGGAGTACAACATGATGGAGATGCTGAAGAGGTTCAACTAGAAGTTAGGATGCCTCCAGCCAACAGACATCTTAGAGATCATCCAGTCGAGCAGATTATTGGAGATCCAAGACAAGGAGTACAAAACAGGAGCAGAAACCTAAATGCAGCAATCTACTCCAGCTTTCTATCTCAAGTTGAACCTAAGAAATTTGAAGAAGCAATACTAGATCCACAATGGACTGAAGCAATGCAAGAAGAGCTTAATCAGTTCAAGAGGTGCAAGGTCTGGGAACTTGTTCCTAAACCTAAAGACCACAATATAATAGGAACCAAGTGTATTTACAGGAATAAGATGGATGAACAAGGGGTCATCATTAAGAATAAAGCAAGATTGGTTTCTAAAGGATATAGGCAAGAAGAAGGTATTGACTTTGATCAAACCTCTGCTCCAGTAGCCAGACTGGAAGCCATAAGGATGTTCTTGGCCTATGCAACCTATCAAGGATTCAAGGTTTACCAAATGGATGTCAAGTCAGCATTCCTTAATGGTAATCTTAAAGAAGAAGTCTATGTGGAACAGCCTTTAGGTTTTGTTGATCCAACTCTACCTCATCATGTCTATAGACTTAGGAAAGCTTTATATGAGTTAAAGCAAGCCCCTAGGGCTTGGTATGAAACCCTATCTAGTTTCCTCATTGAGAACAAGTTCTCAAGGGGGAAAATAGATAAGACTCTATTCCTTAGGGAATCTAGAGGCAAAGTTATACTAGTCCAAATATATGTAGATGACATTATATTTGGGTCTACTGAAAGCAGCCTTTGCAAAAAGTTTGCAAAACTTATGCAAGGTCAATTTGAGATGAGTAGTATGGGAGAGCTGAAGTTTTTCTTGGGTCTCCAAGTTAAACAGACTGAGAGTGGTTTATCCATATGTCAGTCCAAGTTCACCCTAGAACTCATAAGGAAGTATGGTATGGATTCATCCAGTACCATGAAGAGTCCTATAGGGTCAAGTATGTCTCTTAGCAAGGATGATGCAGGGAAACCTGTAGATGAAACCTTGTATAGAGGGATAGTTGGCTCCCTATTATACTTGACTACTAGTAGACCAGATATCATGTATGCTACATGTGTCTGTGCAAGGTATCAAGCCTGCCCTAAAGAGTCTCATTTGACAGCAGTCAAAAGAATATTGAGATATCTAAAGGACACTCCCTATCTAGGCCTCTAGTACCCTAGGAATGGAGATTTTAAACTAATAGATTATTCAGATGCAGACTTTGCAGGATGCAAAGAAGATAAAAAAAGCACTACTGGAACCTGTCAATTCCTAGGTGGGAGACTAATTTCTTGGAGTAGCAAAAAGCAAACCAGTATGGCTATCTCCACTGCAGAGTCAGAGTATGTGGATGCAGGAAGTTGCTGTGCTCAACTTCTGTGCATACAACATCAGCTAGAGGACTATGGATTTCAGGTAAGTAGAACTCCATTCTTCTGTGATTCTACTAGTGCTATTTCAATAGCTAATAATCTTGTATCCCATAGTAGAACAAAACATATTGAAATTAAATATCATTTTCTTAGGGAGCATGTAGAAAGAGAAGATATTTTTTTAGAATATGTTAAAACTGATAATCAAGTAGCTGATATGCATACTAATCCCCTAGAAGAAGCTAAGTTCAATAGATTTAAAATTGAACTAGGAATGATAAACTTAGAGTAAGTTTACAGAATTGAAATTGGCTAAGTAAAAAGGTGTCGACACATAGACAAGTCTATGTCGACATAGAATAGTAGTGTCGACACTTCAGGAAATAGGTGTCGACACATCTAGGAAGTTGGTGTCGACACTTCAGAATATTAGTGTCAACACATGCCAAGTAGGTGTCGACACATCCAAAGTGGTGTCGACACTTAGTATTTACTCAGAATTTTCTAAGTACAGTCTCGACAATGTGTCGAGTTATGTTGTGTCGACACATAACCAAGTGTCGACACATAAAATCTGTTGACTAAACTTGTGTCGACACATATGTATCAAGACATTATAAGTCAGTGTCGACACTTATTGCTAGTGTTGACACATTTTAAGTTAGATGTCCCGCCTGTTCATCTTCAAAATTAGAAAGGTATAAATAGGGTTTTGTCTTTGTTTGTCGACACGCTTTCAAAGTTTCGAGACCAAACTTCTGTGTCGACACCTCTCTCTTCTCTCAAGACAAATTCTACAAACCCTAATGGCGCCTAAGCTAGAGGAGAACGTCAACGAAGGATATGAGCTGGTGTGCGGCGCTTTCAATGATGCTGATCAAGAAATCCAGGCGGTCGTAACCCTAGTTGCCGATTCTGGGTTAGAATATCTAGTGTCTGAACCTTCTAAGATATGGAAGAAAGAGGTACTTGAATTCTTTAATGGAGCCAAAGTGGATGAATCTGGATACAAGATCAAATCCAGAGTTCATGGAACAAAAGTTAAGATTTCACCAAAGAGCTTGAGGAAGATGCTTCAATTACCAAGAATTCAAGAGGAAGATGAGATTACTGCTACAAAGACCAGGGAAGCTCTAACCTGGTGTGGACTGGATCCTAAGATGAAGATTGGATCAGTATTTCTTAGAAAAGGCATAAACAGCCAAGGTAAATTCATGTCTGAGATTGTTGGAAAAGTACTACTCAATAAGCCAGGAGGGCATGACAGAGTGTCTGCCTCTATGTTCAATATAATGACCAGGATTATCTTCACTTTAAGAACTGATTGGTCAGTTATAGAGTTTGAGAAGATTAAGGAAAGCTTGAAGAAGCCCAACCTGGGCAGAATCTTAAGTCTCTACCTAGCTGGTACCATACCAGAGGTAATGAGTACTGCTGTTGGAAGCAAAATAAACCATATGAGAAAGATGGATATGAGGATATTTTCTAGATGGGACAGGGTGTTGTCAAAGGAAATGCCAACCCCTGAGAAGATAGTTGCTGAGAAATACATTCCTCCAAAGAAGAAAAGGAAGACTGCTCCAGTGGCACAAGTGTCCACTAGCAGCTCTGATAGTGAAGAACAAGTTGTCTTCACTCCAGATGAGCATGAGGAAGAGCCTGCAGTGAAGTCTCCTGCTCCTCAAGAGGTTGCTGAGATCCAGGGGGAGCTACCTCAAGCTAGCCCCATCCACAAGGATCAAAGCCAGGGGGAGCTTCCAGTTGTAACTGAACCCACTACACTGGAAAGTGAACAAGCAACCACCATTATATTAGAGGTAATCACTGAACTAAACACTTTAGATTTTTCTATGGAAGATATTGATTTGTCTGATGATCATCAGCAAACTCAGCTGAATAGTCAAGTTCCAGATGCTGTTATAGAAAACACATCTGCTGTTGTTCAAGAGGTTCCTGATCCAGTGGTTGAAGAGCCTAGAATTACTCCAGCTCCTTCACCACAAGAGTACACTATGGAGGATTTATTTTTAAATCTGGATCAAGTGGATTTTGACAAAGAACCTACTGCTGCTGAAGGAGAGAATGCTGCTGCTGAGGGGGATCAAGTGCAGATTCTGAAAGAGCCTATAAGGCAAGAAACTGAGAAGGCACAAGATGTGCAAACTGAAAGGCCTTCAAGCCCTAAGGAGAGGGTGGATATAGCCAGCACCTCTGCCTCAGAAGATGAGGAAGCTGAAAGGGCAAAGAAAAAGAAACTTTATGTCTTCAGGAGAAGAAGCCAGAGTTACAAGAAGGCTCTCCAAATAGTTGCACCACAGCCTATAATTCAACCAGCCCCAGCCATTGATTATAGTGCACTGATGGTGGCAATGCAAATCAAGTTGGATGAGCAAAGGCAGGCCATAGAGAAATATGTAGATGAAGGGCAAAAATCACTCCAATTTGACTTGGCCCAGGATATAAAATCAATCAGGTTTGAGATGAATCTCAACAAGAAGGAGATGACTGACTGCTTCCACAAGGGTGGGAGTGCAGTAGTCTATCTTGCAACTCACCAGAAAAAGATAAAGGCACAAGTGGATGACATAGCCTTGAAGCAAGGTTATGTTCTTGAAAATCAGCTAAGAATGAATGACAACCTTACTGAATCCCACAATGCAATAGTCACAGAACTAAAGAATCTGGCTGCAGGGCAGACTCCAGCTATAGCAAAGGCAGATTTTGACAAAGTATTCCAGGAAGAACTCACTGCTGTTAAGACTGCAATTCAAGAATCTCAGAAGATCATCTCTGAAAAACTCCAAAGGTTAAGACCTTTCTACAGGGATGGAGTTAATTATCTCAATGCTCAAGTGAGATTTCAAAAGGATGACTTAAGGGATCATATTGAAAGAGAAGTCATAAAGAGGGAGAGAGTGTTAGTCAAGGCAAGCTCTGATCATGCCAAATGGATATCAAATTCTATCATAGCTACACTGGGTTATCCTCCTCTTTGTGATGATGACAATGTGGCAGAATCTGGAATTCACCCTGCATATCTAGGACGAGAGCAACCTGAAGTGGCTCAAGTCATATACCCTCCTCCAGATTTTGACATGATACATGCTGATGTACAGTCTATGTACAGCCCACCTGGGGGCAAGGACAATGTTATAATTGAAAAGGTTGTTCAGCCTGTCTCTGAAGCTTTACAGGAAACCATCTTAAAGGAGCAAGCTGAAGAGGAAACCAGATTATTTAAGAAGAGGTTTAGGGAACAAGCAGAACAGAGACCAGACTTTGAGAAATGGAGCCCTACCTCTAGAAACATTATATTAACTTCTTGGAAAGCTGCCAAGGATAACATTCAAGACAGGAACAAATGGTTTTCTAAAACTGAATGGAGAAAACATGAAAGTAGACAGGAGGCAATAGTCCAATATAGAAGGAAGGCAAAGATGGGAAAGCTACCTCCTACTGCCCAGGAGCCTAGCAAGTACTTTCCAAAGCCATACCATTATTTGAAAGACAGAAGATCAAAGCTGAAGAGCTTAAGAAGAAAGATCTGAAAGGCAAGAAGCCTGCTGATGCTGAAACTGCTGATGCTGCTGTCCAAGCTAAAGTTCAAGCTGGCAAAGGGATAGTCATTAAGGAGCCTGAACAAAAATAGATTTAGATTTTCTTGAAGTTTAACTTCTAATCTTTTGGATGTAAAACATTTTGTGAACTTCTAAAAATGTATGAGACAGATATTAGAACAATATATGATTAATATATTTCATGAGTGTTATGTGAATATGTCTATTTCTTATTTGTTCTGTAATGATGAATTTGTATACATGTAAAATTGATACATGTTATGTTTACCCTGCTGTTCATAATCCTGCTTTACATCATTTTATAATTTTAATTATGAATGGTGTATATCATTGACTAAGGGTTATGACTTCTCCAAATAGGGGGAGATTGTTGGGTACATTGATTAAATATACCTGATTTGAAGAAGCCTCACCCAACTCAATGATATACATCAAAATGTATTTGGTGTGTTTTTGAGTTACTTGTGCAGGCTAAGTATTTGCAGGACTGAAGCAAAAATTTCTAAGTCCATGTGTCGACACCCAGAGGGAAAGTGTCGACACTTAAGAAGACTTGTGTCGACACCCAGACAAGCAGTGTCGACACTTGGAGTCATTGTGTCGACACCTGGGATGCAGAGTCGACACCAGACACAAACTGTCGACACAAGGAGCTATGTCGACACTCAATGAAGAAAGTACAGTAAAGCAGTGTCGACACTTAACAGCAGTGTCGACACCCAGTGAAGCTGTGTCTACACCAGAAAGTGTCGACACTTGGAGCTGTGTCGACACTCAGCAAAAGTCAGCAGAGACTAAGTATAAGTGTCGACACCCAGAACAATGTGTCGACAATCAACAGAAGAGTCAGCACTTGAAGTAAGTGTCGACACCAAGAATAATGTGTCGACACTCAGCTGAAGACTCAACACTTGAAGAAAGTGTCGACACATGGAGCTGTGTCGACACTTAGCAAAGAACAGCAAGATTGACAAAATATTCTAAGTACAAGTGTCGACACTAAGGGAATGTGTCGACACTCAGCTGAAGTTTCAACAGAAGAATCAAGTGTCGACACAAGGAGCTGTGTCGACACTCAGCAAGTATCAACATAAAAGACTATGTGTCGACACCAAGAAGTAGTGTCGACACTTAACAGATTCAACACAAGAAGTTGTGTCGACACAAAGGAGATGTGTCGACACTTAGAAGAATTCAGCAAAAGATAGAAGATCAAGTACTTGTGTCGACACTCAATTTCAGTGTCGACACATGCAGAAGAAACTGTGTCGAGACATAGAATCTACAACACAAGGAGTTGTGTCGACACCTTGTAGACTTGTGTCGACACTTACACAACTTGTGTGGACACTTGGTCTATAAGTGTCGACACTTAAAGACAGAAAGTCTCGACACTTTCAGACAGTTAGAGAACTTTCAAGAACTGACTGGATGACTTGACAGCTGCCGTTCCAGCCGGTCTACAGCACCTGTCAGAGATGTCAGAAAATAGTTATGAACTGGACCAGCCAGTTACCATGAAGAAGGCCTATAAATAGGCTCACACAGTTTACAGAAACTGTTGTTCAAGTTGTAGTTGTAGTTGTTCAAGTAATTGAAGTAATTCAACAAGTGGTTCACAGAGTTATTGATCAAGTATCAAGACAAGAAGATCTTGCAGTCCAAGTGCAGATCTAAGAAGTTGGAGAGAGAGGGCTCCATCCAAGAAATCAGCCATTGGAACTAGGCTGAGAAGAAGGATTCAAATTCATTCTGGATCTTAAGAAGCAGAGGTCAAGGATCAACTGCAGAAGGAATCAGTCTTATTCAGTTCTACTTTCAAGAAGCTTTGAAGAAAGCTAAGTCAGATTGAATCCAGCTGAGTTCTTCCAAGAACTCATCAAGAAACTCACAACTCCCCTCTCTTGTCTTTGGGTTGTTGAGTTAATATTTGTAAAATCATTTTTATCTTGTAGGATCCTTTGGATCTGAGTGATTGTAAGCCTATATTTATAAAGGCTGAGTGTAGGGCTTGGGAGCCTGAGTGTAGGAGATTGGAATCTCTGAGTGTAGGCCTTTTGTGGCTGAGTGTAGGCCTTGTAAGGCTTTGGGCCTGAGGTGTAGGAACCAATTTGGGTTCTGAGACAGTGGAGAAGTTTGGCCGAATCTAGTACACTGCTAGATAGGCGAAGGGGGAAGTGGATGTACCCAAAGCTTGGGGAACCACTATAAAACTCTGTGTCTGCTGTGCTGTGATTGTGATTTGCTGTGTATGCTGTATGATTGCTGTGTAAAAGTAGAGTAGATTTTGTGATATAACTGTTTGTTGCCATTAAAGTGTAAAAAGGATTAGGTCACCTATTCACCCCCCCTCTAGGTGTTTAGGTACTATATCTTTCAATAAACAATAACAGTGAAATTGATTACAAGAGTAATTAGTGTTTACAGAAACACCACTTACACTCACCTCTAGTTTTAGGGTTGATAATTCAGCTTGGTCAATCGAGCGGTATGCTCGGTGGTTTTATTTGTGGGTAGGTTTGTAACATCCCATGTTACTTTTGGACCCCTCAACTTAGATTGGGTTAGTTATGGGGTGAATTTAAGGAGATCAACTAGGTTTGACCCTAGGTAGTGGGTGGTAGCCATGTGGAGCCCACTATAGGACCAAGTCAAACTAGGTCAAACTAGCCTAAATGAGGACCCTGGCCACACCATGACCCAACCACATTACCCTAACCCTAAAAACAATCTAAGTGCACCCTAGGGCATGCCATTAGGTCAACAGTTTGACCCCAATTGACCCAAGTCAACCATGGGCTTAATTTGGTCAAACCCACACTCATAAGCCCAATTAGCCTAACTAGGGCACCCCCTTGACCCACCCCAAGTTGGGTGGTGCCACTAGACCCATTTCCACCAAGTAGGGTCAGCCCACCCACCATGTTGACCAAGTCAACTCTCCAAGTGAACAAGTCAACTATTTGACCTAAAAGAGTGAAATGAAGACCAAGCCACCCTCCTTTGAACCAAGCCCACCAAATTTGGCCCATGGCCAGCCTAAGTGAACAAGACCAGACCTACCCCTCTAAATCAGGAGAGAGAATGCATGCAAAGGGGTAGAAATGAGATTTTGAGAGAAAGAGGAGAGAGAAATGGAGATGAAAGGGAATGGTGGCCACATGGCCACCGCTTCAGCTGATTTTCTCTGCCCAAAACCAGATGGCCGACCTCCTCTCATCATTCCAGAGGAAACTAGGGGCTGAGAGCCACTTGGCAAGCAGGGGCGGAGCAACCAAGGCTGAGCCGAGCTCACCTTGGTTGTATCTCCCCATATACTCCACCTCAGCCCCAAATAACCTCACCAACAGCTTCAGGAGGTAGAAAGGAGTGGAATTCGAGTGCTTGAACATGAAAAATGATGGAGAATCAAGGAATCGGGGAGGAGCTTGCCAGGGCACCACCACCATGGCAAACCGCCGCCTGACCCGCAGCCAAGCCCCAATCCAGGTCCGTTTCGCCGCCCCTCTACCTGTACTAGGATTCTAGATCCATTTAGGGACATATCAGGCTCAATCGAGCCCGATGCCATGAGAGGAAAATGAGAAAATCCGGGCTTTTTCTTCTTGCTCGGGTTCGCCGGAGGAGCCAACTCCGGCGGCCCCACCGCCGAGAAACGCTAGCCCCCACCTTGGCGAAGGTGGTGGCGACATCCGCCGGCGGTGGTGGTGGATCAGCTGGCCGGAAACCGCCAGCAAACATCGCCCAAGAAAAATGAATCTCGGCCCTTGATCCATTGGAGAAGATGAACGGATTCCGTCCATCTCCGCTTCAAGATTCGTGCAGATATAATAAAATGAATTAATTTAAATGTGATGAATAGTATAATTTCTGTCACAAAAATATAGTCATATTGCATGTCTTGTTTAGGCCTCTTACAGGCATTTCCAAAAACTGGTCTCTAAATGAAAAATGTAGGTGCCGGTCTTACCGTTATTTTGCCACCTTAAATATGTAATTTGGTGTAGTATACAGTCCTGTAGGGCATTTCTCCTAGGACTGGTCCTAGACTAAGGCAGAAATTCATTTGGATACCCAGGTGAAACCATCAATCACCATGGCCCCAAATTCTGTGTACATGCATGACTAGGGCATACCTAGACCCTGCCAAAATTTAGGAATTTCTGAAACAACTTTTCATAAAGTTTTGGTCAAAATGTCAAAATGTAAATAAATGAAATTTATGGAGTTATATGACTCCTCATGGCCCCAAATTTTGGAGGTGGGTCCTTGGGAATACCATTAGTGCATGATAAAAATTTCAGCACTTTTGGATCACTGCATGATGGGAAAATCCACTTGTATGTGTTGGTATTCATATTGCCTTGGGTGCTAATAGCAATAATTTAAATATTGTGTATTCAGCCTAATGGAGGCAATCAAAAATCTTGGATTTGTTTACAGTGCTTCATTAGGGTAAATTTCACCCCTCAGATTAATTGTGGGATTTTTGGAATCAAAAATCCCATTAATTGGAATTTCTTTAAATATAGCTCCTTTTGAAAATAAATTTGAAAAATAGGTTTCCCTCAAGCACAAATCCTCAAACTTTGCCAAGATGTAGATAAGGTTACATTTGACTTAAGAAAAATTTGATCTTTCTGTTTGAAGAACTTTTGGAATAAAATATCTTAAAATACCAATTTTACCCATATTTCATTTATTCTTCAATTGATGGATATGCACCTCAGAAAAATTTGGAAATAATTCTAGTGCTGTAAAATTATATTATTAGTCTTGCACAATTTTTTTCAGAATTAATGAGTGTATTGATAGCTTTAAAATTAATATAATGACATTTTTGGTAAATATGAAAGAATGGACATTGATAGGCCATTATACAATAAAAGTTGATGAAACTCTGCCAATAGTCATAAATTAATGTTTTATATGTTCTGTAAGTTTCTTGGAATTTTGGATTACATATTACCTGTACTTCATTTGGAAAATGGAAATTATGTGAATTTGGTATTAAATAAGGAATTGGCATAAATATTCAAAGGAAAATTATGAAACTCTGTAGAAAGTAATAGTTTATCATTATACAACTTAGGAAAAATTATCTAGGTCAGTGGATGTTAAAGCATGCTACTTCATGTGTAAAGTGACATAGTAATTAATTCAAAAGATTTAATTAAGGGATTATTTGGTCAAGGAAAATTATGAGAATTCATAGGATAGTTCCCTTAGCCCATACCACCCTAGGATAAATATTTAGGGGCAAGATGCCTTAAGGATTGGAAGATTCCATTTTTAGGGTAATAATAGGACATGGTCTGCATATAACATAAATAGGTCTTGCCTTAGGGGTTAGCAGGGGATTGATTATCGGAAGAAATAAGAGAGTGCAATATGAATAATCCCTGGTGGGTAGTATGGTCTTAGTGATGGGGTTAAAAAGTGCAAGTCTTTAGGTAGTAACTGGAGTGGGGGTCGACGGAAGACCGTCGGTTTCCCGGTAACATCTTAAGTCACTAGGGTTGTTCCAGAGCAACAAAGAGAGCTGAGGTGAAACATGTGTAGTCATCAACTAAAGTAAATATCCTTGCGAAAGGGAACGCTGGGCGTAATCCCAACATAGTTCCTAGTGCCCCTTGAGAGCCCTTCACAAGGAATACCGGGGGCAGTCCTGGGATTAACCTTAAATCACTAAGTATAATAACCCGTAGACAAGAGTAGTCTAATAGGTTAATACATTTGTTGTACCCTCTCACCCGTGTAGGGTTGGAGAGATTCATGATATATGCTCACCCGTTTAGGGTTTGAGGGAGTTGGTATAAAGGCACTAATGTGCGTTCTCACCCGGGTTGGGTTTGAGGGTTTTCAAGACGGGTTTGGTCCTGCGAGCGGAAGGCTCGGAGTAAAATACTTGCAAGTGCATAAATCTAGTGGCGGGGCATGCGGTACTGGCCATTCGTCACACCGATGACAGTACGGTGCACTAGGCGGTTGTGAGGGTTAGAGGGGCCAGTGGGTTGTTTTACACTGCGGTCTGGAGGACGACCCCCGATAACGCACATCCGACACAACAAGACTGACGGGTTGTCAGCAAAGTACGTACGCGAGACTCTAGAGTGCACCTTGGACATTTACAGAGGCGTATGAGAGGGGTCTAAGGCTTGGTAGTGTGCATACCGGCCTTGAAGCGGAGACGCCCGCTCCGCTGCTGCCGTAGCCACAGCGGTGGTACCCGAGAGTGATGCTAGCTCTCAAAAAGTGGGAACTAAAGGTCTATGATCACAGAGTCGTTGTGTGTGAGTTGCACTTGCCTGTGCATAAAATTGCATCATAACATTCATTCATATTAGCTCATACGGTTCATAGATCCTTATCATATAAAGTAGTATGGGCTCTTTTATATGATAAGTTAAATTTCCTGGAAATCCTAACTTATATATTTGTATGGGCATTTATATAAGTTAGGGTACTTTTGTGATGATAGTATAGTGGTAGAATAGTTTATTTACTTGCTCTTACTACTGTCCTTACTTCCTTTACTGTACTGCTCTTACTTACTTGTACTATACTTAGAACTGCTAGAGTAGATCAATATTACTTATTACAACTGCTAGTTAGATTCTGTCACCTGCTTCCACTTTTGCTACCCCTTGTTGTCCTCTGCTTCGTCCTCCCGCTCGGTGCCTAGGAGCTGCGGGGCGAGGTGCGGAGGAAACGACTTAGTCTTTTTGACTAATGGTCGGTGACCATACTATTTTTAGGAGCCCGTGGAGATGGAGCACCAGCACGTCGAGGAGGCAGGACTTGAGGAGCAGATACCGCTTCAGCAGGCTACTACCACTACGGTGCGTCCTCAGGTGGGACGAGATCTGATATACTAGTATAGCTTACGCTTCTATTTATTTTGAGAGAGAGTGGTTTTGATGTACTGGGCATAAGCCCTTATTACTCTTTCTTTTTGTACTCTTCTATGGACTATATTGGGTACATTTCATTTCATATATATGATTGTACTATGTGACTTGTGGACTAATGGATTTATATACTGTTTTACTTATTCTTATCATATTGGCCTACAGGTTAAATGATCGAACTAGCCGGCAGGATCGGCGTGTTGCGGTGTCGACTAACCCGTGAGTTAGTGACACCGTAAGACGGCGGTTCTGGGCATAAGACCCGGTAGTCCTCCTTGGTAAGGGGGAGGGAGGGGTCTTACAAACTGGTATCACTTGAACAGCGATCATATGAGAAAGAAGTCCACAACATGGGACCACCCCCGCCCGAGCATTAGTTTGCGGACAAACTATGGAGCGGAAGCAGTGGTGTGCCCATGTGCAAAAGTCACATAAATGGTCCACAAAGTACAATGAGTTAGGCCAGTTCTGTTTTAACCTTACCTTTATGCAACCTCCACAGGTCGCCGCGCCGCAAAATGTGGCTCCTCCCCTCCAGCTGCCACTCCATTCCTACATACGAAGATGGGGCAGACCTTGACGATGATTCTGGATGCCTTCAGATCCCAGCAAGTCCCGGCTCCACAGCCAAATCCGGGGTCTAGCTGGCTGAGTGCATTCAAGAGCCTGTCCCCACCGACATACCCTGGGACAAAGGATGCGGTAAAGATGGAAGAATGGCTGGAGGCCATACACGAGATCTTAGCAGGCATCAGCTGCCCGGTCGGCGAGGCAGTACCTCTAGCCACATCTGCACTAGAGGCTCATGCGAAGAGATGGTGGAAATCAGTGCGGGAGTCTACATATGCGGACTTTGAGCTGTCAGAGATATCATGGGAGGAGTTTGGCGATGTATTTCTGGAGCACTTCGTCTCTGCTACGGACAGAGATGCCTTGGAGGAGAGGTTTTTGAACCTCAGGCAGGGGACTAGATCGGTGATCGAGTATCAGAGAGAGTTCTCTGATTTGGCCAGGTTCGCAGGGATTCAGGATACCGATGATAGGAGGTATGCCAAGAGGTTCTACCGGGGCCTCAGGGACGATTTGAGATAGGCCTTGTTATTCATTTCTCATGACACATCTAGGCAGATCATCGAGATGGCAAAGAAGCTGGAGGCTGACCAGCTGATGGTGCGAGCCGGAGGGAAGAGACCATTTGATGGGTCGACATCAGGAGAGAGCAGCAGGGGCTCTCAGAGAGGCAGGACTATCAGATACAAGAAGGGTGGGGGACGTCATCGTCCCAACTTCAGGCAGGAGCAGGGGCCTCCTCCAGCATTAGCTCCCCCACCTCTACAGATGCATGATCCGAGGAGACAGGATAACTGAGGCCACCGACAGGTAGTTTGTTACGGATGCCGCTAGCCCGGGCACATTAGGTCGGAGTGCCCGCATCGATTCCATCCTCCTCCTCCTCCTCCACCTCCAGTGGCCCCAGTACAGCAGGGCCGAGGCCAAGGCCGAGGACGAGGCCGAGGCCGGGGATATCACGGCAGGAGACGCGAGCAGGAGCAGATATACGCCTTGGACCTCACAGAGCAGAGGAACCCCGAGGAGGTTATCACAGGTACTTAAAGTTAATTATTAAATTTCTTGAATTTTCAATTATATATATTACCTGGAACTATAGGATAACAGTTAATTTTAACGTAAACAAACCTCAGGCATAGTTATGATCAGCGGCAAGCCCGCTCATACTCTCTTCGACACGGGTGCTTCTCACTCGTTCGTATCCGAGGCCTTCATCGACGGACTCGAAGGCGTGGAGAGGTTTCCTGGACTAGAGATGAGGGTGCGTCTACCCGATGGGTCAGAGCTGCGGACCACTGCACATTGTGATATGGAGGTCGAGATTGTTGGCAAGGCATTTGAGGTGCCAGGAACTATTCTGAAGCTGCAGGACTTCGACTTGATTTTGGGCATGACATGGTTACATCGGAACCATGCTCAGATAGATTGTCCGTCCAGGAGGATCACGCTAAGGCATGGCGACTCTCATGTTATCATTAAAGGTATTCAACCTATCTGCCACCTATTGTTATCTTCTGTACAGGCTGTGAAGGCCCACGAGTAGGGTGAAGAAGTTTATCTTATCTGCTTTGAGATGGTGGGAGCAGAGGCGACTATTTCAGATATTCCGGTGGTCCGGGATTTCTCCGACGTATTCCCGGAGAAATTGCCCGGGCTACCACCTGCTAGAGACTTGGATTTCAGGATTCAGCTAGTACAGGGAGCGAGGCCGTTGTCCCGAGCACCCTACAGGATGGCTCCCAGGGAGTTAGCAGAGTTCAGGACTCAACTACCGGAGCTAGTCGAGTCAGGATTTGTGCGGCCCAGTTCATCGCCGTGGGGAGCGCCAGTTCTCTTTATGAAGAAGAAGGATGGGTCATTGCGACTATGCATAGATTACCGGGAGCTGAACCGGTTAACAGTCCGCAATACCTATCCTCTGCCTCGGATAAATGAGTTATTTGACCAGCTGCAGGGAGCCTTCTGGTTCTCCAAGCTAGATTTGCGATCCGGTTACTACCAGCTCCGTATCAGGGAAGAGGACATACCGAAGACGACATTCAGTTCACGCTATGGATTATACGAGTTCACGGTGATGCCTTTTGGGCTGACGAATGCCCCTGCCGCATTCATGAGTCTAATGAACCGTGTATTCGAGCCCTTCTTAGACCGCTTCGTGATTGTATTCATCGACGACATTCTTATATATTCTCGGACTCAGGAGGAGCATACAGAGCACCTGGTGCAGGTCTTGTAGAGGCTGAGGGAGTCCCAGATGTACGCAAAATTTTCAAAGTGCCAGTTCTGGCTGCAGGAGGTGGCTTTCCTGGGACACACGATCAGTGGGGCTGGATTAACAGTGGACCCAGCCAAGATAGAGACAGTGAGGGATTGGCCACGGCCGAAGACCGCATCTGACATTCACAGTTTCTTGGGACTAGCAGGGTATTATCGCAAGTTCGTGGAGGGATTCTCGAGGATAGTACTCCCCCTCACGTCCTTGATGAAGAAGGATGCAGATTTTGTTTGGTCAGAGCGGTGCGAGACGGCTTTTCAGGAGCTGAAGGACCGACTCATCTCATCCCCCATTCTTGCACTTCCAACCGGGAGCGAAGGATTCCAGATCTACACGGACGCCTCTTACCAGGGGATGGGTGTAGTCCTGATGCAGCATGGACATGTTATTGCTTATGCTTCAAGACAGTTGAAGAAGCATGAGCATAACTATCCAGTACATGACCTAGAGCTCGGGGCTGTGGTATTCGCCCTAAAGATATAGAGGCATTACTTATATGGGATTCATTGTGACATCTTTTCAGATCACAAGAACCTTAAATATATCGATACACAAAAGAACTTAAACCTGAGACAGAGGAGATGGCTGGAATTCCTCTGTGATTGTGATTACAAGATCCACTACCATCCGGGAAAAGCGAACACGGTAGCAGATGCTTTGAGCAGGAGGGCCGGCACTTCTGGACCGGAGCCCCGGTTGATGTCTATAGAGCTGCTACAGATGATGGAGGACATGCACATTACCATGGTATCTGAGACCGAGCCAGTAGTGTATCGAGAGTATTTGAGCTCAGTGATCAGTGGCGATGATATACATGAGCGCATCCGAACACATCAGAGGCTGGATGCTGCGTTACAGCCTATTTTTAGTACCCTGGAGAGGGGCATGGTTGAGGACTACACGCTACAGGATGATCTTCTTCGATTCCGTGGGCGCATCTACATACCAGCAGGGGGCAGTATCCGGGATGACATACTCAGAGAGGCTCATTGCTCCAGATATTCAGTGCACCCCGGCAACACCAAGATGTGGGCAGATTTGCGGAGGTCTATGTATTGGCCCTGGATGAAGAGGGAGATCACGGATTTTTTGACCCATTGCGAGACCTGCCAGCATGTGAAAGCAGAATGTAAGAGCCCGTGAGGTTTACTAAAGCCACTGCCAGTTCCAGAATGGAAGTTCGAGGACATTGCTATGGACTTTGTACACGGATTGCCTCGCTCCCACTCTGGGCATGATTCTATATGGGTCATAGTGGATAGATTGACCAAGGTAGCGCGATTTATTCCAGTTCGGAAGGATGCCCCAGTTGCAGTTCTGGTGAGATTATTTGTGGAGCAGTTCGTCAGATATCATGGCATTCCCATGACGATTGTTTCGGACCGTGATGGTCGGTTCACTTCGAGCGAGTGGAGGGCCGTGCATGCTTACTTGGGATCTCGGCTTACTTTTAGTACCGCCTTCCATCCGCAGACCGATGGATAGACCGAGCGGACCATCCGGACCATGGAGGACCTACTCAGACTATGCATATTGGATACGGGGAAGCCTTGGGAGAGGCTACTGCCACTGATTGAGTTCTCGTACAATAACAGCCACCAGACTAGCATCAGGATGGCTCCATATGAGGCACTGTATGGGAGGAGATGTCGGACACCGCTATCATGGGTTCAGGATGTGGATACCAGGGCTCTTGGATCTGATTATATAGAGGATACTGAGGTTCAGATTCGATTGATCAGGGATCGGCTACTAGAGTCCCAGATCAGGCAGGCAAAGTATTATAATGCTCGGCACCGGAAGGTGGAGTTACAGGTTGGAGACAGAGTATTCTTGAAGATACGTCCAGTACACGGTGTCTCTCGGGTGCGGAGGCACAAGAAGCTCAGTCCACGATACATGGGGCCATACCTGATCCTGGAGCGGATCGGCCCCTTAGCTTACCGACTGAGCTGCCACTGGAGTTGGGTGCACTACATGATGTCTTCCATGTCTCTTCCTTGCGAAGAGCTCTCCTTCGGCCGGAGCAGCACATTACTACTACAGCCGGACCGGTAGAGCCTGACAGATCAGTTAGATTGGAGCAGATCCGGATTGACGATACAGCCATCCGAGTGTTGCGGAAGAAGAAAGTCCCTCTTGTGAAGGTGTTGTGTTCCAACCATGGACGGGAGGAGCACACCTGGGAGCCGAAGGATCTGATGCTGGAGCAACACCCGGAGCTATTTGCGTCAGGTACTTTCAAGTTATATTTTAAAGTTTCTTAAAAATTCTTGCAAGTAGAACCCCGTAGACCTGAACTTAAATTTCGGGGACGAAATTATTTTCTTGTTTATTGGAATTTGTAACATCCCATGTTACTTTTGGACCCCTCAACTTAGATTGGGTTAGGTATGGGGTGAATTTAAGGAGATCAACTAGGTTTGACCCTAGGTAGTGGGTCGTAGCCATGTGGAGCCCACTATAGGACCAAAGTCAAACTAGGTCAAACTAGCCTAAATGAGGACCCTAGCCACACCATGACCCCACCACATTGACCTAACCCTAAAAATAATCTAAGTGCACCCTAGGGCATGCCATTAGGTCAACATTTTGACCCCAATTGACCCAAGTCAACCATGGGCTTAATTTGGTCAAACCCACACTCATAAGCCCAATTAGCCTAAGTAGGGCACCCCCTTGACCCAACCCAAGTTGGGTGGTGCCACTAGACCTATTTCCACCAAGTAGGGTCAGGCCACCCACCATGTTGACCAAGTCAACTCTCCAAGTCAACAAGTCAACTATTTGACCTAAAAGAGTGAAATGAAGACCAAGCCACCCTCCTTTGGACCAAGCCCACCAAATTTGGCCCATGGCCAGCCCAAGTGAACAAGACCAGCCCTACCCCTCTAAATCAAGAGAGTGAATGCATGCAAAGGGGTAGAAATGAGATTTTGAGAGAAAGAGGAGAGAGAAATGGAGATGAAAGGGAATGGTGGCCATATGGCCACCCCTTCAGCTGATTTTCTCTGCCCAAAACCAGATGGCCGACCTCCTCTCATTATTCCAGAGGAAAATAGGGGCTGAGAGCCACTTGGCAAGCAGGGGAGGAGCAACCAAGGCTGAGCCGAGCTCACCTTGGTTGTATCTCCCCATATACTCCACCTCAGCCCCAAATAACCTCACCAACAGCTTCAGGAGGTAGAAAGGAGTGGAATAGGAGTGCTGGAACATGGAAAACGATGGATAGTCAAGGAATCGAGGAGGAGCTCACCGGCGCACCACCACCATGGCAAACCGCCGCCTGACCCGCAGTCAAGCCCCAATCCAGGTCCGTTTCGCCGCCCCTCTACCTGTACTAGGATTCTAGATCCATTTAGGGAGATATCGGGCTCAATCGAGCCCGATGCCATGAGAGGAAAATGAGAAAATCCAGGCTTTTCTTCTTGCTCGGGTTCGCCGGAGGAGCCAACTCCGGAGGCCCCACCGCCGGGAAACGCTAGCCCCCCACCTTGGCGAAGCTGGTGGCGACATCCGCCGGCGGTGGTGGTGGCTCAGCTGGCCGGAAACCGCCAGCAAACATTGCCCAGGAAAAATGAATCTCGGCCCTTGATCCATTGGAGAAGATGAACGGATTCCGTCCATCTCCGCTTCAAGATTCGTGCAGATATAATAAAATGAATTAATTTAAATGTGATGAATAGTATAATTTCTGTCACAAAAATACAATCATATTGCATGTCTAGTGTAGGCCTCTTACAGCATTTCCAAAAACTGGTCTCTAAATGAACAATGTAGGTGCCTGTCGTACCTTTATTTTGCCACCTTAAATTTATAATTTGGTGTAGTATACAGTCCTGTAGGGCATTTCTCCTAGGACTGGTCCTAGACTAGGGCAGAAATGCATTTGGATGCCCAGGTCAAACCACCAATCACCATGGCCCCAAATTCTGTGTACATGCATGATTAGGGCATACCTAGCCCCTGCCAAAATTTAGGAATTTTTGAAACAACGTTTCCTATAGTTTTGGTCAAAATGTCAAAATGTAAATAAATGCAATTTATGGCGTTATATGCCTCCTCATGGCCCCAAACTTTGGAGGTGGGTCCTTGGGAACACCATTAGTGCATGATAAAAATTTCTGCACTTTTGGATCACTGCATGATGGGAAAATCCACGTGTATGTGTTGGTGTTCATATTGCCATGGGTGCTAATAGCAATAATTTAAATATTGTGTATTCAGCATAATGGAGGCATTCAAAAATCTTGGATTTGTTTACAGTGGTTCATTAGGATAAATTTCACCCCTCAGATTAATTGTGGGATTTTTGGAATCAAAAATCCCATTAATTGGAATTTCTATAAATATAGCTACTTTTGAAAATAAATTTGAAAAATAGGTTTGCCTCAAGAACAAATCCTCAAACTTTTCCAAGATGTAGATAAGTTACATTTGACTTAAGAAAAATTTGATCTTTCTGTTTGAAGAAATTTTGGAATATAATATCTTAAAATACCCATTTTGCCATTATTTCATTTATTCTTCAATTGATGGATATGCACCTCAGAAAAATTTAGAAATAATTCTAGTGCTGTAAAATTGTATTATTAGTCTTTCATAATTTTTTTCAGAATTAATGAGTGTATTCATAGCTTTAAAATTAATATAATGGCATTTTTGGTAAATATGAAAGAATGGAAATTGATAGGCCATTATACAATACAAGTTGATGAAACTCCGTCAATAGTCATAAATTAATGTTTTATATGTTTTGTAATTTTCCTGGAATTTTGGATTACATATTACATGTACTTCATTTGGAAAATGGAAATTATTTGAATTTGGTATTAAATAAGGAATTGACATAAATAATCAAAGGAAAATTATGAAACTCTGTAGACAGTAATATTTTTCATCATACAACTCAGAAAAAATTACCTAGGTCAGTGAATGTCAAATCATGCTACTGCATGTGTAAAGTGACCTATTAATTAATTCAAAAGATTTAATTAAGCGATTATTTGGTCAAGGAAAATTATGAGAATTCATAGGACAGTTCCCTTAGCCCATACCACCCTAGAATAAATATTTAGGGGAAAGATGCCTTAAGGATTGGAAGATTCCATTTTTAGGGTAATAATAGGACATGGTCTGCATATAACATAAATAGCTCTTGCCTTAGGGGTTACCAAGGGATTGATTATCGGAAGAAATAAGAGAGTGCAATATGAATAATCGCTGGTGGGTAGTATGGTCTTAGCGATGGTGTTAAAAAATGCAAGTCTTTAGGTAATAACTGGAGTGGGGGTCGACGGAAGACCGTCGGTTTCCCGGTAACATCTTAAGTCATTAGGGTTGTTCCAGAGCAACAAAGAGAGCTGATGTGAAACATGGGTAGCCATCAACTAAAGTAAATATTCTTGCGAAAGTGAATGCTGGGCGTAATCCCAACACAGTTCCTAATGCCCCTTGAGAGCCCTTCACAGGGAATACTGGGGGCAGTCCTGGGATTAACCTTAAATCACTAAGTATAATAACCCATAGACAAGAGTAGTCTAATAGGTTAGGACATTTGTTGTACCTTCTCACTCGTATAGGGTTGGAGAGATTCATGATATATGCTCACCCGTTTAGGGTTTGAGGGAGTTGGTATAAAGGCACTAATGTGCATTCTCACCCGGGTTGGGTTTGAGGGTTTTCAGGACGGGTTTGGTCCTGCGAGCAGAAGGCTCGGACTAAAATACTTGCATGTGCATAAATCTAGTGGTGGGGCATGCGGTACTGGCCGTTCGTCACATCGATGGCAGTATGGTGCACCAGGCGGTTGTGAGGGTTAGAGGGGCCGGTGGGTTGTTTTACACTGTGGTCTGGAGGACGACCCCCGATAACGCACATCCGACCCAACAAGACTGACGGGTTGTCAACAAAGTACGTACGCGAGACTCTAGAGTGCACCTTGGACGTGTACAGAGGCGTATAAGAGGGGTCTAAGGCTTGGTAGTATGCATACCGGCCTAGAAGCGGAGACGGCCACTCCGCTGCTGCCGTAGCCACAGCGGTGGTACCCGAGAGTGATGCTAGCTCTCAAAAAGTGGGAACTAATGGTCTGTGATCACAGAGTCATTGTGTGTGAGTTGCACTTGCCTGTGCATAAAATTGCATCATAACATTCATTCATATTAGGTCATACGCTTTATAGATCCTTATCATATAAATTAGTATGGGCTCTTTTATATGATAAGTTAAATTTCCTGGAAATCCTAACTTATATATTTGTATCGGCATTTATATAAGTTAGGGTACTTTTGTTATGATAGTATAGTGGTAGAATTGTTTATTTACTTGCTCTTACTACTGTCCTTACTTCCTTTACTATACTGCTCTTACTTACTTGTACTATACTTAGAACTGCTAGAGTAGATCAATATTACTTATTACAACTGCTAGTTAGATTCTGTCACCTGATTCCTCTTTTGCTATCCCTTGTTGTCCTCCGCTTCGTCCTCCCGCTCGGTGCCTAGGAGCTGCAGGGCGAGGTGCGGAGGAAACGACTTAGTCTTTTTGACTAATGGTCGGTGACCATACTATTTTTAGGAGCCCGTGGAGATGGAGAACCAGCACGTCGAGGAGGCAGGACTTGAGGAGCAGATACAGCTTCAGCAGACTACTACCACTACTGTGCGTCCTCAGGTGGGACGAGATCTGATATACTAGTATAGCTTCCGCTTCTATTTATTTTGAGAGAGAGTGGTTTTGATGTACTGGGCATACGCCCTTATTACGCTTTCTTTTTGTACTCTTCTGTGGACTATATTGTGTACCTTTCATTTCATATATATGATTGTACTATGTGACTTGTGGACTAATGGATTTATATACTGTTTTACTTCTTCTTCTCATATTGGCCTACAGGTTAAATGATCGAACTAGCCGGCAGGATCGGCGTGTTGCGGTGTCGACTAACCCGTGAGTTAGTGACACCGTAAGACGGCGGTTCTGAGCATAAGACCCGGTAGTCCTCCTTGGTAAGGGGGAGGGAGGGGTCTTACAAGGTTAGCCCGGCGAGCCGACGACTCGGTAGGTGCTTTGAAGGATGGGTTAGTCCGGGGAGCCTATAGCTCGGAAGTTCTTGTTTGCATGTTCATAACATAAGGTGGTGGGTCTTTGTTACTTAACTATCATTCACGCTAACATCGGTATGATGACTCGGCAAGTGTGGTTCACACATAGCTAAGGAAAGACTGTTGGATTTGACAGCATGGCATGCAGATGCTTCGTGGTGTGTTCTTCACGTTGAGGCATACAAAGGTCTAGGTTGGGTGGCGTGAATTCCGGCAAGTAGTGGGGTGGCACGACCCACTGCCTCCGCTTGCCACAGTGTAAGGTACCTGAGAGTTTAGCTAACTCCAAAATGGGGGAACTAAAGGTCTGTGCGCATAGAGTCGTGTGTGTGAGTTTCACTTGTGTGAACATAGCATTTCATCCACATAACATTTCACTACACTCATATTTGCATAAAACCTGACACACCGTCGTATAACCTAGTATGGGATAGCTTATACGATGAGAGTCTTGCAAAAGACCCCTTAACTTATAAGTTTGTATGGGCATTCATATAAGTTAAGGTTATTCTTCATTATATTTTGCTCTCTTACTTTCTTTCTTTCCTGCATTACTTTATTATTATCATATTACTCTTGTACACCTTTATAGTTCTGTTATACCACTGCTAGTTTAGGTCCGCCACCATTTGCTTGACACTTCCCCACCTCAATATCTTTCCTATCATCCTTCTCACACGGTGCCTAGGAGTCGCGGGGGGGGGGGGGGGGGGGGATGATATTTGGCTTAGTCTTTTGACTAACGGTCGATGGGCCTTTATTTTTTAGGGGCTCCGAATGGGAGACAGGCAGCAATGAGAAAGGCAGCACCAGCAGGCCACGGTGCAAATGGAGGTGGGCCAGTCTAGCTCGGGAGCTCGCGCTTCTGGCTCTGTGACTGATTAGATTTGTTAGCTTCTGCGAGTGACCTTGTAGTGATAATTCTGATGTACTGGGCAAAAGACCATTTACCTTTCTGTTCGTCTTTTTGATACTCTTTTATTCTGGGACATGTTGTGATTCATGTTATATATTTATATGTGGTATGTTTTGTGGACTTGGCATTTACTGCCTTCTTTTATAAGCATTTGCATCTTTGGTGATTTTATGTGCTGGCAGGGTTGGCGTTTTGTAGTGCCGACCTTCCGAGCGAAGGTGTCACAGCAAAATGGCAATTCTGGGCATAAGACCGTGTATCGTAGCAAAAAAAGGGATATTACAATGAGTGCCCGTAGACATGACCAATTCACAAAATTTTTTGTTTGTTTTTGGTTTTATAATTTTTTTGTGTTTTGTTTGTTTTTTTTTTAAATTGACAAAAGAACTCAAATAAACAACAAGTAGGCAGCACACCAAAAGGAAAAACAAAGCCACATATTTTTTCTTTTACATTTTTTTAACAAAAAATGAAACATAGACAAAATAACCAAAGAAAGAAAACAAAAAATTGAACAAAACAATGACTAGGAAGAGAGGTCCAAAATGCCCAGCTTAAGTCGAAGTAATGAGAAATATGCATCTGGGAGTGCTTTTGTGAATATGTCAGCTAGTTGGTCATCGTTGATAATGAAGCTTACTCTCATGTTCTCCTATTTTATGTGATCTGTAATGAAATGGTGATGTACGTCAATATGTTTTGACCTTGAATGATGCACTAGATTATTTGTCAAGTCTATGACACTCTTGTTGCCACACCTAAGTGAAACGTTCCTACAAGTTAGGCCAAAGACTTCTAACATTTGAGACATCCACAGTGCTTGTGCGCAACAGATTCCTAAGGCAATATACTCGGCTTCAGCGGTAGAGAGGGAAGTCGAGTTCTGTTTTCTACTAGACCAAGAGAATAGTGTGGGGCCTAAGAAGTGACATATACCATTCTTGCTCATGTGATCAGGTGAGCATCCAACATAATAAAAATCGGAGTACCCGTGAAGTGTAAAAACAGTGGTGTGTGGTTACCAAAGTCCAATGGTTTTGGTGCCTATAAGATACATAAATATATGTTTTACTGCTTTTAGATGTGACTCCTTAGTGTTAACCCCGAAATCGGTGATCCTTCCCAAGGAGGCTAGCTCGTTCCTCACGGCCTGCCTCGGGTTCCTCCTGGAAGTCGCGACGCCTTAGTGTAGGCGGACAGAATTTTATGTCCGCTTAGGCCGCACGGCTTGGACGATCTCAGCGGTCTAACCGCCCAGGCCGCATGCCTTGTTCCCTTGGTCGGCAGGTGTCGAGGACTGCTTCTTCAGTCTGCCCCTGCAGGCCGCCTGCCTTGTGAGCTGAGGGTTAAAACTCCAAAATTATTTACGGTCACGCGGCGACCCGGCGGTTTTATTTGAGAAAAAGGCGGAAGTGATTTTATTTAAGAAAATGGGTCGCGCGTATTTATTTATTTTGGATATAAAAAGGTTTAGATCGAGTTTTAACGAAAGGAGGCAAGTGCACCTATCGTGAGTAGTACAGGATATTCCGGGTGGAATATCGAGGTCGTATTGCTCTCGGGTCTGGTTCGATTATTTCTACTCTTCCCTGGAGGGGACTATTATTTTACCGATAATTAACTTGTCGGGTTATATTTATATATAATAAAAAGGCAGTAATAAAAAGGCAGAAAGAAAATGAAAGCATGAAGGTGGTGCCGATGAAGAGCTTAGCTCGATGGCACCGAGAAAATAATTGAACTAAAATAGACTTTAAATAAAAAGAGCTCCTAAATTTCTAATTAATTAAGGCAGAGACTTGGCCGCGGAGGTTCCACTAAAATGAGCTCATCTAGCTATAGGGCTATCGCTCACCTGAACGCTAAGACTATTCGACCGGGCTCTCGTCCGACGAAGGATTCCTCTTAACGCCCGCATTACGCTAAGAACCCCGCTATTGGGTGGGGGACCCAATCCGGTAGAGTTGGCGCGCATCCTCTCTCGAGGGTTAGTGCGGAACTCTCTTTGCCAAGGGGTGATCTGTCCATACGCACGGCCTCTCGGCGAGCGTATGGAAAACGGAAATAGGGCCCACACATCGATATGTGGTCCTACGCGTCGTTAACCCCGGGCAAACCTTAAGTACTTTTAATTAATTAGAAAAATTAGACCTTTAATTATTTTAAGCTATTTTATCTGTCCCAATGCTCTTCGATGCCGAGGGCTAAGAACTGTTAGCCACTCATCGGAATGGGGACGGCTTGCGGGAAAAGCAGAAAAGAAAGCAGAAAAAGAAAGCAGTAAATGAAAGCGATAAAATGAAAGCAGTAAAATAAAGCAGTAAATTGCAAGTCCTACTCAAACGAGTAGAACTGAAGAAAGCTGAAAATTGCGAGTCCCGGCGCAAATGCGTGGGCGGGAGAAATGAAAGCAGTAAAACGCACACACGCAAGTCCTACTCAAATGAGTAGGAGAAAATAAATGCGGGTCCTACTCAACCGAGTAGGACAAAATAAATGCAACGCACGCACACTCTCTCTCGACATAAATGAAAACACACGCACTCTACTGAAATAAAATCCAGCCATTTAAAACTCAAGTGAGTAGGCGGAAAAAAAAGGAAAATTACAAACTCACGCACTCTACAGAAAGTAAAATAAGCAAGCGCCATTTAACTCTTAACGAGTAGGCGGAAATAAATGCGCACACACACATGAGCGAAAAAATTAAGAAAAACTAAGTTGACGAAAAATTAAAACAACTGCATTTCTACCGCTAGAATGCGGTAGAAATGCATAAAAAGCTGAAATAAAAATTAACCGGAAAGAAAGTTTTGCAAATAAACGAAAAATGAAAGTGATCGAAAAATAAAAACGAATACATTTCTACCGCTAAAATGCGGTAGAAATGCATAAAAAGAGAACGAAAAAATTAAAAGAGCAAAAGTTTTAAATGAAAATCAAAGTGCACGAAAAATTAAAACGACTATATAATCATTCCTATAACTCCGTAAAACTGATTAAAAAGTGAAAATAAACTGAAAATAATGAAAAGGTTTTACATCCTAAAAAGAAAAATCTAACTTAAAAGAAATGAAAATCACTTTGAAATTAATTTTACGGGTTTATAACAATGAGATAGAAAGCTATAAAAACCTAAGTTAACAAAACTAAGTAAGAAAATGAAAACATAAAAGTGAAAACTATACTCATACACTCACACACGCCTTTTAAAAAGACAAAAACTAAGTTAAAATAAAATGAAAAATAAGATTGCATAGGGGAGATTTGCATTAATCCATTCCAAAGCCATATTAAGAGAAGAAAAAGAACACATTTTATTAAATAAAAGGACGAGTTACAAAGACACGAAAATAAAACTAAGGAGAGGGGGAGAAATATATCTCTTACATAGCATTTGGAAGCATTTCGGCAGCACAACCCCTAAGCAAAATGGTTCAAAAAAGGAACAGAAATCCAGAGCAGAACCTCTGAATTTATAGAAAAAATTTACATGGGTCACGCCCTTGGTCACGGGCGTGACAGGGGGCGTGACAGTACTATTTGAGAAGGCGGCCGGTGATTTGACGGGAAAGTGGACTTCGGGCTGGACACGTGTCGGTCTCGCAGTGGTCACGCCCTTGGTCACGGGCGTGACAGGGGGCGTGTCAAGCAGGTGGATCTGGGCGCGGTGCGCACCGAAAGTCTTCGGGCAGGTCTTGTCGGGCTAGCTGGAAAGGTCACGCCCCAGGTCACGGGCGTGACTCTGGGCGTGTCGGCAGGTGTCGACACTCGACGAATGTCGAGCTGAAAGTGTCGAGTTGAAAATCATCGAGCGGAAATTGAGTCACGCCCCAGGTCACGGGCGTGACGCTGTGCGTGACTGTTGGTGTCGACACTCGACGATCGTCGAGATGAATTCGTCGAGTGGAGTGAACACGGGCTTGGGTCACGCCCCGTGTCGGGTGACACGGCCCCGTGTCGGGTGACACGGGCGTGACCCCGGGCGTGTCAGGCTTTGCACTTCAAAATTTTGCTGATTGACGGAGTTTGTCGTGTCACGCCCTGGTCACGGGCGTAACCAATATGTCACGGGCGTGACATGTCAATTTTTGGCAGATTTTGATTTTTTCCTGAAAAATAAAATAAAACAAGTTAGTATAATATTTACAAAAATAAGAGCATTTTATTGAATAAAAATAAGTAAAAACGACAAAAATAAATGAAAACAACTAATTTAATGTACACAAAAATACGTATATTTACAATTCATCAAATACCCTCATACTTAAGCTTTTGCTATTCTAGAGCAAAAGTTAAAGATGAACTTATAAGGAATAAAAGAGATCCTAAGTTTAGCTACCGCTTGAATTAATTAAAAGTAAGATCAAAATAAACATCCGGGGTTAAAGAATTAAATCCTAATTTATGAAATGTTATGAATAGAGGAATAGTTTCAAAAAGACTTGTAGATAAAATAAAATAGGAAGCAAAAATTTATTTTTGTTAGTTTAACAAAGATGGATTGGATTTATATAAAAAACTTTAGCTTAAAAGAAGTTAAAGGAAATAATGCAATTTAAAAGTTATGCTCTCAAAAAATTTTAAATTAAGTCTAGAATCATTGAAATGAGCTAAGTGGTTTGGTGGTTTATGAAGAAGGCTTGAATATTGAGGTGAGGTAATTTTTTCTCGAACCTCCATTTTTTTCTTTTTTGGATAGTTAGGAAAACGAAATCTTATTTTCCTAACACATAATAATTTTTTTCTTTCTTCATAATAAATAAATAACCCAATGTATATTTGTAGGAGTAATGAATTTTATCCTCTTACTCCATATATAATCTTTTTAAATTATTGGGTGCCTATGTTTACGGAACGAAATCTTATTCCCATTGACATAAGATCTTTTAAGGGATAAAGGGGTAATCATGTCAAAGTAAGACATGAAAAAAAAAGGAAGTGAGTTTATTTTTTTCAAAAGGAAAACTAGATTTTAATAAAAAAGTTTTGAGAGCAACCTTTTTAAAATGAACGTTCCGATATTTCTAAAAGCATGAAGTAGAAATAAATGAAATCCATAGAAGTTATTTTCTAACATAAAAAACGAGCTTCTATTTATAAAATTAGAAGTGGTGGTGAAAAACAAGTTCCCTATTATAAGGAAAAGACATAAAAAATTCTTTAAATCTTAACCACAGACACTTAAATCTATCGAACTTTAATTAATAAACGAATAGTAAGCAAAGAATAACTAAAATTCGCATATAAATTAACTCGAAACAAGATTTTTGGAAAGCAAAAAGAGTTAAGATATGGTATATTCGAATTATTTTGTTATATAATTTAACAAAACATTTTTTTTTGGAATTTTTAGAGTTTTTATCATTTTTTTTTGTGTTTTAATTATTATCTTTTTAGGATTTTTTAAAGGGTTTTGGGGTTTTTCAAAATTTTTTTTTTGCTTTTTTAGTTTTTGTAGATAAATTATTTACAAGAAAGAGGAGAGAAAGAAAAGTTATTTACAAAGAAGATAGGGGGAAAGAGAGATTTTTATAAAAAGGAAACAAAGTAAAAACTCGATTGCGGCCCCGCGAACAGACTCTTATTTGAATGGTTGGTTCGATGAGTCGAACGTCGCGGGCAGGCAAGACGCAAGTTTTTACAAAAAAGAGAAGAAGAGGGGGGGGAAGAGATTTTTTTTTTTTTGAAGTTTTATGAAAATAAAAACAAGGGAAAATTTTTTAGGTTTTATGTTTTGCAAAATTTTTTTTTTTGTATTTTTGATGAGTACAGAATAAAAAATGCAGTATAGGAAAACACCCCCATACTTAAACCCAACATTGTCCCAAATGTTGCAATTTAAGTATGCGGAACAGATAATATACAAAATAAAATAAGTACAAAAAGAAAAAGGGAGGGAAGGAGCTTCCCTTAGACGAGTCCGGGAAGGCGCAGGTTGAAACCCTGCATTATTTAGAAGAAAAAGCAAAAAGATAACAGAAAAAACAAAAAAAAAGAATAAACTCTGCCTAAAGAGTGCGGGCGGTAGGGGGCATGTGCGTGGGTGACTCGGAAGGTAGCTAAGGCCTTAGCGACCATTGCGTGATAAATAGTGATCCCCTAGCGCGCATAATAATGGAAGCGTGCCGAAGTAAAATGAAACGAAATAAAACAAATTAAAATAAAAAAAGTTAAATAAAATATATATAGATTTATTAATATCTAATTATATTTTTTTTGGTGTTTTTAAGTAGATTTTTTATTTTTTAGTTGATTTTTTTTTTAGGTAGGTTTTTTAGTTTTTAGTTTTTTTTTATATAAAAAAAATGAAAATATAAGTTTTTTATTTATTATTATGATTTTTTTTTTGTTAAGTTTTTCATTTTTTCAAATTTTTTAGTTTTGTTTGTTTTATAGTGTTTTTTTTTATTTTTTTGTTTTTTTCAAAAACAATAATGACAATAAAAATATTTTTGTTAAGTTTTTTTTTTCATTTTTGGATTTTTAGTTTATTGTTTTTTTTTGAGTTTAGTTTTTTTTGTGTTATAGTTTTTTTTTCAAATTTTAAGTTTTTAAGGTGTTGCAAAATTTTTTAGTTTTATAAGTTTTTCAAATTTTTTTTTTGTTTTATAATTTTGTAATATATTTATTTTTTATAGTTTTTATTATTATTATTATTATTATATTATATTGGCCATATATATATATATATATAGATATAAATATAGGTAAAATTAATACATTTCCAGGGTTTAAAATAACGAACCGAAAAGTCCCCGGCAACGGCGCCAAAAACTTGATGGTTAAAAATCCAAAATTATTTACGGTCACGCGGCGACCCGGCGGTTTTATTTGAGAAAAAGGCGGAAGTGATTTTATTTAAGAAAACGGGTCGCGCGTATTTATTTATTTTGGATATAAAAAGGTTTAGATCGAGTTTTAACGAAAGGAGGCAAGTGCACCTATCGTGAGTAGTACAGGATATTCCGGGTGGAATATCGAGGTCGTAGTGCTCTCGGGTCTGGTTCGATTATTTCTACTCTTCCCTGGAGGGGACAATTATTTTATCGATAATTAACTTGTCGGGTTATATTTATATATAATAAAAAGGCAGTAATAAAAAGGCAGAAAGAAAATGAAAGCATGAAGGTGGTGCCGATGAAGAGCTTAGCTCGATGGCACCGAGAAAATAATTGAACTAAAATAGACTTTAAATAAAAAGAGCTCCTAAATTTCTAATTAATTAAGGCGGAGACTTGGCCGTGGAGGTTCCACTAAAATGAGCTCACCTAGCTATATGGCTATCGCTCACCTGAACGCTAAGGCTATTCGACCGGGCTCTCGTCCGACGAAGGATTCCTCTTAACGCCCGCATTACGCTAAGAACCCCGCTATTGGGTGGGGGACCCAATCCGGTAGAGTTGGCGCGCCTCCTCTCTCGAGGGTTAGTGCGGAACTCTCTTTGCCAAGGGGTGATCTGTCCATACGCACGGCCTCTCGGCGAGCGTATGGAAAACGGAAATAGGGCCCACACATCGATATGTGGTCCTACGCGTCGTTAACCCCGGGCAAACCTTAAGTACTTTTAATTAATTAGAAAAATTAGACCTTTAATTATTTTAAGCTATTTTATCTGTCCCAATGCTCTTCGATGCCGAGGGCTAAGAACTGTTAGCCACTCATCGGAATGGGGACGGCTTGCGGGAAAAGCAGAAAAGAAAGCAGAAAAAGAAAGCAGTAAATGAAAGCGATAAAATGAAAGCAGTAAAATAAAGCAGTAAATTGCAAGTCCTACTCAAACGAGTAGAACTGAAGAAAGCTGAAAATTGCGAGTCCCGGCGCAAATGCATGGGCGGGAGAAATGAAAGCAATAAAACGCACACACGCAAGTCCTACTCAAATGAGTAGGATAAAATAAATGCGGGTCCTACTCAACCGAGTAGGACAAAATAAATGCAACGCACGCACACTCTCTCTCGACATAAATGAAAACACACGCACTCTACTGAAATAAAATCCAGCCATTTAAAACTCAAGTGAGTAGGCGGAAAAAAAAGGAAAATTACAAACTCACGCACTCTACAGAAAGTAAAATAAGCAAGCGCCATTTAACTCTTAACGAGTAGGCGAAAATAAATGCGCACACACACATGAGCGAAAAAATTAAGAAAAACTAAGTTGACGAAAAATTAAAACAACTGCATTTCTACCGCTAGAATGCGGTAGAAATGCATAAAAAGCTGAAATAAAAATTAACCGGAAAGAAAGTTTTGCAAATAAACGAAAAATGAAAGTGATCGAAAAATAAAAACGAATACATTTCTACCGTTAAAATGCGGTAGAAATGCATAAAAAGAGAACGAAAAAATTAAAAGAGCAAAAGTTTTAAATGAAAATCAAAGTGCACGAAAAATTAAAACGACTATATAATCATTCCTATAACTCCGTAAAACTGATTAAAAAGTGAAAATAAACTGAAAATAATGAAAAGGTTTTACATCCTAAAAAGAAAAATCTAACTTAAAAGAAATGAAAATCACTTTGAAATTAATTTTACGGGTTTATAACAATGAGATAGAAAGCTATAAAAACCTAAGTTAACAAAACTAAGTAAGAAAATGAAAACATAAAAGTGAAAACTATACTCATACACTCACACACGCCTTTTAAAAAGACAAAAACTAAGTTAAAATAAAATGAAAAATAAGATTGCATAGGGGAGATTTGCATTAATCCATTCCAAAGCCATATTAAGAGAAGAAAAAGAACACATTTTATTAAATAAAAGGACGAGTTACAAAGACACGAAAATAAAACTAAGGAGAGGGGGAGAAATATATCTCTTACATAGCATTTGGAAGCATTTCGGCAGCACAACCCCTAAGCAAAATGGTTCAAAAAAGGAACAGAAATCCAGAGCAGAACCTCTGAATTTATAGAAAAAATTTACATGGGTCACGCCCTTGGTCACGGGCGTGACAGGGGGCGTGACAGTACTATTTGAGAAGGCGGCCGGTGATTTGACGGGAAAGTGGACTTCGGGCTGGACACGTGTCGGTCTCGCAGTGGTCACGCCCTTGGTCACGGGCGTGACAGGGGGCGTGTCAAGCAGGTGGATCTGGGCGCGGTGCGCGCCGAAAGTCTTCGGGCAGGTCTTGTCGGGCTAGCTGGAAAGGTCACGCCCCAGGTCACGGGCGTGACTCTGGGCGTGTCGGCAGGTGTCGACACTCGACGAATGTCGAGCTGAAAGTGTCGAGTTGAAAATCATCGAGCGGAAATTGAGTCACGCCCCAGGTCACGGGCGTGACGCTGTGCGTGACTGTTGGTGTCGACACTCGACGATCGTCGAGATGAATTCGTCGAGTGGAGTGAACACGGGCTTGGGTCACGCCCCGTGTCGGGTGACACGGCCCCGTGTCGGGTGACACGGGCGTGACCCCGGGCGTGTCAGGCTTTGCACTTCAAAATTTTGCTGATTGACGGAGTTTGTCGTGTCACGCCCTGGTCACGGGCGTAACCAATATGTCACGGGCGTGACATGTCAATTTTTGGCAGATTTTGATTTTTTCCTGAAAAATAAAATAAAACAAGTTAGTATAATATTTACAAAAATAAGAGCATTTTATTGAATAAAAATAAGTAAAAACGACAAAAATAAATGAAAACAACTAATTTAATGTACACAAAAATACGTATATTTACAATTCATCAAATACCCCCATACTTAAGCTTTTGCTATTCCAGAGCAAAAGTTGGAGATGAACTTATAAGGAATAAAAGAGATCCTAAGTTTAGCTACCGCTTGAATTAATTAAAAGTAAGATCAAAATAAACATCCGGGGTTAAAGAATTAAATCCTAATTTATGAAATGTTATGAATAGAGGAATAGTTTCAAAAAGACTTGTAGATAAAATAAAATAGGAAGCAAAAATTTATTTTTGTTAGTTTAACAAAGATGGATTGGATTTATATAAAAAACTTTAGCTTAAAAGAAGTTAAAGGAAATAATGCAATTTAAAAGTTATGCTCTCAAAAAATTTTAAATTAAGTCTAGAATCATTGAAATGAGCTAAGTGGTTTGGTGGTTTATGAAGAAGGCTTGAATATTGAGGTGAGGTAATTTTTTCTCGAACCTCCATTTTTTTCTTTTTTGGATAGTTAGGAAAACGAAATCTTATTTTCCTAACACATAATAATTTTTTTCTTTCTTCATAATAAATAAATAACCCAATGTATATTTGTAGGAGTAATGAATTTTATCCTCTTACTCCATATATAATCTTTTTAAATTATTGGGTGCCTATGTTTACGGAACGAAATCTTATTCCCATTGACACAAGATCTTTTAAGGGATAAAGGGGTAATCATGTCAAAGTAAGACATGAAAAAAAAAAAGAAGTGAGTTTATTTTTTTCAAAAGGAAAACTAGATTTTAATAAAAAAGTTTTGAGAGCAACCTTTTTAAAATGAACGTTCCGATATTTCTAAAAGCATGAAGTAGAAATAAATGAAATCCATAGAAGTTATTTTCTAACATAAAAAACGAGCTTCTATTTATAAAATTAGAAGTGGTGGTGAAAAACAAGTTCCCTATTATAAGGAAAAGACATAAAAAATTCTTTAAATCTTAACCACAGACACTTAAATCTATCGAACTTTAATTAATAAACGAATAGTAAGCAAAGAATAACTAAAATTCGCATATAAATTAACTCGAAACAAGATTTTTGGAAAGCAAAAAGAGTTAAGATATGGTATATTCGAATTATTTTGTTATATAATTTAACAAAACATTTTTTTTTGGAATTTTTAGAGTTTTTATCATTTTTTTTTGTGTTTTAATTATTATCTTTTTAGGATTTTTTAAAGGGTTTTGGGGTTTTTCAAAATTTTTTTTTTGCTTTTTTAGTTTTTGTAGATAAATTATTTACAAGAAAGAGGAGAGAAAGAAAAGTTATTTACAAAGAAGATAGGGGGGAAAGAGAGATTTTTATAAAAAAGGAAACAAAGTAAAAACTCGATTGCGGCCCCGCGAACAGACTCTTATTTGAATGGTTGGTTCGATGAGTCGAACGTCGCGGGCAGGCAAGACGCAAGTTTTTACAAAAAAGAGAAGAAGAGGGGGGGGAAAGAGATTTTTTTTTTTTTGAAGTTTTATGAAAATAAAAACAAGGGAAAATTTTTTTAGGTTTTATGTTTTGCAAATTTTTTTTTTTTGTATTTTTGATGAGTACAGAATAAAAAATGCAGTATAGGAAAACACCCCCATACTTAAACCCAACATTGTCCCAAATGTTGCAATTTAAGTATGCGGAACAGATAATATACAAAATAAAATAAGTACAAAAGGAAAAAGGGAGGGAAGGAGCTTCCCTTAGACGAGTCCGGGAAGGCGCAGGTTGAAACCCTGCATTATTTAGAAGAAAAAGCAAAAAGATAACAGAAAAAACAAAAAAAAGAATAAACTCTGCCTAAAGAGTGCGGGCGGTAGGGGGCATGTGCGTGGGTGACTCGGAAGGTAGCTAAGGCCTTAGCGACCATTGCGTGATAAATAGTGATCCCCTAGCGCGCATAATAATGGAAGCGTGCCGAAGTAAAATGAAACGAAATAAAACAAATTAAAATAAAAAAAGTTAAATAAAATATATATAGATTTATTAATATCTAATTATATTTTTTTTGGTGTTTTTAAGTAGATTTTTTATTTTTTAGTTGATTTTTTTTTAGGTAGGTTTTTTAGTTTTTAGTTTTTTTTTATATAAAAAAATGAAAATATAAGTTTTTTATTTATTATTATGATTTTTTTTTGTTAAGTTTTTCATTTTTTCAAATTTTTTAGTTTTGTTTGTTTTATAGTGTTTTTTTTGTTTTTTTGTTTTTTTTCAAAAACAATAATGACAATAAAAATATTTTTGTTAAGTTTTTTTTTCATTTTTGGATTTTTAGTTTATTGTTTTTTTTTTTGAGTTTAGTTTTTTTGTGTTATAGTTTTTTTTTTCAAATTTTAAGTTTTTAAGGTGTTGCAAAATTTTTTAGTTTTATAAGTTTTTCAAATTTTTTTTTTGTTTTATAATTTTGTAATATATATTTTTTTTATAGTTTTTATTATTATTATTATTATTATATTATATTGGCCATATATATATATAGATATAAATATAGGTAAAATTAATAGATTTCCAGGGTTTAAAATAACGAACCGAAAAGTCCCCGGCAACGGCGCCAAAAACTTGATGGTTAAAACTCCAAAATTATTTACGGTCACGCGGCGACCCGGCGGTTTTATTTGAGAAAAAGGCGGAAGTGATTTTATTTAAGAAAACGGGTCGCGCGTATTTATTTATTTTGGATATAAAAAGGTTTAGATCGAGTTTTAACGAAAGGAGGCAAGTGCACCTATCGTGAGTAGTACAGGATATTCCGGGTGGAATATCGAGGTCGTATTGCTCTCGGGTCTGGTTCGATTATTTCTACTCTTCCCTGGAGGGGACTATTATTTTACCGATAATTAACTTGTCGGGTTATATTTATATATAATAAAAATGCAGTAATAAAAAGGCAGAAAGAAAATGAAAGCATGAAGGTGGTGCCGATGAAGAGCTTAGCTCGATGGCACCGAGAAAATAATTGAACTAAAATAGACTTTAAATAAAAAGAGCTCCTAAATTTCTAATTAATTAAGGCGGAGACTTGGCCGTGGAGGTTCCACTAAAATTAGCTCACCTAGCTATAGGGCTATCGCTCACCTGAACGCTAAGACTATTCGACCGGGCTCTCGTCCGACGAAGGATTCCTCTTAACGCCCGCATTACGCTAAGAACCCCGCTATTGGGTGGGGGACCCAATCCGGTAGAGTTGGCGCGCCTCCTCTCTCGAGGGTTAGTGCGGAACTCTCTTTGCCAAGGGGTGATCTGTCCATACGCACGGCCTCTCGGCGAGCGTATGGAAAACGGAAATAGGGCCCACACATCGATATGTGGTCCTACGCGTCGTTAACCCCGGGCAAACCTTAAGTACTTTTAATTAATTAGAAAAATTAGACCTTTAATTATTTTAAGCTATTTTATCTGTCCCAATGCTCTTCGATGCCGAGGGCTAAGAACTGTTAGCCACTCATCGGAATGGGGACGGCTTGCGGGAAAAGCAGAAAAAAAAAGCAGAAAAAGAAAGCAGTAAATGAAAGCGATAAAATGAAAGCAGTAAAATAAAGCAGTAAATTGCAAGTCCTACTCAAACGAGTAGAACTGAAGAAAGCTGAAAATTGCGAGTCCCGGCGCAAATGCGTGGGCGGGAGAAATGAAAGCAGTAAAACGCACACACGCAAGTCCTACTCAAATGAGTAGGAGAAAATAAATGCGGGTCCTACTCAACCGAGTAGGACAAAATAAATGCAATGCACGCACACTCTCTCTCGACATAAATGAAAACACACGCACTCTACTGAAATAAAATCCAGCCATTTAAAACTCAAGTGAGTAGGCGGAAAAAAAAGGAAAATTACAAACTCACGCACTCTACAGAAAGTAAAATAAGCAAGTGCCATTTAACTCTTAACGAGTAGGCGGAAATAAATGCGCACACACACATGAGCGAAAAAATTAAGAAAAACTAAGTTGACGAAAAATTAAAACAACTGCATTTCTACCGCTAGAATGCGGTAGAAATGCATAAAAAGCCGAAATAAAAATTAACCGGAAAGAAAGTTTTGCAAATAAACGAAAAATGAAAGTGATCGAAAAATAAAAACGAATACATTTCTACAGTTAAAATGCGGTAGAAATGCATAAAAAGAGAACGAAAAAATTAAAAGAGCAAAAGTTTTAAATGAAAATCAAAGTGCACGAAAAATTAAAATGACTATATAATCATTCCTATAACTCCGTAAAACTGATTAAAAAGTGAAAATAAACTGAAAATAATGAAAAGGTTTTACATCCTAAAAAAAAAATCTAACTTAAAAGAAATGAAAATCACTTTGAAATTAATTTTACGGGTTTATAACAATGAGATAGAAAGCTATAAAAACCTAAGTTAACAAAACTAAGTAAGAAAATGAAAACATAAAAGTGAAAACTATACTCATACACTCACACACGCCTTTTAAAAAGACAAAAACTAAGTTAAAATAAAATGAATAAATAAGATTGCATAGGGGAGATTTGCATTAATCCATTCCAAAGCCATATTAAGAGAAGAAAAAGAACACATTTTATTAAATAAAAGGACGAGTTACAAAGATACGAAAATAAAACTAAGGAGAGGGGGAGAAATATATCTCTTACATAGCATTTGGAAGCATTTCGACAGCACAACCCCTAAGCAAAATGGTTCAAAAAAGGAACAGAAATCCAGAGCAGAACCTCTGAATTTATAGAAAAAATTTACATGGGTCACGCCCTTGGTCACGGGCGTGACAGGGGGCGTGACAGTACTATTTGAGAAGGCGGCCGGTGATTTGACGGGAAAGTGGACTTCGGGCTGGACACGTGTCGGTCTCGCAGTGGTCACGCCCTTGGTCACGGGCGTGACAGGGGGCGTGTCAAGCAGGTGGATCTGGGCGCGGTGCGCGCCGAAAGTCTTCGGGCAGGTCTTGTCGGGCTAGCTGGAAAGGTCACGCCCCAGGTCACGGGCGTGACTCTGGGCGTGTCGGCAGGTGTCGACACTCGACGAATGTCGAGCTGAAAGTGTCGAGTTGAAAATCATCGAGCGGAAATTGAGTCACGCCCCAGGTCACGGGCGTGATGCTGGCGTGACTGTTGGTGTCGACACTCGACGATCGTCGAGATGAATTCGTCGAGTGGAGTGAACACGGGCTTGGGTCAACACGGCCCCGTGTCGGGCCCCTTCGGGTGACACGGCCCCGTGTCGGGTGACACGGCCCCGTGTCGGGTGACACGGGCGTGACCCCGGGCGTGTCAGGCTTTGCACTTCAAAATTTTGCTGATTGACGGAGTTTGTCGTGTCACGCCCTGGTCACGGGCGTGACCAATATGTCACGGGCGTGACATGTCAATTTTTGGCAGATTTTGATTTTTTCCTGAAAAATAAAATAAAACAAGTTAGTATAATATTTACAAAAATAAGAGCATTTTATTGAATAAAAATAAGTAAAAATGACAAAAATAAATGAAAACAACTAATTTAATGTACACAAAAATACGTATATTTACAATTCATCAAATACCCCCATACTTAAGCTTTTGCTATTGCAGAGCAAAAGTTGGAGATGAACTTATAAGGAATAAAAGAGATCCTAAGTTTAGCTACCGCTTGAATTAATTAAAAGTAAGATCAAAATAAACATCCGGGGTTAAAGAATTAAATCCTAATTTATGAAATGTTATGAATTGAGGAATATTTCAAAAAGACTTCTAGATAAAATAAAATATGAAGCAAAAATTTATTTTTGTTAGTTTAACAAAGATGGATTGGATTTATATAAAAAACTTTAGCTTAAAAGAAGTTAAAGGAAATAATGCAATTTAAAAGTTATGCTCTCAAAAAATTTTAAATTAAGTCTAGAATCATTGAAATGAGCTAAGTGGTTTGGTGGTTTATGAAGAAGGCTTGAATATTGAGGTGAGGTAATTTTTTCTCGAACCTCCATTTTTTTTCTTTTTTGGATAGTTAGGAAAACGAAATCTTATTTTCCTAACACATAATAATTTTTTTCTTTCTTCATAATAAATAAATAACCCAATGTATATTTGTAGGAGTAATGAATTTTATCCTCTTACTCCATATATAATCTTTTTAAATTATTGGGTGCCTATGTTTACGGAACGAAATCTTATTCTCATTGACATAAGATCTTTTAAGGGATAAAGGGGTAATCATGTCAAAGTAAGACATGAAAAAAAAAGGAAGTGGAGTTTATTTTTTTCAAAAGAAAACTAGATTTTAATAAAAAAGTTTTGAGAGCAACCTTTTTAAAATGAACGTTCCGATATTTCTAAAAGCATGAAGTAGAAATAAATGAAATCCATAGAAGTTATTTTCTAACATAAAAAACGAGCTTCTATTTATAAAATTAGAAGTGGTGGTGAAAAACAAGTTCCCTATTATAAGGAAAAGACATAAAAAATTCTTTAAATCTTAACCACAGACACTTAAATCTATCGAACTTTAATTAATAAACGAATAGTAAGCAAAGAATAACTAAAATTCGCATATAAATTAACTCGAAACAAGATTTTTGGAAAGCAAAAAGAGTTAAGATATGGTATATTCGAATTATTTTGTTACATAATTTAACAAAACATTTTTTTTTTGGAATTTTTAGAGTTTTTATCATTTTTTTGTGTTTTAATTATTATCTTTTTAGGATTTTTTAAAGGGTTTTGGGGTTTTTCAAAATTTTTTTTTTGCTTTTTTAGTTTTTGTAGATAAATTATTTACAAGAAAGAGGAGAGAAAGAAAAGTTATTTACAAAGAAGATAGGGGGAAAGAGAGATTTTTATAAAAAAGGAAACAAAGTAAAAACTCGATTGCGGCCCCGCGAACAGACTCTTATTTGAATGGTTGGTTCGATGAGTCGAACGTCGCGGGCAGGCAAGACGCAAGTTTTTACAAAAAAGAGAAGAAGAGGGGGGGGGGAAAGAGATTTTTTTTTTGAAGTTTTATGAAAATAAAAACAAGGGAAAATTTTTTTAGGTTTTATGTTTTGCAAAATTTTTTTTTTTGTATTTTTGATGAGTACAGAATAAAAAATGCAGTATAGGAAAACACCCCCATACTTAAACCCAACATTGTCCCCAATGTTGCAATCTAAGTATGCCGAACAGATAATATACAAAATAAAATAAGTACAAAAAGAAAAAGGGAGGGAAGGAGCTTCCCTTAGACGAGTCCGGGAAGGCGCAGGTTGAAACCCTGCATTATTTAGAAGAAAAAGCAAAAAGATAACAGAAAAAACAAAAAAAAAGAATAAACTCTGCCTAAAGAGTGCGGGCGGTAGGGGGCATGTGCGTGGGTGACTCGGAAGGTAGCTAAGGCCTTAGCGACCATTGCGTGATAAATAGTGATCCCCTAGCGCGCATAATAATGGAAGCGTGCCGAAGTAAAATGAAACGAAATAAAAAAAAATTAAAATAAAAAAAAGTTAAATAAAATATACATAGATTTATTAATATCTAATTATAGTTATTTTTTAGTTGATTTTTTTTTTAGGTAGGTTTTTTAGTTTTTAGTTTTTTTTTTATAAAAAAAATGAAAATATAAGTTTTTTATTTATTATTATGATTTTTTTTTGTTAAGTTTTTCATTTTTTCAAATTTTTTAGTTTTGTTTGTTTTATAGTGTTTTTTTGTTTTTTTGTTTTTTTCAAAAACAATAATGACAATAAAAATATTTTTGTTAAGTTTTTTTTTTCATTTTTGGATTTTTAGTTTATTGTTTTTTTTTTGAGTTTAGTTTTTTTTAGTGTTATAGTTTTTTTTTCAAATTTTAAGTTTTTAAGGTGTTGCAAAATTTTTTAGTTTTATAAGTTTTTCAAATTTTTTTTTTGTTTTATAATTTTGTAATATATATTTTTTTTATAGTTTTTATTATTATTATTATTATTATATTATATTGGCCATATATATATAGATATAAATATAGGTAAAATTAATAGATTTCTAGGGTTTAAAATAACGAACCGAAAAGTCCCCGGCAACGGCGCCAAAAACTTGATGGTTAAAACTCCAAAATTATTTACGGTCACGCGGCGACCCGGCGGTTTTATTTGAGAAAAAGGCGGAAGTGATTTTATTTAAGAAAACGGGTCGCGCGTATTTATTTATTTTGGATATAAAAAGGTTTAGATCGAGTTTTAACGAAAGGAGGCAAGTGCACCTATCATGAGTAGTACAGGATATTCCGGGTGGAATATCGAGGTCGTATTGCTCTCGGGTCTGGTTCGATTATTTCTACTCTTCCTTGGAGGGGACTATTATGTTACCGATAATTAACTTGCCGGGTTATATTTATATATAATAAAAAGGCAGTAATAAAAAGGCAGAAAGAAAATAAAAGCATGAAGGTGGTGCCGATGAAGAGCGTAGCTCGATGGCACCGAGAAAATAATTGAACTAAAATAGACTTTAAATAAAAAGAGCTCCTAAATTTCTAATTAATTAAGGCGGAGACTTGGCCGTGGAGGTTCCACTAAAATTAGCTCACCTAGCTATAGGGCTATCGCTCACCTGAACGCTAAGACTATTCGACCGGGCTCTCGTCCGACGAAGGATTCCTCTTAACGCCCGCATTACGCTAAGAACCCCGCTATTGGGTGGGGGACCCAATCCGGTAGAGTTGGCGCGCCTCCTCTCTCGAGGGTTAGTGCGGAACTCTCTTTGCCAAGGGGTGATCTGTCCATACGCACGGCCTCTCGGCGAGCGTATGGAAAACGGAAATAGGGCCCACACATCGTTATGTGGTCCTACGCGTCGTTAACCCCGGGCAAACCTTAAGTACTTTTAATTAATTAGAAAAATTAGACCTTTAATTATTTTAAGCTATTTTATCTGTCCCAATGCTCTTTGATGCCGAGGGCTAAGAACTGTTAGCCACTCATCGGAATGGGGACGACTTGCGGGAAAAGCAGAAAAAAAAGCAGAAAAAGAAAGCAGTAAATGAAAGCGATAAAATGAAAGCAGTAAAATAAAGCAGTAAATTGCAAGTCCTACTCAAACGAGTAGAACTGAAGAAAGCTGAAAATTGCGAGTCCCGGCGCAAATGCGTGGGCGGGAGAAATGAAAGCAGTAAAACGCACACACGCAAGTCCTACTCAAATGAGTAGGAGAAAATAAATGCGGGTCCTACTCAACCGAGTAGGACAAAATAAATGCAATGCACGCACACTCTCTCTCGACATAAATGAAAACACACGCACTCTACTGAAATAAAATCCAGCCATTTAAAACTCAAGTGAGTAGGCGGAAAAAAAAAGGAAAATTACAAACTCACGCACTCTACAGAAAGTAAAATAAGCAAGTGCCATTTAACTCTTAACGAGTAGGCGGAAATAAATGCGCACACACACATGAGCGAAAAAATTAAGAAAAACTAAGTTGACGAAAAATTAAAACAACTGCATTTCTACCGCTAGAATGCGGTAGAAATGCATAAAAAGCCGAAATAAAAATTAACCGGAAAGAAAGTTTTGCAAATAAACGAAAAATGAAAGTGATCGAAAAATAAAAACGAATACATTTCTACCGCTAAAATGCGGTAGAAATGCATAAAAAGAGAACGAAAAAATTAAAAGAGCAAAAGTTTTAAATGAAAATCAAAGTGCACGAAAAATTAAAATGACTATATAATCATTCCTATAACTCCGTAAAACTGATTAAAAAGTGAAAATAAACTGAAAATAATGAAAAGGTTTTACATCCTAAAAAAAAAAATCTAACTTAAAAGAAATGAAAATCACTTTGAAATTAATTTTACGGGTTTATAACAATGAGATAGAAAGCTATAAAAACCTAAGTTAACAAAACTAAGTAAGAAAATGAAAACATAAAAGTGAAAACTATACTCATACACTCACACACACCTTTTAAAAAGACAAAAATAAGTTAAAAAAAATGAAAAATAAGATTGCATAGGGGAGATTTGCATTAATCCATTCCAAAGCCATATTAAGAGAAGAAAAAGAACACATTTTATTAAATAAAAGGACGAGTTACAAAGACACGAAAATAAAACTAAGAAGAGGGGGAGAAATATATCTCTTACATAGCATTTGGAAGCATTTCGGCAGCACAACCCCTAAGCAAAATGGTTCAAAAAAGGAACAGAAATCCAGAGCAGAACCTCTGAATTTATAGAAAAAATTTACATGGGTCACGCCCTTGGTCACGGGCGTGACAGGGGGCGTGACAGTACTATTTGAGAAGGCGGCCGGTGATTTGACGGGAAAGTGGACTTCGGGCTGGACACGTGTCGGTCTCGCAGTGGTCACGCCCTTGGTCACGGCCGTGACAGGCGGCGTGTCAAGCAGGTGGATCTGGGCGCGGTGCGCGCCGAAAGTCTTCGGGCAGGTCTTGTCGGGCTAGCTGGAAAGGTCACGCCCCAGGTCACGGGCGTGACTCTGGGCGTGTCAGCAGGTGTCGACACTCGACGAATGTCGTGCTGAAAGTGTCGAGTTGAAAATCATCGAGCGGAAATTGTGTCACGCCCCAGGTCACGGGCGTGACACTGGGCGTGACTATTGGTGTCGACACTCGACGATCGTCGAGATGAATTCGTCGAGTGGAGTGAACACGGGCTTGGGTCACGCCCCGTGTCGGGTGACACGGCCCCGTGTCGGGTGACACGGGCATGACCCCGGGCGTGTCAGGCTTTGCACTTCAAAATTTTGCTGATTGACGGAGTTTGTCGTGTCACGCCCTGGTCACAGGCGTGACCAATATGTCACGGGCGTGACATGTCAATTTTTGGTAGATTTTGATTTTTTCCTGAAAAATAAAATAAAACAAGTTAGTATAATATTTACAAAAATAAGAGCATTTTATTGAAAAAAAATAAGTAAAAACGACAAAAATAAATGAAAACAACTAATTTAATGTACACAAAAATACGTATATTTACAATTCATCAAATACCCCCATACTTATGCTTTTGCTATTCCAGAGCAAAAGTTGGAGATGAACTTATAAGGAATAAAAGAGATCCTAAGTTTAGCTACCGCTTGAATTAATTAAAAGTAAGATCAAAATAAACATACGGGGTTAAAGAATTAAATCCTAATTTATGAAATGTTATGAATAGAGGAATAGTTTCAAAAAGACTTCTAGATAAAATAAAATAGTAAGCAAAAATTTATTTTTGTTAGTTTAACAAAAATGGATTGGATTTATATAAAAAAACTTTAGCTTAAAAGAAGTTAAAGGAAATAATGCAATTTAAAAGTTATGCTCTCAAAAAATTTTAAATTAAGTCTAGAATCATTGAAATGAGCTAAGTGGTTTGGTGGTTTATGAAGAAGGCTTGAATATTGAGGTGATGTAATTTTTTCTCGAACCTCCATTTTTTTCTTTTTTGGATAGTTAGGAAAACGAAATCTTATTTTCCTAACACATAATAATTTTTTTCTTTCTTCATAATAAATAAATAACCCAATGTATATTTGTAGGAGTAATGAATTTTATTCTCTTACTCCATATATAATCTTTTTAAATTATTGGGTGCCTATGTTTACGGAACGAAATCTTATTCCCATTGACATAAGATCTTTTAAGGGATAAAGGGGTTATCATGTCAAAGTAAGACATGAAAAAAAAGGAAGTGGGTTTATTTTTTTCAAAAGGAAAACTAGATTTTAAGAAAAAAGTTTTGAGAGCAACCTTTTTAAAATGAACGTTCCGATATTTCTAAAAGCATGAAGTAGAAATAAATGAAATCCATAGAAGTTATTTTCTAACATAAAAAACGAGCTTCTATTTATAAAATTAGAAGTGGTGGTGAAAAACAAGTTCCCTATTATAAGGAAAAGACATAAAAAATTCTTTAAATCTTAACCACAAACACTTAAATCTATCGAACTTTAATTAATAAACGAATAGTAAGCAAAGAATAACTAAAATTCGCATATAAATTAACTCGAAACAAGATTTTTGGAAAGCAAAAAGAGTTAAGATATGGTATATTCGAATTATTTTGTTACATAATTTAACAAAACATTTTTTTTTGGAATTTTTAGAGTTTTTATCATTTTTTTTTTGTGTTTTAATTATTATCTTTTTAGGATTTTTTAAAGGGTTTTGGGGTTTTTCAAAATTTTTTTTTTGCTTTTTTAGTTTTTGTAGATAAATTATTTACAAGAAAGAGGAGAGAAAGAAAAGTTATTTACAAAGAAGATAGGGGGGAAAGAGAGATTTTTATAAAAAAGGAAACAAAGTAAAAACTCGATTGCGGCCCCACGAACAGACTCTTATTTGAATGTTTGGTTCGATGAGTCGAACGTCGCGGGCAGGCAAGACGCAAGTTTTTACAAAAAAGAGAAGAAGAGGGGGGGGGAAGAGATTTTTTTTTTTGAAGTTTTATGAAAATAAAAAGCAAGGGAAAAATTTTTTAGGTTTTATGTTTTGCAAAATTTTTTTTTTTTTGTATTTTTGATGAGTACAGAATAAAAAATGCAGTATAGGAAAACACCCCCATACTTAAACTCAACATTGTCCCCAATGTTGCAATCTAAGTATGCGGAACAGATAATATACAAAATAAAATAAGTACAAAAAGAAAAAGGGAGGGAAGGAGCTTCCCTTAGACGAGTCCGAGAAGGCGCAGGTTGAAACCCTGCATTATTTAGAAGAAAAAGCAAAAAGATAACAGAAAAAACAAAAAAAAAGAATAAACTCTGCCTAAAGAGTGCGGGCGGTAGGGGGCATGTGCGTGGGTGACTCGGAAGGTAGCTAAGGCCTTAGCGACCATTGCGTGATAAATAGTGATCCCCTAGCGCGCATAATAATGGAAGCGTGCCGAAGTAAAATGAAACGAAATAAAACAAATTAAAATAAAAAAAGTTAAATAAAAAATATATAGATTTATTAATATCTAATTATATTTTTTTTGGTGTTTTTAAGTAGATTTTTTATTTTTTAGTTGATTTTTTTTTAGGTAGGTTTTTTAGTTTTTAGTTTTTTTTTTATAAAAAAATGAAAATATAAGTTTTTTATTTATTATTATGATTTTTTTTTGTTAAGTTTTTCATTTTTTCAAATTTTTTAGTTTTGTTTGTTTTATAGTGTTTTTTTTTGTTTTTTTGTTTTTTTCAAAAACAATAATGACAATAAAAATATTTTTGTTAAGTTTTTTTTTTCATTTTTGGATTTTTAGTTTATTGTTTTTTTTTTGAGTTTAGGTTTTTTTTTAGTGTTATAGTTTTTTTTTTCAAATTTTAAGTTTTTAAGGTGTTGCAAAATTTTTTAGTTTTATAAGTTTTTCAAATTTTTTTTTGTTTTATAATTTTGTAATATATATTTTTTAAAAGTTTTTTTTATTATTATTATTATAATATTATATTGGCCATATATATATATATAGATATAAATATAGGTAAAATTAATAGATTTCCAGGGTTTAAAATAACGAACCGAAAAGTCCCCGGCAACGGCGCCAAAAACTTGATGGTTAAAACTCCAAAATTATTTACGGTCACGCGGCGACCCGGCGGTTTTATTTGAGAAAAAGGCGGAAGTGATTTTATTTAAGAAAACGGGTCGCGCGTATTTATTTATTTTGGATATAAAAAGGTTTAGATCGAGTTTTAACGAAAGGAGGTAAGTGCACCTATCGTGAGTAGTACAGGATATTCCGGGTGGAATATCGAGGTCGTATTGCTCTCGGGTCTGGTTCGATTATTTCTACTCTTCCCTGGAGGGGACTATTATTTTACCGATAATTAACTTGTCGGGTTATATTTATATATAATAAAAAGGCAGTAATAAAAAGGCAGAAAGAAAATGAAAGTGCCGATGAAGAGCTTAGCTCGATGGCACCGAGAAAATAATTGAACTAAAATAGACTTTAAATAAAAAGAGCTCCTAAATTTCTAATTAATTAAGGCGGAGACTTGGCCGTGGAGGTTCCACTAAAATTAGCTCACCTAGCTATAGGGCTATCGCTCACCTGAACGCTAAGACTATTCGACCGGGCTCTCGTCCGACGAAGGATTCCTCTTAACGCCCGCATTACGCTAAGAACCCCGCTATTGGGTGGGGGACCCAATCCGGTAGAGTTGGCGCGCCTCCTCTCTCGAGGGTTAGTGCGGAACTCTCTTTGCCAAGGGGTGATCTGTCCATACGCACGGCCCCTCGGCGAGCGTATGGAAAACGAAAATAGGGCCCACACATCGATATGTGGTCCTACGCGTCGTTAACCCCGGGCAAACCTTAAGTACTTTTAATTAATTAGAAAAATTAGACCTTTAATTATTTTAAGCTATTTTATCTGTCCCAATGCTCTTCGATGCCGAGGGCTAAGAACTGTTAGCCACTCATCGGAATGGGGACGGCTTGCGGGAAAAGCAGAAAAGAAAGCAGAAAAAGAAAGCAGTAAATGAAAGCGATAAAATGAAAGCAGTAAAATAAAGCAGTAAATTGCAAGTTCTACTCAAACGAGTAGAACTGAAAAAAGCTGAAAATTGCGAGTCCCGGCGCAAATGCGTGGGCGGGAGAAATGAAAGCAGTAAAACACACACACGCAAGTCCTACTCAAATGAGTAGGAGAAAATAAATGCGCGTCCTACTCAACCGAGTAGGACAAAATAAATGCAACGCACGCACACTCTCTCTCGACATAAATGAAAACACACGCACTCTACTGAAATAAAATCTAGCCATTTAAAACTCAAGTGAGTAGGCGGAAAAAAAAGGAAAATTACAAACTCACGCACTCTACAGAAAGTAAAATAAGCAAGCGCCATTTAACTCTTAACGAGTAGGCGGAAATAAATGCGCACACACACATGAGCGAAAAAATTAAGAAAAACTAAGTTGACGAAAAATTAAAACAACTACATTTCTACCGCTAGAATGCGGTAGAAATGCATAAAAAGCTGAAATAAAAATTAACCGGAAAGAAAGTTTTGCAAATAAACGAAAAATGAAAGTGATCGAAAAATAAAAACGAAAACACACGCAGCATCCGGTTCATCGTGAGCTGGCGGACTCGAGGTGTAGTCAAGAATTTCAGTCCGCCTATATTGATGAACCCCAGCCTCAGCAGCAGCAGGCCTCATCTTCGGCAGACTCAGGTCACCATCAGAGGCGGACTCCGCGGACGCAGCAGACTCTCCATGCAGCCCGCCATTCCTCAGCCTCTACTCGCTTCTCTCCAGCAGCAGGGCCAACCTCCTCAGCCCGCATAGTTTGGCGCGGGCTCGACCAATAGTGGCGGATTCCTCCCAATCTTCCAAGTAGAAGAACCTCCTCCCGGAAGTCCCAGGCCGCACAACCTCGTGCAGACTCGGCGGATTAACTAGGCACTCCTCAGCTCGTACCCTTAGCGCATGCCCAGATCAGCAGGGCAAACTCGGCGGACTGACCATGCAGCCCGCCACTCCTTAACCTCCAGCATCCGCCTCCCCAGCAACATGAGGTCCCAGCTCCAGCTCAGCAGCAATCCTCTTCGTTCCAGCATAAGCAGACTCAGCCTAGCAGTAAGCGCGGTGTAATGCCCCGAAACTCAAGGGAGCGACGGGAGGCGTTTTGGGCCAAATCTGGAATTTAGCAAGGGGCACGCGGCCTGGGACACGGGCGTGTCCCATGGCGTGTCAAGCTTGAGTCGACGATTTGACCGTAAGGAAGATGAAATTTGGAGTCAACAACCGTCGAGCAGGGAACACGGCCTAAGATACGGGCGTGTTGAGCCCATGTCGACGATCGGCATGGGGAGTCGATGAATTTCGCTCGACGATGTATCGAGACAAGGCACACGGCCTAGGACACGGGCGTGTCCAAGGCCGTGTCGGGTGGTCGATGAACTTCGCTCGACAAAGTGTCGAGACCGTGAACACGGCCGTGAGGCCAGGCATGTTCGGGTGTGACACGGGCGTGTCACTTTAGACACGGGCGTGTCCAAGAACCCGTGTGAGTCTTGGGTTGTTTTCGAGGCTGTGTCGATGGGGGAACACGGCGGACCATACGACCGTGTCAGTTGGAACACGGGCGTGTCAGGTCTAACACGGGCATGTCGGATGCCCGTGTGTCTTTCAAGACGCGTCAATTTTGACGGCAAATGAGTGACACGGCCCTGGACACGGGCGTGTGTCAGGCCATGTTCGGACCAGGTTTTACTTTTCAGCAACGAATCGTAGCCATTCGTTTCCTTATTTTGGGATTCGATGGTTGGGGGTTATTCCTACTGGGATATACCCGGGATTGGGCCTTTGAAACCCTCATTTCTTTTGAGTGGTTCTCTTTCTAAGTCAAGAGAGAGGGGAGAGCAAAGGAGGAAGAAGAAGCTTAGATCCGGCCATTGGAGGAGCTTTGAAGCTCCAAATCGCGAGCCGACTTCGGATCTACGGAGGCAAAGAGAGTGCGGTGATTTTCATCCGCTTACATTTCCATGGCGCCAAGGAAGAATGCTAGGGTAATGATTCTCTTATTGAGCATGTGAAGCTCTCCTTATTTTGCATAGGAAGCCTGCTCTCGCGAGTTTGCGGTGAGTTGGAGGCATTCCTTCGGGTAGATATGTAAAGTCCCCGTTGTGTAGAGTCCGTAAACGAGAACGGACATAGGCATGATGTGTGAAGCCTACCCGGACATGTTGGTCTGGATCGGTGATGTTTCATTGAATAAATGCCAGAGAAGACTCCGTGCGATTGTTTGTTTTCGGGTTTTTCTACATGGTAGATTGCAACAGCGAGCCTTGGGTATTAACCCAAAGGTGCACCCGGAAAACTGGACAGATGCATGATCTTGCCAACTTGGAGGCCTGGGAGCCAACTTGTACATAACTGGGTTATGTAATATTGTACGTTCGATTCACGGGCTTCGGGGAAACTTAACTCGTGCCGATGATATTAAAGTGTCGTGGCAAGTGAGCAATGGGTTGAGTGGAACCGTTCCTGCTTTATGCCGAGGGCATAGAGGTCGGGTATTGCTGTCGATGATGTTAAAGTGTCGTGACATAGGCTGTTGATTATATTAAAGTGTCGTAACATCTACCTAAAAGACCAAATTGCTCACGAGAGATTGCCGTCCTAGGGAAGGTCGTGAGTTAGCGGTCTTAGACTGCGATCACCAAGAATGTGCCCTGAGGGCACGGGGCATGTGGCCATACATGCCAACGCCTGTGATGCATTATAATTTTTATACTTCTTGCTTGTGCTAATAATATGCAGGGAAGGAGCATCGCTGCCCCGAGTTGGGGGCGGGATCGTTATAATTTGGTCAGCATTGCTGACCGTTGCCTTGTTTGCCATCGTGTGGTGGTTTGTTACTTGTAGGTGCTGTTGGACCAAGCGGTCAATAGCGGGCTAAAGCCCAAATTGCAAAACCGGCCCTTGAAGGCCTAATTGAAGTGTTTACTTGCTTTCACTCATCTATGACCGGCCTGCGTGTCATGGTTTGTAAAACATGTAATATTAAGTAAACCGTTTGTAAGGCCTTAAGGTCAGTACTTGTGTATATACTACATTCCTATTTGTTGTATTAGTGGACATTCGTGCTCTTTTTGTTGGGTTTTTTGTTGCATCTTAAACTGCTTCTGCTAGAATGCTAGAATGCTCTATGTAGGACGTTGGATTGGTTGTATGGTTTCCATTGAGTAACCGCCCGGTCTGTCTGTGGTATATGGCGTCGGGCCCCGGCCGGACCTAGTGCTATATGCTATGCGACGGATAGGGGGTGTTACAATTTGGTATCATACTACTGGTTTTGGTCGGCCTTAAAATGAATTTGTGGGCGAATTTTTTTTTAAGGGGTGGTGAGCACATGTGTGTGCGTCATCCTTATAACGACAAAAGAACCCAGTAATGTCCACTTAGGAATGAAAATACACGTGTTTGGGGAACCTGCGTGTTCCTATAATTGCTGTTTGCAATTGTCTTTGGTCACTTAACGGTATTTTGTACCACTATAGGTGACCAGAAGTGGTGCTGGGCCGTCGGAACGTCGAGTTTCTGATGCTAGCAGTGCGCCTAATGAAGCTCCTGCAACACCTCCATCGGCTGAGACCATACGATTGGTGGCCGAAGCAGTGTTTGTCATGTTTAATGCACAGCCTGCAAGGCAAATGCAGCAGCCCGCTCCTTTGATGGAGCAGGTACCGTTGTAAGCGGCTGAGCAGAGAAGAGTGGAGCAGGTAGTAGTGGAGCCGTTGGTGCCAAGGAGGGAAACCGAGAGACAGCTCAAGCATGTCATGAGCTTTAATCCTCCGGTATTCTCGGGGTTGGGAACCCCATCTCAAGCTGAAGACTGGCTCTCCAGGGTGAAAAGAGTCATGACAGCAACGGAGACGGAGGAGTGGCAAATGACCACCATTGCTACGTTCCTTCTACACGGTGAAGCGAGAATGTGGTGGAAAGGATTGGAGCTGCATCTTTTGAGAGGTAGGCAACTTGTTAATGTCTCGATGGAGGAGTTCTCGAGACTATTCTTGGCTAGATACCTCCCTTCGGCGTAGAGGATAGCGTTGGAGAATGAGTTCCTGAAATTGGTTCAAGGGGACAGTACCGTGGATGAATATCTCCACAAGTTTACTCGTTTGAGTCGTTATGCTAGCTCCACCATTGCGTATGAGGAGCGCAAGACGAACCGATTCTATGAAGGGCTGAGAGATAAGTTGAGGTTACTACTCTCGGGGCTGATGATGCAGGGTTTCTTGACCTTGGTCAACACGGCCCGGTCCTTGGAGAAGGACATGAAGAATGTCCAAGAAAAGAAGAGCATTGGTGACAAGAAGTCTGAGTTCAAAGTGCCGACTACTTCAAAGTCCGGCTATCGAATATTCCACAAGAATCATAGGACTTCGGGTCCAACTCCTTCTTCTGGGGCTTCTAGGGTGACTACGGGTCGAACCCCGGGTGCATGTTTCACTTGTGGAAAGACGGGGCACTTTGCCTGTGATTGTTGGAGCGGACGTCCCAAGTCCGAAAGGAAGCCAGGAGCGACATACGAAGAGAAGGGCAAGATGGTGTAGTCAACCGCGTCCCACTATGCTCCGGCCCAACCAAGGGTGTATAATCTTGGCCAACAGGAGGCCATCAAACTGGCGGATGTGGTGACAGGATTTGTTTTGATTTGTGAAAATCCGGTAAGAGCACTCTTCGGTACGGGAGCTTCACACTCCTTCTTGTCTGAAGCATTTATATCACGCATCAGAGTCCCTTCTTCGATGGCGAAGGATAAGTTGGATGTGTTGTTGCCCAATGGGTGTTCGATGCGCGCGGATAAAATCTGCAGTGTTAAGATTCATATTGGGAATCAGGAGTTCGATCTTCAAGCGTCGTTACTTCCGTTGGTGTAGTTCGATGTTATATTTGGCATGGACTGACTCTCGGAGCAGCAAGCCTATATTGATTACGGTCGCAAGGAAGTCAAGTTGGGAGCAAGTCATGAGATGACTTTTACGGGCTTGAAGGGGTCGAGCAAGATGTTGACGTTTGCTCTTCAGGTGGTGAAGGCGGTTCATGCCAGTGCAGAACTATTCTTTACACTAATGGAGGTTGCAAAGCCGAAGCCCGCGTTGGATAGTATTTCAGTGGTATCGGAGTACCCTGATGTGTTCCCTAGAGATCTTCCTGGAGCCCCGCCTCAACGAGAGATAGATTTTACGATTGAGTTCGTACCAGGTGCAAAGCCTGTGTCACGCTCTCCTTATCGGCTAGCGCCTAAGGAAATGGCGGAGCTGAAGGTTCAACTGTAGGAGTTGTTGGAGCAAGGGTATGTGCGCCCAAGTTCTTCGCCTTTTAGCGCGCCGGTCCTCTTTGTTAAGAAGAAGGATGGAAGCATGAGGCTATGTATTGATTATCGGGAGCTCAACAAGCTGACGGAGAAGAACAAGTACCCGATCCCCCGGATCGATGATCTTTTTGATCAGTTGGTCGGGTCGACGGTGTATTCGAAGTTGGATCTCAAGTCCTGGTATTATCAGCTACGAATAAGGGAGAGTGATATCCCAAAGACAGCGTTCAGTACGAGATACAGGCATTACGAGTTTACGGTCATGCCGTTTGGGCTGACTAATGCGCCGTCAGTGTTCATGGATTTGATGAACAGGACCTTCAGGGAGTACTTGGACCATTTTGTGATTGTCTTCATCGACGATATTTTGGTGTACTCGCAGAGTGAGGAATATCACTTCAAGCATCTTCATTTGGTTTTGGAGATGCTAAGGAGGAATCAATTGTATGCCAAGTTCTCGAAGTGCGAGTTTTGGTTATCCTCAGTGGCATTCCTCGGTCATATAGTGAGTGGATAAGGTATTGCAGTGGATCCGGCGAAGATTGTTGCGATACGGGAGTGGCCCGTGCTTTCTACGGTAGCGGAAGTCCGGAGCTTTTTGGGGCTTGCCGGCTATTACAGGCGCTTCGTAGAGAACTTCTCACAGATAGCATTACCTCTCACTACTTTGACGAGAAAGTAGCAGAAGTTCGTTTGGACACCGGAGTGCGCACGAGCTTTTGAGGAGTTGAAATGTCGGTTGACCAAGGCGCCAGTGTTGAGTTCGGCCAGTGGGACCGAAGGTTATGAGATTTATAGTGATGCTTCAGGCAGCGGTTTGGGTTGCATGCTACTGCAACATGGAAGTGTGATAGCTTATGGCTCGAGACAGCTGAAAGTGCACGAGAGGAATTATCCGGTCCATGGCTTGGAGTTAGCGGCAGTGATTTTTGCCTTGAAGCTGTGGAGTCATTTTTTGTACGGCGTGAAGATTGATATCTACACCGATCACAAGATCCTGAAGTATTTGATTGATCAGAAAGATCTGAACATGCGGCAGCGTAGATGGATGGAGTTCCTAGGGGACTATACATTCAAGATCCACTACGTGCCTGGTAAAGGTAATGCGGTTGCGGACGCGTTGAGCCGCCGGGCCCATCTCAAGCCAATTGGCTGTCGATCCATGATGAGCAGCTGGTTCGGGAGTTGGAGACGTTGGAGATTGTTTGTGTAGATAAACAGTCAAGTGCTGAAGCAGTACTGAATTGGACTGAAGTTCAATATGACCTGGCTGATCAGATTTGGCAGGCTTTGGACTTGGATGTCCATATGAAGCAGTTCATGTTAGAGGCTCTGGATGGGTCAAATTCCCACTTCGTTGTGGAGGACGGATTACTTTGGAAAGACGGTCGTCTGTGCGTACCAAGTGTGGGCAATTTGTGGGTGGAATTGTTGTATGAGGCACACCATACTAAGCACTCAATTCACCTGGGGAGCACAAAGATGTACCGCGACATCAAGAAACAGTTTTTGTGGCCGGGTTTGAAGAAGGATGTGGCGCTCTACGTGGCGAAGTTCCAAACTTGCACCTTGGTGAAGGCGAAAAGCCAAAAGCCGGGAGGATTTCTGAAGTCCTTGCCTATTCCGGAGTGGAAATTCGACGACATCACTATGGACTTTGTGCACGGTTTGCCAAGGTCGCAAAAGGCAAACGACGTCATTTGGGTGGTCGTAGATCGGCTAACGAAGGTGTCGCATTTCATTCCACATAGGAAGGATGATCCGGTGGAGAAGTTGGCAAAACTGTATGTGGATAATATAGTGCGGCTTCATGGTGTGCCCCATAGCATAGTGAGTGACCGAGATGGGCGGTTCACTTCCAATGATTGGAGGCTTGTGCAGCAAATGTTGGGAACAAAGTTAAAATAAAGCACAGCCTTTCATCCGCAAACAGATGGGCAGACCGAGAGGGTCAATAGGACTATGGAAGACATGCTCCGCATGTGTGTCTTGGACTTTGGAAAGCAATGGGAAGACCATCTCTATTTGGTGGAGTTTGCGTACAACAATAGCTACCAGGCGAGTATTCAAATGGCGCACTTCGAGGCCCTATATGGTAGAAAATGACACACGCCGTTGTCTTGGCTGAAACGGGTGAGTCAAAGTTATACAAGCGCCAAAAGGTGGAAGATGCTACGTCTTTGGTTCGTACCATTTGGGATAGGTTGCTAGTCACTCAGGACCGGCAAGCGAAGTACTATAATGCCAAGCATACGAACGTGGAGTTCGTTGTGGGCGACCGAGTATAGTTAAAGATCAAGCCGTTCAAGGGTGTCTCGCGGGTGCGGCGATTGAAAAATCTAAGCCCAAGATACCTTGGGCCGTTTGAGGTTCTGGAGTGGTTTGGTGAAGCGGCCTATCGATTGAAGCTTTCAGTGGAGCTTAGTGGTTTACATGATGTATTCCATATATCGGTGCTACGGAAGGCGGTGCAAGAGCCTACGCAAGTGATCGCGGTCGATCAAGTGCCGATTGATAGTGGGTTGACGACAAAAGTCAAGCCTGTGCGGATTGAGGACTCAGAGGTCAAACGGCTACGCAATAAAGAGATCAGGATGGTCAAGGTCCGATGGGACAATTGCGGTCGCGAGGAGCTCTCTTGGGCGCGAGAACAGGCTATGCTTGAGGAGTACCCGGAGTTGTTTCACTCAGGTACCATTTAAGTGTTATGTTACTTTCCTTTATGTAATTTCGAGGACGAAATTCTTGTAAGAGGGGGAGAGTTGTAACGCCCTGAAACTCAAGGGAGCGACGGGAGGCGTTTTGGGCCAAATCTGGAATTTGGCAGGGGGCACACGGCCTGGGACACGGGCGTGTCCCAGGGTATGTCAGGCTTGAGTCGATAATTTGGCCGCGAGGTCGACGAAATTTGGAATCGAAGACCGTCGAGCAGGGAACAGGGCCTGAGACACGGGCGTTTCTCAGGGCGTGTAGAGCCCATGTCGACGATCGATCCGGGGAGTTGACGAATATCGCTCGACGATGTGTCGAGACAAGGCACACGGCCTAGGACACGGGCGTGTCCAAGGCCGTGTCGGGTGGTCGACGTACTTTGCTTGACGAAGTGTCGAGACCGTGAACACGGCCTGGATCCCAGGCATGTTTGGGTGTGACACGGGCGTGTCACTTTGGACACGGTCATGTCCAAGAACCCATGTGAGTCTCGGGTTGTTTTCGGGGCTGTGTCTATGGGGGCACACGGCGGACCACACGGTCGTGTCAGTTGGAACACTGGCGTGTCAGGTCGAACACGGGCGTGTCGGATGCCCGTGTGCCTTTCAAGACGTGTCGATTTTGACGGCGAATGAGGGACACGACCCTGGACACGGGCGTGTGCCAGGCCGTGTTCGGCCCAGGTTTTACTTTTCAGCTACAAATCGTAGCCATTCGTTTCCTTATTTTGTGATCTGACGGTTGGGGATTGTTCCTACTGGGATATACCCAGGATTGGGCCTTTGAAACCCTCATTTCTTTTGAGTGGTTCTCTTTCTAAGTCAAGAGAGAGAGGAGAGCAAAGGAGGAATAAGAAGCTTAGATCCGGCCATTGGAGGAGCTTCGAAGCTCCAAATCGCGAGCCGACTTCGGATCTACGGAGGCAAAGAGAGTGCAGTGCTTTTCATCCGCTTACATTTCCATGGCGCCAAGGAAGAACGCTAGGGTAACGATTCTCTTCTTGAGCAGGTGAAGCTCTCCTTCTTTTACATAGGAAGCCCGCTCTCGCGAGTTTTCGGTGAGTTGGAGGCGTTCCTTCGGGTAGATATGTAAAGTCCCCGTTGTGTAGAGTCCGTAAACGAGAACGTACATAGGCATGATGTGTGAAGCCTACCCGGACATGTTGGTCTGGATCGGTGATGTTGCATTGCATAAATGTCGGAGAAGACTCCGTGCGATTGTTTGTTTTCGGGTTTTTCTACATGGTAGATTGCAACAGGGAGCCTTGGGTATTAACCCAAAGGTGCACCCGGAAAACTGGGTGGATGCGTGATCTTGCCAACTTGGAGGCCTGGGAGCCAACTTGTACATAACTGGGTTATGTAATATTGAACGTTCGATTCGCGGGCTTCGGGGAAACTTAACTCGTGCCGATGATATTAAAGTGTCGTGGCAAGTGAGCAACGGGTTGAGTGCAACCGTTTCTGCTGTATGTCGACGGAATAGAGGTTGGGTCTTGTTGTCGATGATGTTAAAGTGTCGTGACATAGGCTGTTGATGATATTAATGTGTCTTAACATCTGCCTAAAAGACCAATTGCTCACGAGAGATTGCCATCCTGGGGATGGTGGTGAGTTAACGGGCATAGAATGCGATCACCGAGAATGTGCCCTGAGAGAATGGCATGTGTGGCCATGCATGCCAACGCCTGTGATGCAATGTAATTTTTATACTGCTTGCTTGTGCTAATAATATGCAGGGAAGGAGCATCGCTGCCCCGAGTTGGGAGCGGGATCATTATAATTTGGTCAGCATTGCTGACTGTTGCCTTGTTTGCCACCGTGCGGTGGTTTGTTACTTGCAGGTGCTACTGGACCAAGCGGTAAATAGCGGGCTAAAGCCCAAATTGCGAAGCCGGCCCTTGAAGGCCTAATTGAAGTGTTTACTTGCTTTCACGCATGTATGACCGGCCTACGTGTCGTGGTTTGTAAAACATGTAATATTAAGTAAACCGTTTGAAAGGCCTTAAGGCCAGTACTTCTGTATGTACTACATTCCTATTTGTTGTATTAGTGTACATTCGTGCTCTTTGTGCTGGGTTCTTTGTTGCATCTTAAACTGCTTCCGCTAGAATGCTTTGTGTAGGACGTTGGATTGGTTGGATGGTTTCAATTGAGTAACCTCCCGGTCTGTTTGTGGTATATGGCGTCGGACCCCGGCCGGACCTACTGTTATATGCTATGCGACGGATAGAGGGTGTTACAAGCGGATTCCGTGGCCTCAGCGGACTTGCCATGCAGCCCGCCATTCCTCATCTTCAGCACCCGCTTCTCTCCACCAGCAGGGCCAACCTCCTCAGACCACACAATCTTGGTGCAGGCTCAATAATTTGGTGCGGACTCCGCAGATTCTCCTCGTAGTCCGCAAGGTAGCAGAACCTCAAGGCAGTCCCAGACCGCATAGACTCGTCCGAACTCGGCGGACTCAGCGGGCACTCCTCAGCTCACACCCTTAGCGCGTGCCCAGTTCAGTAGCGGCGAACTTCGCGGACTCTCCTCACAGTCCGCCACTTAGTCTCCCATTTCTCCATCAGAAGGAATAGCTCTAGAAGCAAGCCACTGTCCTCCTGGCCTGTTGCGAACTCGGTGAACTCCTTCCACTTCTTACTCCAGTTACCGTCTCACTGGGGGTAACGTCATCGCAAGCCATTACCTCCTCAGGCCTATAAAAAGACACCCAGACCTCTCATAGAGGTCAGGTTGAGACACTCCGGAGGTCTCATCATCACCAAGGTGCTCACGCTCGAAGACAGCCCACAGCAAGCTCAAGCCAGCAACCGCCTGCGGACTCTGTTTTCCAATCCGCACCTTCTCTCTGCCCTTAGTCGCATGGCCTGCCGGCCTCAGTTCCTAGTCCACGCGTTTTATTCTTTCCTTAGTCGCGCGGCCTGGTGACCTGGCTCCTCACTCCGCACGACCTCTTCTGGCACTCCTTCCGTAACCGCCAGCTTCCTCTTTGTACCCATTTATTGCTTTCTTGTAAAGGCATATAGCAAACTGTAACTCTCAATATTAATCAAAGGAAAGATCATCGCAAGAGTGGCATTTAAGCCGCGGCGGGCGAAGTCTGTTGTTGCCGCTGCTAGCGGCCCCTCGCCCTTCTTCTCCGCTCAGCTCAACTCCCTCGGAATCAACCTGCAAGCACAACCATCCAAGTACCTGTCTACTCGACAGCTACTGATCATCCTCCTCTCTTGCTCTTCAGCCTTCCCGGCTGCTCTTAGCAACCTTATCCTCTATCCCCGTAACCCTCGAACAAGCTCTTGCTCCACTCTCGAGCACTCAGAAGCTTCCTCTTCCCCCGCAACTTTCATCCTCTTCCACTCCTAGCTTGTGAGATCGAACACCCCCCCCCTCTCCGTGTTAACTAGGTCGTGCCATTTTCGTACATCAACAGTTAACACGCGACCTTCAGATCCGAACAGACGGTGAAAATCAACGGTTACTCATGTCAGACCGCCAACCCTCTCAAAGAATTCCTCCTACAAGCGAAGACTCTCTCTAGGAAGCCCTCCTGCTAACACGTCGAGAAAATTCCCTGTAGATAGCACCAATCAATGACACCCGAGTCACTATAATTCAGCGACTGGACTCTCAGCCTGTAGCAGCACCAGTTACTGCAGTCAATCCAGTAGTAGGGAATTCGCATCTTAATCTGCCAGCTCTTCTACCAGTCGGTCCTTATGCTCATCTGGCAAGTTATCCATCTAGGCAGGCCGCAGTCACTTTGCAGCTTCCAGTTACCAAACAAAGAGAAAGTGTCTGCAAACTCAAAACTCAAACCACCACGTGCACCTCCAATCACCCAATGAAGTTGCCTAAACTTCCCACTAAGAGGAAGAGAGGCCCAAAAGCTTTGCTCCCTACCAGACAACCTCCAAAGTCTCCCCCAAAGTGTCTTCAATCGCAAGCAAAGAAAGGAAGATGTTTCTGAAGTCGTCAACGTCTCTTCCTATGCAAAGGATCCGAAGTTGATAATACATTGGGTGAGGCAACTCACACCATTAAGAATGAGCTAAACGTTGTGGGACCTTCTCAGCCTGCTGATCGAAAGTGCAAAAACCCTGACCAATATTGTAAGTATCATAGAGAAGGGGGTCATTCAACATTGGATTGTAGAGCTCTTCTGTAACTAGTAGAAGAAATGATGAAACCGGGCAAATTTCAACATCTGCTCCAGAAGGGTGACCCATCACGTCCATGAGTCTCCAAAGTCCCTTACATTTACTGCTCATTACCCTTACTCTACTTTTCTTATTTTCAAACATTTTCATCTCAAAGCAATTCTAAGTGCTCTTTCATGCTTTTCAATAAAGATTTCATCAGGGATCTCATACTGACACAGTTCCCTTCTTGTGATGATTCTTCCTCCACTTTTCTCTTTGCCAAAGATATCACTACACCAATGAGATATCGCCCAGTCCAGAATGCTAACTCCGTAGATTGTTCTCTGGCACGACCGCTACGACCACATAAAGTGGGGAGTACAAGTATGTGCATTGGGAGCCGTTCAATCAATGACGTTGGGCTTCAGACTTTGGATCCTAGCTGGCATCTGACACAGAGTGTGTGCTAAGGGAGCCCCATGTGTTAGCTCTGTTGTGCTTTGCAAAGGATACATTACAGTTACGATGATCTTTGCTTGACAAGCAATGGAGAACAAATGTAGCCTTGCCTCTTCGATCATCTCATGACTGTGATGCTCGAACACTCTATGGTACTCTCGATCTGTGCCTTCACGGGATCCCACAATTCCACTGATCTTTCCACAGACAAGCAATACTTTAGGCAACTTGGCGTAACTAGTCTCATGGATCAGTGATGATTGTACCCGAGGCAAGAGATAAGTGCATCTGCCGCTTCCTTCTTAGGATTTTTGCGCATGTCTCACTTTTGTGCCCTGTCAAGGGAGTGTAGCTAGTCCTCTTTGTTATAAACCACCTTTTTCACAGGTGAACAGGTTAATCCGACCTACCAAAAGGATTTCCAACATTCACTTTGCTTATGCTCATCATATATGCATTACTTGCTCAAAGCTCTATCAGATGATGACTTACAAGCTCTCTACTTGTATAAGCTCCATTAATCTCCTCTTTTATTCACTGCTAGCTTAAGCTCTATTAGATGAAGATTCTCAGAGCTATTCATTACTCTTATCAAATGCTAATGGCATCAATCATTGATCAAGGAATCTAACTATCTTTGATCATCAAGCAATACTATTGGAATCTAGTCCAGATTGGCAGAATTTGTCAAACTTCTTCTCTGCAAATCAGGTCATCTCCATCCTATCATATCAACAGTCAATGCTCGACTTGTTGATCTGGACTTCATGTTAAAGATGTCTCTAATATAGCATGAAGATCATTGTTTTTTGGTTTGATCTTCATTCAATTATCAGCAGACTGTATCAAGCATTTCCTCTGCTATATGATCATATCGATCTTATCTCATCAACAGTTAGCATCTGCAAGGCTCATCTCAAGTACTTGCAGCTTAGCTCATTATTTTATGACTGTTGCTCACTCTTCTCTTTACAGTGGTTAGCAGTCCCCTGTAAGCCTCATCCCAGGTACTTGCAGCGTAATTGTTTCATCTATGTCTGCCTCTAACTCTCTTCTTGCAGAGTTCAGCAGACACTTGCAAGTTTCTTCACAGGTACTTGCAAGCTACTTTCACATGTTCTGTCTGTTCCTAACTCTTGTCTTGTAGAGATCAGCAGACAATTGCAAGTTTCTTCACAGGTACTTGCAAGTTACTTTCATATATTGTGTCTACTTCTAACTCTTCTTTTGCAGAGACCAGCAGATACCTGCAAGTTGCCTTCAGGTATTTGCGGCTTTTTCTTTACTCCTAGATTTTCTTCTAACTTCTCTTTTGTAGAAACCAGCAAAGACTTGCAAGTTCCTTTCAGGTACTTGCAGCTCATTTTTCTTCCTTGTATACTCCTCACTCTTCCTTTTACAGAGGACAATAGGTGCTTGCAAGCCTCCAACAGGTACTTGCAAGTTATTATGCTCCTATGTTTTCCTCTCACCCTCATTTTGCAGAACTCAGCAGAAGACACATCTTCCTCGTTTTGCAAAGGCAAACCTAGGTACACACAAGGTGTACCTCCCATACATGCCTACACTAACTTTCTTCTTGCAGGAAAAAGATAGGCATTGGCAACTTTCTAAGGAGAGGCATCAGGTTCTATCTCTCCTTGCCCCCTTCCTTTCCTTTGGGGTGGATAAGGATTTGCGTGGGTCTCCAGCTTTTTTGAAGTTCTCTTCTGAACTTAAAAAGTGTGGGGATTATGTTAACCCCGAAATCGGCGATCCTTCACAAGACGGCCAGCTCGCTCCTCGCGGCATGCACCAGGTTCCTTCTGGAGGTCGCGACGCCTTAGTGTGGGTGGACAGAATTTTGTATCCGCTCAGGCCGCACGGCTTGGGCAGTCTCAGCAGTCTGACCACCCAGGCCGCGCGCCTTGTTCCCTTGGTCGGCAGGGGCCGCAGAGTGCTTCTTCAGTCCGCCCCTGCATGCCTCCTTCCTTGTCAGCTTAACCGCAGGCTTGTCTCAACAGGTCTCCCTTTGTCAGACTCGGATATCTATCAGCCCAGGTCAGCAACAAGTCGTGTCCTTTGCAAGAATTGGGCTCTTCCAGCCCGCTCCTGTTGGTCGCTCTTCAAGAACATCAGACCACTCAAACCGCCAAACAAAGGTGGCAACCTGCCTCTAGGACACCAGCCAACTACCTCGGTTTCCACCTCGCCAACACGCGCGGCCTGCCTCGTTAGTCCGACAAGTCGCTCAGCCCTTTTCACCCAGCAGCGCGGGCAGCCAGCTTCTTCAGTCCACCTGCAGAGTGCGGACACCAGCTCTACGGCTACCCGCAGAGCATCAGCATCCAGTTCATCGCGAGCTGGGCAAACTTGAGGTACAATCAAGACTTTCAGTCCGCCTAAGTTGATGAACCCCAGCCTCAGCAACAGCAGGCCTCATCTTCGGTTGACTCAGCTCGCCAGCAGAGGCAGACTCTGTGGACTCAGAGGACTATCCATGCAGCCCACCAATCCTCAGCCTCTACTTGCTTCTCTCTAGCAACATGGCCAACCTCCTCAGCCAACACAGTTTGGCATGGGCTCGACCAATAGTGACGGATTCCTCTCAATCTGCCAAGTAGCAGAACCTCCTCCAGGCAGTCCCAGACCGCACAGCCTCATGCGGACTCGGCGGACTCAGCGGGAACTCCTCATCTCGCAGCCTTAGCATATGCCCAGCTCAGTAGGGCAGACTCGGCGGACTCGCCATGCAGCCCGCAACTCCTTAGCCTCCAGCATCCGCCTCCCAAGCAACCGACAGTCCCACCTCCAGCTCAGTAGCAAGACTCTTCGTTCCAGCATAAGCGGACTCAGCCTAGCAGTAGGCGCGGACTCCATGGCCTCAGCGGACTCGCTATGCAGCCCGTCATTCCTCATCTCCAGCACCCGCTTCTCTCCAGCAGTAGGGCCAACCTCCTCAGCCCACACAATCTTGGTGCGGGCTCAATCTGTCGGTGCGGACTCCGCGGATTCTCCTCGTACTCCGCAAGATAGCAGAACCTCAAGGTAGTCCCAGACCACATAGCCTCATCCGGACTCGGCGGACTCAGCGAGCACTCCTCAGCTTGAACCCTTAGCGCGTGCCCAGTTCAGTAGCGGTGAACTCCGGGGACTCTCCTCGCAGTCCGCCACATAGTCTCCCAGTTCACCATCAGAACCACCAGCTCCAGAAGCAAGCCCCAGACCGCCCGGCCTGTTGTGGACTAGGCGAACTCCTTCCTCTTCTCGCTCCCGTTACCGTCTCACTTAGGGTAACGTCACCGGAAGCCGTTACCTCCTCAGGCCTATAAATAGACCCCCATACCTCTCATGAAGGTCAGGTTGAGACACTCCGGAGGTCTCATCATCGCCAAGGTGCTCACGCTCGAAGACAGCCTACAACAATCTCAAGCCAGAAACCTCCTGCGAACTCCATTTTCCAGTCCGCACATTCTCTCTGCCCTTAGTCACGCGGCCTGCCGGCCTCAGTTCCCAGTCCACGCGGTCTGTTCTTTCCTTAGTTACGCGGCTGCCGACCTGGCTCCACGGTCCGCGCGGCCTCTTCTGGCACTCCTTCGTTAACCGCCAGCTTCCTCTTTGTACCCCTTTATTGCTTTCTTGTAAAGGTGTATAGCAAGATATAACTCTCAATATTAATCAAAGGAAAGCCCGTCGCAAGATTGGCATTTAAGCCACGGCGGGCGAAGTCTGTTGTTGCCGCTGCTAGCGGCCCCTCGCTTTTCTTCTCGGCTCATCTCAACTCCCTCGGCAACAACCTGCATGCACAACCATCCAATTACCCATCTGCTCGACAGCTCCTAATCAACCTCCTCTCTTATACATCAATCTTCCCGGCAGCTCTTAGCAACCCTCTCCTCTATCCCCGCAACCCTCGAACAAGCGCTTGCTCCACTATCGAGCACTCAGAAGCTTCCTCTTCCCGGGTAACCTTCATCCTTTTCCTCTCCTAGCTTGTGAGATCGAACACCCCCCCCCCTCCGTGTTAACTAAGCGGTGCCATTTTCGCGCATCAACACTTAGGGCCGTCTTGATACCTAACATAAAGACACACCGCAAATGTGATGTCAGGCCTAAACGCACTCAAATTCAACAATGATCCTATAATATCTCTAAAGACAGTCTGATCAACCAAAATGCCACTTTCATCTTTTCCTTACTTGAGATATGCACTCATAGGAGTTTTGCCTTGTTTTAGATTCTCAAAGCCAAATCACAAAAGCGTATCTTTGTTGTATTTCGATTGAATTATAAAAATTTCGTTATTGCGTTGAGAGATCTGAAATCCTAAGAAATAGGTGAGTTCTCCGACTAGGCTCATTTCAAATTCGGATTGCATTAGAGTGACAATCTCCTCACACAACTTTTCATTTGTGGCCCCAAAGATGATATCATCCACATAAATTTGTAAAATAACTATATCTAAGTTTTTGTGCTTCACAAATAAAGTGATGTCTGCCCTACTCATCCTAAAAACATGTCCTAGTAAAAGGGTCATGAGCCTTTTATACCAAGCACGGGGTGCTTGCTTCAATCCATATAAGGGTTTCACCAACTTTTATACAAGGTTCGGGTAGTCGGCATTCTTGAATCTGGGTGGTTGCTCCACATACACCTCTTCCTTGATATATCCATTTAAGAATACACTCTTAATATCCATTTGATATAATTTCATTTGTTTATAACTTACAAATGCCAAAAACATACGGATGGACTCAAGACGTGCAACCGGTGCCAATGATTCCTCAAAATCTACGCCCTCTATCTGAGAGTACCCTTGTGCCACCAACCGAGCTTTATTCCTAGTAATCCTAGATTCACCATCAAGTTTATTTTTGTAGATCCATTTCAAACCTATAATTGGATGTCTTTCTTGATGCTCTACTAAAATCCAGACTTTAATCCCCTCGAATTGATTTAACTCCTCATTCATAGCCAAGAACCATGATTCATCCTTTAAGACTTCTAAGACGTTCTTGGGTTCAATTTCAGATAGGAAGCATAAGTTTGAAAATGATCCATGTAGTGCAGATTGAGTTCTAACTCCATGAGAGGGTTCTCCTATTACTAGTTCTCGAGGATGCTCTTTTAAGAAATTTAGAGTGCTCGGAGCCTTATATTCATCGACATGAATTGGAACATCATCCGACACTACTCTCTCCTCACTCCTAACTTCTAACTGAACACCATCATTAATTTCCTCTTCATTCGAACTAGGTACTTCGGTTAGGCTATTTTCGTCAAAATGTGCATGAGCTGATTCTTCAACAACTAAGGTTCTCTTATTGTAGACCTTATAGGCACAACTCTTACTCGAGTATCCCAAGAAGATGCCTAGATAAGATTTTTCATCAAATTTCCCTAAGTGATCCTTAGTGTTTAGAACAAAACATGCGCAACCGCTGACCCTAAAGTATGACACAGACTATTTTTTATCAAAATATAGCTCATATGGAGTTCGCTTAATAAGGGGGTGAAGAATGACTCTGTTCATCACGTAGCATGTCATGTTAACCTCTTCGGCCCAGAAATATCATGGCAAACCGAACTCGACGAGCATTGTGCATGCTAACTCTTGAAGAGTGTAGTTCTTTCTTTCTACAACTCCGTTCTGTTGTGGGGTGCGAGGGGCAGAGAATTTGTGATTTATCCCTAGAGTTTCACACAGGTTTGTGAAGTCCTCATTCTCAAACTCTCCTCCATGATCCAACCTAATGCATTTTATTTTTATCTCCTTCTCATTTTGAAGTCCCATGCAAAGATTTAAGAATTCGCTAAACATGTCAGATTTATTCGCAAGAAAGATTGTCCAACAATAGCGTGAGTAATCATCTATAAGAATGAAAGTGTATCGTTTTCCACCTAGACTACAAGTACTAAGGGGACCAAAGAAATCCATGTGAATGAGTTCAAGTGGTCTAGTAGTGGAAACGTCATTTTTGCTTCTGAAAGAAGTCAAAAATTTACCTTTTTGACATGGAACACACAAGGAGTTTAAACTACCGCTCAGTTTGGGAAGTCCACGTACAAGTTTGTTTTGCGATAGTTTAACAATTAATTTGCTTCCAGAATGACCTAGTCTCCTATGCCAAAGATCTAATTCTTCATTCTTAGTGACTAAGCATTTCAAATCAGATGCAGAAATATCATCAAAGGTAGTAATACAAAAATTATGAGATCTAAAAGCAATAAGTAAGACATTAGTAGTTTTGGCATCAATGATTTTGCATGTATGTAATGCCTCCATTCGTCATATGTAATATGACGGTGGGTCCGGCCGGGGACCCACACCATATTTCACAAACAAACGACAGAACTACGTATGAATATCAAAATCATGTTCTACTTGCATCCTAGCTCAGAGCATTCTAAGAAAAACATTTTTAGTTATACGAACTCAACAGAATGAATGTCCACTAAATATATAAACAACACATTTATATGTAACACCAGGAATGTATATAACTACAAAAACGCTCATGGCCTGAAGGCCTTACATGTTTCTCTTTACAAATATATGGCTTCATACATCGGCACGTAGACCGGCCACACATGAAATCCAATACTCTGCATGGCCTTCAAGGGCCTTTAAGTAGCAAGGGCTTCAATCCGCTCAATAAAATTTAACCCGTCAGCACCTACAGTTAGACATCCACCACAGGAGTGGTAAACAAAGCCACGATCAGCATTAGCTGACACTTAATAACGACCCTACCCCTTACCCGGGGCAGTGGTTCCTTCGCTGTATGCATCGCAATTACTATATATATATATATATATATATATATATATATATATATATATATATATATATATATATATATATATATATATATATATACATATATATATATCAAGCAGTCGTGCACGGGGGACCCCGTGTGGGCAACATTTGTCGTGGGTGCTACATTTGTCATGGGTGCGACATTTGTCGAGGGGGCGACATTCGTCGTCGGTGCGACATTCGTCGAGGGGGCGTCATTTGTCATGGATGCGACATTCACCGTGGGGGCGACATTTGTCGCAGGGGCGACATTCATCGTGGGTGCGACATTTGTCGAGGGGGAGACATTTGTCGTGAGTGCGACATTTATCGAGGGGCCGACATTCGTCGTTGGTGCGACAATTGTCAAAATGGTGACATTTGTCGTCGGTGCGACATTTGTCGAGGGGGCGACATTTGTCGATAGGGCGGCATTCGTCGCGGGTGCAACATTTGTCATGGGAGTGTCATTTGATAATGTTGTAACATTTGTCGTGGTGGCGACATTCGTCATGGGGGCGACATTCGGCGAGGGCAACATTTGGCGGGGGCGACATTCGGCAGGGGCGACATTTGTTGTGGGGGCAACAATTATCGTGGGGCGACAATTATCTCAGGGGAGACATTGGTCGTGGGGGCAACATCGGTCATGCACGACGATATAGTTTGTGCTCTCAGATATCGATCGTGTACGGAGATAACAGTTGCAAAAGCTTCCAAACATGTCTAGAAGAAGTAATACAATGAATATATATTCATAAACTACACTGAATACAAAAACAAAAGAAAACAAATACAGTTCTTGAATATTACAAATGTTACATTCATCCATATAATCTATGTTATGTAATTTGGCTCGATGCATGTAATTTTGTGAATATTTCTTTGAATACCACATTTCTTGTGTACACTCCTTCGTGCTCCTCCAATGTACCATTTTTAACCATCACTTTGGTGTTATTTGCGGAAACTCCTCTTGACAATGCCACGTATAGTTGTTCTTGGCTAAAAACATCATTTGGAAAATATACTCCAACATTTGAAATTGTTTGGACCTGTGATTTATTGATGGTTAGAGCATATCTCAATCGTATTGGGAATTGCTTTCGGGTGAGCTCGAAGGGCATCTTAACATCCTCTGCGCTCTTCAAGGGAATTCATGGTAGAAATACTTTGTGCCTTTTAAACTCCCCACTCAATATTTCATCTTCAATAACATTTCTTGAAAAGTTTACACATATAAGCCTTGTTCCGTTGCACAACCCAATGTTTGGATCACTATTTCTAAGAAGCATTATCGGTGAACCTTTCTTGAGATTGAGCTCCTGAGGTGGTAGATTCCCCGGATTTATTGAATTTAAGAATTCTGGCAAATATAAATTATGAGTGTCATCCACCACTGAGTCAAAAGAATAATAAGTTTTGCATTCTCCCATAAATATTTCAAGACATTTTTCATTTATTTTGTTGATATCTTCATTAAAAGGCATTATTATGGCTCTGCTTTCCATGTAATTGACATTTGTTGGGGAACCAAGCTCAAGAAATAATTCATCGATCAATATATTTATAGAGCGTTCATCTACCCAAGGTATGACCATGGAGGTTGGAATCTGAATCATATCATTTAGAACGGTTGGCTCATCACCGTTACCCACGCGCAGTAAGAACTCTGAGAAATGTGGATCGTCGTGAGCTCTCATGTTCATTGTTAAGCTAATAATGCGAACATTCGTCCATAAATATGATTCAACAATGCTTGCGCTAATAATTTGAGATTTTTTTCCATTTACGACAACCGGTGTCAGCTGACGGAAATTGCCACCAAAGATCATAACCTTACCGCCGAAGGGCTCATTGACGTCAAGGACATCTTTGAAAGATCGATTCACAGCTTTGAATGCCTTTTTATGAATCATTGGGGCCTCATCCCAAATAATTGCACCGGCTTGTTGTATCAATTCACGCAAATCAGGCTGCTTATTAATTCTGCAGGTCGACATTATTTCATATCTGATAGGTATTTTGAACTTTGAGTGTGCAGTCCTCCCACCCGGGAGTAGGTTGGATGTGATCCCCGATGAAGCTATTTCTAGTATAATGAACCCTTCTTTTCTGAAAGTTGCCAGCAATGACCAATAAAGGTACATTTTTCCCGTACCTCCTGGACCATCCAAGAAGAACATTGCATTTTGTAGTTTTCGTATAGCTGCACTGATGATGTTGAATGCTGACAGTTGTCTTGGATTAAATGAGTTTACTGAATTTAAGTCATTATCAGATATTAAGAACGAACGTTCATTTTCTATTAGGCTGGAGAAGATGTGCAAATTCTCAAAACCATCACTTATGGCTGGAAAACCAAAATCCTTTATTGTTTTCTTATGTTATTATAGAATGTCATCTACATCATGAAGTAACTTATATTTTTTATAAGTGCTATTTGAAGTGTCGGTTGAACTGTAATCTTCAGTCATACTGTCAAAGTTCTCATCCCACAGATCTTGTACAGAGGTCGGTTCACAGTATAACAAAATCGTTGCAAAAAGCCTTCTCAACGAAATTGGCATTCTAAAACATCTTGCTTCAGCCAGGCAATCTCGAATGTTATTGTCCTCTTCAAGAATTTCGTGTTGCTCTGCAGCCTGTTTTAAGGTTGTACATTGAACACTGCCCATACACTTTAGATCCTCAAAGGATTTTGGACCCTTAACATGATTAAGTAGCAGTCGTAAGTAAAACCTTTCGCCTTTCATTGGGTTGACTGCATATATTATACCAATAACCTTTAGATTTGATACTCTCGGTATCCACTTGCGCTCGGCAGGTAGATATCTGTAGTATTTTGGAAAATCTTTATATAAGTATTTCTCGTGTTCTTGGTCGTCATTATATACACGAAAACATTCAGTCAACATAGATTTGGAGTTACTCTCATTTGCCAAGACACTTGAAATCATTTCCTCTGTACCGAAGTGAACCTGATGTTGATTTGGTAAATGAATTTACAGTCTCGAAATAGAAGGATACATTCTCGTCATCTCAAACTTAAATATTGTCCACAATGCCTCTGGTGCACAAACCCAGCGACCGTCAACGTACTTGCTCATCTCATCATAATTAGGGGCAGGGCAAACTTCAAATGACACGCAATCATGTCCCTTGTAAACATACTTATACAAATACTTAATACTTTTAATACTGCTACATATCTCCATATTGATGTGGCAATCACACCTTAAGAGTAACCACAGGTTGTATGGAACGACCCATCTATTATCCACCAAAACGTCATGACCAACTGTAATAGTTCTACTATTGTCAATCCGACGTCGATAAACAGGATATCCCTTACTGCACCCAAAATTTTTCATGCATTGTGCATTCAGTTTGAAGTGACCACATGGTCCATGTATCATATGTTTTAGAACTGCATCATATAAAGGGAGATCCGTCTCTTGCTTGGGAATCTCAGCGCTAACCAAAGAATCGTACTCATCTGGAGTATTTAATTTATCTTCGGCATCAAAAATAACCAACATATGTATGTGTGGTAGACCTCTCTTTTGAAACTCAATAATGTGAATGTGCGCAACCACCTTTCCAAGGATACCTTTGTTGAAGATCTCATCCTTTAAGTTTTCATATTTAGCTCGAAAGATTCTCGTAAGTAGATCTGGACGATCATGTAGAAGGTTTCCTGGATAAAGTTCATTTTTTATTTCACTTCAGTTCGGATTGCACGTCATTGTTAAAAATATATCTGGTTTGTCGTAGTGTTGCATGATTGACACTGCATCTTGATACCTCAGATACTTATCTCTATGGCTTCCAATGAAGGAAGATGGAAGGAGGGTTTGACGCCCAATGTTTCCTAAGCAAACATAATTAAGAAAGAATAACAGGAAAGATGATAATCAACAACTGCATATATTACAACAGTTTGAGAAGCATGAATAAGCAAGTAAATATACCTGCATCATTTTCACCAGCATTTAAGCACTCTTGTAATCCTTGATATAGCTGATTCAGGCTTATCCATCTTAGTTTTTGAGTCTCGATCTTGATGTAATTATCCACAACGTATTATTGAAGCAGTCGTCCTCCGTGAAGAAGTACTGATGAATTATTCATTCGTATCTGTATTAGGCCACAAACTATACGAAATTAGGAAATTAAAAATTTATTACATGAGGCTCTTAATCAAAAGTCATGAAATTTATATCCTAGAGCAAGCATGCGCAGTAGCCACAACAACTAACACGTAACCCCTGATCCGTCTGAAAAGCTAAATCCCAACAAAAAGTACCTTGCGATAGCAGGAGTGGGTACTGTAGTGGATCATAAAAACCTGCATTCTCCTTGACTGTAGTCAAATGCCCACATGTACAATAGATTTTGATGTCCATATCAGTACACTCGGTGAAATCTTCGACTCCCACCAACACTGCAGCTACCTGAGATGCGGTAGGAAGGATGTATTGTCGGTCGGTAGACGGTCGTTCACGAATAAGTAGTTGACATGACTGTAACTACTGGTGTTGAGCAATTTGTCTAAAGTTTATGACATATTGGTTGTGTGTATCAAGGATATATTTGATCTCATTCAATATTTCCACATCGATTCCATTATTTTTCGCCAAACGCTGTGATGTCTTATGTTCGGTGTCGTAGATGAACATTTGTAAAAATCGTTGTCTGTCCCCTGGAGTAGGAAGAAGAGATCCAATCTTGTGATATATAGCTCCATGTGCTCTGACATTGTACAAACCCTGGTTGAAAGATGGAAGTGTTTCGTCAAGTGTAACACCCATGGATGTGGAAGAGAATACGTGGTTGTATGCACGTATATTTTGCCTGAAATGGCGCACTTTTGTGGTCTGATCGGTGTAAAGAGCCAACAACTGTGGGGGGATAGGAATTGTAGGTAAAATTAGTTTGCCAAGTTTACAACATAAAGTTTTTGTTTCTTTGTGGAATAATCGAGTTGCACAATGAGGGCAAATGGTTGGTTGTGGGAGGTGGAATACGCGGACATTGTCGGAGGAACGGTAATTTCTTGCTATATTACGACGTCCTATCCGCGAAGTGGGAGCAGAACTATCATCTTCAATTTCATTCGGTTGATTTGGAGGTTCTGGATGTGTTGGTTGGACTTCCACGACCGATGGTAAAGTAAACGTTGAGCGCGATTGTCTTCGCCTTGCATTCAGTGCACTCCGTTGTTCTACAGTCAATGGCCGTCTCCAATTACTAACACACACTCGAGTTGACTCTCGATTTTGCTCAGTTGGTGTTGTCGAAGTTGAAGGCCTCCCTCTTTTATGTTTGAGTGGTCCACCCTGGTTTGGCAACGACGACTCACCTTCAGTTTGATGTTGGTCTCCCTCAGACTGATTTTGATCTCCTATCTGCGAAGTTCTAGCAGAAGTATTAACATCAATTTCATTCTGTTTATTTGGAGCTTATGGCTCGTTGGGTTGGACTTCCACGACCAATGGTAAAGTCAACGAAGAGCGCGATTGTGTTCACCTTACATTCAGTACTCTCCGTTGTTCTACAGTCAATGATCGCCTCCAATTACTAACACGTACTCGGGTTGACTCTCAAGTTTGCTCAGCAGTTTCCACCAAAGTTGAAGGTCTCCGTCTTTTACGTTTGACTGGCCCACCCTGATTTGGCAACGACGACGACGCCTCAGCATGATTTTGGTTGGCCATCTGCAATTGTCTGCGATGCGATGTAATTAATTCATGAATTATCTGTTTTCTTCCAGACATGTAATCGTTTTTTATGTTTGATGAAGTACCACTTGGTTAAAAGTAAACTATTTTATTTGCATAGACGGGTACATGGGGCAATGCCCCTATGGCCAAGTGCGACCGTACCAGGCCCGAGAGAGAAATTACTAACCTATATTTGTCTTATTTTATTCTAACTTCTAACTTAAAAGCCTCAAAGATACCCAAATCCTCCTTGCTAAATCATAAGCAAAGATACTAAATTATATCTTGAACTAAAAGTAGTGTGAAATTGTGTCAGCAGGAATTCATTTATTAATGATGGTGAACTAAATAGAGAAATCAAATTTGTAATCTGAACCAAAAATGCTTAAAACCATACCTTAAATTCATGAATATAATTTTTTATTCTTGCTTAAAAGATCATACTCAACCATATCTTGAATTAACTCTATTCATTTATGGTAGGATTATATAAAATTTTATAACATAAATAAATCAAACAAATCCAATAGTGTTGATTTCAATATTCTCTCCTCTAAAAGTTCAAATAGTGTGTGGTGAACATAACTTTGTCGCTGAAAACTGAACCCGAAGCCAAGAAACAAAAGGCAGAAAGTCAAAAACACCCAAAAAAATAAAGGCAAAAGCTCAAAAATCACTGCAAAATTATAACTTTAGGCTTAGAAATTGATAGTTTCAAGCGAAGAAAGAATGCATTATAAGACTTCAGAAGTCAGAGATTTAATCAGGGTACGCTATATCCATCATTCTCTTATTAGAGTTTTGTAGATCTCTAAAAAGCCAATAATAAAAAATATTTAAAAATAGATAAAGTGGGAAAACATGAAGTAAATATGAAATATAGGAACCATTTGTTGATAAAATCTGAAATTTTAGAGCAAAACCTCAAATATCCAACAGATTAGCTAGGGGGTCTCATCGACCATGTTCAATGGAGTTCAATATAAAATATATATATGCAGGGGAAGCTGAAAAAGATATAGAAACAACAAATTATGCTAAAAAAATCGTGGATCTAAAGCTGAAAAAGGTATAAGTGCATAAAGTAATGTAAAATATATTAAGGGGAAGCAAAAAATATTCATATCATGTCTGGTCAAGAAACCGTGGACTTGTGCAAGTTTTAGTACCTAAATAAATTGGACAAATTAAGAAAGGCTACCCAAAGATCAATGTGTTGTAGATATGTGCAAATTTTCTATGAAATTTGCTATGGAATTTTCTATGGCTTTGATATGGAATTTTCTCCCTCTAATCCTAATTGCTTCACCATTTCATTTTATCACATAAAATGAATCAGCACCGAGAGATAATCAAAAAAGTGAAAGCTTCATGAAAGAAATTCATAGCAACCCAATAAAATGAATCAGCACCGAGAGATAATCAAAAACATTAGAGTACAATGTTGAGATGTAATCTGTAAGCATAAATATCATCGTGGGGGCGACGTTCGTCGTGGGGGAGACATTCTTCGTGGGGACAACGTTCGTCGTGGGGGCGACGTTCATCTTGGGGGCAACGTTCGTCGTGGGGGCAACGTTCGTCGTGGGTGCGACGTTCGTCGAGTGTGCGACATTTGTCGAGTGTGTCACATTTGTCGTGGGGTCATCATTAGTCATTGTGGAGACATTTGTGGAGAAAACATTTGTCGTGGAGGCAACTTTAGTCGTGGAGGGGACATTTGTCGTGGGGCGGCAGTCATGGTGGCGGCATTTGTTGTGGAAGGTGACATTTGTTGTGGAAAGCGATATTTGTTTGTATGGCGACATTTGTCATGAAGGGAAACTTTTTCATGGGCGGCGACATTAGTTGGGGCGGCTACATTGGTCGGGGCTGCAACATTCGGCGGGGTCTGCGACCTTCGGCGGTGTCGGCGACATTCGGCGGGGGCGGCGACATTCGGCGGGGGGCGGCGACATTCAGCAGGGGTGGTGATGTTCGGTGTGGGCGTCGACGTTCGGCAGGGGGCCATACGTTCGGCCGGGGTGGTGACATTCGATTAGGGCGATGACATTCGGCGCGGGCAAATAGATAAGGGTGCATTTTTGGGCAATGTCTCTACTACTGTCTTTATAACGCTAACTCAACTACAATGATTTCATGCACATAGGAAATTAATAGTATGTATTACGTTCAAAATGATAGTTGTGAAATATGAATGAGTTAAAAAAAGAAATAGAGAATGTTAACATGTCCCTCTACTTGACATGCAGGTCAGAGAGAGGAATGAAATATTCTTACGGTTTCTACTTTGACATGCGACACTTGGCAAGGGAGACAACACGTTAGAACCATTTTTTGTAGCACATCAGTAAAGAGTAATTACTGACATTGCAGGTTAGTAAAGATTAATTACTCTCATTGCATATTAAAACCAAAGAAGTCATAGCTAAAACAATGAGTGTAGAAGCTTAAGATTAACAACAACAATCAAACCTTTATTAAAGTGCAGAAATTCAGAAATGCAATTAAAGTTTATAACTAATTTTTAAATAATCAATGCTAAATAAAAAATTGTAAGCAAGAACATGAATGTATTACCGAAGCGGGAGTGAGCTGCGGGGTGAACTGATTGCATTCAATCTGAAATATGCACGACACTACTTTAGGAGTTTTTGTTGTTGATTCAACATGACAAAAAATTGAAGAAGAACTTGCTTGCGGGGACAGCTTGCTGGAACTTCTGAACGTGTGAACTTTTATGGCTAAATAACTATGTTTTAAGCTATGTTACATAACTGTTTTGGTAATTTATATTTTTAAGATGTACATAAAGTGTTAAAAATCCATAATTCTAACCCAACTGTGTTACATAACTTTAATTTTGCTTATAATCAGTTACTTCATTTCTAACTCCATCTAATTTCGGTGAAGCAGTTAAAAAACATAACTTCATTGCTAACTATGTTAGAAATTTGAGAGCGACAGAAGTTCATAAAAAAATTTAGATTTATATCACAGATTTCCTCTTCAGTTATAAATGGAGAAGCACCGGAGTGAAGGAGAAAGAACACGAAACAAAAATTTTGAGCAGGTGACGAAGTGCAGTTAAAAAAATGAAGTTCTTGCAACACATTCTCCAAGCAGTAAAAAAAATGAATTTCCTGCAACACATTCTCCAAGAAGTAAAAAAAAATGAAGTTCCTGCAACACATTCTCCAAGCACGTTCTCTAAGCAGTTAAAAAAATGAAGTTCCTCCAAGCAGTATACCACTGACTCAACTATGCTACACAAACTTCAGTACATCGCAAATTTGATGGGGAAGCAGTTAAAAAATTAAGTCTACAGCGGATTTGATGCTTCGTATAGCGGATTTGATGGAGAAGCAGCAAAAAAATTCTGATATACCAGATTTGATGGCGAAACAGTTCATAAAAATGACAGAGCTCCTCCTAAAAGTCTAAAAACAAATTCTGATATAAAAACGACAGAGGCTCCTCCAAATTCTGATATGGCAATGAAGTTCTGAATTGAGAAAAATGAAGTTTGTAACAGAGCTTTAGGAGGAGCTCTGATTAAATGAAGTTTTCAAATTAAATGCTCTAATTAAAAGAGAGCTCTGATTTAATGCTTTTAGATTAAATGTTAAAGAATGATAGTGCTGAAGGAGGAGCAAGAACACAAAACAGATAAGTTATGCTTACGGTGAGGAGTTTGGGTTTGAGGATGTCGAGTCTGCTCAGCGAAAATGGAGAAGCACCGTGCTGATAAAATGAAGTTCATAACAGAGGGTTTAGGAGGAAGCTCTGTTGCAAAAAAATCCAGAGAAAGAGAGGAGATAGGGTTATACCTATATAGAAAGGAGTTTGCCGGTAAGGAGCACGCCGGAAGGAGGACGGAGGAGTTGTCGGAAGGATTTGTCGGAAGGTGGAGCTTGTCCGGAGGAACAGCTTGCCGGAAGGAGGAGCTTTCCAGAAGGAGGAACTTGCCTCAAGGAGGAGCGATACACGTCAGAATCGCGATGGAGGAGGAGCTGCTAACGTGAGGGACTGTGGAGGATAGTTGAGGCATGCTTTCTATACATGTTGCGTTGGCGTGTAGTAGATGAGAAAGCAGGGGTTGCAGTCCAGGTAGGATGTGACGGAATGATGGTGGCGTGCAAAGAGGAGAAAGAAGGACGTCGCTTGGCTGGCGAGAGCTGCTTTTCGCAGGATTAATTGCAGGAAAGGCCGAAGGTTGCAGGCCAGGCGGGAGAAATGAGGAATGTGATATTATATAAGTGTTAATATATATTATATATAAGTATTATGAAAAGATAGGTGGAAGGTTGCAGGTAGGCGGGAGTAATTGCAGGATAGGCGAAAGATGCAGGAAGGCGGGAGAAATGAGGAATAAGTTTTATTATATAAGTAATTAATATATAAGTAATTATATAAGTAATTAATATATAAGTATTATAAGTATTATGAAAAGACCAAAAGGTCATAAAAATAAGAAGAGAAAGTATAAAAAGCAAGGGCATTTAGGGAATAAAATGTTACACATGGTGTAACATGTCTCCTTGCTTATAGTATAAAGATATATCACAAGCGCCCGCCTCCACCAGACGCTCTGTGCTCTCAGGGCACATTACGGTGGGTCGGACTCCTTGGCACCTCCACCGAGCAGAGGTTTTTAACTTGTTGGTTGGGAAGTCCTAGTCTACCAACACGCATGTTGGGGACATTCTGTCTATCCCACTCAGAGGTACTAACCTCACGACAAACTTGAGCATTTAGATCGCATCTAGATCGACCCACCATTGTGGTGCAGCAAGCCGGGTTAGGGCCGCATCCGCCCATGCATTGCCACCAATCGATCTCGCACAACACAGGTCCAGGTCACCCTTTTCCCATTGCTCAATTCGTCAATAGCGCAGATCTTGACGTGGGTCGGCCTTCCCTTTCTTGCTTCGCACACATATCTCGTAGAGCCACTTTCCAATTCAGCACACACAATCAAAGGGCTCACCCTAAGCTTTCTAGGTATTCATAATTCTATGTATTCACAATTAACAAGCATCCATACAATACACATAGTCTTCTACGGTTCACAAGATAAACATCACCAATCCAGACTACCCGTTCGTGTGGGCTTCACATAGCATGCCTATGTCGTACTACACACTTCCAGCTCTAGATGCAGACTCAACCTGGAATCACTTACACTGTCCACCGCTTGGTGGAGGATTCCATGCTTATGTATAAAGTAGGACTTCGCTTATCCAAGAAGGAGATTGTTACCCTTGACGATCGCTTTGGAGCCTTGAACTAGCCGGATCAACTCTCCCCTTCCTTCCTTGCTCTCCCTTCTCTCCACTTCTTTGAGAAAGAGAAAAAGCTAAAGATGAATGAAGATTATCCATCCACTCTCAGCATTATAACAGCAGGGAAGGGCTTGGACCCTTGGATCCAAGATGAAGGAAATGAACGACCACGGTTTGCCCAGAAATATCTATTTTTGGGCTGACACGACTTGTGGCACGCCCGTGTCACAGGCCGTGTTCCTTAAGAGGCAAAGGAACCGACTTAAACTCGACCAAGACATGGGGTTAGACACGCTCGTATGAGACTTGACACACCCGTGTTAGTCAGTACACGCCCGTGTGGCATGGCGTGTCCCTCAATCGACACAGGACCAAGGATAACCCGAAGAGAAAGTGGGTTCCCGACACGCCCGTGTTGATGTTGACATGCCCGTGTTAACTAGAACATGGCCGTGTTCGCTTTCTCGAGTGTATTTCGTCGACCACTCCAGTAGTTCGTCGACCAGAGGAGGGCACGACCTAGGACACACCCGTGTACCAGGTCGTGTGCCTCACTCAAGGCACACTTGGGACCTACTCGAGCCCCACTCGAGTCCTACTCGAGTACAGAGCTGGATACGGCTTGGGACATGCCCGTGTCCCAGGCCGTGTCACCCAGACTGAACCCAAATTTGGGATTTGGGGTGTTACAACCCTCCCCTTCTTCAAAAAATTTCATCGCGAAATTTAGCTCACCTGGAAACACCAACATAGCCACACCTTTGTTGCACCTTGACCAAATGATCACCTTGATCAAACAAGTTGTTAACAAATATATCATCATTCAACATACAACATAGAGTTTATTACATTACAAAAGTAGCAAAGGTCACTTTCCAGTTTACTTCCGCTCATCCGCATCTCTTATTATTCGTCTATAGCCTCGTGTACTTCCAAACTAAACACTCGAGGCTGTTGTACTTCACCGATTGAGCTTTGCGGCTCCTGTAATTCAAGACTGTACATTCGAGGTTGCGTCCGGGATGTAGATCACTCGGTCACTGCTTTACCCTTTTCTTCATAAGACGCACCTGTCTTTTCTCACTCCTTGGAGGGCCACACCAATAATCACGGGCTATATGTCCCTGTTTCCCGCATTTAAAACATGTACGTGTTTCAACACATTCTTGTCCATATGTTGCTCCCAAAGAAATAGTCGAAGGAGTTGGTTCAGCAGGCCTGAACCTCTTCTTGTCTCGTCTCCTAAACTCTGATTGTTCCAACTAGGGAACTTTGAATTCCGGCTTTTCTGCCGCCAAGTTCTTCTTGTTCTGTACCAGTTTCAAATCTTTCTCCAGCGCCCGGGCTTTATCTAATAACGCTTGGAATCCTTGATTCACCGAACTCGGAAGTTCCAACCTCGGCTCATCACGCGGTCCCTCATAGAATCTATTCGTCTTCCGCGCCTCCTCAGCAAAAGTAGACCCCGCATAGAGCCCCGGCCTGGTAAACTCATGCAGGTAAGTATCAGCACTACTCTCACCCTGCACCAGATGATGGAACTCATTTTCCCTAGCAATTCGCTGTGACATTGGCATATACTTGGCCAGAAATAATCGTGAGAATTCTTCTATCGAGATCTCCTATAATCCACGACCTGTGAAGTTGTGCAATTCCACTTCATCCCACCAAAGCCTCGCGTCTCCCTCCAGCATAAAAGTGGCTAAGGTAACTTTCTGCGCCTCCGCAGTCCTGATTGCTGTCAGGATCCTCTTCACTCTTGCGATCCAATCTTTAGCCTGCATTGGGGAACTCTCCCCGCCAAACATAGGTGGATGAAAATCCATAAACCGCTTCAATTCCTCGTCAGCTGCTTGCTCCTCAACCAGAGCTTCAATATGCTCTTGCCTTACACCAAGCCGTACTGGCACTGCTGCAGGCCTTGCCTGCCCAGTAGGTTGTGCATGTAATACTGCGAGCACCTTTTCAGTAACCACATGTATGATCTCCGCCGATGGAGGAGGTGTTGGCACCTCAACTGGTGTCGCACTCTAATCAGACCGTTGTGGCTCAGACTGCCCAGCACCACCCCTCATCACCTATCAATGTACAAAACACCATTAACAGCCATTCCATAACATCAAATATACATTAACTACACGCTCACGCTCCTCACGTGAATGTATGACATTCCTAGTGGACATTCTTGAGTTCAATTACGCTCTCCCTCCCAAAAATCTATACATGGCTCTGATACCACTTTGTAATGCCTCCATTCGTCATATGGAATATAACGGTCGGACCGGCCGGGACCCCACGCCATATTTCACAAACAAACGGCGGAACTATGTATGAATATCAAAATCACGTTCTACTCGCATCCTAGCTCAGAGCATTCTAGCAAAAGCATTTTATATTATATGAACTCAACAAAATGAATGTCCACTAAATATATAAACCACACATTTATATATAACACCAGGAATGTATACAACTACACAAATGCTCATGGACTGAAAGCCTTATATGTTTCTCTTTACAAATATATGGCTTCATACATCGGCACGCAAGCCGGCCACACATGAAATCCAAGACTTCGCACGGCCTTTAAGGGCCTTTAAGCAGCAAGGGCTTCAATCAGCTCAATCCTATTCAACCTGTTAGCACCTGCAGTTAGACATCCACCACATGAGTGGTAAACAAAGCAACGGTCAGCATTAGCTGACCAATTATAACCCCCCTACCCCTTACCCAGGGCAGTGGTTCCTTCCATGTTTGCATCGCAATTACCACATTATATATATATATATATATATATATATATATATATATATATATATATATATATATATATATATACATACATATATATCACAAGCGCCCGCCTCCACCAGACGCTCCGTGCTCTCAGGGCACATTACGGTGAGTTGGAGTCCTTCGCACCACCACCGAGCAGAGGTTTTTAACTTGTTGGTTGGGCGGTCCTAGTCTACCAGCACGCATGCTGGGGACATTCCAGCCATCCCACTCAGAGGTGCAAACCTCACATCAAACTTGAGCATTTTGATCGCATATAGATCGACCCACCATTGTGGTGCAGCAAGCCGGGTCGGGGCCGCATCCGCCCAAGCATTTCCACCAATCTATCTCGCACAACACAGGTCTAGGTCAGCCTTTTCCCATTGCTCAATTCGTCAATAGCGCAGATCTTGACTAGGGTCGGCCTTCCATTTCCTGCTTCGCACACATCTCTCGCAGTGCCACTTTCAAATTCAGCACACCCAATCCAAGGGCTCACCCTGAGCTTTCCAGGTATTCATAATTCTAGGTATTCACAATTCACAAGCATCCATAAATAGACGGAGTCTTCTCCGGTTCACAAGATAAACATCACCAGTCCAGACTACCTGTCGGGGTGGGCTTCGCACAGTATGCCTATGCCGTACTACATACTTCTAGCTCTAGATGCAGACTCAACCTAGAATCGCTTATGTTGTCCACTGCTTGGTGGAGGATTCCATGCTTATGCAAAAGGTAGGACTTCGCTTGTCCAAGAAGGAGATCGTTACCCTTGACGATCGCTTTGGAGCCCTGAACTAGCCGGATCCACTCTCCCCTTCCTTCCTTGCTCTCCCTTCTCCCCACTTCTTTGAGAAAGAGAAAAGGCTAAAGATGAATGAAGATCATTCATCCACTCTCAGCCTTATAACAGCAGGGATGGGCTTGGATGCTTGGATCCAAGATGAAGGAAATGAACGGCCATGATTTGCCCAGAAATATCTATTTTTGGGCTGACACGGCCTGTGACATGCCCGTATCACAGGTCGTGTTCCTTACGCGACAAAGGAACCGACTTAAACTCGATCAGGACACGGGGTTAGACAAGCTCGTGTGAGCCTTGACATGCCTGTGTCACTCAATACATTCCCGTGTGGCATGGTGTGTCACTTAATCTACACAGGACCAAGGACAACCCGAAGAGAACACGGGTTCCCAACATGCCCGTGTCAACTAGAACATGGTCGTGTTCCCTGTCTCGAGTGCATTTTGTCGACCACTCGAGAATTTCGTCGACCAGAGGAGGACACGGCCTAGGACACGCCCGTGTCCTAGGCCGTGTGCCTCACTCGAAGCACACTCGAGGTCTACTCGAGTCCCACTCAAGTCCTACTCGAGTACAGAGCTAGACACGACTTGGAACAGGACCGTTTCCCAGGCCGTGTCACCCAGCCTGAACCCAAATTTGGGCTTTGGGGTGTTACGACCCTCCCCTTCTTCAAAACATTTCGTCCCAAAATTTAGCTCACCTGGAAAAACCAACATAGCCACACCTTTGTTGCACCTTGATCAAACAAGTTGTTAACAAACATATCATCATTCAACATACAACATAGAGTTTATTACATCACAAAAGTGGCAAAGATCACTTTTCAGTTTACTTCCACTCATCTATATCTCTCATAATTCATTTTATGGCCTCCTGTACTTCCAAACTAAACACTCGAGGTTGATTTACTTCCACTCATCTACATCTCTCAAAATTCAAGATTGTACCCTCGAGGTTGCGTCCGGGATGCAGATGACTTGGTCACTGCTTTACCCTTTTCTTCATAAGATGCACTTGTCTTTTTCTCACTCCTTGGAGGGCCACACCATCAATCACGGGCTATATGTCCCTGCTTCCTGCATTTAAAACATGTACGTGTTTCAACACGTTCTTGTCCATATGTTGCTCCCGAAGAAATAGTCAAAGGAGTAGGTTCAGCAGGCCTGAACCTCTACTTGTCTTGTCACCTAAACTCCGATTGTTCCGACTGTATAACTTTGAATTCTGGCTTTTTCGCCGCCAAGTTTTTCTTGTTCTGCACCCGTTTCAAATCTTTCTCCAACGCTCGGGCTGTATCTACTAACGCTTGGAAGCCTTAGTTCACCGAACTCGGGAGTGCCAACCTCAGCTCATCACGCAGTCCCTCGTAGAATATATGTGTATTCCACGCCTCCTCAGCAAAAGTAGACACCACATAGCGCCCCAGCCTGGTAAGCTCATGCAGGTAAGTATCAACACTACACTTACCCTGCACTAGACGTTGGAACTCATTTTCCATAGAAATTCACGGCGACGTTGGCAAATACTTGGCCAGAAATAATCGTGAGAATTCTTCTATCGAGATCTCATCTAATCCTCGACATGCCAAGTGGTGCAATTCCACTTCATCCCACCAAAGCCTCTCGTCTCCCTCCATCAGAAAAGTGGCAAAGGTAACTTTCTGCGCCTCTGCAGTCCTGATTGCTGTCAGGATCCTCTTCACTCTTGCGAGCCAATTTTCAACCTGCATTGGGGAACCTGCCCAACCAAACATAGGTGGGTGAAAATTCATAAACCGCTTCAATTGCTCGTCAGCTGCTTGCTCCTCAACTAGAGCTTCAACACACTCTTGTCTTGCACAAAGCTGTACTGACATCCCTGCAGGCCTTGCCTGCCCAGTAGGCTGTGCATGTAATACTACGAGCACTGTTTCAGTAACCACACGTATGATCTCCGCCGATGGAGGAGGCCTAGGCACCTCAACTGGTGTCGCACTCTCATCAGACCGCTGGGGCTCAGACTACCCATCACCACTCCTCGTCACCTATCAATGTACAAAACACCATAAACAGCCATTCCATAACAGCAAATATACATGGACTACACGCTCATGCTCCTCATGTGCATATATGACATTCCTAGTGGTCATTCTTGAGTTCAATCGGTGAAGCATGTCAACCATCTGAATGCTCGCCTGGTAGCTATTGTTGTAAGCGAAATCCACCAAGTATAGGCGATCTTCCCACTGCTTCCCGAAATCCAGGACGCACATGTGAAGCATGTCTTCCATCGTCCTGTTGACCCTCTCGGTCTGACCATCCGTCTGCGGATGAAAGGCTGTATTGAAACTCAGCTTTGTTCCCAACATCTGCTACACCAAGCTCCAATTATTGGACGTGAACCGCCCATCTCTATCACTCACGATGCTGCGGGATACACCGTGAAGCTGCACAATGTTATCCACATACAGTTTCGCCAATTTCTCCATAGAATCATCCTTCCTATGCGGAATGATGTGCGACACTTTTGTCAAACGATCTACGACCACACAGATGGCGTCGTTTTCCCTTCTGCGAACTTGGCAAGCCATGCACAAAGACCATTGTAATATCGTCGAACTTCCACTCCGGAATAGGCAAGGACTTTAAGAAACCTCCATGCTTCTGGCACTCCGCCGTCACTAAAGCGCATGTGTAACGACCCTAGCCGATCTAACGTGACAGTGTCACGGCTCCACTCTAGGCGACGTTACCGGGCTGCAGCCCAAGCACCCCAACTCCTCTCCCTCCACGGGCAGGTTGTTGGTGGTCATAGCCTCCCTTTGATGAGCGAACTCGACAGTTAAGCTGGGCCGTACGGGAACTTCCCAGGAGGTCACCCATCCCAGTACTACTCTCGCCCAAGCACGCTTAACTATGGAGTTCTTTCAACTTTCATCCCAATACTGTTTTATTGTAACGGCCCAGCCCCTGCCCCGAAGGGACTTACTCTAGACACCATGGCGCCGCTACCGGGATCCAGACCAAGCACCCCAACCGCTCTCCCTCCACAGGTGGGTTGTTGGTGGCCACAGCCTCCCTTTGATGAGTGAAATCTCCCGTTAAGCAGACAGCATGGGGGCTTCCCAGGAGGTCACCCATTCCAGGATTTCTCCAGCCCGAGCATGCTTAACTATCGAGTTCTTTCAACTCTCATCACCAATTGAGCTTCAGCTCAATTGGTGATGAGAGTTGAAAGAACTCCATAGTTAAACGTGCTCGGGCTGGAGTAGTACCGTAATGGGTGACCTCCTGGAAAGTCCCCGTAGTGCGGGGTTGACTATCGAGTTTACCTCATCTAAGGGAGGCTGCGGCCACCAACAACCCGCCTGTGGAGGGAGAGGTGTTGGGGTGCTTGGTCTGCAGCCCGGTAACATGCTCGTTAATAGACCACTCAGGTGTAGTGGAGAGGTGTTACAATAAAAAGTGCACTTTTATTGTAACGGCCCTAGCCGATACAACGTGACGATGTCACGGCTCCGCTCTAGCGACGCTACAGGGCTGCAGCCCAAGCACCCCAACCCCTCTCCCTCCACGGGCGGGTTGTTGGTGGCCACAGCCTGCCTTTGATGAGTGAACTCGAGAGTTAAGCTAGGCCGTACAGGAACTTCCCAGGAGGTCACCCATCCCAGTACTACTCTCGCCCAAGCACGCTTAACTATGGAGTTCCCGTACGGCCCAACTTAACTGTCGAGTTCGCCCATCAAAGGCAGGTTGTGGCCACCAACAACCCGCCCGTGGAGGGAGAGGGGTTGGGGTGCTTGGGCTGCAGCCCGGTAGCATCGCTAGAGTGGAGCCGTGACGTCGTCACGTTGTATTGGCTAGGGCTGTTACAGCATGTTTGACACTTTGCCATATAGAGTGTCACATCCTTCTGAAGTCCTGGCCACCAGAACAATTTCTTCATATCACGGTACATGTTCGTGCTCCCCGGGTGAATCAAGTACTTGGTATGATGAGCCTCGTACAATAATTCCACCCAAACTTCGCCCACATTCGCGATGCACAAACGCCTATCCTTCCATAACAATCCATACACAACCTCAAATTGGGAATTTGACCCATCCAAAGCCTCAACCAAGATTTGCTTAATGTGGTCATCCAAATCCAAAGCCTGCCGAATCCGATCAGCCAGGTCACACTGAACTTCAGTCGAGTTCAATAATGCTTCGGCACTAGTCTGCTTGTCTACACAAGAGATCTCCAACTCCTCCAACTCCCGAACTAAATGCTCATCATGAACTGACAGCCAGTTGGCTTGAACTGGGGCCCTGCGATTCAACGCATCCACAACTGCATTGCCTTTCCCAGACACATAATGAATCTTGAATGTGTAGTCCCCCAGGAACTCCATCTATCTCCACTGCCACATGTTTAGATCCTTCTGATCCAACAAGTACTTCAGGCTCTTGTGGTCCGTATAGATATCTACCTTCACCCCATACAAGTAATGCTTCCACAGCTTCACGGCAAATATTACGGCCGCTAACTCCAAGTCATGGACCGGATACTTCCTCTCATGCACCTTCAGCTGACGCAAACCATAAGCCATCACATTTTTGTGCTGCAGTAGGACACAACCCAGTCCACTGCCCGAAGCATCAATATAGATCTCAAAGCCTTCGGTCCCACTCGGCGAACTCAGTACAGGCGTCGTGGTCAACCGACTCTTCAACTCTTCGAAAGCTTGTGCACACTCCGGGGTACAAACAAACTTCTGCTCTTTCCTCGTCAGAGTCGTGAGGGGTAAGGCTATCCGCGAGAAGTTCTCCACGAAGCGCCTGTAATAGCCGGAAAGCCCCAGGAAACTCCAGACTTCTGCTACCGCAGGCAGCACAGGCCACTCTCGTATAGCAACTATCTTCGCCGGATCAACCGCAATTCCCTCTCACTAACTATGTGACCAAGGAACGCTATTGAGGACAACCAAAACTCGCATTTGGGTAACTTGGCGTACAATTGGTTCCTCCTCGGCATCTCTAACAACAAATGCAGATGCTTAAAGTGATCCTCCTCACTCTGCAAGTACACCAATATATCGTCTATGAAGACGATCACAAAGTGGTCTAGGTACTCTCTGAAAGTCCTGTTCATCAGATCAATGAACACTGACGGTGCATTAGTCAGCCCAAACGGCATGACCGTAAACTCATAATGCCCGCATCTTGTACTAAAAGCTATCTCGGGGATATCACTTTCCCTTAACCTCAGCTGATAATACCCGGACTTAAGATCCAATTTTGAGTACACCGTTCACCCGACTAACTGATCGAATAGATCATCATTCCTTGTGATTTGGTACTTGTTCTTTTCTGTTAACTTGTTCAGCTCTCGATAATCGATACAGAGCCGCAAACTTCCGTCCTTCTACTTCACAAAAAGGACCGGTGCACTCCAAGGCGACGAACTTGGATGCACATAACCTTGTTCCAAAAGCTCTTGAAGTTGTACCTTCGGTTCCACCATCTCCTTAGGCGCTAGCCGATACGGAGATTGTGATATAGTTTTTGCACATGGCACTAGCTCGATGGTGAAATCTATCTCTTGTTGAGGTGGGGCTCCAGGAAGATCGTCAGTGAACACATCAGGGTATTTGGATACCACTAGGATGTTGTCCAAAGCAGGCTTAGGCTTCGAAGCCTCCACTATCATGAAGAACAGCTCTGCACCAGCACGAACTGCCTTAACCACCTGAAGAGCAGACATTAAAGTCTTGTTCGACCCTTTTAAGCCCGCAAACGTCGTCTCACGACCTGTTCCCAACTTGACCTCCTTGTGATTGCAATCAATGTATACCTGCTGCTCCGTGAGCCAGTCCATACCAAAGATCATGTCTAACTCCCCTAGCAGTAGTAACGATGCTTGCAAGTCGAACTCTTGACTCCCAAACCATACCTAAACGCAACAGACTCCATCCGCGCGCATTGAGCACCCATTATACAACAACACATCCAATTTGTCTTTTGCCATCGAAGAAGTTACTCCGATGTGTGATACAAATCCTTTGGACAAAGAGGAGTGCGAAGCTCCCGAATCGAACGGTGCTCTCGCCAGATAAACAAAACATGAAACAAAGCCTAGCACAAACAGTCCTAAGCTGACATGCGCAAGCGCAACAAGTATTTAAAGTTATAAATTTAAACCGTACCCGTCACCCCGTCAGTGTACTCCTTGGCCTCCTGCTGGCCCAAGCTGTATTCCCTAGGCTTCTTCTCGGACTTTGGGCATCCGCTCCAACAATCACGGGCAAAATGCCTCGGCTTCCCACAATTATAGAATGCGCCCGGGGTTCGGCTTGTTGTTGCCCCCGAAGCACCAAAAGAAGGAGCTGGACCCGAAGTCCTATCCTTCTTATGGAACTTACGATACCCAGATTTTGAGGAGTTCGGCATTTTGAACACCGTTTCCTTTGCACTAGAGTCCTCAACTACTCCTGACGTAACTTTCTTTGTCTTCTGAGCACCATCCCGACAATCTCTGGCACGATGCCCTTTCTTGCCATAAGTAAGACAATTGTAAGTAGCATTGCTATTCGATATTCTAGCCCACATTTTCAGTGTTCTGTGCGAAACAGCTCTCAAAGGACTTGTAGAGTTCGATACCCTGCTTATTGGCATCTGGTGAGTCTTCCTCAAATCTACTTCCAAAGATCTAGCCAACTCCACCAAGGATCGGAATCCCAATAATTTTGGTCCTAGCAATAGAATTCGCAGCTCGCCTCGCAGACCATTATAAAATCTATCGACTATAGACTCCTCGTTCTCCAACTCAAAGCATGGATAGTGGCTTATCATAAGAAATGCTTGCAAATATTCGTCAACTGAGTGTGCTCCCTACACTAAACGCATGTTCACTGCTGACCCGATTGTCTACCAAATGTCATTTGCTCCAACACGCCACCCTGCATTGAAGCCATATTAGGGGCAAAGGGTTGCACATTCCTTCCATGTCGTACATTAGTCACAGCGAACGCCGCTTCAATGACCCTTCTTATGGTTTCAAACGACGGTGGGGTCTCGAGCACGTCGCTGGGTGCACTGTATTCCTCAGAAAGCGAGCGTTCTGATGGCCTTACACCCCTCCGGGTCACCTATAGTCCCACAAAACACCATTAAGTGACTGAAAAAATTCCAAAAAATAATTATAGGAACAAACAGGTTCCTCAAACATGTGCATTTTCATTCCTAAGTGGACATTCATGGGTTCTTTTTATGTTATAACGGTGACGCACACGCTTGTGCTCACCACCCCTTAAAAGAATTCGTCCACGAATTCATTTAAGTTGACCAAAACCAGTAGTCTGATACCAAATTGTAACACCCTCAATCCGTCACATAGCATATAACAGTAGGTCCGACCGGGGCCCGACGCCATATACCACAGACAGACCGGAAGGTTACGCAATGGAAACCATCCTGCCAATAACCAACATCCTACACAGAGTACATTCTAGTGGAAGCAATTAAAAGTTGCAAATAAAGAACCCAGCTAATAGCATGAATGTCCACTACAAAAACCCAACAAGAATGAACGTATAAATACACAAGTTCTTGGCCTTATAGCCTTCAATAGTTTTCTCAAATGTAAGTGTCTTCTAAACCTCGGCACGCAGGCCGGTCATACAGGAGAATAAAAGAAAACACTCAAAATTAGGCCTTCGAGGGCCGGCTCAGCAACAATGGCGCTTGCCCGCTATTTCCCACTCGGCTCCGCAGCACCTGCAAGCAATAATCCACTGAAGCGGTGGCAAACAAAAGCAACGGTCAGCTAAGCTGACCAAATTATAATGATCCCGCCACTAAACTCGGGGCGGCGATGCTCCTTCTTTGCACTTTATTAGCATATCCAAATAATAGAGAATTTACACATCATCGTAGACGTAGGCTCGCACGGCCACACACCCCGTGCTCTCAGGGCACATTCTCAGTGAACCCGGTCAAAGTCCGCGGTCTCACCACCGCCTCTTGGACAACAATTTCTAATGAGCATTTTGGTATTTCCGGCAGAAGTCACGTCAATTTAAGCCATAGACCTCCTAAGACCCTCCATCTATGCCAACGGCAAGTGCCACATACTTTAGGTCGTTTGTACCGAACGACTTAGAGCGGGTACGGTTCCGCCTAACCTATTGCTCACACCGCAATGTCAATTTAAGCCATATGCGCGGATCAAGCTTTCCCAAGTCCCAAATCGATCACACACTTTACATAACCACTTATGTACAAGTTGGCTCCCAGGCCACCAAGTATGCAGAATCACGCATCTGCCCATTTTTTCGGGTGCACCTTGGAGTTAGTCGCTAAGGCTCCTTGTTGCAATCTACCGCGCAGAAAACCTGAAAAACAACCATCGGCGTGGAGACTTCTCCAGCCATTCATGCAATGTAACATCACTGATCCAGACCAACTGGTCCAGGTAGGCTTCACACATCATGCCTATGTCTGTTTCTCGATTACGGACTCTACATGCAAAACAACGGGTACTATTCATGTCTACCCGAAGGAACACCTCACACTTACCGAAAACTCGCGAGAGCGGGCTTCCTATACAAGGGAAAAAGGACTTCACATGTCCAAGATGAGAATTGTTACCCCAGCATTCCTCTTTGGCGTCATGAAGACCTATGTTGATGAAAAGCACCATAATGTCCTCGCCTCCGTAGATCCGAACTTGGCTTGTGATTTGGGGCTCCGAAGCTCCACCGACGGCCGGATCTCTCTTCCTTCTCCTTCCTTGCTTTCCCCTCTCTCTAGAACTTTAGAAAGAGATGGTTTGAAAGTAATGAAGGCATCCAAACCCTATTCCCGGGTATAACCCAGCAAGGACAGCCCTGAGCTGTTGGATCCCAAAATAAGGAAACGGACGGCCATAATTCGCACTTAAAATCCAAAACCTGGGCCGAACACGGCTTGTGACATGCCCGTGTCCAAAGCCGTGTGCCCCATTCGACACTGAAATCGTCACATCCCAAAAAGTACACGGGCTCTCGACACGCCCATGTCAGGATTGATGTGCCCATGTCATCCAGTACACGCCCGTGTACCCGGGCGTGTTCCTCCATCGACACAGGACCAACACCAACCTGAGAAGAACACGGGTACTCGACATGCCAGTGTCGAATTTGACACGCTCGTGTCAGGTTGAACATGCATGGGCTCCAGGCCGTGTTTCACCACCGACACAACTCGGCTAACCACCAAAGTGGGACACGGCCTGTGACACGCCCGTGTCTCAGGCCGTGTTCGCTCTTCGACGATCGTCGACCCAATTTCGTCGACCATATGGCCGCCGTCAAACCCGAGCACGACACGGCCCTGGTACACGGACGTGTCCCAGGCCGTGTGTCCTCTACCAAGTCCCATACTAGGCTCAAAGCATCACCCATCCCTCTTTTAAGTTTCGGGGTGTTACAGGTTGTGCTTAAGTCCATCTACAAATAGAACATTAGAAATTGAAAATGTCTTGTTACCTATGTTTCCAACTCCAAGTATGCCTCATTTGTTATTGTCTCCAAATGTCACCATTCCTTCCTTATTCATCTCTAGGCTAAAGAACTTGTCTTTATCTCCTGTCATGTGCTTGGAACACCCGGAGTCCAAGTACCACATGTTCATCTTGTCCTTGGACAGCCAATACACCTAAAAAGAAGATGTGGGTAAAGATCTTGTTACCCAAGTTGTCTCACCCATAAGATAGGTAGAAGACTTTGGTAGCTAGACTTGCATATTTTTCTTGGCACCTTTCCTAAAACATGAGTCAGATGTGTGACCAAACTTATGACAGTTTGCACACAAAGTGTAGGAAGTTGATGCACACAAAGTGTAAGAACTTATTTTGACATTTGTTAATGTTAGTCCTAGGCTTGGCATAATGGTGATTTCCTCTCGGTTGTAATGTTGGACTCACGTAACCTAGTCCAAATTTCCTAGATCCATGACACTGTGCACCCAATAGTATATCCATCGATTTTTGGCCTATTCCAATTTTTTGGATAGTACAGTTGAGATCATGGATCCTCGCCTTTGAGGCGGTATTTTAAGTAACTAGCATTAAGCACTGATTGGCAAATTGCTTTTTGCCTTCCTCTATCTTGGCAAGATACATTTAAGTCTTTTCTCCAAGGCATTCCTTTCATTGATGAGACTGGTTGTTGTCAATGATGCCTTGGAGAAACTTGCTTCTAGTTCTTCGATCATTATCATCAAGTGAGGAAACACTAGACACTCGATCTTCTCTTTGCCACTTTTTATTAATTCAGTTTTTATGTTATCTAAGTCCTTTTGGATTTTCTTTTTTTCATTTAGAACGAACTTCTTCTCCTATATAACACTATCTAACTTCTCACACAAATGTTCATAAATTTCAAGAAGTTCAGTATAGGTGGGTGGAGTTACCTCAGTGTTGCTCTGGACATTGGACTCGTCGTCAGATTCCTCTTGACTCCTACCCATGAGGGACAACTTTTCCTGGTCTTCGTAGCTCGATCCTGAGGAGCTAGACTCGTCAGATCCATCCTCATCCCAAGTTAGCACCTTTAGCACCTTCTTCTTCCCTTTGTGCTGGCTCTGCTTCTCCTTTTCCTCCTTTAGGAGCCTTGGGCATTCTCTCGTTAAGTGCCCAGGCTTGTGGCAGTGATAGCACTAGGGCTGGGACTTCTCATCATCACTTTTTGTGTCCCTCGACAACTTGTTCCACCTTTTGGCTTCTCCAGCTCCTCCCTTCAGGATTTTCTTAAATTGTCTATGTTTCTTAGGATTTTTCATGAACTTTCTGAATTCCTGAACATAAAGGCTTTCCTCGCCATCTTCCTCGGATTCTTCAGCAGCATTTCTCTCCCTTATGGCCTTCAGTGTCAGTCCCTTCTTCATTGTTTCCCTAGGATTCTCCTCTACTTGAATCTTTAGTTCAATTTTGTGTCTCAAGATTGCTGATGAGGCTGTCTATCTCCGGGGTGTTGATATTATGAGATTCAGCAATAGCAGTCACCTTCAGGTTGAAGCGAGGGCGTAAGGATCACATGTTCTTTCTCACCAGATGTCCATTTAAGAAACTCTTCCAGAGAGATCGCTAGGCATTAACGATCTTGGTGAAGTGTGTATACATGCTATCCACTTCCTCGTCGATCTCCATCCAAAATTATTCTTATTCAGATTCGAGTCAGAGTAGCTTCGACTCCTTCACCTGCGATGTACCTTCATGAGTAAGCTCAAGTGGACGACATATATCATAAGCAGTTTCACTGTTATAAATTCTATTAAACTCAGTTTTATCCAATGCGCATACTAAAGAATTCATAGCCTAAGCATTGTTCGTATATCTAAGCTTATTAGGGTCATCCCACTTATCGTGTGGTTTTTTAAGACGGTATCCCCTACTGTGGTAGAGGGTATAGTGTACTTTGTCTCTACCTTGGACCATACGCCTATGCTTTGGTCATTAGAAAAAATTTATTTGGGTTCTCCGGAGACTATAATCACTCCCCGTGAACAGTGGAGGTCAACTCACACCATGTCCGTCAGAAAAAGTGTGAATAGAGTTGGCCATCTTACTTGTTGGAACCCTACTTGTGCTTTGGGCTAGGTTCACTATTAGGATTGATGATCCACCATGTATTGTCAAGGGTCATATGTTAGTTTCATGGTCAAGGTCAATCAAATAAGGTTAGATTACTGAAACCTACCTTCAGAAGGCTAAAGAGACAAGGTAGTTTTGAAGATTGCAAAAAAGTCGTTCGACGATTGCTGAACTTAGCTCGACGATCGTCGATCTCAGATCTACGAACACAGAGTTCCTTCTCTAAGTTGACCTCGACAAAAGTCCAACTGAGATCGACGTACTATGAGCTTATATCATAATCTCAGCTCGACAAAGTTCCTTCTCAGCTCGATGAACTTGGAGCTCAGATTGGCAAGAATATTTCCTGTTCGATGATCTTGGCGCTCAGCTCGACGAAGGAGATTATCAGCTCTACTAACTTGGAGCTCAGGTCGACGAAAACTTTTCTGAGTTCGACTAACTCCATCCAGGTTTCTGCTCGACTAGACTTCTTTGCATTTTCTCAGAACAACTAAAGCAGTTTAACTACAAATATTAAGACAGTAATACTCTGATAATTAATGCTTATATTCTCAAGAATATAGTCGTTTCTTGACAACATTAATTATGGATTTCATAGAGTTATTATTCCACCATATTTACTGGGATAGTTGGGGAAATACATTAAAGACAAAAATAGCTTTTCCATTCCCAGAAAATATGCAGAGGACTTCAAGGAATTTGATTTTCAAATCAGCAATCAATATAAAAAAATTTCAAAAGATTGATAATGCTGACAGTCCAGAATAAGAATAATAATTAGTCAGAAGAAGAAGAAAGAGAACATCTGCAACCAAAGAATAAGAAACAGAGACAGAGAACATCTTCTTCTTCAAACCTTTTCTTCCAGCAACACAATATTCAATCTAAGACCAAAAGCTCAATCTCTTAGAGACATTTACTGGAAGAAGAAGTGTTCATCTTTGAAGGCCTACACCCTGAAGCAAAGTTTCCTCTCCTAACCAGATTTCTATAACTCAGGAGGAGCTTTGACAACATCAATTAATCCACTAGTCTACTCAGAGGATTGAGACAGAGAAGACAACATATTTTATTTTATTTCACAGTGTACAGGGTTATAACTCCCTTCAAAAGTTAGACCTTTGGTTCTCAAGTCTCCTAATCAAAAGTCTTGGTTTGATTTTTGGGAACCTGATCAAAAGCTCAAAGGGTTGTTATATCTCCCTTAGAAAATAGATCTTGTGGTGACAGGGCACCTGATCAAAAACCTGTGGTGACACGACACCTGAACAAAAACCTGTGGTGGTAGGGCACCTTATCAAAACCCTATAGTGGATTCCTACTACGGTGGTAGAAGAGTGGATGTACCCAGGTTTATTGAGGAACCACTATAAATTTCCTTGTGTCGTCTGTTTGTCACAACCCTCATTTTCTCAACGATAAATCGTATCAAAGCAAGAGAAAACACGTGTGCGTGATGCCACGTCGTGCAGGGGATAACTGCACACGCCCAGACCAAACTCCAGACCTTTGATTTTAAGGAAAATCGTTGATTAATTAAGGAAACCAGTTAGGTTGAAAGGTCGTATCCCTCGGCACGGTGGATCAGCTAGTCCACAAATAAAAAGTATATTTATACGCAGCAGAAAATACTTTGGTTCAATTAAATTGACACTCTAAATGAGCATAGGTGTCCCCGGAGGGACGACTCATGGTAAGCTCGACTCTAAAGTGAATATAATATATATATGAAAGATAGTCTTTTTACGCTAAGGAAATATAGTGTCTTTGTTTGTGATAAATATTTATGCTGATGTACATATAATAATGCTTTTAGGGTTTAAAATATCTAACATGCAACCTAGCATAAATCCTTCCCAAAAGCAATTAAACAACCACAAATAGGCAAAAACAGCAGTTTAAGTTCATACCCAGCATCGCAAGAAGCCACCAGTGGGCGCCACAACCTTACACGAACCCACTGGTGAGAATGTATGTCTAATAGAAAGTTAAAGAACTACCTCACAAAATCGGGGATCGGCTATCTCAGCTACCCAAGAGGCCACCAACAAGCCCCTCCAAAAGAACTAGCCGCTGAACCGGCTACAACCTGGACCTGAGGCATTCAAGAAAAGAACACCTCTGCAGAGAATATAAACAAAAAGTAAATAGAGCATTAGATTAATGAGCAAACAAAAGAAAGGGTTTACCAACCCGGCAACAAACTGCTATAAGCAAAATAAAGGGCATGACAGTAAGAAAAGAGTACTGTCTAAAGCACAGCAAAGCACACCAAGTGCGAGCAATAAAAGCAGCATGCCCTACAAAGAGTATGCAACAGCAACAAGACATATACATATATGCCAAAAGAAAGAGAAAACATAAACAGAAAAGGGACTAACAGTCCTAGCACGTGGGTGAGTGGCAGTGGTCAAAACATGGATCTGAATATGTAACCAAAACCAGATCCAAAAAGGGTTAAGGGTCAAACAGTGGCAGCACTAGGGTCCCACACACGCCAACCCAAACCGGGGCAAAAGGCGGTGGCCACAGCTCACCACATAAAACCACTCCTCCAGAGGCCACCAAAACTCCACCAACTGCCACAACCCAAGAGTCAGCAAGCAAAAATTAGCTGAACACACAATAAACCACCCCTAGAGAAAGGGAAAAGTCACACTAACAATCCTAAGGAAATACACGAACCCAAGACAGAATTGTCGAGCCCACGACGATGCGGCGTTGAGTAAGCTCCGTTACTTGACGCCGAAAATACTGAGCCGCAAATCCTACGCTAGGTGACGGCGTTGAGTGAACTCGGCTCACTCGACGCTGTCTGCGCTTTCCACTTAGGGAAACGTGCGTTTTAGTCAAACCGCAGCCTAAACTCTCTCAACGCGCGAAAACAAGGAGTTGGAAATTTAATCCCGACCCTCTCCTCCATCCTAACTACTCGGGGCTACCGCAACAAAACCTAAGCTGTAACTAACTGCAGGCCTCACCCTAACTCTAGCTACCCACTGTACACTAAGACCTCAGACAACGAGAGAACATTGATTTAAATGTAAAAAAGGACAATGAAACAGCCATGGATGAAATGAAGGAAGAAGGCATACTATTGTTCTAATTTCTAAGAGGAAGAAAAAATAATGAAAACAGAAGTATTGCACAGGAAAAAGAGAACAGAGCAAGAGTTAGAATAATTTGGCAAGGGCAAGGGAGCCACTTGCCTCTACCTCCAGGAAAAACAACAGCTAACACCCAAGCTTGGCACCGGGCGACAAGATCGGCCACCATAGAAGACCAAAACTGAAACTTGAGGAAAAGAAAAGAAATCAGATATTCTAGAATCAACCCTAAATCAAGAAAAACTTACATGGAATGGAAGATCTATACGAGATCAAGCCAAATCCGCTATCACACGAGAAAAACGGGCTCTACCCCCCTCCCGAAATCGACGGCCAAACAACCACATGCACAGGCCTCCTCACAAAACCCTTCCGCTTGGAAGCTCTCACAGACTCGAGGAACGATGGCAAAAAGATGGAGAGGGAAAAA